>CM073777.1:37963663-38563663 GCA_037158775.1 Hetaerina titia
CATACATGCCACCAGGCAATCATTAGGCGGAAAAAGGTGATAGGATACGTTAACTCTATATAAGTACAATAAGTTAAAGACATAATCGCGAGTGTTCCTAAAGGGAAACATTTTATACTGATGGGGGGGATTGGAGTGCGACTGTATGCGAAGATGGTGATGAGGTGGGGGACTACGGTTTAGGTTCAAGAAATAACCGCGTGGAGAAAGGAATTGAATTCTGCAGGAGGCTTTTGAAAAGTGGGTATAGAGAAGGTAAAATGGACCTAAAGGAAAGCAAACCAGGAAGTGCTCTCTCTGTATGGTGGGCGAGTTGGGAGAAATCATAAGGAGGCAGGATAAATGGATGCAAAGCATTATGAACGGCAATGGGATATTGAAGACTGTAATAGGGGGGAGAATGTTAGGCAAATGAAGAAAGGCAGGAATAGGATAGGGATGTTGGACGAGATGAAGGAAGGGAGTACACAGAGATGAAGAGGAACTTGTTGTACCATAGGATATGAGGTTGTGTTTTGTCAGATATTTATTTGGTAGTTGTGTCTATTAAAAACCTACCTTTACCGATAGATTACCTAAAAAACTATAGCCAAGTAAGATAGGGCCCGGTTATAATTTACAATATTTACTTTAACATTTTAAGTGCAGAAATTGTATTCCTTCGGAACTATTCGCAGTTTGCTAAGTTACGTTCAGATAACATACACAAGCATATGCCGTAATATGACGTTGCTGACGGGGTAGAGCCAAAACTGTAAGCATATTTAAGTTACGCAATCTCGAATATTCTAAATATATTCCTGTCGATAGAATATTTGGTTTACGATCGAAAGGGCCTCGAATCAAAATGCAACCCCTTAGCTGTTTCTGTATTCAGGGCACCGAAATTATTTAGGTCACAGCAAGCTACGTTGTGAAAGACATGGGTTCATTCAACAAGTTTTAATTGCTTTTTCTGAAGAGGTTAAAAAAGGGTCTTCCAATTAATCTTCATGTCACCTAGTTTTCAAGTTGTATACGTGGGGCATCGAAGAGTTTCTCACTTTTACTGAAAAAAATGGAGCCATACTTATTACATTATTAACTTTAAAAAATCAGATCTCCACGGCGCTATATCCAACCCGTCACGTTCACTCTTAGGAAAAAGAAGCTGCAAAGCCCCCTCACCCCATGTGCCACTCTTTCAGAGGAACTATGTACAGATTTGCTGAGCGCATTGGAAAGCCAGGTATGGCATTAAAATACAATATGCAAACAAAACAAAGGTGATACTTCTTTTAAGAAGAGGAAAGCTATTGAAACGTTAAAATACGAGGCATATTCGTAAAGTAAGGGCCGTTTTCTAACATGTTAATGGGTCAAAACAATGTATTATGCATGCAGCGCCATCAATTGATTGTTTCCGAAGCCAAGGAATTGTTGTTTTGACTCTGTATTCATTTGCCTTTCGATGAATGCAAATAACAATGTCCGCGAAAATCGTTCTCCCGCCAGTTGCGAAGTGCGTGCTATGATTCAATGTTGTTGTGCAAAATAAGTTCAAATTTATCGGAATTTTCGAGTGAAGTGAAGAAAGGATTAGACAATGGTGTCAATGCTCCCAAAATGTTTGCACAAATGCGCATTATGAAGAGCGGAGTAGCCGATGAAGATGAGTAACGACCGTCCGACTTATGAGTAGTCATCCAGACCGATGAAATCATTCAACAAGTGGACCAAAAACTGCCATCTGATCGAAGATTGACAATTAGTGCTCTGGCTGATAAATTTACTCTCGTTGGACAAACTTCTATCCACGCGATTGTTACGGAAAAGCTCCAATATCAAAAAATTGTGGGCAAGAGGGGTACCAAAAATGTTTGCCGAACAACACACAGAGCAAAGAATGTTAGTTGGAGTATTTTTGGACCGCTATCGAGAAGACAGAGATCACTTGACCTTGATTTCCTCTTTTTACACCTGAAACAGTGGCTTGGTGGAAAACTTATTAAGACAGCAAAAACTAAATACCGCCGTTGTCAACTGGTTCGATTCTCAGACGGCGAACTTCTATGTTGATGGATTCAAGAAGCTGATACTGCGTTCAGAAAAGTGCTAAGACGTGAACGGCTTTTATGTAGAAAAGTACAGTAGGTGTGTAGGAAACTAAAACCGTCAATAAAAACTTTTTCGAATAAAATTTCCTGGGCAAAGGGGCCTAACTTAAATAATAACCCTCGCTGAAGTTCGTAAACTAGAACAGGTGGGACATTTACCTATCTTGGAAATGTTTTCGACCAAAACGATCAAAGCAGCACGGATATAAGACGACGAATTGCGTCAAACAAAGAAGCTTTCAAAAGGAGGAAAATGACGACAGGGACGTAGAGTAACAATGTTAAGAAAAGACTCGTCGAAACATTCATAGAGTGAGCAGTTTTTTTGGTTGGAAACCATGGTCGATAAAGGAAGATGATAAGCATGGATTGGAGGATTTTGAAATGAGTGTGGGGAGAGATGGAAAAGGTGAAGTGGACCGGAAGCAAAACAATCGGGGAAGTGCTAGGCGTGGAGGAGAGGAGATTGTAGGGAGAAATCCAAAGAAGGCCAAAATGTACTGAAATTATAACAAAAGAGAATAATTCATGTATATGATGTAGTACCAAGTTTTAAGGACAGTTGAAAAGGCCTCAAGGCCTGATGTTGCGTATTTTTTATTTGTAATTTGCAATCAGCAAAATTTTATGTATTATTACAATTAAATATTTCTAATTTAATCTCGTCCATATGTGTCGTAGTAATCAATTCAATTTCAGAATATTTCATGAAGTACGTTTGACCACTATTTGTAACACAGGTAGTCGCTGTCTCGGGACACATTCGCGACTATGGTTCATTGCATAATCTACTCACGTTGACTTTTTTCGTCATTTTTTGTCTATTTATACAAATCTCTGTTGATTTGAGTCATCCCAGAGGGTTAAATAACTTTTCGGTGTACCCGTTTCATGAATAAACAATATCGTGTCATAAGAAAAATATTTCTTTAGTGAGTACAGGTTTTTGAGTTTATCGATCAAAATTGGATGAAGATTTTAAATTAGCCATTAAAATGACCGGCCTCTCCGTCTTCCTTTGCCAAGTAAGCGTAGAGTTTATCTTAGAATTACAGGGTTTATCCCAGAAGTACTTTGACTTATTTTTACCCGGATAGACAGACGGACGGGCAGCGATTTTCCTTGATGGGTTTGAGGGAGGGGAGTCTCAGAGAAGGCTGGAGGCCGGTTGCAGTTAGCTCCTAGCCTTTGCGGAGTGCGGATCGCTTGTTTGCGAAACCTTTAAAACGTAACCACGTTCCGCTCCGTATGAACCTACTATTGGAAGAGCGCAACCCCATCAATTTTTGCGTAAAACTGGGAAAAGCCAGGAAATATACTCATGGTATACACAAGGAAACTTGATGATACTTGGAACTTGGTGATAACGCCTTGGGTAGAGCGGGTGTTCTTTGAGTGACACAAGTTGTTTCGGGAGGGTAGAGAATGTTGAAGGCTCAAAACGTACAAGAAGTCCTTTGGTCTTTTTCACGAAATTGGGCAATAAAGGGAAGAAAATCTTGCAAGAGGGAAGGCTTTGTTGGACAGGGACCGTATATTAAGTGTTTGCATAGTTTCTGATGAACTCCCTTGGCCCCCCTAAAAGTGATATGCATCGACTTGTGACCGAAAACATGGGCATGAGAAAGATGCGTGCGAAGTTGGTGTCTCGAGTGCTATCAGACGAACAAAAGGAAAATCGCTCGAGGATCTGCCAAGAGCTTCGAACAAGACTCTTTGATGTCTTTATGTACAGGGTGGAGGAGAATTGACTTCCTAGGATTGAAAAATCACTGAAGAGCGCGCAGGTAAATTAGCGGAGAGGGAGTAGTAGCGTTAGCTGGGGAAAACAACAATATTAGTTATTATGCAGTGATCTCGTGACCATCAAAGTTTTGTCGTAGAAACGTCCATTAAAAACAATGATAGTGTTATGGCGACGCAGATGGCTTTTCGTAAGCGGCTTGGTTTGTCTCATCATGACAGGGTTTCTGATGCTAAAACAATTAGGACATGGATTAATAGTGTACGGGCGACAGAATTTATACTTCCTAGAAACCTAGCAGGGCGACCTAAAAGTGTGCGAACACCAGAAAATATCGTGGCAGTGAAAGCGTCTATTGAATATTCTCAATCGGGCTCTCCACGGAAACATGTTACTGCTCTTGGAATATCGCCCAGAACGGTAAGGCTAAATTTACACCCTGAACTTCACTTACATCCCTAAAAGATGATGGTTGTTCAAGAATTGAGTTCAGATGACTGGATGAAACGTACAAATGCTTGCAATATAATTGTAAACTCTGTGCAACCCAACACTATTTTGTGGTCTAGTAATAAAGCGAATTTTCACCTCTCCGGCTCAGTAAATACGTAGACTTTTCGTTACTGGGCGACTGACAACCCTCATCCAACTTCAACTTAACCCAAGACCTCTTCATAGCCCCAAAGTGATAGTGTGGTGCGCTGTGTCCTCCATTGTTATTATTGGGCCTTATATTTTTGAATCTCGAGGTTGACCTTTTACTGTGAAGTCTGTGCGCTATTCTGAGATGCTGGAAAACTTTCTACTCCCCAAAATGGAAGAGTATGACGAGGGATATGACACAGAAGCCTTTTGATTTGGTTTGGTTTCACGGCTCATACCGCCCGTCGTTTTCACCAAATCTTGTAAGAAAAATTTCCCGATTGCCTGATTTCCTTACTGCTGAGCTTTAAAGCTGAGATTTATAAAGTTCGACCAAGGACCTTTGGAAGGTCTTAAGGAGGCAATTACAGGTGTCATCGCTAGAATAACGTATGATATGCTGAGAAGAGTTTTCGAAAGCTTTTTTGAACGACTCAACACATACATTGCTCACCAAGGTCGTCACCTGGATGAAATAATTTTCAGAGCCTTTTAAAAATATACGTAAAATGACATTAGATGTAGTTTTAAGAAAGAAAAACCATTTTTAATTATCTTGGTCGTTTTTCACAATTCACCCGTCAAATCAGAGAGTCCATTCTGTCCCACCCTGTATAAATAGGATTACCACGGTCAAGAGTGGATTTCAATATTTTAAAAATGTAATTTAACGTTTCATACTCTAATTTGGTACTCACAGCCGTGGTCTCTCTTACTTGCCTCTTCACATTGGGTTGAATTTTTCAGACGCCACAAAACTGGGTATAGTGACCCAGTTTTCCTGCCTCATAAACATCCGTTCGATGTAGAAGAAAAAGTGAATTTCTATCGGTTAGCGGGGATCTGTTGACAAACAAGCATTTTCTTTCGCCATCAACCGTTGAACTTTGAACAATGGCGATACGTTCGCTCTCCGGAAACCAGAAGGTGCAATAAAATCTTTTAAGCGTTTGGCAGGCTTTATTGATAATTTTTTCAGCAAAGGGAAAATATTAAAGCACAAAAAATTATTTTATTCTCCGTTATATCCCTGAAACCAATAAACTATAGTAGACATTTTTCAATTGTTTTTATATGGCTTTCCGTTATTGCTAATCCTTTGAAACATTCCTCATGTCGTCAACGTCAAAGCTCTATATTCAGACCACCAGCAGTATGATATTATAGCTATGAAGGCCGGAACAATTACATATATTCAAAGGGAAGTGATGCTCTAATTGGACAGAAATTTCATTACCCATTTTTGCAATTTAATATCCCTATGACGACGAGTTTGTACTCTCTATATACTTTTTTTTAATTTAACGTTTACATGACATATTAAAGGTTAACCTTACGCCCGTGAAGAATCTTTTTTTTTTACTGGGCTAATTAAATTCCTATGATAACCGTAAAAAATTAACAGATCGTTTTTCCACAATTTACCATATTTTTGTAAACTTCTTTTGAATTGCTGCGTTCATTAATTTGCATTTTCGCTTTGTATTGTACTGGCTTTAACACCAAATCGCTATTAACGCATCATTGTCCTAAGTTTTACAACAGGATTATCTCCAAACGAACGATGGTCGATAGCGGAAGACTTTCAAAGATTGCTGTGATACCAAAGCCTTTCACGACAAAAAAAAGTTTTCATGTCGTCGCGACTTGCATTATTAATGTGTAAAATACTGGGATTAGTGCAAGGAGGCAGTTATAACGGGGCAGGGTGCTTTAACGGAGTATAAATGTTTGACGGACGGACGAATTGGGAGGCTTTCGGACCCACATCAGGTGAAGGAGAAACGAAAGGGTTTGGAAAGACATTACTCTCCCCCCTGCTTTATCGTGTTATTGCCTCGTCAAGAAGAGGGGGTTTTGAGAAAAAGAAATTAATTGCTCGAACTCTAAAAGCGTACACTCTCTTCACGAGCGGAAAAAGGAGGCTTACTTGTCATTCCGATGAAATCGTTCATTATTGAATTAATTTATTGAAATTATTTTCAGAATCTATTCTTTCACTCAAATCGGCAATTTGGACTGATGCAAATGCCTGAATTAAATGTATAGGGTGTTTTTACGAGAGCGTTAATTAAGGTAATATCCAATTTACTAATTTCAACAATATACGCGTAAAAACGAAAAAGTACTGCAAAATGATCTCTACTGCATGATATTTTTGACGATGATGGATTAGCAAAAGAAATCAAGGTAATGGAAATGATTATGATAACACCGCCATGAAATATTTCTTACCATCATGCATTTACATGTACGAGTGCCAAATACTTAAAGCCGAATCTGTACGCAGGTAATAGCTAAGTTAAGGATTATGTTGCTTACTAAGGGATGAAGATGATAACATGAGGTGCAGTTATGAAATCATGAATGCATATTCCTTAATAATGCAGTAAACAGGAAAATTACATGTCAAGCTTAAGAATCACCCCTCGGTGAGGGTGGGGTGAAAAAGACTGGGGGTATCGGAAAGGTATTTTCGAAATTTAATTCAAAGTGGGGGAATATTTGAATTGAATATTATCGCACATGCGCTCACGGTAAACAGTAGTCTTTATAAGTGTGTGTAGGGTAGAGAGAGAGGGAGAGATACAGCTCCTTCACATTAAGCCTAGAATTCTTAAATCCAACATTGAACCTCTTAGGAAATGAAAACCTCAGTAACACTTAAATATTGAGTCCAACAAAAAATACCGTTTGCATTACCGATGGAATTTTTTAACTCTTCATCGATGCACCAGTATACTTGAAAAATAATATACATCGCCGTATTTCCTTAGCGATAGCAATCTTTTGATGGCTTTCGGATGCCTTGTCGATCAGCAGACAAAAGTGGACACCTACTTATATTTAATCTTTTAGTACATATCGTCCCACTCTTATCTGAGAAATGCAATATAAACATTGGCATTTTCTTCGACTCACGATAAATACATAATATACATATGACATGCCAATATAGATCCTTATCCATATTTATTTATGAAATTTTCGCTAATCGATGGGCCTTTACAGGAAAAAGGTTTGATAACTCAACTCGTGAGAACATTTTATCCATTTATTGCCAAAATTACAGTGATAACAAAGCAAAAACTTTAATTGCCAAAACACAATATATTTTCTTGACCGCGAACGAATTTAACCTACATCACCTCGCGCTTTAGATATGAACATTTTTTTGTTGAAAACGTTCAGACTTTCACGGAAAAAGCAGCGGAACAATTTATAAGGGTCATTTAGTCATCAGCAACGCAGCACAATTGATGGCTGTTTCAGGAGAGGAGAAGAGCACACATTCCCGGAGGCTGATGCGTTGGCCTAGCTAGTCCACCTATCGTTAATGAATGATTTGTCGTTGCCATGGAACGAGAGGCTATGGGACCATAAATTCCTCGAAATGGATCTTTTTGGGTCGAGGTGGAGAATTGAGGAAAGGGGGATGGAAGCCAAGTGGACCGAAGTGGAGTTGGAAATGCCAGTGTTAAAGGGGAAGATAAAACCTTAGGAAAAGTGAGAGGACGAGTGACAGCAGGGACAGGGTAATGCAAGGCAATATAAGACCGCAGGGATATATTTTTCCACGATACTATAATGGAACCTTTTTGTTTATACAGCTCGAAATACATAAACTACTTCATGCATCGGATGCCGTTATAATAATGGATCCATCATAACGCTTTAAAGGCGAATGTTTGCCGACCAATTTATGCCAATATTTGTCGACCAAAGTACAATGTAATTGACTTTTACTGGAGGAGAATTTAAACGCAAATGATTGTCATTAATGATTAAATTAATGTTGAGTGCGGAAATTTATTAGAAAATTTACATTTTAAATTGCAAATTCAAATAATATTGAATTTTAACGTCCAAATTAAAATTTGCAATCATTTTACTGATCGTACGTTAATTGTCCACTGCGTTTACATTTAGGGTCGATCATGGAAAATAAAGTTAACATTGACTAAGCCGTATAATACAAAATAAGAGACAATAAGTGATCCATGAGAAATCGGGTTTAAAACCGCTAATTTTGTTTTACGTATAGGTATCGCTTCCGGCCGTCAAGTGCGTTAACCATTACCTCCTTCTGAAAAATTAAATTTAATCTTTTGTATTTTACGGAAAGAGCTTAAGATCATTTTGAGGAAAATAGGTCAAGATTGCGTTTCCACAGGAAACACTAAGTCTTTGATCCTTTCTTTGTGCTTCACAAATAGATTTCCACAAATTATTGGTCTCAACCATCTCTCAAATCAGGTCAAGATAAGTCTACGTTTGATTATCGGGAGGCGACTCCTGTCCTCTATTAGAATAATATTCTTAAACAAGTAGCATAAGGAGAAAACATGTGTGTTGAGCGTGGGATGCCACGGTCCGGAGACAGATTTAATTCGGAACGCAGATCAGGGAATCACAGAACAGCCTTCAAAACCTTGCGCTGGAGGTGGATTTTAAATATCCAAAAGACAGGTGAAGTGAAATATGAAAAAGATGAGAGAGGACGAGGCGGTATGGCGAAAAAAAGAGATTTCTTTATGCCCCCTGCTTGGTCAACCATAATTCGGGGCATTTGGTAACCGCATCTTTAAGGCTTACCCTTAAAAAAAAAAAAATATATATATATATATATATATATATATATATATATATATATATATACATACAAATACGGAGTCCCGCCATACGGCGTACATATATTCATTCAAACATAGAAATAGGTATAAGGAAAGGGGATAGGAAAACACATAATAAAACACATAATCCACTTGCCGGGCGGGCGTGGAAGGTACGGTGTTCAAATCCCGGCTAAGAAAATATTTTTACATTCGTGATCTGCTCAAAAAACCGCCTTCCCCACATGTCCTGTGTTCGCCTTTTATGTGTTTTCCTATCCCCTTTCCTTATACCTATTTCCATATATATACATGTATATATATACATGTATATATATATATAAAACTTTTGGACGGCACAATAGAACACAGAATAAAACAGATAACACGTAAAAGGACACTCACACTGTAGATGATTTAAGCTTTCGGCCTATTCCGAGGCCTTCTTCAGGTCAGACTCATATATATATATATATATATATATATATATATATATATATATATATTTTTTTAAGGTAATCTACCGGTTAAGGTAGGTTTTTGGATGGACACAACTATCAAATAAACATTTTGTGACTCCCCACCTAGCAAACTAATCTATATCAGGTCCCTCTTCATCTCGGTGTACTTCTTTCCTCCCTTCATCCCGTCCAACATCCCTATCCTGTTCCTACCCTTACCACGCTTGCCCAACATTCTCCCCTCTATTACCCTCTTCAACATTCCACTACCGCTCAATACGCCTTTCATCCATTTTTCCTGCCTCCATAGGATTTCTCTCAACAAACCCCTCTCCTCCCCCACCATTTCTAGTACTTCCTCATTTGTTTTCCTTTCGGTCCATTTCACCTTCTCCATTCTTCTCCACACCCACATTTCAAAAGCCTCCAATCTACGTCTATCCTCCTGCTTCAGCGACCACGTTTCCGCGCCGTAGATAGCTACGCTCCATATCAGAGTTTTTACGAGTCTTTTCTTAACATCCCTACTCAACGTCCCCGTCATCAACTCCCTCCTCCTTGAGAAAGCCTCCTTGCCTAGCGCAATTCTTCTCCTTACGTCCCTACCACTTTGACCGTATTGGTCCAAAACACTTCCGAGATATGTAAATTGCTCTACCTGCTCTATTCTTTCCCCGCCTATTTTAATATTTAGCTTAGCCTTTTTCTTTCTGGAAAATCGCATAACCTTTGTTTTATTAATATTGATTCTCATCCCATATTTATCGCACTGAACCTCCAATTCACTCAGCAATGCTTGCAACCCCTTGGCTGACTGAGCAACTAATGCTTGGTCATCAGCAAACCTAACCGATTTTACCAATTCCCCTCCGACTTTCATTCCTACCTCCAGTTCTTCCCATGCCTCTTTAATCATTTCCTCTACATATACGTTGAACAGTACCGGTGACAATGGGCAACCCTGCCTTACACCTCTTCCTAACACTGCCCATCCGGACTCTCCGTTCCCCACTCGCACCTGAGCAGTCTGAGACATGTACAGGTTGCGGATCAGTCTCCTGTCCCTCCAATCCATTCCTATTTTCTGCAATACACGCATTAATTTTTCCCAATTCACTCTATCAAACGCTTTTTCGAAATCTACAAAACAGGCAAAAACGTCCTGATTGTATTCTATATTCCTCTCGACTAGTGATCTCATTACTGCAATGGCATCACGCGTACCTCTTCCTTTCCTGAACCCAAACTGATCATCCCCTAAGTAATCATTTGCCTTACTCTCTATCCTTTTGTTGATGATCCTGAGAATAACTTTAGCTGCGTGGGATATCAAACTTATTGTTCTGTAATCCTCACATGACGAAGCCTTTGCCTTTTTTGGAATAGGAACTAACACCGATCTCACAAAATCTTCCGGCCAGATTCCTTCCTCATAGATACTACGAATCAGTCCATACATGGCCTTCTTCCCACCTTTCCCTAACCATTTCAACATTTCTACAGGAATATTGTCCACCCCCACAGCCTTATTTGCTTTCATCTCCTTTAATGCCCTTTCTATTTCATCGTCGAGTATGCCTGGACCTAATCTATCTTCTTCTACGTCATGTTCCTTTTCTATGTCTAACCTTATCGGCCTAAGTTCTTTACCATACAGTGTTTCTATATATTCCTTCCATCTCTCTTGGATTTTTCCTGGTTCAACTATTATCTTACCCCATTTATCTTTAACTGTTAGCACAGATCTTGCCTTCTTACTTCCCGATAATAACTTAACCTTGCTGTATAGAGCACCAATTTCACCCTTCTCCTGTAAACTTTCCATATCCTCGCATTGCGTTTTCCACCATTCTTCTTTTGCTTTATTTGTGGCCCTTCTCAATTTATTGTTTAACTCTTTGTACTTCATTTTGCCTAACTCTGTGTTTACATTTTTCCATCTTCTTCTCTCATCCATCTTTGCAATCATCTCATCCGTTACCCATGGTTTCCTTATCCTTTTCCCGTTAACGGTTCCTATGGTGTCTTTAGCGGCTTCCAATATCCCTTTCTTGATACATTCCCATTTTTCTTCGATAGCACTCAGTTCTTTACCGTCATCCATCATTTTCTCTACAACCTCCTGATACTCCTTCTTCGTTAATTCATTTACTCCTTCTAAATTCCATTTTTTAACCCTCCGCCCTTGCCTTATCTTCTTGAAACGAACATTACATTTCATAACAACTAAATTGTGGTCAGAGTCCGCATCCGCTCCTGGGAAACTGTGCGAATTTATCACACTGTTCCTAAACCTGTGCCTAACCATAATATAATCTAACTGATACCTTTCTGAGTCACCTGGCATTTTCCATGTATACCTACGCCTTTTGTGGTGTCTAAACCATGTGTTAGTGATGACTAACCCCTGTCTCCTGCAGAATTCAATTGCTTTCTCCCCGCGTTCATTCCTCGTGCCTAACCCATAGTCCCCCACCTCACCACCATCTCTTCCTTCGCCTACCGTCGCATTCCAATCCCCCGTCACAATCAAATATTTCTCTGCAGGAACACTCGCGATGATATCCTCTAACTCATCGTACATCCTATCGACTTCTTCCTCCTTGTGGTTGCTCGGTGGCATGTATACCTGAATAATGACCAAGTTCGTCGGCTCTGCTTTAATCTCTACGAGTAAAATTCTATCTGTCGCTTGCTCTATGTTGACTACGCTTCTTCCTACCCCTTTATTTAAAATTACGGCAACCCCTCGTTGGCTCTCATCCCCGCCGCTGTATATTACTCTATAATTGTCACTCCAGTAATCCCCGCTATCCTTCCATCTCACCTCGCAGAGGCCTAAAACATCTATGTTACCTCTTTCCATCTCTCGCTTAATATTTTCTAATTTGCCTCTCCTCAACATTGTCCTGACGTTCCAGGTTCCTATTCTAATATATATATATATATATATATTGCTCCTCCCATGCATGTATGAGGTGATGTATATATATATATATATATATATATATATATATATATATATATATATATATATATATATATATATATATATATATATACATGTATATATATATATACATCTATAATTCAAAAGTGTTTTTGTTTTAAGCCTCGTCGTTTGGGATAAACTAAAAGAAAATTTTTATTTCTAAAAATTATTATTATATTAAACGCCTGGTTCAAAGAAGTCAATTACGCAAGTATCATTTGTGAATTACAGGTAGTAGTAGTCCTGTCCTGACCTGTAGTCACCCATTGCATCGGAAAAACTACCAGTTTTAGTATTGTGGTTAGAGTTTCATGCACATTATGAGATTGCAAAAGTTTCGTTCCTTCTAAAGTATTTGGGTATGGCGTCTCATTTAAGATGCAGATAAATGTCTGCATAATATATCATTCAGAACATTGGAAATTCAGTTGTTTATTCCGTCCTATAATCCTGTCGATTGATGTTTTCCTTAAATTCTCGGTTTCTACGCTTCCCGATGTATTCCTTGAATTCGCCATTGTGTTGGGGAACCAAATGGGTGGGGGAGTGACTATTTTTGGTCTGAGGGAAAGGCTTTCAAAACGGTATCAATACAAGCAGACGTAAAAGAGATGGAAATGGAATTGCCACAAGGGCGTTCTCTGGCTTGCACTCTCCTTCACTCCCTCTCCCATGCATGCTCCCCCATGCTCCTCCCATGCATGTATGAGGTGATCAAAAGGAAAAACGCGCGAAAAAAAGCTAATTCAGTGACGGATGGATGCTGAAGATTCCCCATTTTTACGTTTTATGATCCGTCAGAAAGGGGTAATTCTTCTCCCTGGATTGGTTTCTCGCGGAAAAGAGCTTGCGCCTGGACATTACGCTTCGTTTTTTTGTTGTAAACTTATTTATTTGCAGACGAGTTTTTTCTCTCCTTCCATGGTCGGTTTCCGAGGCAGGGGGAATGTTATTTTTCATCGATCGGTACCTATGCCTGGGCGAGTAGAATTTGTCGTTTGCCGTGAATAAATCGCGGTTTCGGAATTTGTGGCGGGATATGTTCTCTCCCAGAGGGAGATGGAAAATGCTATTTCGTTTTCTCCTCTTGACCTCTGAATTTTAAAAGGGATATTGAAACGCCATTTTCTTCTTAATTGATCCCAGTGTTGGTACTTACAATATTTCTATCAATTTTTTTTAAAGAGCTCTCAATAATGATGTACTACCTTAATTCCGTAAAGCATTCCTAGCCTATTCCTATCCCTTCCTCGTTCGCCTAACATTCTCCCCTCTATCACAATATTTAACACCCCATTCCCAATCAAAACACTTAATCCATCAAAGCTGCCTCGTTAGCATATATCCAAGCAATCCCCTCTTACTATGCCTTGACCTTCCTCCTTTGTTTTCTTTCTGGCCACTTCATTTTCATTCCCTTTTCTCCCAGCAATTCCCTCTCCCCCCCCCACCATACCTAGCACCTCCTCATTTATTTTTCTTTCGGTTAATTTCACCTCCATCCTTGTCTACATCCACATTTTACAAGCCTCCAATCTACGTCTATCCTCCTGCTTCAGTGACCATGTTTCCGCGCCATACAAAATGGCGATTCATATCAAAGTTTTTACTAGTCTTTTCTTTCTTTCTTCTCAGGTTTTGTTTGGAGAGTTTGTTAGTAGACCAAGGGATTTGTCGCTATACCGTTTGGTAGCTTGTGTCCATCCAAAACGTACCTGACAGGTAGATTACCGATAATAATAATAATAATTTGGAAATAATGAATATGAAATTACGGGAAAGGATTATTAGACATCCTATTTGAAATTGTAGGGTTTCTCTCCCCGTCTCAGGGTTCGTATGTTTGTGAAATTCATTTTAATTATTCGATATTGATAATTCTATACAAGAAGCAGGAAATGGGTTTTTCAGATTGGAATGAAATATTTTAAATTTTTAGCAACTTTAACTTCCTGATGATCTACTCTGCAGTTCAGGGCCGTGAAGGGGAAAATAATAATTTTATTAATAATTCTTTAAAATATATTATTAAGGGCGTATTAATGGTGGAGTAAACAGTGCAGCTCCATGGAATTATTTTTTTTCATGAATTTTAATACTTTTAAATTCAAGCAGGGTGAGTAAATGGATAATTTTGAATAATTTTGTGCATTATTAAAAATCAACTTATCTAATTTTTGTATAGAGCACATATTCAGTTATGTCAAACTATAACAAATTTTAAGTGAAATATTACAACCATTTGCTATGCAATTTTATTTAAACTTATTTTAAATGAGTAACGAAATTACTACCGATTTTACTCTACAAACAGCCTCCTGGAAGTGTAGCTGACTGATTTACTTTATTATCTTTTGTAAAATTGATTCATGTCATGATATGTCATATTATTTCTTCCAAGGCAAGTTTGATTATAATACTTGGGACTTGTGTACCACCTGACATTGTTTATTTGCGCATGTAAGTTAATAATAATATCGTACCAGATACCAAAATATTGTATCTGATGTCACAACACAATGTATATTCATAGTTATAATGCCCAGAGATTACATCAATAATGGAAAGGTGCATTGAATATTCAGAGAATGTCTTTGTGTTTCTCGCATTTCGAGAATACATTCAACCACGAAGAGTGAGCAAAGTTAATAGAGATATTACAGAATGTAGGAGTACACTGATGGGATAGGAGACCTAATGGAAAGCTTGAGCAGGGAATAAAAGTAAACAGCGAGATGATTCACTTAGGTTTACGGACGATCGAACGTGTCAGATAACTAAAGGATTGCAGTTATTTTTAGGACATTACAGGAACATTGAGGTAGAATGATAATTAACAATGATGATGATGTTGTTATTACCACAAGTAAACAAAAATAAAGAGAATCTCGGGAAGGATGAAAGCTGAGTTAAATGTTAAAGTAGAAGAGAATAAACTAGAGTAGTTGGCGCAGTTGATGCATTTGGGTAGTATTTTTGAAGAGGGACTATTTTAGGTAGGAGATTAGAAGAAGAATTACGTTAGCGAAAGAGACATTTGTAAAAGGAATGGAATTGACTAGGGGTACACTGAATAAATATATGAAAAAAAGTAAAACTCAGCACAATGTAGTGCTCTGTGAGTTGTGAGACTTGGCCTTTGAAGCAAGATATTGAGCGAGGAATGGAGGCTTTTGAGAAGTGGCTCTGTGGGGGAGAAGAATTAAGGAAATAAGTTGGACAGAGAGGAAGACAAATGCCGAGGTTTCACATAGGGTGGGCGAACAGAGCAAGTCACTGAGGGAAATACGAAGAAGGCAGAGGAAGTAGATGGAGGAACTATAGTAGGGAAGTGTTTTATGTATGTTGGGGGCTATGATAGATGAAGAACGTTGTGTAAACGGAGTAGAATGAATACGTTATAGCAGGCAGCATGAAGGCAAGCAGAAGTTAGGAAGAAATGCATAAAGAAATAATGTAGGGTGGAGTAAGAGGACTTCAGAGCAATTAGTTTTGAAAGAACCATCAAAAATCTACCTAAAGTAGGAAGAATACGTTGAATATAGTATATAGTCTGTTGATATTCTTACCATATCGGCTAAATTGTGCATATAACGTGAATATCCAAATTTCCATGGATTTTATTTGCCTAAGATGACATCCATTTCTTAGGAACGAAATGATCATTTATAATAAAATTTAAGTTTCGCAAGCTCCATTACCTACGCCTAATGTTCAAATTTCTAAATGGAGATGAGCAGAAATCATGAGAAGCCTATAGCTAGAATATTTGAGCACGCGAATTCAAAGATTAATATCAAACGGATTTCACAATATCTTTTTGATTAACTTGATGGCATTGTTAAAGAACAAGTAGTGACTCATTAATGAAATTAAATGACATAAACAATTAAAGTATAGGGTTGTAGGGTTAGTTTTCCCGTAACAGTACGCACAAAAGGGTAATTTTGACTGTATATAAATGTGACTCAGGGATTCGGAAATCAATCTGCTTTTGATAACACGTAGCGTGCCTCTGCTGCCTTTACATCATTTGCGTTTTAAATCTTTTTATTTCTTACCATCTTCTTTGCGTTCGAGACTCTCACAGATATAGAAAGTTCCAATTACTCTCTCGTTTCCGACAACGATAGACAAGTGAAATATCTCGCCGGTTAATGGCCTCTGTCAACGACCTCCATTTCCCCGTTTTATTTTTTCCTGCCCAACTTATTTGACTGCCAGATTCCATTTTGTGGAGTTATTTTCATTAAAAACACCAGTATGCCTCCATCTTATTACAACCATAACCTATCCTCCTGCGTTATGACTTCGGGCACTCGTTAAGAGAATATTTTTACCAGTTATCTTCTCAGTTCCTTGTAGATGACCGAATGCAAAATTCTTTGTTCATGAATTTGGCACAGATCCTTTCCGTATGGTTTCGTCATTCTTTCATATGAAACACTATTTAATTCATGTATATTATTATTATTATTAGGGAATATAACGGTTAAAGTAGGTTTTGGAAGGACACAACTACCAACAAATGCTTTCTTTCTCCGAACAAAACACAACCCAATATCACACTCAAGTCTCTCTTCAACTCCGTCTACTTCCTTCATCTCTTCATCCGATTCAACATCCCTACCCTATCCTCGTTTGCCAAACATTCTCCCCTCTATCAAAGTCTTCAACATCCTACTTTCGACCAATACCCCCTTCATCAATTTTTCCTGCTTCCCTATGATTTCTCCCAACATTCACCTCTCCTTGCTCACCATACCCAGAGCTTCTTCGTTTGTTTTCCTTTCCGTCCAATTTACCTTCTCCATCGTTCTCTCCCATATTTCAAAATCCTCCAATTTACGTCTATCTTCCTGCTTCAGTGACCATCTTTCCGCGCCATATATAACCACGTTCCTTATCAAAGTTTTAACAAACCTTTTCTTAACACTCCTCAACGTCCCTGTCATCCACTCCCTTCTCCTTGTAAAAGTTTCTTTTTCTAGTGCAATTCTTCTCCTTACGTC
Organism: Hetaerina titia; assembly: GCA_037158775.1. Classification (NCBI taxonomy): domain Eukaryota; kingdom Metazoa; phylum Arthropoda; class Insecta; order Odonata; family Calopterygidae; genus Hetaerina; species Hetaerina titia. The sequence goes on from CM073777.1 coordinate 37,981,224, forward strand.
CCTACTACTTTGACCGTATTGGTCCAAATCACTTAGAAGATACATAAACTGTACCACCTGATCTAGTATTTGCCTTCCTATTTTAATGTTTAGCTTTGTCTTTCTGGAAAATGGCATAACCTTTGTTTTATTAATATTGATTCTCATCCCACATCTATCGCACTGAACCTCCAATTCACTCAGCAATGCTTGCAACCTCTTGGCTGACTGAGCAACTAATGCTTGGTCATCAGCAAACCTAACCGATTTTACGAATTCTCCTCCGACTTTCATTCCTACCTCCAGTTCTTCCCATGCCTCTTTAATCATTTCCTCCACATATGCATTGAACAGCACCGGTGACAATGGGCAACCCTACTTTACACCTCTTCCTAACACTGCCCATCCAGACCCTCAGTTCCCCACTCACATAGAGAGACATATATAGGTTGCGGATTAGCCTCCTGTCCCTCCAATCTATTCCTATTTTCAGCACTATATTCATTAGTTTTTCCCAATTCACTCTATCAAACGCTTTTTCGAAATCTACGAAACAGGCAAATACACACACACAACAAATTTCTACTATCGTCTTCTCCTTTCACAACAGAATTTGTAACAAGTTATATATTTAAAAGGCGAAGAACTTCATTTCGTGAGGTGCAAAAGTTTATTTTTATTTCTGCTACATTTTGGTGACTCGTAAAAAAATTTTATCTAGTTAGTGAATAATTTATCAATAAGAATAGAATTGAAACGATGCATTTTTATTGGTAATATTCTTTAGTAACGAACTATTGATTATTATGCGATTCTATATGTACACGTATATTCTATATTTGTCATCTAAAAAGATAACTATTTTACTAGGGGTAATTTTTATAACGGACCTCCCAGTTCTTTTTTCGTCATTTATCAAAAGAGCCAAATGTGTCAGCTAATCATTAGATGCAGTTATGTTGGGCTGAACAATGTAAAACAAAAATTTTATTTACATCTACGTAATGGGCAATGGACATGCCGCTGCAAGGACGTGGGACGGGGTTTGTTAGGACAGCGTCCGTAAGACAGCCAAGTGAAAAGTATGTCAATTCACACCCACAGAAACGCATACATACGATGTATGTTATAGCATATACGAGATATAACATAGATATATGTTATTTCTCGTAAATTCTTGCAAAACCCATTTTAGTTACACACTTGCAAACACTAGTAACTAACATGCATATGCATCTACGAATGTGCCAGATGTTTACGCAGCGTTTAATGTTGTCCTCGTTTGCGATTCGAATGCCATTACTGTTTTTATAATTACTTTGGTTTCTTACTATTATGATTCCTGAATGTTTGAAGAAAGAGCAAATATTTATATTTACCTATACTGGAGTCTATCTCTCTTATCTTATCTTTGTGGTCTAAGCCAACCTAATACTTTACGGCCATAATAATTCCCTCTGTTACATAGTTAAACTCGTGTGCTTTGAACCTTGCTCTTCGTATCTCAAGTGGCTTCCAGCCTATATCATCTAAAAGGATAAAGGGTGACACACTCGTCTTCGTATCGCAACAATTTTTGGCGAATCTGGCGGGTCATCTCATCTTATTATTTTATCAACGCTTTTTCCTAAGGATCCCAAATACTGACTGTACTTTTGGCGTTTTTCAAAGGTGGCCTATCTAAAGCGAAATAAAGCCTCTATTTAACCTTTAATTTACATTTCGCCACCCTCTAATGAAGTCTAGTGTTTTTAAGGAGGATCTGCATATTCTCCTAATGAGTGTTTCTCATGAAATGCGAAAGGTTTGCGTACATTTAACATTACATTTTTGAGGGTGTGTCAGATGTGAACTCCATTGTTATTTGTAATCTGGTATCGTGATTTGAATCATTCGAGTTATTATCCTTGTGCAATGAATTTACCAATAGTTACCCAATAATTTTTAAAATTATTTTGAAATTTATACCCAAGAAATGTAATTTCATAACAGGAAATCAATACCTGTGTCTATAACTTGAATTCAAAAAGATATGACTTCATAAAATGAATCATTTTTATCAAAACTTACTTTGTGCAAATAAAAATAATTTTTTCTTCGACTCTTCAATCGATCTATACTCCATTTCTATAATAAAACCATAAACACAGTAATCAACCGGAAGATCGGTTTAGCAGGTGATGGTAGAACTCACCCAGTACTAAGCCCGACGGCGTGTGAAATTCACACACCAGGGTAAGGGAGCCAGCTCCCTTCATTACGGTTTCCCTGGAAGATCTGGTATCGGAAAAATCACTTAGCTTGGGTGGAGCTGCAGGTGCCCAGAGTGACTGGCCCGGGAATCGAACCCGGGCCCTCCGGTCATTATTCAATCGCTCTACCCCCTGGACTACCGCGACCCACCATTTCTATAACAACTAATGAAAATTTTCCAAAACAGTGTTATAGATAATTACTATGGATTGTTTCAGATTTTTATTCATTCCATGTGAATCTGTCGGTGAATGCTAATCTTCCACACACACCAAACTATTATCCATTTGTCCCTCCATGAAATAACTAGTTACTAAATCATTATTTACAATATGTTTTTAAATCGATTCACGCCTGGCTTAGAACTGTTCAAAGTCGTTCTAGATAGGAATGAATTATGAAGAGCGTTTGTCATTAAACCTGTAAAAATAATTCGCACAATGGACAATGATCACTCATGCATGGTATTAATATTGCGTAGGGCTGGGGTGCACGGGTGAGTGCCAGTCTCTCCCTCCTTCCTTCTCGCCTGTTGCGGGGAAATTAACTACACTCGAGTTCAAGTTCTCGAAGCAGAAAACAAGAGAGAGCGCTAACGCGTGTTGAAGGAGCATGGCGTGAAAAAGGCGTCACAACGGCGAGGCGAATTCGAATTATGCAAATTTTAATGGGACGATAAGAAGATAAAGAGAACTCGGGAGGCTTTCGAAACAAAATAGATTCAAATTATTTTCCCTCCTCTTTTTCCGCATGTATATGGACCCAAATGCATTATGATGATAACGCTCTTAACTCTTTACTGGTGTCGTACGAATATATTGTCTTTTCTTTCCTTGGCACTCCACTTTTCGGAACAATTTTTCCTTCTCACAATCTGCCAAGTAATATCTGTCCAACAAGTCCTTTGGTAATCTTTGTATTCAAACCTAATTACAAGTCACATTTCCTCGATTCATCTCCCCAAATAATTAAGTTGAGAATCAGCCAGGATTATTTTTAACGAACAACCTAGATTTAGAATTATCACTTACCTGTGTTGTAAGAAATAAAAACAATATCTCTCACTATTATAAGCCAGTATAATTTAATTAATGGCAGCACATAAATTCATCCCTAAAGACCACAAATTATATCGTTCAATTATAAATAAAACTTGAACATATTAATTTTGTTTACCAAAAAAATCGGACTGGCCCCTCATGGAAGGTTAGAAGAAACCTTTCTGAGTAGAAAGCCTATATGACTACCGTCGACGTTACGTAAAGTTGACAAATTGAACAAAGACACGTGTAATACCAATACCATTTATTTTTAAACGATTACATACTCTTTTACTTCTCACGCACATTCTTTCTCACTAATCTACTTGGATATATCGAAATGATTTATTCTAGTGCCACAACGTCTACGAAATGCAGGAACAAGATTTATCATCAATATTAGAAGCCAAGCTCATGTGCAGATAATTAATATGAAATACTATATAATGTATGCCATACTATGCTAAATTAAGTTTCTTGAAAATGGCAAATAATGTAGAATACCCGTGCAGTATTTACAACAACACAGTTCAAATCGGCCTTAAGAAAGATACCTTAGAACGGCATGTATTAATAAGATGCGCGACACGGAATCCTTTAGAACGACACATTTTAATTAAATAATTTTCCACTCTACTTGATATAATGGATGAATATGGCGGTACAGGTTTTATTTCATTGTAAAATATATGCAAGGAGGCTAACACGAGTGGTAGTTAAGATATAAAGTAATTTCCGTTTTATATTTTTATAATATAAATAATTATATAAGGCTTTTGAAATGTGGGTGTGGAGAAGAATGGAGAAGGTGAAATGGACCGAAAGGAAAACAAATGAGGAAGTACTAGAGATGGTGGGTGAGGAGAGGGAAATCCTATGGAGGCAGGAAAGATGGATGAAAGGCATATTGAGCGGTAGTGGGATGTTAAAGAAGGTAATAGAGGGGAGAATGTTGGGCAAGCGAGGTAAGGGCAGGAACAGGATAGGGATGTTGGACGGGATGAAGGGAGGAAAGAAGTACACAGAGATGAAGAGAGACCTGATATAGATTAGGTTTCTAGGCAGGGAGTTACAAAATGTTTATATGATAGTTGTGTCCATCCAAAAAACTACCTTAACCGGTAGATTACCTAATAAATAATAATTTTTATAATTATGTTTTTCGGGTGTTTATTCAATCCCGGGGGTGGGACAAGTATTTTTAAACTTTATTCTCAAAAGAATCTGGACATAAACACTCAATGAGTCATTTTTATTGAATTAGTTATGCATTACACATAACAGAAGCAAACAGTACACATAAATATAATATGGATATAGATTAAACCTTAAAAGATGTGGTCGCTTTGAACTACAATAAATAACTCAGTGGATAACCATGACATTTTCCTGGTGCTAACATGGTTAGACCAATGCCCTCTCTTATAAGAAGTTAAAAAGAAATAAAACGATAAGAATGATAGATGAAATAAAATTTTTGCTCTCCTAAAGGATAACGCATGTAATAATGCTCATCAGAGATTGGTTTTGTCACTGGAAAAACAAAACTGAAAATACATGAAAAATTTATTGGTGTTCGTGTTTTACTGTTTAAGATTTTGGATGGACACAGACAGATGGCATTAAGGCTTGAGCACCAAATTTCAATTATTAATTAATAGTAGTATTCTTCCAGCTTAGGGTAGGTTGTTGATGGACTTTACTGCTACATACCACAAAATTCGTAAGCCATAATTAAAATGACGCAAAATAGCCTTACTGTAAAACTCATGTTGCAATTATTCATCTTTTAGGTCTATATTATTTCGTCTTTTTCAAGTCGATCCAAAATGTCACTTTTTTCCTCCCTCTACCTCGCGTCCCCATTATTTCTCACCTACAGTCCTCCCTTCCACAATATCGTTTTTAATTTCAGTGAAAAAATACATACAACAACGGACTTGAAGACGTTCAACTTCTTCTTACCTAATTTTTAAAGGTTCTCACTTAAAATTTAATAATGTAAATGCCCTTGTATTAAATGTACTACAAGTTGATTACAAAATAATTTTGCAAGTACACAACATACCTATATAAGTCATGGATTAATTCGTGTTTAAATCAATAAATTTTAGCCTTTACGTTAATGTATTCGGCTGTCTGGTTTTGTTTTGAATGTTTATCGGGCGAGGGAAAAGCGAGTACTTCTACTAATGTCTGTGAAGGTGTCTTTATTATTAATCCCGGTGGTCGAATATACCAATATAATATCAAGCCATAATGATTCCTTCGGTGCCGCAGGAAAACTGGAGTGCCCTATACCTTTCTAAAAGCTGAAGTGTTGGTTGATGTTGCCGTGAAACAAGAAAGGTTCCATCCTAATTCCACCAATACACCTACTCTCCTCTAGTAGCAATATTTTACAAATCCAGCAATTTTCACAGGATCTTAACCAATCCCTTTATCAACGTTCTATCCCATGGATCTCAAATGCTTGCCAAAAATTGAAAATATGGTCTAACTAAAGCGTATTAACACATCTCTAGTACTTTTTCATTTTTATTTCATTTTCCTAAAAGCCATCTAATGAAACCTTCCTTAGTTAAGGTTTACCCGCATATTCTACTTACGTGTATACTTCATAAAATGTTTTGGTTCCTAGACTCTTCAGCATTACGTATGGCAAGATTTGAGAATGCTGTGTCCTAGACGGTCCTACACATTACGTTGCGTTGAACATATAATACTCAACGCGGCAGAGGTTTGGTTTTTAGAGAGCCAGCGGCCGAGATCAAATCTTGCCATGCAGAAAATTTCATGCCGATAGTCACCTACGATAAGGCACAGGATCCGTGCACGAAAAGGGAAACGGCAACGCGTCTTCAGTCGACTGACTCGCTTCCCTCTACGGTAACTGGGTCGGCAAAAGTACTATTTCATGCCAAGACGGAATTGTAACCTGAAAACTACAGGCTAACCTGCGAGTTGGGCGAACCGTGAAAATCTCCGCTTGGAATTTTTTCCACATCAATCCCGACCCAGTGAGAGAAAACGATGGAGCCCCAGTGACTCGAGTATTATTCAACACTCATTTAAGGACGCATTTTATACGATTCTCTCTTAAGCCAACCAAACGGTGCAGAGATTGATTCTATAGTATTACAGTTTGGCGTGGGCGGGATCCTATTCGAGAGGATTCGCTATATGTAGATGGCACACATTATCTGGAGGATCCATTGCAACTTATTCCATTATTCATACGAGTGGTAATTGCAAACTTCGATTAATCAACGGGATTCGTGAACATCCGAACACCGCCAACCGTGATGGGAACATCCTTAACGTAATCCGCTTTGTCTGAACAGGAGGAATAGCGAGTCAGTAGACATAAAAAAACACTTTATTAAATACTATAACGTATTTTACGAATATAATTCTCTTTGACGGAATAATATCAAGCACAAAGATGTTAGGTTTTTTAAATGCAAGAAGTTAATCAAAGTTGAGCTTTACTTGTATTTTATTTTAGTAGACTTTCATGGGATATTTTAGGAGATTTAGAGGTAGGACTTAAATGGACTCAAACTGAACATCCCAACATTTCTTGGCCTCTCTTAACAAAGCATCACCCAACATCCAACACTAAAATAATCCCCTTTTCAATCGCATACACCTTATTTCTCCCTTCATTCCACCCCACTTGCCTATTCTATTTCTGCTCCTTCCTCATTTCCTTTACTTAATCCCCTCTATTGCATTCTTCATGACCCAATAAGCAATCAAAATGCTCTGCGTCCATCTCTTCTGCCTCTTTCGGATTTATACCAAAATTCCACTCTCCTCAAACACAAGGCCTAGCACTTTCTAATTTGCTTTCCTTTCTGTCCATTTCACCTTTCCCACCTTTCTCCACACTTAAATTTCAAAAGTCTCCAATCTACACTTTATTATCCTGTTCCAGTGACCAAGTTTCCGCGCCGTACAAAACCACGCTACATCTAAGTTTTGATGAGACCCTTCTTAACACCCTTACTTAAAGTCCCTGTCCCTGTTAGAGAAACTTCTTTGCCTAACACAATACATACCTACTTCCCTACTACTTGAATCATTTTAAATCCAACACGCTGCCAATATATGTAATCTGTTCTACACTTTTCAATATTTAGTGTCATAATGTCAGAAAAGTTGAGATATGGAATGCCCTTGACCAAAATATCGGAAAATGCGCGTACAGATATGTGGTTTAAAAAGATAAAAATACATTCTTCAATAACAATGGGGTGATCTTTTCTCATTGAAATATACCAACTTGTTACCTTCACAAACAGAGAAGAACTTTGAAGGGGACTATTGAGATGACTTAGGTCGTTACCTGATCGAATACTAACAGATAATTTATGCATCTTAAATAATCAATAAATCAAATCGTGGAATGATCATCAAATATAGGTGCGTTATTATTAGAAGACCCATTTTAAAGCTCCCCTTTCACCCTTTAACAACTAATAAATTCCCCACACGGAAGTTATTATTCAAAGGGGACTTTCAAAGGCATCCATGGAAACCTCTCTTCATTTTATAAAAACTGGTATTTATTTGATAAACATCGGTGTAATATAATAATAGTCTGATATCGTCAAGAAATGTTTGCGATATTGATAGCCACAACAAAATTGTTCAATGCTTAATGACAGGAAATAAACAGCATAATATTTTTCTTTGTTGATTAAAGTATTATTATCTAGTAAGTTTAATTTCAATTATGAACTATTACATGCAGTGAACTTCGTATTCGTGGGATGTGACTATTCTTTAATTTTTTCTTCTTCGCTGAATATAACTTCAGAAAGATCAAATCAAATTACATAAATACGATGCAAATAAAATTGCACCCCTCAGCTAGTGTGATCTGATTTGCAGTGAAATTCCATCCTGCCGAATATTTCATGCTGTGATCTCTCTTATTTTATGGCGTTAGAATTAACAATTCCTTTTTCATGAATCTTTAAATTCAATGAACTTAATAATTTAAAGTTTTCCATTGCACGGTATTTTCCTGAACGCGATTACAAAAGACTTCGATTGTTTCGATAACGCTAAATGGATCGAAAATTCGATAACGATGATCGACTATTCATAAGATGCTCGACACCAAATAGTTTTAATGGGAAACTGTCATATGGTTTCAATGGAATTATTATTAGGTAATCTACCGGTTAAGGTAGGTTTTTGGATGGACACAACTATCAAATAAACATTTTGTGACTCCAAACAAAACCAAACTAATCAATATCAGGTCCCTCTTCATCTCGGTGTACTTCTTTCCTCCCTTCATCCCGTCCAACATCCCTATCCTGTTCCTACCCTTACCTCGCTTGCGCAACATTCTCCCCTCTATTACCCTCTTCAACATTCCACTACCGCTCAATACGCCTTTCATCCATTTTTCCTGCCTCCATAGGATTTCTCTCAACAAACCCCTCTCCTCACCCACCATTTCTAGTACTTCCTCATTTGTTTTCCTTTCGGTCCATTTCACCTTCTCCATTCTTCTCCACACCCACATTTCAAAAGCCTCCAGTCTACGTCTATCCTCCTGCTTCAGCGACCACGTTTCCGCGCCGTACATAGCTACGCTCCATATCAGAGTTTTTACGAGTCTTGTCTTAACATCCCTACTCAACGTCCCCGTCATCAACTCCCTCCTCCTTGAGAAAGCCTCCTTGCCTAGCGCAATTCTTCTCCTTACGTCCCTACCACTTTGACCGTGTTGGTCCAAAACACTTCCGAGATATGTAAACTGTTCTACCTGCTCTATTTTTTCCCCGCCTATTTTAATATTTAGCTTAGCCTTTTTCTTTCTGGAAAATCGCATAACCTTTGTTTTATTAATATTGATTTTCATCCCATATTTATCGCACTGAACCTCCAATTCACTCAACAATGCTTGCAACCCCTTGGCTGACTGAGCAACTAATGCTTGGTCATCAGCAAACCTAACCGATTTTACGAATTCCCCTCCGACTTTCATTCCTACCTCCAGTTCTTCCCATGCTTCTTTAATCATTTCCTCTACATATACGTTGAACAGTACCGGTGACAATGGGCAACCCTGCCTTACACCTCTTCCTAACACTGCCCATCCGGACTCTCCGTTCCCCACTCGCACCTGAGCAGTCTGAGACATGTACAGGTTGCGGATCAGTCTCCTGTCCCTCCAATCCATTCCTATTTTCTGCAATACACGCATTAATTTTTCCCAATTTACTCTATCAAACGCTTTTTCGAAATCTACAAAACAGGCAAAAACGTCCTGATTGTATTCAATGGAATATGATTGTCAAAATCGCCAAAATATTCCAGTAGTTTTTGTTCAGCGTGTCAAGGAAAAAATATTGATTGCCCATCAAAGTTACACTATGTAACGTAAAACGCATATATCATTGTACGTTTGTATTTATGTTGTTTTATAATAAAGCGAGTACACGATTCATACAAACCAAAATATACCAAGTCCCCATATTAGTTACTTCCAAAAATTAAGGCATCGTCTATTAATACTAAAATGTTTTAGAATACATACATTCAGGCGATGACGCAAATTTTGGTTTTCATCGAACGTAACCCATCCTCAAGGTAGGTTTTGGCTTCCGAAAGCAATTTTCTCTACACTATGTATACCCTTCACCGGGTTATGTTTCGGTACGGAGATGTGAAACCACTTAATGTGGGGTTATTTCGGAATAAAACCCCTTTTGTTCTCATATATTCCACACTAAAGAGTTTAACACCGTAAGATATGAAGAGATATCAAAACTGCTGTAACATGTACACCCTTTTATGCTGGGAGTGCAAAGCATTTTAAATAAGTGTTTTCATAAATACAACTTGAATATTTGTACATTTATGAATGTAAAAACAATAGATAACAATCATAAAAGCATATTTTAGCGCAAAAAATTAATAAACTCAATACCAGTCCTGAAAAACGTAGTTTGAATCGCCTTCAAATACTTACATAAGAGAATATTTGAAAAATCTTTTCCTTTCCGACCTTCACTAATTATAACTAGTCATCTTTTGTGGCATTGTTTTTCCTCGCCCCTCCATACAGTCGGTACACTCTATTCACGAGCCACTTCTTTCAGGAATTCTTTTAATAAAAAATGAAAATGGAGAAACACTATTCACAAGACCATCTTTCGCGTATTATACCCAGGGTGGACTATATTTTTACGGTGCGATCTCATATTGAAATACTGTAGTAGAAGAGAGAATGTTAGCCAAGCGAGATGGGGGCAGGAAAGGAAAGAATGTTGAATGGAATGAGAATGTACGCGAAATGGAGAAACAGTTTATTGTACCGTGTGGTGTCAGGTTTTCTCTTGCTAGGCGAGGTTAGGAAACGTAGGTCTGTACAGTCTATCTTTACCCAAAAGTCTATCTTTAAACTGTAGACTACCGTATAATAATGATCTCGCAATGACTTATAACATACAAAAGTATTTTTTTGCCAGACCTCAAACGACGCAAAATTCGGTCTTGGCATTTCAAGTAAATATATCATGGACATAGTAATCACACCCGAAGGTCGGTTTGGTAGGTGATGGTAGAGTTCACCCAGTACTAAGCCTAACGGCGCGGCGTGTCAAATTCACACATCAGGCTAGGGGGGCCAGTTCCTTTCCCTGTGGTTTCCCAGGAAGGCCTGGTACCCGAAAGATCACAGAGTTTGGGTGTAGCTGCAGGCGCCCAGAGAGGCTTGCCCTGAAATCGAACCCGGACCCTTCGGTCAGTAGTCCAACACTCTATCCCTAGACTACTGCGACACATAAACACACACATATATTAAAAAAAACGGTATTCAACCCAAAGGTCGGTTTGATAGGTGATGATAGAGTTCACCCAGTACTAATCCCGCCGGCGTGTGAATATTCACACATCGGGGTAGGGGGGCCAGTTCCTTTCCCTGCGTCGGTTATGGTTTCCCAGGAAGATCTGGTACCCGAAAAATCACATAGTGTGGAGCTGCAGGTGCCCAGAGTGCCTTGCCCGGGAATCGAACACGGGACCTCCGTAGTGCAACGCTCTACCCCTGGACTACTACGACCCATACATACATTATTATTATTAGGTAATCTACCGGTTAAGGTAGGTTTTTGGATGGACACAACTATCAAATAAACATTTTGACTCCCCACCTAGCAAACTAATCTATATCAGGTCCCTCTTCATCTCGGTGTACTTCTTTCCTCCCTTCATCCCGTCCAACATCCCTATCCTGTTCCTACCCTTACCTCGCTTGCCCAACATTCTCCCCTCTATTACCCTCTTCAACATTCCACTACCGCTCAATACGCCTTTCATCCATTTTTCCTGCCTCCATAAGATTTCTCTCAACAAACCCCTCTCCTCACCCACCATTTCCAGTACTTCCTATGTATCATGCCCATAATAATGTATCTATTGGCTGCATATAACAATGTAGATATTGTATATTTATGATTTTAATAGGCTTTAAAGCAGTCGGTTCGGTTTGAAGGAACAGTTCTCCTTCGGGGTTGGATGAAATTAAATGGTGATACGTTCAAAGATGACAGCAATGGAAGAATATTTTAAAGCAATGTATTTCGCCAAGCAAAAAATCTTTTGTTTGTCAAAAAAAGTTTGTCAAACGCAATTCTCGTTTTTCGATACATATTCATTGACCCATTAAGATTTGGAACGCCATTCATACGACATTCTATACGCCGGATAATGTTTCAATGTCACTTTTGCCGCATCGAATGGCGTCCATTAAGATATGTTAAGACGCTAGGATGCGGGTTAGGGCGGAGGCCGTGTGCTCTAACCTCTCGCCGCATAGCCGAGTGCTCGCAACAAGTATTCGACCCTCCTCGAGAGAAACCTTGAGGGCACTTCCACCTCCCATAAGAAGGATAATCCTGAGGGGGGTGGTGGTGGGAGAAGAAAACGCCTTGTACATTATTAATGATAGGATTTCTCCCCTGAAAATGGTTCCCGTTTCACAGGGGAAGGTGGCCATAACTTATCCAGGATTACTGGTAAAAATAAAACTATATCCATCGTGAGCGATGCTTTTCTCAGTCACTCTACTCCTAAGCTTTAACGCTTTTCAATGCTTTAAAAGGGACGAATTACCATCGCCTCCATTATTCCGATTTTTCGCCGGAAAGAGAAGGAAGTGCACGGGAAATAAGGATGGAAATCGGTAGAAGGGACATTTTTAACACGTCATGCTGACGGAAAGAATTAAGACAAGTAAAAAACTGGAGCATTAAAAGGAGCCAATTCCAGGACGAAAATGGAAGAAGATTTAGCATGATTCTCTTAGCACCTAAGGATGCAAAGTAGAATATAAAAATTCTTTTGAATTAGAAGGTGATGCTAGGCTTAACTCTTAATAAGTTAGACTTCTACTTTCCGTCGCATTCAATCAATTGATTTGTCAGTAAAACGTTAATAAAGTAGTCTTTCCTCCGTCGTTGCTTTTATAATATATTTCATAATAATCATAATAGTAGTAGTTTTAGGGGAGACGACCGACAGTTAAGGTCATTTGCACCATTAGGGATGGATGGGAAAGAAAGAAGGGTGGAGAGAAACCCGGCGTCGTCATTAGCGTACTCTTAACGAAAGGCACCAAGGGGTCCGCAGCTTAATGTCCCATCTGACGGACGTCGTACTCACTCAAAGTGCTCTCCACAAAGCACCTCAAGTGGGGATCGGGATACCACTGAAAAATATCTGCCACCTACAGGATTCGAACCCGGGCCCTCTCGGTGGCAATTCTGTACGTTAGCCACCGAACCATCCCGATCCCCATATAAAAATCATCCACGAAATAATTCCGATGATTATATTTATAACTAGTGTTTTTGTCATTGCGTTTTTTTTACTCTGACTACTGGTTTTTTCAATTACTCCTTAGAAAATTCAAGAGATAGCGCTCGTAGTAACGGAAAAGGGTTGCTTTCAGTAACCCTCAGCTCACACTAAACTGCTCCTAAAGCTTCAGCTATAGCCATTCCGTGGTTTCATCTCCATATTCGATTAAAGTAACAAACTTTTGTTTGTTTAGAAAAATGGGAAAAAATGAGTTTAGTGCGGTCATTAAGCACTTCGAATTATAAAGCTTAACACCGAAAGAGATCAAAGCCGAGTTGGATGAACTTCATGGCACATCTGGTTTTGTGTTTGCGACTGTTTACAATTGGATTAGTGAGTTTAAACCTGGCCGTACATACGCAAATGATTAGCATCGTTCGGGACGTTCGGTGGAAGTGACGTCTTCGAAAAGATTGATAAAACCCGCGATATAGTTTTGAGTTAACGACGAATCAAAGTCAGCGAAATAGTTGACGGATGTCTTAAAAAAGTTGAATAAACTCTGGGAAAAGTGTATCTTGAGAAAAGACAACTATGTCAACATAATTATGTCAAATTATAAAAAAATCTACACAAAATAATTTGTTTTTCTATTTTTTCTTAAGAGTTCTAGGTAAAAAATAATTCTGGGGATTTTTTGTTTGTTATAAAGAGTCCATGTAAAAGGTTCCATTGATAGACCGACATACGCAACCATTATTTGTGGGCATGCTTGACTGCTGCAAATTCTTTCCTCATAAAAACATTTCTTAACTTATATTAAAAAAATAATTATCCAGAAGGGATATTGGACGGGATGAAAGTAAATAGGACATGCACAGAGATGAAGAGGGACTTGTAGAGTATGTTGTGGGTTATGTTTTATCAGGAGTAACAAAATATTTATTTGGTAGTTGTATCCATCCAAAGCCTACCTTAAGAGGTATTTTACTTAATAAATTCATAAAATTACCTAAAATTAAAGCATATTACATAGAATAATAATGAAAAATTTGTGTAAGCATTATCTCAAATATTTTTCGTCCAATTATGAGGATAATACGGATTGTAACAAAATAGGTAAGCTTTAAAAGATGATTCTAAAAAGAAACCCAGTATTTTACACAGGCCTAGATTCCATTTTGTAAAATAATACTTTGAAACAATCTACAATGCTCTTGGTTTTTCATAACAGATAAAACACTTCCGCTTTTGGAATATCATTATACTTGCATAAATTTTTCCCATAGATTCTCTGTATAAATATATTTTCTTGTTGGAAAGGAAAACGAATGATGTTCTCGGAACGGTAGGAAAAGAGATATTGCTATTTGATAATATTTGACGAAGGCTGGACAAGTGGATACTGAGCAAGAGATACTAAGAGGAAAAAAGAGGGAAAACGTTTTCCATAAAAAACTGGAAAAAGAAAATATATCTTCAAATGTTACAATTCAATTCACCATGTGATTCTCCGCATTTTTTACACTTAGCTTCGCAATCCCAGTTTTAAAGTGACAAATTCATACTCAAAAAAAACCTGTACTTTATTATTCACCCATTCAATGCTATTCAAGCAAGAATTAGGGAAATAAACCGCCACTTTCTTAAAAATTCGTTAAGATTATATGTGAAACACACGTACACGGATATATTGAAACAAAGAGAATGAGTTTATGTAATAACTAAATAAGGTAGGAAGAAAAGATCGCATTTGGACCGACAAAATTTGTACTATTACCATTTAATTCTAGCGGTCCAAAGTAATTCACGGTTAAATAACAAAGTCGATACGGGCACATTATTTCCACGTAAAATGCCTCTTTCTGTCTCAATTAGTTCCCATTCAAAGTGAACACTTTTCTCACCTTTAATCTTGTATTTTTCGCTGTTTTCAATTTTCTTTTGGAGCAACCTTTATTTCCTGTGGATTTCTTTTCTTGCTCACTTTTTTAATTATTGTTCAACTTTGACATACAAGCTCGTTTCACACGAAAATGACATTCTTGGGAATACCATATGCATTCACGAATAAATCCGCTCATCATAACTGTAGTAAGTGTCATAACGTTTAATGACCAAAGTAGCTGAACTATTTACGCTTCTCCAACTCTAGCGTTTTTGGTATTGCTGCTCTACCCTAGTAGTACACTATCCTAAATGCTGTCATTAAAGCTTGCATTGGCAGAATTTTTAATAGAATGTGTTGATTCTGCAACAGCTGAATTGTCTTCTCAATCTCATCAATTATTTTCTGGTATCATATGTCACGTTCCGACGGCTTCATCTCGAGCCTATTTCAACAGGGCCGAGTTACGATTTGTTTTTTTTTATTCACTTACACAATTTCCATCAGAATTCGATTCATTAACAAGTTAAACCAATTCAGTCATGTACCCCTCCGTTATCAACGCTTGATCACGTAGAAGTTCCTGCAATTCTGTAATTTTCAAACATTGTGTCTCGTCCATGGTTGCAAATTTGCAAGAAAATACCGCTTGTTTTAAAAGCCCCAAATCCTAAGTAATCAAACGGATATCGTAATATGTCAAAACACAAAATAAAACATAATATTTCACAAATTTGACACTATTTTCAGTCAAGGGAACCGAATATATCTTGAATCCCACTGATCGTGCAAAAAGGTCAATTATCTATTTCAAGAAATTCACTCATGCAATCCGATTAATAAATAAGTAGTCTTAATTCAGTCTCGTATCGAGAATATTAGGAAATTCCAAAACAGATGTACTTTTTTCCAATTAATGCCTGCCTCGTGGTAAACGATATAATGCTTGGCGTATATCTTTGAATACATAAATATGTATTCCTTGATGATATGATGAACCTTAGAACATTCTTTTTAAGCGATCGATAGATTAATGCGAAAATGATGTATTTTTTTACAAATATATGTTTTATTAATGAAAGAATTTTTAAACCAACGATTTTAACGAAACTCAGGGCATAGTGATTCATTTTTGCTGAATTTACCCTGTAAACTGCTAAAACGCCACAAAGTTTTTTTTAAGCGTGGATTTAAGCTAAAATCGTTACAACAAAGAAGAACAAAACTTTGATGTGAATTTAGTACAAATAGACGACAATATCATTTTAAAAATTGTAAATCCACTTTTAATTACTTTGCTCGATGACTATCATGGTTATGGTTGATGAGGTATCATCACTAGACCGCCAAATGACACAGTTTGTATAAAAAATTATGGGAAATTTTTCGGAAAAAGATTAATTTCAAATATTGCTGAATTGCCTCAAAATTCTTCGAATTACTTCCCTTCAGCGTCGAAAACCTTTTGCCAACTGCGTGTCCAGGACGCAAAGGCGCCCTGGTTGGCGGATTCCGAAAGGTCCTTCAGGGTACGTACGCGAGCTTCTTTCACGGAATTTAGTGGTCCGTGGAGGTGTCCTTAGAGGGAGGATTTCACTTTATGGAACAGGAAATAGTCCTGCCTAAACTCGGCGTTAGGTTGCCCGTCGGCTCCTTCGGAAACCTTCGGAACGAGTTTAGTACAGATCTTTCGCATTGCCAAATTTTCAGTGATAATGGTGTGTACTTCTATCTAATCATTGCCAATACCATCTATGATCATGCGCACACTTAACCGACGTCTGAATTCAGTACCTCACGCACTCGTCAGGAAAAATTAGTTTCTGACACTTTTTATTCAAACCGTTTATAATGAACGTGCTATGATTTTGCATGGTAATGATACCAGTGATATGGTAATGATACCAGTAGCAGTCAAATGATAACCCGCTACAACGAGACGTGGAATGGTTCCGGACCGTAGGCCCAAAGGGATCGTTATGGGCCGTGAGTTGTCACCATGCAGTTCTATCACAGCGATGGCATTATAGATACGTAACAACGTATCACAAAATAAGAATGTGATGAAAAACTCGTCGTTATTTTACAGAAAAAAATATGATGAACTTTCGGGCCATTCACTGTCACTGTAAGCCTCTTTTGTGACCGACAACAAGCAAAGTATATCGATAGAGTTCCTTCATCAAGCAGGTATATAGATTATTAGAGTATTAGAACTATATATATATGTAGTTATCATGTGAGGTCTTTACCGCATTGGTTGAATACACTCATGGTGAAAACAGAATACGAAAAGTGGTTGCACTAACCTTGAGTCTGAGGGCTGATGTCCATGGGCTGAGATTCAGTGTTTAGCGAACACCGATATATGTTGCTCGTGGCCGGTGAAGGCTTAGTAGCACTGGAAGTATGTCCAGGGGATGTTCACCGGAACGCGCAATTGGGCTATCCAGGACAAAAAGAATAAACAATAAATCAGTACTATTTGTACGTGTTCATATGTAACGAGTTACTAGCTTGTAAATGTTTTTCAACGCTTTTCACAATGCATCATTACTGATGTGAGCCCGATTCAAAATGATTTTTAAGAATAATGTAATTCTAAGATATTGTAGTATCTTCGTTCTCTGAGTATTGATGAAGTATATTCTTAAAAGGAAAATTGAAATAGGTCCCTCCTGGCTATCTCCAATGATGATGCTGAATAGGAATATCAATGACATCAATAACACAGGCCAACAGTGGTTTTGGTGCCGGAGCTTTTAATGCTGATTTAAAGAACAATTGGGGTGCTGAATCCAATTATGATACTAGTTTTTTCCTATCAGCTATAGTTTTCAAGATATAGATATGTTGTTACTTACGTAAAAAAATCTTCTACATGATGATATGGGAATATTATATTAATAATTATCTCATTGGCCTACAATATAGAAATATACATAAAACTTATTGACAGTTTATTGAAAATAAAAGGAACACCGCAGAGTAGTTATAAATTAGTATACTTATAGATTTATTTAACTTTGAAAATTATTTTCCGGAATATATCAAATATTAAAACAACTAATCGTAAGATGTGCTATATCTAAAAAAAGCTGTTAAATAAAAATGGATTTCATATTTGGATTCAGCTCTACAAATATAGTTAAAATCATCACAAAGATTCCCGGCACCAAAAAAAACATTTTTTTTGTAGGCCTGTGTAATGATTGTTGTGTGAATATTCAAATATTGTCAATAACCATCAAAGACAGAGTCTATCCCAAATCAAATATTAAGCGATTTTTGGCAGGAAAGCTGGTGGGAGGTCTTGAGAAAGCAACAAAAACCGTGTCAGTAGTCTTCGGACCTTTACAGGGTGCAGATCGCTGCTAGTCTGGACACCTGTTCGAGGATCGCGTCACGTATTCACGATGCCAAATTCTACGGAGGAACGATACGCGATTCAATGTTGTGTTAAGCTCAGAAAATCAGGTTCGGACCATTGTTACTATCATCTCCCATCAATAACGTCCTGAAGATACTGTTTCTAGTCACTGCCGTTTCAGAAAACTCGCCTAGCCCTGGACACTTTCTTAAGCCCCAAAGAAGTGAACTAAGACGTGGATTGGCCGGACGAGAACGATTAGTAAAAATATTTGTTCGTATGGAAATGACGCGGTGGCTGGCTAATGAAACTCAAGCGGGCACAACAATTTACAAATGAAGAAATATAGGGGGGAATAGAAGATGGCGGGACTAAGTGGAACACCCGTTGGAAAAAAAGGCGTAAAAAATTAATTGAGACTTCAATGCTGAATAAAAGATTTCATATTAGGAAATAATATAATGAAAATTCGCCACGAAAATCAGCCAAGAATTAAATTTCATCAACCTATAACCTTAAAGAGGATAACAAAGGGGTATACTCTGGAGTCAAATTAGGACAGTTTAAATTGTGGATTGAAGTTATACGAGATTGAGAATCAGTGTTCCACATTCATTTTTGGGTGCTCGCTCGCTCGCAAATTTCTGCCTATATATCACAAGAGAGTAGCAATAGTGATTAATAATACATCAAGCTCTCTCATGCAAGTTAACGGGAAGATGCAATATTTAAGCCTTAAAACTGGAACCACGGGGGGAAGAGAAAGAAAATAGAAAAGATAAGGGAAAGATGTTTCAGTTTCAGAGTTTCACCTATATGGAAATGCGAAATCGAGACAGTTACACGAATTGGAAAAAATAAGAAATGAGACCACTACCTTAAAAACGGACGTTTGCCATTCAAATTTGATGGAGTTTCAAATTGTTGGAGTGGCTGAAAAAACTTGAATGTGAAAATTGTTCAAATTATTATTTTTGGTAAACATTTGAAATCGACAGTTTTAAAAATTAAAAGGTACGTTTAAATAAATGGAGAGCATAAGCAGAATTGATAGAATAAAGATAATCTATTTATTTATGAAAAATCGCCAACTTTTTTTAGAGCTCCATGAAAAATAATCATGACACACATATCTGCATGAAGCATTTTGTACCATCAAGCATTTATTCTTCAAAACTCAGTCACTAACACGTCGAGTGGTTTCGAATTTGCAAAAACCCGAGCAAATGGAATCCGAGCCAATGGCTCTAAAATTAACTTGGCTTGAATGTGAAAAACCATTCCCCCTTAAGGTTCATCAACACCGAGGCGGAAACATGGCAAACAAATACGGTTGCCAAAGGCGGTTTAAGCGGTCAACCGGAATTCTGGCTGTATCCTTCTCCCGCCCTAGACCACCGCGAGGGCTTCAACCGAGCCTCAACCCCTTAACTAACGCCCTGTGTGGCCTCACCCTCAACCCCCAAGGACCTCTCCTTCTCGCACTCGGCATTTCCCCCTCAGGCAGAAGCGAAACGCCCTCCCTCTCAGTAACCGCGGCCGCACACACCCCCACAGACACACACACACACACACTTCTGGCGCGAAATGCCAGATGTCGAGTGACTACGGGTAAAAAAATAAAGAGCTTCCGCCTGGGTTTAAAGCCGCGTCCCAAATGACATCTATGCGTCCTAGAAGGGCCCCTTCGGAGGGACCGGCTATCCTGCGAAGGTTATCCTGCCAAATGTTAGGGGCCCCGAGTGAAGGGCACTCGGGTGCGAAGGATAGGAGTAATGCACTCTATTTTAACGCACTCCTCGTAGCACTCGTAGCCATCTTCAAGAGGAGTATCATGGGAGCACGTTAGGAATGAAATTAGGACAGGTAAAAATATGTGGTAAACATTTAAGCATCACTCGCAAATAAAAATTAATACGAAAAAGATAAAACCCTCTTGCTATACCTGCAAACAGATAAACTGAAACTTAATAGAATATTCATCAAAAATACTACCTGATAGTGCTTCGAGAGATGCCGCGACAATAACTTTTAACGGAGTCCTCCGCTAATTTGCATTTAAAATAAATAAAAGTTTCACAGTGTAAAAATCTATTCGCCTTGAGCGGGATACGAACCTAGATCCCTCGATCTCCGAATTTCATCATAACAGCTTATTCCTTTAAAGACCCCGAAATTCCCGAGCATAATAATAGTCGGGAAATTAGCTGGCTAAAGAGATCGACTGGGCATCGAGGGATAAAGGTTCAAATCCCGGTCAAAACGAATAGTTTTCACATTTTGAAAATTATGCATTTTAATTATACAAACCCAAAATTTTGTTCGATAATATAACCAGCTTGCGAAGATTAAAATTAAAATGGAGTAAAACAATTAATTGGAACTATTTCGTAAAAGTAATTTAAAAACTATGCTAAACCATGCGATGCTAATGAAAAAGTCAACCATAAAAACCATAAAATCAACCATAAAAAATCTCTCGTTTTAAAACTTCACTGAACGATTTACATTCGTCGTTCTTTTATTTTCAATTCACAGTATTGCCGAAGCTGTGAAGATTTTAGTGCCCTAGGGATGTCCCCTTCAAAGGACACACACTTGAGCTCAACTCACTTCTCCCTTTCGATTTCCAAACAAACAAAACGGCGATTATTGACCTAGAAGTTTGCAGAATATGAGAGACTATTTGGGCTTTCTCGTTCGTAACCCTCCGACAAACCCATAAAAGAGGTCTTGCTGTAATCATGACCCTTCGGACTCCTCGGTACGCCCGGTTATGACCACGGATCGAGGATTATTTTTTTCCACTAGGCCATAATAATACGATTAACTTTTAAGTGGGCGTTAGTGTAAAAGAGTTTTAAAACCACAATTGAAAAAACCAATTCCTGACACGCCTCCGATTACTTTTGAGCTCTCCATGCGCCACCAAAGAAGGGATATAGGAAATTAACCATTGAGTTTGCGACAGCTGGGGGTGAGGCCTTCGAGGTTAGATGTCACGACCAAGCGATAAGTGTGATCAGACATCCCAAGTTTTACTATGTATGCCCCTTCCCTCCGGGGATATTCTTACAGAGTATATTGCAGCACTGTATCCCCTGGTTTGGGTCACTATCCGGCTTGTTTGACCGCTAAGGGGACCAAACACACCTGAGCAAACCCTATTACAGGGCCTCTATTGCATGACTATTCGACCGACGTATTTAAACTGAAGCGACCTCCACTGTCGAATTTTGCAGTTGGGAGGTCTTTGGCTGCAGGAGCAGTGCCACACGAAGAAATGAGACGTCAATGGACCCGATGTAACTCGATTCATATTGAACGAAAAGTAGTGGAACCCAGGAGTCCATGAACGGGATGAGCAACCATGATCCCGAGTTCTACGAGCGCGTTCATAGTCTACTTTTACCCTTCTCTCCCATCGGGGTTCAAGGAGACCCGTCTGGCTGCAACTGCGACCGCAGCATCGCCGCTGGCGGATAGGCCCCTCAGGGTTTGCTCATTCGTCTGCGTCCGGTCCCCCCTCCTTTCTCTCCCACGCTTCCCTCTGGGAGCTGCGAGCTGGGAAACGTTCTGACCGCTTCCACCGCTTCTTCCCATCTCAGCTCGCCTGAATGCCGTAACCCGGCCCAGGAGCTCTGCATTCTCGCCCCTTGCGATAGGAATTTAATGGAGGAAGGCTACGCTAAGGAATAGCCGCACGGCCTACTCCATCAGCCTATTTGAAAGGAACGCCTCCGATAAATTCTATTCAAGAACATTTGTGTCGCAGCATCCAATTTTGACAAAGATGTGTTCCGTTATGAACGTAAAAAGAGAATCATTTTTTTCGGAGGAAACGTGAACACTTGGTCTATATCAATCACACCAGCTACACATACGTATACTCGGTTTTCTATCGCTTCAATGGAATGGAAATCCGTATTCGCAGAAGAATTAATGGCGGCTAAAAATCAATCCTAATATTTAAATCTACTTGCCGATGACTATTTTCCCGTAAAATATGAATGAAATTAATACTTGAACTCGGATATTTATTAATTCTCACGGTGACGATGCTCAATTCATTATCACAACAAATGGGTGCAATATTTTAAAGATGTGTCGACTCCGTAATTTAATCAAAATTGAATCTCTTTTAACATCGATCCCTAAAATTCCGAATCACGAGCCCAAATTCTCGCTTACGCATTGAATATTAAATCCTTATTTCTATTCTGCCATAGACGCCATAGAAAAGAGACGATAAATTAAGGGGAGGTAGACTTCGAACTCTAATCATTTTATCCCTCTTTGCAATATGGCCAAAACTCCTTAAAAAGTTGATCATTCGTCTGCGGGAACAAAAGATAAGAGTTGAGGGAACGCAAAAAATTTATCAAAATTATCAGTTATTTACAAAACAGTGCTTCATTCCAAAAAAACTGCTACTTTAGGGTCAAGCATTTCATGCACACAAAGTAAATATTTATAAAATATGTCATTTGAAAGATATAGAGCAAATCTTTTGAAATGGAACAGGAAAGTCTCCGAAATTCCTCCGATCAAGAATACATTTTTCTTCAAATTGTTTTAAGTTTCAGAGATGCGAGACTATACTTGCAAGCCAAAATGGCAGAAAATTAAACTTCCTTTCCAATAGCACCATTTGCGTTGATATGACGGCATTAATTAATAAGAAAAAGATATTTGACTGACGTGGATAATTTATCCCCATCATCCTTCTCCCGTATTTACTTTATGGACATAAAAAATTTGAACCTAAAATCATTATTTAAGGAGATAATGAAATATTTTTTGCAACCAAAAGATGCTTTTGATTCATTTTTTTGCGTTGCTTTGACTCCGTGACTAAGTAGTTTTGGACGTATTGAGAAGAACTCAAAAGTACTTCAACCTGCAAAATCTACCACCGCTTGAAAGACTAATCATTAATTTTCCAGCATACTGTATTTTTTTACAATGCATGGTTTCCGATTCTAGTTTATTACCTTCCTTCAACGTGAATATAACTCAGAAAGAATTTATTTAATGGGTTTATTTATAATTTTAAATAAATAAATAAATAAATATTCTTTAAATCTTAAACTTTACTCTTTGGTTTTCGCTATTGTGACTTGAATTTGGACAAAATACATTATGAAAATATATGAGGATAATATATTACACTGAAATTAGATACTTAATTCACTGATGACCAGTTATGCTTCTTCTATTACATATGAGATATTTCCGCAGGCCAGATAGAACTCTCTCATGTGAGAGAATCATAAATTGTTAATAATAAAATCAAAATTAGTTCATTAATGAGCAGGAAAAACTAACGAATACAAGAGATCCCACAAAAGAAATTTCTCGAACGCTGGAAGACATAATGATTGTCACTCGACTGTGAAGCATTTCTCATTATCAAGTTATGCTCTCTGGTAAATAGTAATCGATGGCGTCACGATTTGTCCCTTCCCTTGAACGAAATATAAAATCCACGTACCGCATATCCATATGATCGTTTACACATATGAGTTGCTCGACGACATTGAAGTTTTCATTCACTATTATATACAAGCATACAACTACGTCTCCAATGGAGACCTGTTTTCTATTTGGCAGCACCTACTTCACAAATTTCAAACTCCGGCGACATCATTGTGCACAAATTTGATTATGACCACTGATTCAAACCAGCGATAAGAGCTTGAGATTACAACGTAGAATTAGTAGTGAATCAGAACGAAGTCTTCTTGTTTGTGCATATATATGTAGAATTAAAGAGTACATTAGTGATCACGTTGACTACCTGTATACACCTTCAACGCTGCCAAATTTACCAAAGCGATTACTTATAAATCATGGATCACGGACGAGATGATTGCAAAGATGGATGAGAGAAGAAGATGAAAGAATGTAAACACAGAGTTGGGCAAAATGAAGTACAAAGAGTTAAACAATAAACTGAGACTGACCAAAAATAAAGCAAGAAGAATGGTGGAAAACACAATGCGAGGATATGGAAAGTTTGCAGAGGAAGGGTGAAATTAGTGCGCTATACAGCAAGGTTAAGTTATTGTCGGGAAGTAAGATCTGTGCTAACAGTTAAAGATAAGTGGGGTAAGATAATAGTTGAACCAGGAAAAATCCAAGAGAGATGGAAGGAATATATAGAAACACTGTATGGTAAAGAACTTAGGCCGACAAGGTACATAGAAAAGGATCATGACGTAGAAAAAGATAGCTTAGATCCAGGCATACTCGACGATGAAATAGAAAGGGCATTAAAGGAGATGAAAGCAAATAAGGCCGTGGGGGTGGACAACATCCCTGTAGAACTGTTGAAATGTTTAAGAAAATGTGGGAAGAAGACTCTATATGGACTGATTCGTAGTATCTATGAGAAAGGAATCTGGCCGGAAGAATTAGTAAGATCAGTGTTAGTTCCTATTCCGAAAAAAGTAAAGGTCATGTCATGAGAGGACTACAGAAAAATAAGTTTGATATCCCACGCTGCTAAAGTTATTCTCAGGATCATCAACAAAAGGATAGAGAGTAAGGCAAATGATTACTTAGGGGATGATCAGTTTGGGTTTAGGAAGGGTAGAGGTACGCGTGATCTCATTGCAGTAATGAGATCACTAATCGAGAGGAATATAGAACACAATCAGGACGTATCTCCTATTCCTTACATTTTGAAAGGGCGTTTAATGACTGAACTTGGAAAAATTAATGCTTATATAATAAAAAATAGGAATATATTGAAGGGTCAGGAAGCTAATCAGCAAAGTGTACATGCCTCAGACTGCTCAGATGCGATTGGGGAACGGAGAGTCCGGATGGGCAGTGTTAGGAAGAGGTGTAAGACAGGGTTGCCCATATTCACCGTGGTGTTCAACGTACAGGTGGAGGAAATGATTAAAGAGGCATGGGAAGAACTGGAGGTAGGAATGAAAGTCGGGGGGGAATTTGTAAAATCGGTTAGGTTTGCTGATGACCAATCATTAGTTGCGGGATCGGGGTCCGCATATATTAAGAAACGAATTCGAGAGATCCGTGGAAGACCTGAGAAAAAACAAGGCATCAGGACTTGACAAAATAAACGGAGAAATAATCAAGGCACTCAGGGTCAAAGCCAATAATACCCTCTATGGAGTAATCAGAGATAGCTACGGCAGCGGTAAGATACTAGAAGATTTCGAGAAAAGTATAATGATTGCAATACCGAATAAACCGAAAACAGATATATGCGAAGAACACAGAACCTTGATCCTGGTGACTCAAGCATCAAAAATCCTTATATTATTGATTGGAAATCCTTATATTATAAAAATCCTTATAATATCCAAAAATACTCGGATTATTGGCAAATGAATACATGGAAGGATAGAAAGAAACTTCTCTGAAAACCAATTCAGATTCAGGAAAAGCCGAGGAGCAAGAGAGGCAATTCTCAGCTTGAGAGTTCTGGCCGAAAAAATGAGACACTTAAATAAGCCATTATACACGTATGTACGTGGAACTCGTGGACTTACAGAAGGCCTTCGACAACGTCACATGGGACAAGATGTTCAAGATACTGGAAGCGCTTATATTGGACTACAACGACAGAAGAATTAGCCGAATGTTTTTTCGCAGTTCTTAATTGCATGAATTCCACGATTAGGGTGATCATTATGAGAGATTGGAAGCCCGGAAAGAGCCGAAAGTTGAGGATGATCAGATTTATGCCTGCAATGGCACCGCCACCGAACACATCCCAGGTTTTATATATTTTTCCCGGGCTTCCCATTCCCTGAGTTTATCGTTGCAGCCAATAATCAGATGCGCGACGTTATCTATTCGACCGCATGAGGGACAAATGGGCGATTCAGCTAGGCAAGTACCTCACTTCCCTCGTCATGGTTGTGTTCGCGTATACGTCATACATTCGACTAAGTGCCTCATCGTTCGCCCTGCTGGTCGTCCAAGACAACGTCCTTTTTGATTATTTTGTAGGCGCTCGGCTAGCGCTGTGAGATACAGGGTCTTGATTCTAATTGCTTCTCCATCTCGCAGGGAGAGGCGACCTTTTTTGTCTCTTCTAATGCCTATGGTGGCATTAGTCACGCGCGAGTTCCTGCCACGAGCCCCAGCCTCTGGGGGGCCTTGCTCCACTCGTCGTCACCCCCGAGGACGAAGGCTGAGCTTCGCGTAGACCACCTTTGCCTTTAGAGCTTTGTCTGTCAAATTGAGACCATCCAGCTCAAACGAGTAGAGCTGGTTGCGGGACGCTTTCTTCACGTAGCCGTTACAGATCATTTGATCGGTCCCACTAAGAAAATATGCGTTATATTTAGCGGGTAAGGGCCACAGATGAGCCACGCACCGTAGCCTCGGAAAGACAACCTCGTTGAGGAGGCGGACGCGAGTCACGATTGGGAGGGAAGAGAGTGAAAGTTTCTCAACTCACCATTTTACGTGGTGGTCTATAATTCCCCAGTTTCGCTCAATCGTGGGAGCCAACTCCTTCTCCCACCAGAACCCTAATATTTTGAGGGAGGGCGCTTCTGACCAACCAATGGAGTTCAGGGGCCGGTTGCCCGTCAGCAGTATAAACTTGGATTTTTGGTTGTTGAAGAAGAGACCGGCCTCCTCATATGACGTTGAGATGTCTTGAGCGAGAGCCATGTGGGACGGGTCGTCTATAATAAGGGTTATGTCGTCACCGTATGCGACGCCCAGGCAGACATCCGCCGTGGCGGCGGATCACGCCAGGCGCCGTGACGGCGTACCCCTATTCCACTGCTCTGCAGTCGTCTGAGTAGGGGGTCTAATTCAAAGGCGAACAGCAATATTGACAGCGGGTAGCCCTGCCGAGCGGAGTTACTGACGGGAATGGGCGGCGAGGTGGCATTCTTTAACCGAATTCTAGATGACGCACCAATGACCATCATTGAGACGGCACGAATGAAGTACTCGGGGAAAGCCATCGTCTTGAGCATGGTTAGGATCTATTCGATCCGGACCATATCAAATGCTTTCGCAAGGTAAAGTTCATTAAAAAAAATTTCGCGCTCTGCCCTCACGCGCTCACCAGAGAGAGCGTAAAAAATTGTGATATGGACGCCATTCACGATAACGGACGTTATTCGGCCCGAGACGTGGTGGCGAACATGAGAGAACGGAATGCCATTTTGGGCTAGAGTGGTGGTGCCATAATGACAGTCGGTGAAATTGTCGATAGCCTTAAAGGTGTTCGTATCCCAGACTATGCACTCCTTTACCTCTTGAAGGAGGATTACATCTGACCTGAGATCGCGGGGAAAACGTTTGCGAACTGCAATTTTTAAGGCGCTATATACGCCGTCAATATTCAGCGAAATAATATTCATCGGTGACAGGATAGGACAGCTATTCACACCGGACATCACTTACCAGAATTCTGGTCGTGACTTACGTCGCTCCGGTCGCGGCTCGAACCCGGGCGACGAGTGCTCCGCCGCTTCCCGGGACGCTTCGTCTGACGGCCCGACGATCGAATTCTCGAGTTGTCGCCGCATCCCTCCACCCGACCTCGTCCGAAGAGGAGCTTGCCGTGGTCTCCACGAAGAGCGGGTAATTCGGCAGCATTTCATGGGGGGCCTTCTTCGAGCGAGGACAGCTGGGTCCCGTCTCGGGGCAGGAAGTGGCCTCAGGGGGGCCGGAGAGGCGGACTAGGGGTCATCTGCCGAAGGGAGAAATTAGGGGAGATAGATCGATTTGGTCCGCCTCAAGAGGAGCCATGAGAAGGTCTTCGACACCTTGGCTGTCTTCAACCGAGAAGGACGATGGAATATCTGGAATTTTTGACGTCGACAAGCTTTTACTCGTACATGTGTCAAGTTCTGGAGCCGGTGGTATTTTCCCGAGTGTCCATGATAAAGGGGTCGAGGGGCCAGTCGTTGGGGATGGCGGATATTCGAAATCAGATGCATCCTCCCTCAGTAACCAGTACCAGTGGTTCCAGTGGTATAACCAGTAGTTCTCGGGGGGGTTGGAAGCCCGTGATGCAAGGACTGCGGGGAGAGGGCGTCGATGGCGTAGCCAGGAAAAGTAAGGATGAAGGATGATCCGTCCTCTTTTGACGGGGTCACAGAGACAGGGACCGGTGGTCGTGAGAGAATAGGCGAGCTGGAAGGGACTACAGCTAGATCGATGTTCGAAATCAGGAGTTCAGTGTCGTCTGTCCTCTTCTTTTTCGGATCCCTCTCTTCCGTTGACGACTTTCGCTCCCTCTGAAATTTCCCTCCAAGTGGAATGGGATGTGGGAAATCGGCGGGAGCAGTTGGGGGCGCACCCTCGATAAGAAGCAGCGACCGCGCCCTTTCCTCCACATCCACCTAGGGCTCGTTCATCTCCTCGGCGGTGTTCGGGTTGGAGATCATAAATATTGCATCCGCATAGCTCTTCCCTCACTGGTTGCGAAGGCAGGTTTTGCGCTCGTGGCCTTCTTGGTTGAAGTGGGCGCACGTATGGCGCTGACCCTCGTAAAGGATGACGGCCTGGTTGCCGCCCATGTGGAGGTTCGAGGGAATATTCCTCTCGACCGTCATCGGCACCACCCTCGTGCCTGTCAGCACGCGTGCCATCCTGTCGCCCTCCCTCCTGTTATCCAACGAGCGATGGATTTTTCCAAAACTTTGGAGCTCGCCTGTTATGTCTTCCAACGGGGTCCCCATGGGGAGACAAAGAACCTTGATATTACAAGGGCTGGCGGAAGTCTCGTCAATAGTACTTTTCGTCCTCTGATCTTTTAAAGATGGAAACGGTAGTTTTCGCGGAATTTTATCTAGGATCCTATTTATTTGGTTGCCAATTTCAAGAATACCAAATGGCGATTACATCCAAATTGGATCGCCACTATCTCTTCGGGTGTGAGTCCCAGCGACTGTAGAGTGAAGAGGGGGACCTCCAAAGGAGTATGAGGCTTCGTCTTCTCGTCAACTTGCAAGACGAGCGTGTTTATGCGCCTTACGACCATTTTGAAAAAGAATCAATTTGAGCACGCCTGCGCGAAAAAAATTAGAGCGGGCCAAAAGAACAACCTCTCCAAAGAGAGACAAAAAACACTCGTTTACGCTCCCTCCCCACTACACGAACCCGGCGGTAGCAAAACAAAAAGGGGCCTAAGATCTACACTATGAGATAAGGTCAGCCTTGAACAAGTAAACAAAACAAAAACACGCCCTTCCCCGCGGAAGACAGTCGAGAGCCAAACCTCACGCTTCTAGAAGAACTAGGCGATCAACCGCCGCTCGAAACAAAACACGATCGGAACCGCGATTTCCGAGGGAGTCCGGCAGTGCCGCCCTCCAATTCCCGGCTGCCGATGACTCAGTCGCCGGTGAAAATAGACACTCGGTAGAAATAGGCACGTCCTGCTATCGAGGAAACGTAATTTACACTGAAATCTGCGGGGCTTCTTCTACTAAAAAAATCGCAGCATGGCCTTCTCTTTGCTTAGTATACCTCCCCGAACCTTTTTGTTCAATACTATTGCCAATCCTCGCCCGCTCTCACTGACTATCCTTCCATCACCCCATTTCCAATGCCAAACTTTCCCCTCTCTATCATATTCTTCAATATCCAACCGAAAATTTGAACCCTCACTATCTATCTTTCTTATCTCACTATATTCCTCCCCCAACTACACCCAGTTCTTAGTTTGTTACCCTCCATTTTAATTTTTCCATCCTTAAATATACGCTTATCATCTTGCTTCAACGGCCAATTTTCACTTTCCCATTTTCTCAACCGTGCAATACCAAGCTCAATCTCAAAATTTCACCAGTGTTTTCTTAGCATTCTTACTAAAAGTTCCGGTCATTGATTCCCTTCTTCCTGTGAAAGCTCCTTTGCATATTTTCTTCTTATATCCTTACTACCTCCACCAGCTTGGTCCAAACCATTTCAAATGAGTTGTAGTCTTTGTTTATTTACAGTAAATAAAAAATAATAACATTTATGCTCAAACTAATTTGCCAAAATACTTTTAAATTCATGAAAATAGTATAATGATGACTCTTGACATTTTAATAATCGCGGAGGCCATTTTAAGTGCAACTTTTACTTATCCCTTGCGATTCTCAACTTATTACCTACACTCTTCCTCAGTTATTTCCGCCTACTTCATAGCGGAAAATCTTAGAAAAACAGTTCCGAACTTGAAAGTCACCACCACATGCATCCCGTGATCTCTCCTCATCTTCCAGGAGGATACGAGATCACAGCTGGAGGCCTTAAACTTGGCTTATGATGAGAAATCTTGTATCGAGGAGGGAAAAAAAGGACTTATGCGGCCCGAAAATACCCATCCGCAAAGACACTGGATTAAAAGGGCGAAAATAACGCGCGTAGGGTACATGCAGAAGATTGAGACACGTACGCTACCTCATTCATCCTGGTATTGCTACTGGGCTGACAAACGTAGGGTTCGTGATTCGAGTCGCATATTCGAGAAAGCATAGAGACTCTTCTCTTTCCGAGAATGAGGACTTTTCGTAAAAACGAAACCAAAAACTTCTTCATTCTGGTTTACACTTGACACTATTTGGAAGAAATAAAACGAGAATGCTAACAAAAGCATCCAAAAAGACTGTCAGTTTTTTCCAAATCGAATTCAAATTGAAATACGAATTTAATTATCAATATACGAGTACGAAAAATGATAATATTTGCACCTGGATAAAAATGTGCACGTTAAGACTGCAATATTGTAAATATGTATATGCGGTGGTCTAGTGGGTAGAGCGTTGGACTTCTACCGGAGGGTCACGGGTTCGATTCCCGGGCAAGGCACTCTGGGCACCTGCAGCCCCACCCAAGCTAGTTGATTTTTCGGGTACCAGATCGCCCTGGGAAACCATAACCGGCACAGGGAAAGGAACTGGCCCCCCTACCCTGATGTGTGAATATTCAAATGCCGTCGGGCTTGGTACATGGGTGCGCTCTAACATCACCTACTAAACCGACCTTCGGGTTGATTACTGCGTTTATGACAACACAGAAAAAACTCAACAACCGCTAGTCAATTTTCAACATCTGTTACAGTAATATTATATCATTATTTATCGACGATATTATTTTATCACGTAAACTTTTTATTTTTCCATTTTAACGTTTGCTCCCTAAGTAACATTAATCACAATCTTTAAAGATGAAAAAGTGGCAACATTTTATTTTTTATCCATTTTACACTAGGTTTGGTAAGCAAATGTTTGAAATGTCCGTCACTTGTACACACAAACTTTGTTTTGAGTACAGTGACTCATATATACGCATTAGGTTATCCAATCTATCAGTCAATGTATTCTACCTATTTAAAGTTAGATAATAAAACATATCAAATCTTTTAAAGCAAAATAATTACACAATCGTTTCCTAGGTTATATTTTGTGTAAGGTAGAGGTACTTAGGGTACGTTACTTGAGGTATTTCAAGTGTTTTATCAGAAAATAATCGTAAGGTAGCTATAAATGAGATCTTACGGTGTTATAGTGAAATACCATGCTTCATTATTATCATTACGTATATTTTCTGGGCTTAATTAAGTTGTAAGATTACTATTATTGCAGAACGGAAACAACATCATGCTAAACGATAAAAATTTGGCCTCCAACACGATAAAGTGACAACTCTTTATTTCTCCGATGCGTATTTAAACGTGATTTCCAATGGACTAAATGATATTCTACAATTTGGAAAATACCAAATCATGAGGGTATAAGCATGTAATTTGTCATGAAATTATTACCTAAACCAATGCAGTAAATTTAACTGTTTTGAAAAATACGGTAAAATCCCAAATCTCTATCTCCTAAGCGTATCTTCTGCTGCGTTCATACTACCGAAATACGTATGCCAAACGAAGGATCAGATATTCGATTCTGTAATTGAATTTGAGGAACGAGCTCCATCAAATTCCACGGAGAATTTTTTTTTTCCTTAAGTTTTACCCTCGGAGTGAACTTTCCGTTTCACGTTTCACATAGCCTTTCAGCATTCTTCCGGAATTCCCTCGGTGAAAAACTTTCGTTTCCACACACAAAAAATGGGAGGAAAGGGGAACCTTACAAACATCCCCCTCCTCACATTTTATTCATATCGTTCTTCACCCATTCGTTCCACGTTCTTGCCCACTTTCTTTCCATATCTCTCTCTCTCTCCCTTTTCTCCTCCCTCACTCTCTCGCCCCCTTCACCTTCATTCCCATCGTAATAAAGCTATTCATTTCGGAATGTCAGCGCCTAATCTTCCTGTCTCAGTTAATTAACATTTTTTAACACCTTTAACATTGTAAATTAGGGATCGGTCAAAGAATTATCGTTGACTCGATTTTCCTGAAGTTCCTGTTGTTCAAATACTTAGAAACGCACACACACGCAAACATACACAAACCCATACATATGATATATATTTACAGTATTTATATGTGTATACATGTGTGTGTATATACGAGTAAACACACACGTACATATATATATATATATATATATAACTTTTGTACGGCACAATATAACACAGAATAAAATAGATAACACGTAAAAGGAGACTCACTGTTTTATTCTATGTTATATTGTGCCGTCCAAAAGTTATATTGCTCTCGTGAGTACTTCTGCATCATCTATATATATATATATATATATATATATATATATATATATATATATATATATATATATATATATATATATATATATATATATAATTATTATTAGGTAATTTACCGTTTAAGGTAGGTTTTTGGATGGACACAACTATCAAATAAACATTTTGTGACTCCCCACCTATGTTGATATAATACTTTTTTTATAATTGAAAATCCTTTAACATTTTCTAGAGTCACTTCTGATTCCAAGGTAACTCCATCGCTTATCTCGTTTCTGAATTAGTATTCGATAGCATATTGTTAAACGTAGGTTTTGGATGGACACAGTCTGAACAATCCACTACATGTCTTAGCCTACCTAAGGAAATACCACCGACCACGCAAGCATACCATAAACTCTTCTTCAATTCCGCATGCATACCATCTCAAGCTGTTTTTCAATGGTACACCGGAAAAAAGCTCACCGCAAAGAGAGGGACAATTTGTTACGCCAAATATAAAACTCGATAATGTTCAAACTGAATTGAATTTGATACGCAATTTATAGACATATTTTTCAAGCTCGAAATCGTGTGAATTCCACACATTAACGGTGGATGGCGCAATTTCCATTTCTGTTCCACCTTAAGTTATTTTTACAAATCTCATACACATAGAAACCCGTAATGATTTGAACTGGGAGGGTAGGTAGTTGGTGATCGTCGGGATTTGAGCTCTGCACTTATCCGGTTAGCAAACAAATTCTCTAACCACTAGACTGGTTGGACAAAATACGAAATGTATCAGCGCACTTTCAATTGTAGTTCTAGAGAGGCATTCCTTAGGTAAAGTAAAACTATAATATTTTGGGGCGTATTTACTTCATAAAATTATGGAAAAATGTTACTCATACGGAATTATATTTACTCTACGGTTTGAGGCTTCGATTCGTGAAAGTATATAGTACCCATGTTAAAAGACTTGGTACTTTTCCACAGACTTAATTTTAAGGTACGACGCGTTTCACCGACTGGCGGCATCATCAGGTACCGCATGACTCCACCAATCGGTGAATAAGCTATTCCGTTTTGATCATGATTTGTAAGCATGTAACGATAAAAAAAGGGAACATTCAGATGAGTACGAAGCATCAGATAGGCATCTCCCAGTAGAGATTGGTGAAACCATTTTTGTCCATTCATGCTGAAGATTTTAGTATTAAATTGACAACAGAGCAATATTTTGCTTTTTTAAGTAAAAATTATACAACTTGTTTTGATGCACACAAGAACAATGTTCAACGATTTTTAAGAATTATTATTAGGTAATCTACCGTTTAAGGTAGGTTTTTGGATGGACACAACTATCAAATAAACATTTTGTGACTCCCGACCTATCATACTAATCTATATCAGGTCCCTCTTCATCTCGGTGTACTTCTTTCCTCCCTTCATCCCGTCCAACATCCCTATCCTGTTCCTGCCCTTACCTCGCTTGCCCAACATTCTCCCCTCTGTTACCTTCTTCAACATTCCACTACCGCTCAATACGCCTTTCATCCATTTTTCCTGCCTCCATAGGATTTCTCTCAACAAACCCCTCACCTCACCCACCATCTCTAGTACTTCCTCATTTGTTTTTCTTTCGGTCCATTTCACCTTCTTCATTCTTCTCCACACCCACATTTCAAAAGCCTCCAATCTACGTCTATCCTCCTGCTTCAGTGAACACGTTTCCGCACCATACATAGCTACGCTCCATATCAGAGTTTTTACGAGTCTTGTCTTAACATCCCTACTCAACGTCCACGTCATCAACTCCCTCCTCCTTGAGAAAGCCTCCTTGCCTAGCGCAATTCTTCTCCTTACGTCCCTACCACTTTGACCGTATTGGTCCAAAACACTTCCCAGATATGTAAACTGTTCTACCTGCTCTATTTTTCCCCCTCCTATTTTAATGCTTAGCTTAGCCTTCTTCTTCGTGGAAAATCGCATAACCTTTGTTTTATTAATATTGATTCTCATCCCACATCTATCGCACTGAACCTCCAATTCACTCAGCAATGCTTGCAACCCGTTGGCTGACTGAGCAACTAATGCTAAATAGCATAAATCAAATACTAATTATTATCAGCCAGTCACTAATTAGTATTTTTCACCAGTTCGTTATTTGACATGATGCATGACGTGCCTATTTGATAATGTTATCCTAAAGGAACTTTAGCATAATGGAGTGGTATATCAATACAAAGCCCAATTTTTATTCATTAAATATTTAAAAAGGCCATTTTTACGATTATCTCCAACTTCAGGTTATGTATACACCGGACATTGGAGTGATGTACGGAATAGGGGTTATAATTAAAAATCAGAAAATGCACAGCACTGAAAGAAGAATATAAGAAAAAAATATAAACAAGATGTAACTGATAAATTGATTCTCATCCCATATTTATCGCACTGAGCAGGTGCTCAGAGAGGCTTGCTCGGGAATCGAATCCGGGTTATTCGGTCAGTAATCCAACGCTCTACCCCTGGACTACAGTGACCCTAACATACAATGTATTACTTATGGCTTGTGTGTTCACATAAATTTATATTAAGATATTCTAAAAATCAGTCCATATTTATAAGCAATATCATTACATTCGACTGACTGTGCATCACACAAGCATTACCATTTATTGAAATACTAATGCGATAGTAATTATGCGTTTAATTTGGAGGTCACATAAAATTGACCTTGTCGTAAATTTAGGAGATCGAAAACCGAACTACCTTAATAGAGATGTATAATATCAGATTTTTAAAACTTAGGAGTTCGAAATTCGTCCCCATAAATATTCTTCGTAAAACTGAAATAAAAATATAGCCAATGGAATAACTCCCGAGTAATCTCTAAAAACTAACCCTCTAATATCGGCACCAATGTGGAGATGTGTTTTGCGTGTGGTTAGGAACGGAAAGACAATTGAATAATTTCGTGATATTGCTAAATTCTTCTGATGAGAATATCGCTTTTACATATAAAAGATGGACGATGGAGCGCTGAAGTGTCTGGATATACACATTAAGATCCTTAACAGGAAGTCCCCATACTCAGAAAACATTGCTATACCGACCAAGTGATACAATTGAAGGCATTAAATTTCACAGAGACCGGTCACCTTCCACTCAATGATATGCAGATTATTTTGTATTTCCAGGTAAATTATAAACATACGCAACGTATTCAAGGCCATAAAACAAATAGCGCAAAACAACGGAGTCTTTGCACAATTGGCAGACTGGTTATTGAGAAGGAAACAGCGTACATAAATAGGTAAGGAATTCATGCGACTTCAACTGTACAAGAAGATGAGCCAAAGGGGATGAGGTTCCCTGTCCTTGTTGTAATATCAATAGAAATTCAAAAACGTCTCCCCAAGAAGGTAGTAAGAGAGACACCCAAAGACATACTTATGACAAACAAGGGCGAAGGAGACATTTCAAATTGTGCGGTGTACGTATACGGGCTCCGTTGGACCGCAATGGTATTCAAACCGGGCAGACAGGGAGAGCTGTCAACGGAATAAAAAAGTACATGGGTGTACTCCATACACAAGGGAAACGCTTCACAATTTGCCAAAAAATTATCAGAAAACAATCACAATAGTGATTTCAAGTTCAATGTACGAGTATTACACGCAGATGGTAAATGACTAAGGTAAGACGGTGTCAAGGGGCCAACAGTATCGTTTAAATCAAAAGTAAAAAACGAATTTTAGTTAAAGCAGCAATTGCACACTACCCGCTCCCCCCTCCTCCAGTTTTCAAGAGTATACATATGTACTAGGATCATCCGGAAAGTAGTACCCGTTCGTGAAATAAAGACACAAAAGTAAATATTAACAAACATAAAAAATTTTATTTGAAAGAGGATACTTTAAACTACTTCTCAACATAATCTCCAAGCAAATTAAGGCATTTGTCATAACGTGTGACAAGTTTCTGTATTCCTGCTGCATAGTCCTTCGCCGCCAGCTCATTGAGATACAGGGTCACTCCTTCTTTAAGTTCTTCATCGCTGTCAAATCTTTTTCCTGCCAAAAAGTCTTTAAGCTTTGTAAAGAGATGAAAATCTGAAGGGGCCAAGTCCGGGCTATACGGTGGATGGTCGAAAGTTTCCCATTTGAATTGCTGCAAAAGTTTTTGTGTTATCCCAGCTGCATGAGGCCTGGCATTGTCATGAACGAGAATGACACCAGTAGACAATAGACCTCGCCGCCGATTTTGTATTGCCCGCTGTAATTTCTTTAATGTTTCACAATACGCATTGGCATTAATAGTGTCTCCACGGGCCATAAAATCAATAAGCAATACACCTCGTCGATCCCAGAAAATGGTTGCCATGAGTTTCCTGGTGGACAGAACTGTCTTGAATTTTTTTGGTTTGTTTGGTGAATGAGCATGATGCCACTCCATTGACTGTCGTTTACTCTCAGGTGATGCATAACAAACCCATGTTTCGTCACCAGTAATTATGCGAGTCAAGAAAGAGTCTCCTTCATCAGAATAACGTCCCAAAAACGTCAGTGCTGCAGCCATACGCTTGGTTTTGTGCTCATCTGTAAGCATGCGAGGGACCCATCTTGCACAAATTTTTGCATAATGCAGATGGTGTTTAACAATTTCATGAACAATTGTTCGAGAAACATTGGGAAAATTCTCACAGATGTCATCAATTGTGACGCGCCGATCGTTCCTCACGAATTCGTCAACTGAGCTCACCAGTTGGTCTGTAATGACAGACGGTCTCCCCGAACGCTCATCGTCGTGTGTGTTCCCCCTCCCCATGTTGAAGTTGCGACACCACCGCCGAACAGACGACTCGTCCATTACATTGTCTCCATACACCTCCTTTAATTGGCGATGAATATCACATGGGCGAACGTTTCTTGCATTGAGGAATTTAATCACTGCCCTCACTTCACAACTGGCGGCGTTCTCAATTTTTTTAAACATTGTAAACAATCACAGAAACAACACAGGCAA
The DNA here is from genome assembly GCA_037158775.1 of Hetaerina titia. NCBI lineage: Eukaryota > Metazoa > Arthropoda > Insecta > Odonata > Calopterygidae > Hetaerina > Hetaerina titia. The sequence continues at coordinate 38,019,214 of CM073777.1, forward strand.
TGCTAGCGTCACGCAACTTGGCTCAGAGAAGGCAGACAAGCCACTGAAGCTATCTGACCTCGTCCAGCGGCTACTCGCGTCGTCAGCACTTCATGCGGCACGAACGGGTACTACTTTCCGGATGACCCTCGTACAAACATATGCATATGCATATATATTTATGTATATATATATATATATATATGTATATATATATATATATATATATATATAAATCTAAATGTTCTTCATATTCAAAAATTAGAAATAATCTAGGTAAGAAAATGTTTAAAAAGTTTTATATTCATTTTCGTAACCTTATTCGTCTTAATCCAGTAAAATACATAATATTTTAACTTATTTAACTCTTCCCATTTTCAGTTTCCAAGAAATCAAACGTTCTCCAGTTCATCTAATCATGCAAATCAATAATAATTCATGACATTTAGTGTAATGATTTTCTAAATTCAGCAAACGTGCCATCTTTGTGGTCGCAATCACATCTCCTCCCGTCAGCAAGACTTTTAATTTAGCTATTAAATGTAAGGGATGGCAACTTACAATTCTCACTTAACAAGTGTTATTTCATAACTGTGTTTTCCTAGCAGGTGGAATTTGTGGCACCAAAAGGATTTATTCAAGCAAGAAATTAAAGGGCGTTTGGTAAGTTTGGATAGCCAATCCGACCAGAGGAGTGCATGGCAAACTGATACGAAGATAAAGGGGAAAAAAGGAGGGTTAAAAAGAGAATATCTTAAAATAAGAAATGTATGCAATCTCCTACAATAATACATGTTACTATAAAATTGAATGAAAATAATTTTTCCGACTAATATCTTAATAACATATCATTTAGTTGTATAATTAAGTGTTTCAACAATTTGCTGATATTTTTGTAAAACGGACAGCGACCCTGGATTTTGCATTAACGACCTCATATTATTTATCAAGGTCTTCTGCATATATGCAGTAATTTAAATGAATGCTGTGACTGATACGCTAAAGTAAAGGTAACCTAGTACTAAGTCCAGCTGCGTGAGAATTTAGCACGCCAGGGTAGATGGGGCCAGGTCCTTTTCGTGGAAACACCTCTAATTCCAGACCTAATGCACTAAGCTCTATGCATAGACTAACGTAATTTGTGTTAATGCTGAGGTAAATTTCGCAAATTCGATGAATGCCATCAAAGAAACCCGGAAGGGTTACATATCATCAACATATAACCGCCGAATTTGAATTCCATTTTAATAAAAGTAAACATTACAGTTGTGGTTTGGACAAAAGTATATCGTCACCTAAGCGAATTTCGTCGCTTTCGATGGGAAAATAGAATATTCCACATCCATGAAACCTAAATCAAATTAACAAATCTTATTACTGCAATACACCGGGTCTTCGTTAGGAGTAACTCATTGAAACATTTATCATTTTAACTCGATTCACAAGATGGTTCGTTAGTTTATTTCATAAATTAAAATATAAATAGCACTTACTACATTCCAACGTATTCGATGACAGTGTCAGAATGAGATAATAATTCATGGTGAAATAAAGTAAGAATATTAAAGCATTTATCGTATGATTATTCTATACAGTTATCATGTGAACTTGGGAGTGAAATCCTTTAATTGAGAAATTCCTTAGTAATTTCGAAATAACATTTCGAGGGTCTGAGGAAGGAAATATCCGAGGGTTCCTCATTCAATACAGGACGACGTTACCAGGAAGTTTTCCGAACGCTTTCAAGAGATTTTCCTCCTCAGTTGGTCATGAGGGATTCACATATCTCCTCTCGAAGGAGAACTACCGAGGTCCAAAAACTTCACTGTATATCCCGTCTCAATGGACTCATCAGCTTCTATTAGGTTGAATGTCCTCTGGGCTTCCACTATCAGCGTGTCAACATGTCATTTAGAAAGAAGTTTATATTGTCTTCAACGACAATTTTCCGAAAACCTTTTCTTCCAAAAGGAATGTCTTTTACGAGAAATGGGTTATGTCTCAAATCAATCTTCCCAGTGTCTCCACGAAGTTATAATTCGAATCAATTTAGCTGATTGCATTTTAACTGAACCAATGAGTACTGAGGGAAGTTCCAAAAACAGCCTATTTAGGTTATTCTGTGGTTTAAACATCAGTATTTATCCTACGGGATAAGTTATTTTTACTCTTTGCTAGAAATTGGGATTGAACAAAACAAGATAAGACAAACTTGTTAAAAGCCGAGTAAAATGTCTCTCTCGCATAACTTTTACACATAATTGGAGCGATAATAAAATTGGATAATAACAAGAGTGAACAGGATGCTTAATAGTACGATTCCTTCATGTGACAGGTGGTAAAAAAACGTGAAAGACAAATTTCCAGCAATTATGAGGGTTGTGAACGAGAAGTAGTCATTAAGAGACTACGAGTAGAAGTTGCACTCAAGATCTGAATAAAATTACAGTGTAAAACGAATTTAAGATAGCTCTAAAAACTTATCAGTCAAATGGAATATCAAATAAGACTTTTTTTGAATGGAAGAGGCTAGGGAAGAGAGGAAATAAAATAAAAATAATACAATGACTAAGAGAAGATACGCAGGTAAAATATCACTAAAAAATTGAGAGGCATAGGGATGTAATGAGGCAATAGAAAGTAATGATATTGCATTTTAAGCGAAATCCCACTACTGATTTTTTCTCAGATAAGGTTAGCAATTACAGAAAACTCGTGTGCATGTATATCCATGAGCGGATTCACGACGCTCACGCTGAACTCTCTATTCTTTCCTTTTGGTTTATAGTTGACTGACACTCCCCAAGTGTCAGCCAACTCCAAACCAAAAGGGTTACTCAATGCAACCAATTAAAAGCGTAAAAACCTTTCGCCTTGGCCGGAATATGCGTTTGACTCCGTTTAGGTTAATGTTACGACTTATCCCACAGTTTCTTTGAATTGGGCTTTTATTGCAGTCATTTTTCCACACGCACACACAAAAACCATCCCAGGAACTTCTCTTTGACCAAAGCATACGTTTCAACCGTAAGTCGGTCGTCAGCTACGTGGGTCTCCAATTGTCAATCACACGGCCTAGAGAGCTAATGAGAAACGGAGTGATGTTTGGATGTGTACGGGCGGAACGAGATGAAATTCTCGAAGCTTCGGGATCCGACACGTTCCGGAGAGGTGCTCGGGATTGGAATTCGGGAAGAGGCTGGGGAAAACATGGGAGGAAGACGTGAAACCGAAATTCCAAAGGCAACAGAGGGCCAAAGAGTTCAAAGTCGAATTGGACATTGTAACAACATAGCTATTCTTTTGCTCATGAAGTAATTGTAAGGAACCATTAATTTAATCAAATAATTTCAAAAGAAGGGAATGTCTCTTTATAAAATTCAACATAGGAAATTTTAAAAAATGAATGGCTTCAACTGCATTGTTGGACGTATATCCTTAAATGAAATTGAAACAATTATTGTTATTCACAACACTGTAATAAAGGTGAGAACGTTGGGAAAGCGAGGTAGAGGGAGGAAAACAATAGGTTTTTTCGATAGACTTGAGAGAGGTAGAATGAATAGAGATCTAAAGAATGAGTTAATGCAATCAGGGTTTCAAGGATGTTTTTGTTACTTTAGCTAAGCTTACAAATATTGTGTTGTGTAGCGGTAAAGTCCGTCAACAACCTACCCTAAGATGTAAAAATACTTCTGTTTATGATTAAAATTAGATGCTCCATTTCCCAAATATTTCTTTGCAATTGTCCCTTCTGTTGTCTAAATTGCAACACAATAATATCTTCTTAAGCGACGACACAGTATCCCAACACCTATAGGTACTTTCTAGTTATCCCCAATCGACCTCGGCGGAAAATATTGTTCCAGTCATCCTCCCACTATCCAAACTTCAACCTCCTAAACCTTCCCTTTGCATGTCAAATTCCGAATGTTCGACATAATCATTCAGTTCTCCATCCCCAAATGTGACCCCTTTCAATATAGTTACGGTGACCTTGTGATTGGCAAGAGTGATTTGAGTGAGTGGAAAAGAATTTAATGAAAGAGTTCAAACACATTCTTAAGTCTTCTCGCACTTAATATTAACCCCATAAGAATTAATATAGGCAAATAATCGCTTCCTAGGGATAGGTGTATTCCAGGAAACGTACGTCCTCAGAATTACATCAGGGCACTATCGTAAAGAGTAATATGTCGCTATGCAAACGTCGCCTTCTATCCAAAAGCAGAGCTAATATAGCTGCATTTCTCCACGACTCTTCCTTAAGTAGAAGGAATTTTATCGTGAATAACTTTAGGATGAAATTGCGTATATCTTTTGATAAACATATTAAGCATACATAAATTACAGTTTAAATGAGTTTTTTTTTGCTTTTTCAAGACATCCTTGTAAATTGGTTGACGGGGCAGTTTCAAAGGGCTCCTATCTTCTTCTGAAAGGGTATTGATATTTTTTATAACTCTTACAGTTGATAGAAGAACTAAAACGCTGTATTTTATTTATAGTTTCATGAAGTATTTCTGCTACTTGAATTCCCTCGGGATTCTATTTTGCACTCTTGTTGGTCCTATTCTGAAACTCCAAGATTTGGAGTATTTCCTAAAAAAACCATAAGAGCGAGAATTGATCACAAATCCCTAAAATAAGTGTGCATTAAACTTTACATTGTTCTTATTATGTACCATACAATGGTGTTACAAAACTGATAAATGTAACTATCCTACACCATAGGAGAGAGGTGATTGACTCTTTTAGTCTTTGTGTGTCTCAATGTGCCAAAAGTTAATGGGAGATAAAATTCGTTTTTCAGTGTAAAATATTGCAAAAGAAATTATTTCTACGTATTTTAATGCCATCACCAGAATGATGGGACAATATGATGAACTGTCTCGCAATATTGATTCGAAATCCATCATGTTCTTTCCCTCCTTTAAATGGAACTGCGATGTTGCTCTACGGAAAACAAATGGCATAATACTTTATTAGGTAATCTACCGGTTAAGGTAAATTTTTGGATGGACACAACTATCAAATAAACAATTTGTAACTCCAAACAAAGCCCAATCCAGCAACCTAATCTACAACAGGTCCCTCTTCATCTCTGTGTACTTCCTACCTTCCTTCATCCCGTCCAACATCCCTATCCGGTTCCTATCCTTTCCTTGTATGCCTAACATTCTCCCCTCTATTACTGTCTTCAGCATCCCACTACCGATCAATACGCCTTTCATCCATTTTTTCTACCTCCATAGGAATTCTCCCAACAAACACCTCTCTTCGCCCACCGTCCCTAGTACATCCTTGTTTGTTTTCTTTATGTATATGTGGATCTATAAGGCATCAGAGGACTGTGAAAAATGGTATTGTAGTTTTGCTGCCAGACCAAGTAGTTTAAGAAAACGAGTAAACTTAACTCCTAAAACTGTTATTTATCTTCGCAGCTGGTCTGGAATTACCATAGTTTCTTCGGCCTTGATCGGGGTGTGAAGTTTTACCCTAACAGGGTCGTTACATCTTTTGAATCATCACTGGAAGCGTCATATCTGACGTTCTCTTGTGGCAGCACGTTTTGGTAGAGATATTGTTAATGTGCGGAAATACTCTCTCACAGTGACGGAACGTTGATATTAATTTAATCTCTCCTCAGATTCCGGAATTCCTTCACGGCTTCAGATATTAATTTTAGAAATTAAACTTTATAAACTCTCTTGACGAAGATATAGCAACAGCTAGGAGAAAGTTGGGTGTATTGGGCGAAGGGATAGAGGATTCGATAAAAATAACTGAAAGCTTATTACTTCTACGAATTTTAATGTCAACACCAGAATGATGGGACAATATGATGAACTGTCTCGCAATATTGATTCGAAATCCATCATGTTCTTTCCCTCCTTTAAATGGAACTACGATGCTGCTCTACGGAAAACAAATGGCATAATACTTTATTAGGTAATCTACCGGTTAAGGTAAATTCTTGGATAGATACAACTATCAAATAAACAATTTGTAAATCCAAACAAAGCCCAATCCAGCAACCTAATCTACAACAGGTCCCTCTTCATCTCTGTGTACTTCTTTCCTCCATTCATCCCGTCCAACATCCCTATCCTGTTCCTGCCCTTTCCTCGCTTGCCTAACATTCTCCTCTCTATTACCTTCTTCAACATTCCACTACCGCTCAATACGCCTTTCATCCATTTTTCCTGCCTCCATACGATTTCTCTCAACAAACCCCTCTCCTCACCCACCATCTCTAGTACTTCCTCATTTGTTTTCCTTTCCGTCCATTTCACCTTCCCTATTCTTCTCCACACCCACATTTCAAAAGCCTCCAATCTACGTCTATCCTCCTGCTTCAGTGACCACGTTTCCGCACCGTACATAGCTACGCTCCATATCAGAGTTTTTACGAGTCTTGTCTTAACCTCCCTACTCAATGTCCCCGTCATCAACTCCCTCCTCCTTGAGAAAGCCTCCTTGCCTAGCGCCATTCTCCTCCTTTCGTCCCTAACACTTTGACCATATTGGTCCAAAACACTTCCGATATACGTAAACTGTTCTACCTGCAAATTTTTTTCTCCTCCTATTTTAAGGTTTAGCTTAACCTTTTTCTTTCTGGAAAATCGCATAATCTTTGTTTTATTAATATTGATTCTCATCCCATATCTATCTCACTGAAGCTCCAATTCACTCAGCAATGCTTGCAACCCGTTGGCTGACTGAGCAACTAATGCTAAATAGCATAAATCAAATACTAATTATTATCAGCCAGTCACTAATTAGTATTTTTCACCAGTTCGTTATTTGACATGATGCATGACGTGCCTATTTGATAATGTTATCCTAAAGGAACTTTAGCATAATGGAGTGGTATATCAATACAAAGCTCAATTTTTATTCATTAAATATTTAAAAAGGCCATTTTTACGATTATCTCCAACTTCAGGTTATGTATACACCGGACATTGGAGTGATGTACGGAATAGGGGTTATAATTAAAAATCAGAAAATGCACAGCACTGAAAGAAGAATATAAGAAAAAAATATAAACAAGATGTAACCGATAAAGTAGATGGGATTGAGTAGAGAATTTCAAAAAAGGTCAAATACTTGTGTATCACAACTTTCACGAGGTACACTAATCAGAAGAATAAGCGGGACGACTTTTGAAGAATATAGGTTTCGTTAGACGGGCTGTAAGAAAATTTAATTGAAAGTATGAAAGAGTTATTTAACTACACTTAGTTAGACCAAATATGCGTCAAGTAATTGGTATCCATGGGAGAAAACGTTTATTCAGGAATCGGAAAATGTTCACGGAAAATCAGCCAGAATTGTTAAAAATTGCTAAGAGAAGAGAGTAGGGGTCACCAGTATGCAGCAGGCATTAGGCTTTTACTCATGAAGAGAGTAGGCAATACTTTTAAAAAAGGTACGGGACAATTGAGTTTACTTACGACACCGAAGTAATTATTATGGCAAAAAATTATAGAAGATCGAACAGATGATGAAATGAGAGGAAGATAGATGCCGTAACAGGCATAGTTAAGTACGAGTACTTGCTCTTCTCTCGCACAATAAATCGAATCAAAGCCACCGATTACATTAACTAAAAGAATTATATGTTTTGATTTTTATATTCAAATACACATATGAACTAATAGTTGGGTATGTACGGCTGGTGCCCTACCATTTCCAGCAATACCCCCTTGATGCGGCTTTCGGAATATTGTGACTATTTGAACCACATTTTTGCACCCAGAATGTGTATAGAAGTTATACCGATATGACCAAACGCGTATCAGGTAAATTGATTCCTAATTGTGGCAGCATTATACCCACTGTTTACAATTCGTATTCGGAAATTTAATTCCTTGAATTCGATGGTTTGTGCATCTGACGATGTCGGCTATGCATCGAAATCAGTAGTGTTATAATAAGGTTTTTGTGCCAAAATATACCAAGTTTTTTCATTCAGTTAATTCCTAATTAAATATGCCATCATAATACATGATTCTTACATGAGAAGTTAATTGAATTTAATTATTGTTCATTAAAAGTAAAAGTAATTCCGTCAAAAATTCGTATTTTTATGTCTTCTCGCGAAACATTTCTTCAGTAGCGTCTATTCCAAAGGAATAGATATCAATGACGGTTGTTATAGTGCGAGGATGTTGTGCTCACTGATTTTTTGGAGAAAAGACGAATGTTATCGACATAAAATAAATATTTAATCTAAATGAACTCTTGTGCAGTCTTTACAACCGAAGAGCGCGAATTCGCTCGAAACGTCAAGCACTGAACTGATGAAATTAAGGTCAATATAAGATTCCAATAAACAAAATAATAATCTAATTCCTCAACTTATTTTCTGGGTTTAAAACTCATTATCATTATAATAGAGTAAACCTGAACCGAGCGTGGTCTTCAAAAATTCCAAGTTTCACCTGATAATCAATTCCCCTAAAACTCCTTCCCATCCCTTTCCGTTTCTCCTCCCTTGACACATAAGGTTGCGGGAAGAACGTGTTGTTGCGTCTGAACTTCCGGTAGGTAAGGGATACTTTCCATGATAAAGAACGACTGAATAAGCAGGACAGCAACGCTGTCTGCGGGGTCTAAGCAATGGGAATCCCGTTCTCCCGAATCTAGTGAATGGATTATTCCGCCATCCGCGCCGACCGGAATCTCGACGACAAAACCCACTGAGGCTGAGGGAACTATTTCCCCGTGCGTCGGACAAACAATGATGCATGCAGAGTGACCTATTTATTTTTTACGCCACACTCGCTCGAGTCCCCTATCACCAACTTTTTTGTGTCATGGATTCCACTGAGGGCCCAGCGGGGTATGCGAAAACCACTCGCCGAACTAACGCCTTATTTGAAAGAAAGGCTCATATCACGCATGGGAATAGCTCTCTACTTTAATGTCAACTAAGGAGATAGACAACGCACACCGAGGAGGAAGATTGTGGTACGGGCCTTCATTCAAGCCACGATGCAAGCAAAAACTCATTACATCATTAACATAGTTTAACTTTTTATTATTCCAGAAATAAGTATCTTTAAAATAACAGCAAGGTTAGACGTAGAAAGAGAACATGACGTAGATAAAGATAGCTTAGGTCCAGGCATAATCGATGAGATAAAAAGATAGACAGATAGATACTCGTCTTCATTTTGGAGAGAAACTATGGAGTCACTTCCATCACCTAACCCCAAAAGGATATTAAGGGAGATGAAATCAAATAAGGCCGTGGGGGTAGACAAAATCCCTGCTGAACTACTAAAAAGTTAGGAAAAGGTGGTAGGTAGAGTCTATATCGACTACTTCGTAGCATCTATGAAGAATAAATCTGACCGGAAGACTTTGTGAGATCAGTGTTAGTTCCTATTCCGAAAAAGGTAAATGCGAGGACTACAGGACAATAAGTTTCATTTCCCACTCGGCTAAAGTTGTTTTCAAGGTCATCAACCAAAGGGTAGAGAGTAGGGCAAATGATTACTTAGTGGGTGATCAGTTTGGGTTTAGGAAAGGAAGAGGTACACGTGCAGTACCATTGCAGTAATGAGATCACTAATCGAGAGAAACATAGAATACAATCAAGACGTATTTGCCTGTTTCGTAGAATTCGAAAAGCCGTTTGATAGAATGAATTGAGAAAAACTAATGAGTATATTGTAGAAAATAGAAATAGGTTGGAGGGACAGGAGGCTAATCCGCAACCTGTTCATGTCGCAGACTGCTCAGGTGCGAGTGGGTAGCGGAGAGACCGGATGGACAGTGTTAGAAATAAGTGCAAAGCAGGGTTATCCAGGGGATGTTGAATAGGCTAAAAGGAGGAAGGAAGTACACAGAGATGAAGAGGGACTTGTTGCAGAATAGGATGCTGGGTTGTGTATTTTTAGGAATAACAAAATATTTATTTGGTTATTGTGCCCATGCAAAATATACCTTAATCGGTATATTACCGATTTAAAAAAATTAGCGCCATTAAAAAACTAAAGCGTTAGCGCGCGCTAAAAAATTACAAGTCGAAAGGAGAGTTGGTCCAGGTAAAATAGTTCATCCGAGACTAAGGATAAAGTTCGTATACATTAATGAAAATAAAAATGTAACCCAAACGCTTAATTTATTACGTAACCTCTTCCCAATCCAAAATGCCCGTTCTTTTTCCCCCCACTTCCGTCCTAACACAATATAATAATAATATTAACACAGCAGTCAATATCCCACTGCCTCTAAATAACTCCTCTACCTACTTCTGCTGCCTCCTTCCAATTTTCCCTCGTAACTTTTTCTTCTCCCAAACTATTTCTGGCACTCTTCACTTTTCTTCTTTAGCCGACTTATTATCTCCTGTTCCATAGCCATTGCTATGTAATGTCTCCATTTTGTGCCTATATATCCATCACATTTGCCCAATTACAGAGCAATTTTTTGTTTTATTTTTATATTATACCTTATACATTAATGTTCCGCCAGGCGCAGCCTCTGTGTTTGAACACATATTACCAATACTATTTAAAAGGCAGCTTAGGCTGATGAATTTTAAACAATGATATACAGATACAGTTTAGTAATAAATTGCATAAATCATGTCATAATGCAAAATATTTTTCACGATCGCCTTAAGGTTGGAGTTTTTATCACCGAGTTAAACATCGGTTTTATTTTATTATTTTTAAAGTGAATTTAGAATAAGTCCTTTATTGGGACTTCGACCATAATCAGTTTACGTACATGTATGCTTATGGAACGTGAATTGTAAGGAAATTATGTCTTGTGTTGTATTTCCCATCAATACAGTTTCTGAATTGTTAGCTTTAGAAATGTTTAAATTTATTCTCAAAACAATAGTCTTGGACCATTCCTTAAACATTTACCTAAGATACAAGAGTCATCATTTTCGCCTTTTTCATGAATTTTAGATTCGCTAACACAATTCCGAATTCCTAAAACGCATTCTTTAAAGTCATCCCGTTCTGCTATACCCATTTTCGTTCAATATACCAGTGCTACCTATACTCTACGATTTTCCCCTACTGCTCTGTGTAAAGAAAATGTCGTTCCTGAACATCCCATCCTGTTTATCTGGAATGCTATAGCAGCTGGTATTGTTTCCATGGATAAAACTGGGAAAAAATGGACCCAAATAAATACAGATTTATTAACGGAGATAAATATCAAATGCCATCACAAAAACTAAGAGAATAAATGGCTGGGGGAAACTATCGTTTTTAAACGATAATTCCCCCCAGAAGAAAAACGATAAACGAAAAAATTTCGATTAATTATTATCAAATTTCAAATTGACGATAGTGGATTATCGTTCGCCATTTGTTCGAGTCTTGCACATATGCCGAAGAAAACTATGAGCATCCATTCAAGCCAAATATAATTTCTGAAACAGTTGCATTAATGTTTAACTTTCCTTTACATTAACTTCTATTTTTATCCGTAACACCACCTTTTCAAAAATTCAGGCAATTAAGAAAATTATCTTAATTTTTGCACTATTTTCTATGAGTTACATCGTAAATATGACAGCCTCGCCCCTTCCCTTCCAATTTTTAATCCAATACTCAATACGCAGCAATTTGGGATGTCCTCCAATTTTCTGTTCATGATTTTTTCCCCATCAAAAACAAATTAACGGTCCTGTGTTCTCACACTAAATTAAAACCCTAACCCGGGTTATGAAGATTAAAATCCACCTACGACAGACACCGGTCAATCATCTTACTCAAGATGCTAAAATGTCCAAAAAAATGCAATGTTTTATCATGTCCCGAAACAGGTAAGTACTGGTTTTATGGGTATTTTTCCCTGGTTTCCTGAAGCATCCATTTCTTTTGCCGGTACTGACAGAAAAAGGTTTCATAATATGCCTTCCACACACCACACTACTGGGTACCACACTTTCATACTTACTGAATGGCCAGGATTCGCTATGTTATGTTTAGAATACACTATGTTATGTTTTATTTGCATTAATCGTACCTCCGTTGCATGATAACGGAGCGCGCTTATACAGGAAAGATTCTTTAAGTACAAACCTCCACCTGAAATAGGTTACAACGATAGGGTATCATAATAGCATTGTTCGACCGGATGGGTCATGTTCGGGTAAAATTATTCTGGTGTGTATTCACCCCCTACCAAACACCCTGGCGGTGGCTTGCATGGTATATATGAATAAAATCAAAAATAAAATAAAAATCAAAAAGATTAGCGTTTTCACAGAATAGAATTTTTACTGTCGACTAGTTTAGCAACACTGTAGCATCATGTGAAGTCTATATGTTGCTACAGTGTAGCAAAACTTCAGTGGCGGTGGGGGAACGTCCTCGTCTGCCTATTCAAGGATTGCGGGGTCGATTCCCGCCTGGATGGGTTTATCTCCACCTAGAGCCTGGGTGTTTGTAATTGTGTCCATTGCCATCACTGTTAATAGTCCGATGGAAAAGGCCAAAAAGTGCTGTTTTCGGACTAAGGATAAATAAATTAACAAAAGCATCATATTTTTTAAATGAACTAGTCTACAGTAAAAATTCTATTCTGTGAAAACGCTGAGTCACTTGATTCTTCAACGTTCATTATTATAGATAATTCAAATGTTAATCATTAGAATGATCAAAATAGCAGGTCAGTTATAAAATGATCATATTTTATTTCCGTACACATTTAGGATCAACATTACATCAGAAAAAGAGGTATGAGAAAGTGGAAAATAACTGATGATAGAGAATGAATATGTGTGAAGTAGGCTTTTTCAAAACTTCATTACGGGGCTTCGTGCTTTATGGATTTGAGACCTGGTCTTTGAGACAAGAGGATGAGTGTAGACCGCACGTTTTGAGCTGTGGGTGAGGTGAAGAAGGCTGAATAGAAAATAAGTTGGACAGGGGAAGAAAAACTCTGAGTTTTTATACGATGGGCGACTAGATGTAGTTGCTTTTGGTGAAATCCATAAAAGACTGAGATAGTGATTGGAGGAAATATTGAAGGGCAGTGGGATGTTGGATAGAAGGAAGAACGCTGAGTAAACGAGAGGTCAAGGAAGGAAGAAAGTAGGTGGCAAAAATGCAGGCTTAGGTTACGCAGAAATGAATAAATATACATACGGGGCAAATAAAGAGGAATTTCTCTTGGTACCTAGAGGTTATTCGTAAATAGGGGTCGTCCAAAACTAACATTTAAATAGTTAGAACACTTGAATTGAAAACTCGGTTTGCATCGACACTCAAATAACCTCCGTCTAACGCCATGCGATCATTCATATCTTTTACTGTTAACACGGGTTTTTGTATGTGCGCATCAAACCCATGGGAATACCTGCGAATGCATATTTTTGTAAAGGGAAGTACCGGACTTGATAGGGATAAACAAGTAAGAAAAGTAGTACAACGGATGTTTCCAAGTTTCCGCAAGACATAAAAAATGCAGCACCGCGCTGCGATTGTTGGGGTACGCAGAGACTTGTCAGGTCCGCGCGTTGGAACTACCTACACAGAAACCTCAAGGTCGCCCCCCCCCCGGTGGTTCAATTAAGCCCATCCGGGGAACATGTGTTCTTATACGCCCGCAAGATAGGTGAATCCGCGTGTTTCCACGGCTAGTTCCATGGGAAACAACACCACCGGGAACGGAATGATGTGCTATGGCTTGCTTCCTATCCTCTTTAAAGAACTTCCTCGCCAGTGATCAAGATATTCATGAAACTCGAGGAACGAAGTATTGCACTGCCACGAGAGCGGACTCAGCGAAGGCCCCTGGCGGTACACGGATGCGCACTTCAACTGAGAGTTACAAAGCCGTATAAGCTACATTTTTTTGGAAACTTGCTCACCTGATCGGTGACGGAAATTAAAGAGACAAGGGTGCAAGGTGCGCCCGCCAGAGCAATCACTTTGGAAGAGCTGTGCTGCTTGCACCCGGTATTTTTTACTACCTTTCTTAACACTATTGTATTATACATATATACCTGTAACACGTGTGTAAAAATCTCACGGATGTGAATAATTATGTAGACCAAGATAGTCCTACCGAACAACAACATAAACACAGAAACACACAAAAAAGAAAACACTTATTTCAAATTTTCCTGAAGTTCCTTTTCTCCCTTGAGAAAGAAGGCAGTGCCACCGAAAATTTCGAATGCGCGACTTCCTTTCTTTTCTGTGTGTTTCTGTTTTTCTTTACTAGTACTATTTTGGTGAACATTATATATATAAACCATAAACACAGTAATCAACCCGAAGGTCGGTTTAGTAGGTGATGGTAGAGCTCACCCATGTACCAAGCCCGACGGGGTGTGAATATTCACACATCAGGGTAGGGGGGCCAGTTCCTTTCCCTGTGCCGATTATGGTTTCCCAGGAAGATCTGGTACCCGAAAAATCAGCTAGCTTGGGTGGAGCTGCAGGTGCCCAAAGTGACTTGCCCGGGAATCGAACCCGGGACCCTTCGGTCAGTAGTCCAACGCTCTACCCACTAGACCACCGCGACCCGCATATATATATATATATATATATATATATATATATATATATATATATATATATATAATTTATTTATATATATATATATATATATATATATATATAACTTTTGGACGGCACAATAAAACACAGAATAAAACAGATAACACGTAAAAGGACACTCACACTGTAGATGATTTAAGCTTTCGGCCTACTCCGAGGCCTTCTTCAGGTCAGACTTCAGAAGGCCTCGGAGTAGGCCGAAAGCTTAAATCATCTACAGTGTGAGTGTCCTTTTACGTGTTATCTGTTTTATTCTGTGTTCTATTGTGCCGTCCAAAAGTTATATTGCCCTCGTGAGTACTTCCGCATCATCGATATATATGTATATATGTATATATATATATATATATATATATATATATATATATATATATATATATATATATATATATGATGCTGATATGCGGATGCGGATGCATCGATATATATATATATATATATATATATATATTCAAACACAAAAAACCGCCAAATGGCGAACCGATACTCATTCACATGAATATAGATATAAGTAAAAACACAAATAGAAGACGATCACAGAAGAGGAACACGGGAAGGTAGAATCGAGCAGATAATAATTGAATTACGAACTTCGGAATGCGCTGACAAATTTATTCGGCTAACCCAGGCATAGTGGTTAGTGTTAATAAAAACGCTTAAAAAATAATATATGTGTACATGGGTCACGGTAGTCTATGGGTTGAGCGTTGGACTGCTGACCGGAGACCCGGGTTCGATTCCCGGTCAAGCCTCTCTGGATCCGCAGTTCCACCAAAATTATGTGATTTTTCGAGTACCAGATCTTTCTACCTGCCATTACCTGCCCCCCCCACCCGGATGTGTGAATTTCACACGTCGTCGAGCTTAGTACTGGGTGGCCTCTACATCGCCTACCAAACCGACATTCGGGTTGATTACTGTGTTCATAGTTTTTATATTTATCTTTATGACCAAACGGACCTAACATAAAAAGTAACTCCCGTTAAAAATGACATTTTGACAACAAAATGCCAACGCAGCTTAGAACCCTACAAGGGTCAAGTAGATGTGAAATGCTTTCAGAAACATATATTATCCCAAAGATTTCCACTTCAAATATTAGAGCAATTAATGGCTTTCTCACCCGTGGCAATGCCTTAATTAATAGCCATAATTCCAAAATATGAAACTCAAGACTAAGTGCGTTGTAATTGAGTGTGGAAAATCAAAGGTCATCCAAGCATGGCGTTAAAGTAAATAAAATTCCTGATTTGAAAGATTAATGGGCATCAAAATTGTAATAATTTACTATATATTTGTATATACATCACGTCCATTGAACTTTGAATTCGCAAGTATTTATCCGAGGTCTCGTATTTTAGCTGAACACATTCTGCCATCTTTTATCGAGAGAAATTCATTCGAAAATGAGAGAAATAAACTCTTAACAAATTTTCAATATTTTTTTTGAGGTTCAAATTTCTATTAGCCAATCCTATAATTCACTGCATTTATTTTGATTTCAATTAATATCTTCCTTTTTTTTGTCCCCTGTACGGAGAATTTCACTGAATATTTTGCGCTTCGATTCCAATAAACAGCGCGTTTCCTCTATTTACAGATCAATACCATTGTTTTTTTTCAGCCTACAATGAGCCTTTATTATTGGTGAAGATAATTAATGGGAAACTCGGTCGGTGAATTTACAACTGAGGGCCTCGTAAACATTGGTGTTGGAAACTACATGAATAATGAAATATAAATCATTTATAAATCCATCTTGGGTTGTCCTCTATCTGGAACTGCTGTTTCATGTACCGACCATATGAACACGTTTTTGCGTTGAAGAGTGAGAATTTCAAATAAAGAGAAGGGCAATTAAAACCTGAAATGAGTATTGGCGTAAATATGCAAAGTTAAATAAAAAAAAGACGGAAGATGTAAGGACGAGTTCCTGATAACGCTACTAACAAAGAAGGTATCATACAAGAAAAAAATCATTATCACCGCAAGATGTAAGTTTAGAATTTCTAAAAACCTTCATGAAAGTTGTGCGTGGGAGTTTTCCTCTCCATGAAGCTAATATATGAACAAAACAAGCAATATAGGAAATAAAATGGGAAGCCATCGAACTTTTATCCTACGAGGGATAATTTAAAATAAGTGGACTTATGCAGTAGCGAGCGAGTCAATTCTCCGAAGAGTAGAATGAAAATTAGGAGTAAAATAATGAAAGGAATTGTAGATAAGGCCATCACGCCGTTCTTTGAGGCACGATAAAATACTGTTCCGTGCAATTTTAGATGGAAAAGCCAACAGAAAACAAATAGGAGAGCAAATGGATGAGATGATGCTTGAATCAGATAATGGCATTCGGAGATTGGTGATATGAAGACATGAAGAGATCATGCTGGAGGTAAAACGTTGTGGAGAATTAAATTCAAATAAACTCAAGGTTAATGAGTACTGAGAATGTAAAGTTTAAAGCTTCAACAACTAAAATGTCATCGAATTTAAAAATCTTCTTTCCGAATCTTGTGTCGATGAATGATTACAACTTTAAGTGTTCTCAACTCCGGAACATGAGAGTGCTATTCCAGAACTCCCATCGAATGTAGATTTTATCAATAAATGAGTGCTGTCGAAACCACCATCACATCTAACACCCAACTGCCATGTGACTATTTCCATCCCGATGAATATTCGTTCGTGTACCCTTCATTCCAACTGGAGAGTCACGCTCCTGAACCAACTGTACTTCTGGAGGCACAACGTTAAACTTTCCTATAGTCTCTCCTCGCTAATTCCTAATGTTCTGGCCGCTGCGCAACCTGATCTCTAAATGGAAGAGATAAAGTATTTTTTCACTCAAAACAGGACTAAATAGAGTTAAAAATGCAGGATTTGACGAACAAACACGCTACATGTCAGTCCCAAAAATAATGGTGTTTTTACACAGTTTTTTAGAATGGTGATGTCTGTCCCTGAATGTGTGCCTCAGGGACAGACAGTGAGCAGTAAATTTTACGTGGAAGTCCTCGAAAGACTGCGGAAAACATTACAGCGTGTCAGGAAGATCTTTGCCAACTGGAGGATGCACCACGATAACACGAGGTACCCGACCAAGCACAAGGTGGCAACCCTTCCCCATCCGCCCTACAGCCCCGATGTGGCACCACCGAACTTCTCTTTGTTCTCAATATTAAAAAGGTGCTTGAACGGCAACGATTTTGGAACGCTGGGTAACGTTAAAGAGGCCCGAACGAGGTCCCCGTCGACGCCTTCAGGTATTAATAGTATCAAAATCATATACAATATATTTACGAGTATTTATATATTTATTTATATGTATACATTATATGAAAATCACACGGATGTGAATAATAATGTACACCAAAATAGCACTAGCGAACAAAAACACAGAAACACACGTATTCCGAATTTTCGGGAGCGATAAATACCATCCTCAAGAGAGAGAAGAAACTGATGAGGAGGCTCCTAAGTCCTTTCTCTCCCTTGTGAAAGGTGGTTATCGCCACCGAAAATTCGATATATATGTAAGTTGCTTTTTTGTGCATTTTTGTGTTTTTGTTCGCTGGATCTTGTAGCACATTAGAATGTATTTCAGAAAATAGGAGTACATTAGAGGGATACGAGACTTATCCGCAACCAATATACCCAGACTGCTTAGGTGTAATCGACGGGTGGAGAATTGAGATGGGCGGAGTTGGGAATAGATTTAAGTCATGGGCGTTCATATATGTTCTCATATCACTTCGGTTTTTCAACGTACATTTGGAAGATCTGGTTAAAGGGAGATGGAATGGAATGGAATGAAATAAACTGGATATAGGAATGAAATTCAGTGGATAATCCATGAAATCAATTAGGTTATCGGATATCCATGTTTTAGTACACCGATCAGTCAAGGTGTTACAACCTGCTGAACACAATAAAAACTCAATGAAATAGACATGGGCTTAGCATAAATGTAAATAAAACAAAGATTGTGAGGTTTTCCAGAAAGAGGAAAGCTAAGTAAAATATTTAAATAGTAGTTCATATCAGGAGAGCAGGTGGAATGGTTTACCTATCTTGGAAGTACTTTAGATCAAGACTGAAAATAGATGGAACATAAGAAGGAGAAATATCTTAAGATAATTCTCTTCTCTTTGCACAAAGATGAGAGAATGATGACAGGGACGTTCGAGAAAGGACATTAAGAAAAGAATTATCCGAATTTTTATATATTACGTGGTTTTTTTACGACACGGAAACTAGAACGTAGAAGTATGATGATAAGTATAGGTTGGAGGATTTTGGAATGTGGGTTTGGAGAAAAGGGTGTAAAATGTGAAATGGACAGAAAGGAAAACAAACTAGGAAGATTGTTGAGAGGGAAGGAGTGGTATGTTGGGAGAAATCCAAAAGAGGCAGGAAAGATGGATGTAGATCATCTTGATTAGCAATGCGATGCTGAAGACAGTGATATACATGTAGATGGGATAAAGTGAGACAAGCAAGGAAGGAGTAGGAAATGGATATGAATGTTGGACAGAATGAAGGGAGAAAGTACGCTGAATTGATGAGTGGCTTAGCGCGTCGTTGGATGCCAGGTTGTCTTGTACAGGAGAGAGGATGTTAGAAGTATATCGATGATCAGTATGTGCCCAGCCTACCTTCAACGGTAGGCCACGTTATCAATATTAATGATAATTATCTCTTCTGTAACACAGAATAATACGCTTTGTTTCGACCATAAACCAGCAAAGAGGAAACACTAGGCACAGTCCCACCTAGTTAACGATAAACACGCCTAACAGTCACATACCAGTATTCCAACAATCACCTCTCAGCATTCAAACTTCCCAACCCTCCTCTATAGCTACAGCTTACGCATGTACCTGAGTACCGTTGTCAATCATATGTGAGATCAAAAGTTAATAATTCTTCATTATGAAACAAGAACATTTCCTATACGGCTCGCTTCCCCTTGCCGTTTCACAAACCAGATGAAGGGATTCGATCTAACGGGCGACGCAACCGTGCGAGCGAAGTTTACTTTGAGCCTAACGTCGCGTCGCCAGCATACTATGTGAACACTAAACCTGGGAGAAAAAATTGAATAAAAAATGTCATTCAATCACTCCAAGTGTATTTTAAAGAGTCTACTACCAAACTGGCAGAAACAAAGGGAAAAAGTCAGTCTAAAACAGTAAAACAACGGGAAATTCAAGGCACAGAGTTGATTAAAACGATTAAAACAGAGTAAGATTAAAACGACCAGCGACAGCGGCACTTAAGACCAAAGCACATCTAACGAATTGGCCTTATTTATTATGATAATCGTTTGCCCCATCTTGAGTGACAGGATGCAAAAATTACCAGTCACTGCCTAACAATCACTGCCTAACTTTCGCTTAAATTAAACGCAATCAAATGATTTTTGCACATTATCTAAGTGGCAAAAGGAAATACAAAATTTTCATACATGTAAAAAGAAACGGATAGAGAACATAAGCTCGGATGAGAAAAATACAAAGAAGTGCAACACATGGTTGAAAAAGAAGGCAAAATATACGGTAACATTCGAAGTAGGAAATGATACGAGCTAGACGATAGATATCAAAGAACAGAGATTATACACGTAGAAGGCAAAGAGATACTGAAGGCATTAAGGAATGACAAAAAAATAGAAGGATAAATGTTAGATAAGCATGGAGTAAAGGCTAGACATTTCATACAAAATGAGGACAGAAATAGGAGCGGCGATGGGAAAAGAAATAGGATTAAGATGGAACGGTTTACGTGCACAGAATTGCTAAACACCAATGAAGGTGTTCAATATATTCATACAATGTCAAAAATATAATTATCTTGCATAAAATTTGTAGTTTTAAATAATTAAAGTAGTTTCGAAATCCACCGATTATGGTCTTTCAGAGCGTAAGGTTCCCACTCAGAAAGGAATGCCATTTTAGGCATGTCCGATTTCCTATCCAGAATTAAACACACAAAGCTGAATGTTTTTTTCTATCGAATAATGTATAATTTATTTTGGGTCGCCGACATTTTAACGAAGATATTAAAGTTTGAAAAAGACTAAATATCACTTTTCTTGACATTACCGTAATGGAAGGAATAATTACGTATTACTTTCCTTCACTTATACATTTTTCTCAAATTTTGCAGAATAAAAATAGTTTAAAAACTAATATTAATAACATAAAAGCATAAAATATACTTTTATCGCCTTAGGTACACGAAATTAATAATCAGATAATTAAGTGAAAAGAACACACTTCGCGTCTTCAACAACTCACTGTGCCGCCATTATGCGATAAAGATAGCTTGTAAATTCCATTAAAAGTGTCGTCAAAAGATAAACTTCTTTAAGTGAAAATATGCAGTAATACTCGCCAAAGATGGGTTATTCTTTTTTAACTCATTTTAGATCAAAGAGCAAAAACTCTAAAATGAGAAAGAACCACTTCCCGATAGCTCGTATGGGCACCCGATACCTAGATACTTTTACGGTGATTACCAAGTGTTGGTATATAATATCATGGAGGAATTTACTGGAATTAGAGAAAATGAAGTGCGTGAAAAATGATATAAGTAACTCTATGGTGCTATAATATTATTTTCCTAAACTTTTAGCCTTACTTCCTCGAAAATGTTCAGCAAATTGCAGGACGCCATAGAGATATATCGTATTATTTTGTTCGTTTAAGCTACGGCGTTACCAAGCGTTGGCTCATATTTAACCCGAAATATTACAACAAATATAAAACTTTAACGTATGTTCTAAGCCTCTAAAAAGTTAAAACTATTTACAAGTGCTTAATACTTAAGTATTAATTAAATAAAAAAGGCTATCACAAGCATATACACATGCGCAACCTTCTACATTATTATTCTTACGGATTCGGTGCTTCAGAGCGCAAGTTCCTCCAAGAATATATTCGGTGAGAGAACAAGACTACAGAATAAATGGTGAACAGAAGAAATTATCAGTAAATGAGAGATATGTAGGGTAGCGAAAAAATTGAAATACATTTGAGGAAACCATCACGCCCGAAACTCTTCCCTGTCAGTTCTCCAATTACCGTGTGATTGATGAATACGATAGTCAAGGATCTTTATGAAACTCCGATAAGATGTATGATAAAAATAAAGAAGCCACGGTGAAAATGCGCAGTCTTTAAGTGGTCACATTGAGGGGAATGGATAATACCTGCACATGAATGGGTCACATACACAGAATAAACGCACAGGGATCACTGATGGTGTGTTATGACCTCGTCCGTTCTAGTACATTAAAAATTATAAACTAAACTTATAGCCTGCTATAACTAAAGTTATTTTATTTATTTATAAAGGGGCTTCCATAGCATTTTTCCTTCGACCATTCGTCTTTTACTCACTAACAAAGTCAATAAATCATCATGATTTCGGATTCAATTCAAACCCATAACAAAAAAAGAAAAAAGGTTCTAAATTGGTGTTAACTTGCCCCAGGCGGACATGCATCTACGTGTTATCCAGCTCATTCCGGACCGAGAAATTACCCTATTTGTCGGTTTGAATAAAGATTTGGCCCCGAGAGATGAGGGGCACGGTAAAAGCGAGGGGTTCGGTTGATCGAAGGCAAGGCACGTACTCGCCTTCACCCCCGAAGGGTTCCCGGTCTACAACACTACACCCTACTGCCTTCAAATCAGCGGTTGCCTCAAGTCGTATTCGCCCCCTTCAGACAAGGCGAAATTTACTGAATCATTCAAGAGTTGGTCGGAGGGTATATATTCGCAAGTGCGCAAGCAAGGGAAGACTTCGAAAATCTTGTCATTTCAGATTTCCAGGCGGTGACGATTACCAAAGAAAATCATGGAAAAAGGTCATGATTTTGGCCATTTTTTCAAGATGGAATACATCTTACTAGATCGTTTTCCTTCAATATCTCCTTCCTCTGTCTGATTGCTACTGGATTTATATTCAAAAAAACTTGAGACATCGTCATTCATATACTTCCTTGTGGAGTTCATTGCCATCATCTTCCCTCAATTATCTATTCCTAGCAAAGCTTTCAGTCATTTTTATCGAATCCTCTATCCCTTCGCCCAATACACCCAACTTTCTCCTAGCTGTTGCTATATATTCGTCAAGAGAGTTTATAAAGTTTAATTTCTAAAATTAATATCTGAAGCCGTGAAGGATTTCCGGAATCTGAGGAGAGATTAAATTAATATCAACGTTCCGTCACTGTGAGAGAGTATTTCCGCACATTAACAATATCTCTACCAAAACGTGCTGCCACTACAGAACGTCAGATATGACGCTTCCAGTGATGATTCAAAAGATGTAACGACCCTGTTAGGATAAAACTTCACACCCTGATAAAGGCCGAAGAAACTATGGTAATTCCAGACCAGCTGCGAAGATAAATAACAGTTTTAGGAGTTAAGTTTACTCGTACCATTTTACAATACCATTTTTCACAGTCCTCTGATGCCTTATAGATCCACATATACATAAAGAAAACAAACAAGGATGTACTAGGGACGGTGGGCGAAGAGAGGTGTTTGTTGGGAGAATTCCTATGGAGGTAGAAAAAATGGATGAAAGGCGTATTGATCGGTAGTGGGATGCTGAAGACAGTAATAGAGGGGAGAATGTTAGGCATACAAGGAAAGGGTAGGAACCGGATAGGGATGTTGGACGGGATGAAGGAAGGTAGGAAGTACACAGAGATGAAGAGGGACCTGGTGTAGAGTAGGTTGCTGGATTGTTTTGTTAGGAGTCACAAAATAAAACAGTTTCTGGCGTAACTTGGTGGAAAATCTTCATACTGACTTTTAATAATCAAACCACTTTACTTTTCCACATAAACGTTTTAATTTTTACAACCCAGGTTTCGTTATAGCATAACATCATCATGACCTGATGATGTTATGCTATAACGAAACCTGGGTTGTAAAAATTAAAAAGTTTATGTGGAAAAGTAAAGTGGTTTGATTATTAAAAGTCAGTGAGTCACAAAATATTTATTTGGTGGTTGTGTCCATCCAAAAATCTACCTTAACCGGTAGATTACCTAATAATAATAATGATAACACATACATAATTAACTGTTCCAAGTTATATTAAATCAGGTATTGTCGACATCTAAATAGAAACCCGTATTTTTAAGAATTAGAATGCGGCATAACATTATGTATTATTTGGAGAATCTCCCGGCGCGAACATATTATCATTCCTAATCATAAAATTAGAAGAATTCAGGCCCTTAAGAGCTACGACATAAAAATGCAAGTTTAAAACATAGCCCTAGACGTATGATTAATGCGTGCCACTGCCCGGGAGCTATGATTTTTCGATACTATAAATCTTCGACGGTTCCAGGGTGGCGGGAGGGAGAAGAGGAGAGGTGCGCGGTAAATTTAAAAACTAACATTTTTTTCACCAAAACTTCCCAGAATTCCGAGAACTTTCAGATTAAGGTTATTTTCTAGGGAGATCTCCGAGAAATCCTGGGGAGAAGATTTGTTCCTGCCTTTTCCTTTTTTCTACTTTTTCTTCCTTTACAGATACACTCTTCTATCGCACGTTTTCCTACTCTCTCTCTCTCTACCTACTCCTACTATCCCTCCTCAAGTTTTTCTTATCCGTCCTATTCACAATTCCTCCTCCTTCAAGTAGGTAAAGGTCCGTTTATACGTAAGGGATATGTAAGCTCTGTGGTTGACATGGAGCCGAGCTGCAAGGAGAAGAGAAAATAGCATTCGCTTACTTCAAGGCGCCGTCGGAGAGCTGTATCGGAATTCTAAAGAAGAAACTTAAAGCCGGGCGGATATCTCAGTCAGGCACAGAGTTTGAAGGGGGGAAAAAGATCCATCGTCCTGTTCACATTCAACTCACGACCCGCTACGTGGGGTGCGATAGCTTTTAAGCTCTGATGGGAATCCCAAACGTATAGGTTCTTAAGTACAACCGCAATTACCTAAACGCCATTAAATAAAGAGCCTTCAGCGTTTGGCAGGACCACTTCGAAAATTGAATTATATCCTAGGATAGATGTATTTCCGAATCACAACACGCAATATAGTTAAACTGTCAATTTGTTCTCATTCCGCTGAGGATATTTGGATAAAGCAATTTGCTTTTTTTTTACTTCACAACTTCAAGATCTTCCTTTCACGTCAGATCATTATTTTCCTTATATCATACGATGCTTTTTTCTCATATTGTCAAATGAAAATATATGATTCAATCATTCGTCTCATCGCTACATCAGTTATTTAAACGGCGATTTACCATGAATAATCTAAATTATTTAATATAATATATTTTCATTTTTGTAATTCACTATGTGCACTAGTGTCAGTCCACGGGTGTATGGTTGGACTACTGACCGCAGGACCCAGATTCGATTTCCGCCGCTGGTATTCCCCCCTCAGTTGCACCAGAGTGTGAACTTTTTCGCGTACCAGAACTTCCTGGGAAACCATAGGAGGCCCAAGGAAAGGAACTGGCCCCCTTCCCTGATGCGTGAAGTTCGTAGGCCATCGGGTTTAGTACGGGGTGAACTCTACCATTACCAATCAAAACGACCTTAGGGTTGATAACTGTGTTAATCGTTTTTGCTATGTTCAATATTGCTGAAACAGTTCGTTGAAATACCACCTTGCTCATGTAACTTCTATTCTCCTAAAATTAAATACAGACTTCATTAAGCGATTTAACATAAACCGTTGCATAAAAACAAAATGTATGTCTTTCATTAAGAAATAATATATTGTCTCTTTAAAAAAGAATGAATAATTCAACATTTACTCCGGATATGACTTCAGCTCGTTAAAGTCAGAAGTTACACAATATATGATGATTGACGCTGCATAATATTTTAAACGTGAATTATAAAAAATTTAAAAAAATATCCCAGTTCATCTGTGATTAGTCTCTGGATTCAAGAATCGGATACAAACGAGGCATCAAATTTCTTTTTTCGGCATTGAAAATTGAAATCATTAATTTTATTTTTGACATTCCATTTTTTAATGGTCCCAATTGTTAAAGTATCTCAAATTTATCTTTGATCTCACTACAGAAGTAAGTAACTACTAGTATTATTAATTTCCATGCTTAGCTTTACTAAATTTAGCCACAGTTGGAAATTATATATCTATACGAGATGTTGGCATATGTATGTATGTATATATATATATATATATATATATATATATATATATATATATATATATATATATATATATATATATATATATATATATATATATATATATATATATAAGGAAAGCGGATAGGAAAACACATGAAAGACGAGCACAGGATTTTTTATGTGTTTTCCTATCCCCTTTCCTTATATCTATTTCAATGTGTGAAGTCATATTTGTTCGCCGTATGGCGGGATTTTGTGTTTGAATGTATGTATGCATATATATATATATTCGGAATGGAACTGCAACTATGATACTTTCTCATTTAAATTATGGGAGGAAAATAAAGTTTTTTATGTGAATATGGGAGGAAAAGTTGGGTAATTTGCTGGAAGTTAAACAAAGGAGACATAAGAGGATAATTCTGACTACACTATTAAAATATTTACACGTAATTATCATGTAAATTTATTTCTTACGTGCAGGGTTTATGAAGATTATTATTCACCAAAGCTTTTGCCCACTCTGGCAGATATATCTAGTCCTCCTGCACGCGGAATGGTATGCAATTTTATGAATGAAAATAAAGATATAATTGTATATGGAATTACTGTAGTGTCCGATGTCAGGTTTTGTTTTTTGCTAAGAGAGACAAGTACATGTATTGTTGTACAGTTGTAAAGGGTGTCTCCATCCAAAGCCTACCTTAACCGGTAGAATACTAACAACAATATCCAAAAAGAAATTTGAATAGATCTTCGAAAACTACGAGGATCAAGCTACTAGAAGATAAAATAATGAAAAAACTGGAGATAATCTCGTATTAATCAATGCGACATACATCAGAGACAAATGCCCAAGTGACGTGAAATGGATACTCTTGATCAAAAGTTTTTGGTTTACGCCTCAAAACTTTAAAGTCACAAGAGGGTACGCTCGACTTTTACTTCTATTGGAATGAAAATCAAGCTATACTCCTATATAACTCATTCGAGGCATTCTATAAATGCATACGTTTCTCCCTCAGAAATAATTACACAGACCTACAAAAAAAAAATTTTTTTGGTGCCGGGAATCTTTGTGTTGATTTTAACTATATTTGTAGAGCTGAATCCAAATATGAAATCCGTTTTTATTTAACAGCTCTACTTTTTTAGATATGGCACATATTACGATTAGTTGTTTTAATATTTGATATATTCCGGAAAATAATTTTCAAAGTTAAATAAGTCTATAAGTATGCATGGGAATGTATGGTAAAAGAAAATAGGACAAATAGTACAGACTTTGTGAAACGTGCATACTTGGGATATTTTGGTGTTAAGCTTGGTGACCAAGATAAAACATGGGCACCGCATTTTGTGTGTAAAACATGTACTGAACATCTGAGGCAATGGACAATAGGACAAAGGAAAAGTCTAAAATTTGGTGTGCCAATGGTGTGGAGAGAACCTGTGAACCATATTGACGACTGTTATTTTTGCATAGTAAATGTTTCGGGAATTAATCGAAAAAATCGCCACAAGTGGACATATCCGACTTTGCCTTCAGCTAGACGCCCGGTACCCCATTCAGAAGAAATACCGATCCCAATATTTCAGACGTTACCAGATATATCTAAGGAAGAATTTGAGTTACTTGAAAACATTTCTCATTCTATTGACGATAGTGGCAGTGACTACGAGGGGGTATCAACAATTCCTCAACTATTTAATCAAGATGAACTAAACGATCTTGCTAGAGAACTGAACTTATCGAAGGAAGCATCCGAACTACTAGCATCAAGACTGCATGAAAAGAATTTACTGCAACCCGGTACAAAAATAAGTTTTTATCGCACAAGGGAAAACGATATGCTACCCTTCTTTACTCAAGAAGACAATCTTACATTTGGTTTAGACGTTAAGGGTCTTTGGGAAAAAAATGGGACTACTATCACAATATGATGCTAGTGATTGGCGTTTGTTTATTGATAGCTCCAAGCGTAGTTTAAAATGTGTACTTCTTCACAATAATAACAGGTTTGGCGCAATACCAATCGCTCATTCAACTAAAATGAAAGAAGAATACGATACAATAGCATTGGTCTTACAGATGATAAAATACCAGGAACATCGCTGGGTGATTTGTGTAGATTTAAAAATGGTGAACTTTCTTCTTGGGTAGCAAAGTGGCTACACAAAATATCCTTGTTTCTTGTGCCTCTGGGATAGCAGGGACAGACAAAACCACTGGATTAAGAAGGAGTAGCCTAAGAGAGAAAACTTGGTTGTTGGGAAAGAAAACATCATTGCTGAATCTTTAGTTGAGAGAGAGAAAATCATCTTACCGCCTCTACATAGCTGGCAAACATTATGCTCAGTAACTTCAAATCACTTGGATGTAATATGAGCACAAAAGTTCACTACCTACACAGCCACTTAGACAATTTTCTTGGAAATTTAGGAGACACAAGTGAAGAATAAGGTGAAAGATTTCACCAGGATATAAAAACAATGGAAGGTCGCTACCAAGGAAAATGGGATAACCATATGATGGCAGATTACTGCTGGTGCTTAAAACGAGACTGTTTGAACAAAGTGCACTCAAGAAAATCGCGCAAAAGAAGCTTCAGATGTGTTTAGTGATGTTTTTATGTATTTTTTTCTTTTCAATTTGTTTTATTACAGTAAAAAATTTTAGTATTTGTGTTCAATTGTATTGTAAAATTCTGTTGTGTTTGTGGGTGATTTAACAGCCCTAGAAATGAATCAAGTCTCTATATATTTAGTGGGTTTTATTATTAATATAATATTCCCATATCATCATGTAGAAGATTTTTTTACGTAAGTAACAACATATCTATATCTTGAAAACTATAGCTGATAGGAAAAAACTAGTGTCATAATTGGATTCAGCACCCCAATTGTTCTTTAAATCAACATTAAAAGCTCCGGCACCAAAACCACTGTTGGCCTGGGTTATTATCATGCATAGATACGCTCCCAGGTTTTCCATATTGTGCAATTTTTCCTCAGATTTAACATAATGTCGACTATTTTAAAAGAAAACCTTATTTTGGATTTTTTCCTGTCTCTCAAAAAAACTGTTTTTTATTTATTGAAGAATCTGCATAAAATTGAATGCACAGATGAAAATATTTATATTTTAAAGTTTTCAGATGAACTGTACTTTAGTTAATTAAAAATTTGGCGAAAATTTAATCGGACAAGATAAATGGGTTCAACGTTCTTCAAATGTAGTTTTATATTATATCCATCCAAGTGATGCATGGCAGGCCATCACATCACAATAAGCATTTATCTTGGAAAGTAAAAAAAGTATATACAAACTCGTAATAGGAAAAACAAAATGCATAAGTAGAGTCCTTGTATGGTATTTACGCGTCGATTTATATTCTCGTAAATCAAGGGTTATTGCGACGAAATTACCGATCGGAGGTAATTAATTGGACATTAACGCTAAGTCCGAATACTAAATGTTTTCCGGTTACGTGATTTTCAGTTATTTCCGAACGTTTATTAAAAAGTCTTCAGGTCCTTCGTGACCTATAGTTGATATTCCTAGGTCAAGCTGAGCGTGATTAGTATCTTAAAATTTCCCAGTGCAAATTAATGAATCAACATGCTTTAATAGTTGAAATGGTTTTTTATGGCAAATAATGCAACAGAACGAGAGGGAGGATACAAATCAAGGGACCTGGCGCATATATTTACGCCTATCAACCTTTTCTGCCCATTAACACCGCAATAGTTCCGTCTGTATACAATCCACTATACATATACTCTGGTCATCAGATACAATCATACACACGGTCACATTTCGTAGCACTAGGAAGTCCAAAAGACATAAAAAATGACTCCAGTTCATATGCAGAAAATATCGGCTACGTGTGGGGAACAATTCATCATATGACTCTCACAAAAATAGAAAAAGAGCCATTTTTGATGGTTATTCACCCCCTGTTCACATTTGCAGATATAATGAAACTTGTATACTGTAATTTCCCCTTAATCAGTTACCTAAACCAGTAGTTTATAATATTATCAGCACTAATGGGTAGATGGTCTTACTCTAGCTTGTATCAAATATGGGCTTGAATGGTAATAAATTCTAAATAGGTAAACGTAGTAATGAATTCACATTTTATGGGATATAATTTCAAAATAAGAACCTACCAATTAAATTATCTGACCATAATTTAGGGCAATTTGTCATATTAGTCATTTTTGATGAATTTGAAATGACCTCACTGATATACACTCCCGAAAATCAATGTCATATGAACTGATTATCAATGAAAGTGAAATGAGCGATAAGCGTCATTAATGAGATGTCTGTCTCAGTAAAGAAACAGAACTGGCGCCTGTAATGCAATATCGGAGCGTTGTTTGTCATTATAAATTACATGTAACAGAAAATTCTACACAATTTATCTCCTTCTAGCTTTCGACTTCCCTGACCTAATTCAGTTTTCCACTGCTTTCTGCGTGAATTAGTAGTAGTTATTAGGGGAAGGCGACCAATAGCCGAGGTAATTCGCACCATTAGGTATAGGTGGGCAATTTGGTAAGAGTTCGGACGCTTAGGGAATGGAGGAAGGGTGGAGAGAAACGCGACGACGGCATTAGCCTGCTCTTAACGATAACCTCCAAGGGCTGACTCAGTTTTAGCGTCCTATCCGACGGACGGCGCACCCCACCTGAAGTGCTCTGCTTATAGAAATCAACTAGTAATCGGAAAACGTCAGAAAAACCTTGGCCCTCCTAGTTTCAAACCCGGGAAGTTGGAGTCGGAAGGTAGTACATTAGACACCTCACCTTCCCGATCCACTCCGCGTGAATTGTCATGATATGATTACCCTGACGATAAAATATGTGGGTCCGTTTCGTGAGTGATGACCAAATTCGATCGAAAAGCGAATCTGATCCACTAAATCTCGACACAGATTAAACTGTCTGCCCCTTTCTTCCATTCCCTTCAACCTTCTCTACACAGTTAAACCTCCGCTCACTCCATCTCCCCCCATCCTTCTCAGATTCCACCTACTCCCCCCCCCCCCTAAATCCCTCTTCGATCTCTTCCCTTCATCTCCCTCCTAGGAATTCACATGGAGCCCTCTTAAAGCCACCTGAATCCTATACCATATATACCACCTACCCAGTGGCATCGAACACACGCGGTCAAACACACACACAAGGGGCAGTGCTCCCTCAGTCCCTAACCTCCCAAAATCCTCACACCCTCGAATCTTTCCCTTAAGGCCGCATCCCTCTGAATCCTCAGATCTAACAACCCCTCCTCCTACCCTCGGCTATACCCACTGCTAACCCCCCCCCTCACGGCCCTTTCCGACTGCCACACATCCCCACTTCATTCCGTCCTGCATTTACCGCCACACATACACACGCGCGCAAGCCCACCCTGAAGTAGGGACGGCGGCGGTGGCATTCCTAGGATCCGAAGGGAGGAGCGGGAGGAGGGGGAGGATTTATGGCCCAGGGTGCCTTTGAGCATGCACCCCTCACACCCTGCACCCTCGCAGAGCGCAGTCCTCTCCTTATTAACTGCCGCCCGAACAAGGACATCTAAACCGAGACATCTCCCGAGCTACCGCGGGTGGTGGCTCCATCTCTCCGTGGACCATCCGTAACATCTCGACGAGGAAAGAGCTGGAGTGGCAGAATACCTAACACACACACACACTCATATCCCCCCTCTACGTCCGCTCTGGTCTTTCTTTCTTTCTCCATTGCCACCGCATTTTTTCGCGTCCCACAGGGATACCGAGACTGGGCACGGAGGCTGGTGGGCGAGCAGGTAACTACTATGCAATGACTCTTTTTTTAAAATAGGGTACGTGATACGGGAGTGGAATGACTCCGCATCACGGGAAACTGTTTGAAGATTTTTTTATTTTTCGCCTCTTCCTAGAAACCATGCCTCCTTGGCCCAAATTACGTTTTTTTTACATCTACATGAATGTTTAAAGCGAGATTTCTCACTTAATATATTGTTAACACTACCCCATAATTCATTTTCTTATAAGATGAGATGAGGAAAAGATATTTTCCGCGAAAACTGGTATAAATGTGGAATTTTTCGAAAATATCTCTTGGGAAAATTAAGAAACAATTTCATTATTAAAGGCGATCAATTCGTGCGAACTTATCATGGAGTAACAAGAAACGTTTTTAATAAAAACAAAATTTTCACTTTTCCACAGGTTTATTTGTAACGTACAACACGTTTCAGTTCATAGAACCATCTTCAGGTACAAGGTATCATTAAGGTATCATCTTCAGGTATCTTATACCTGAAGATGGTTCAATGAACTGAAACGCATCTATTTAAAAGTGCAAATTTTGCTTTTCTCATAATGACGAACTTCCACTACATCTCGCCTGAATCTGTTGAATATATAGGAAACGTATACTTACAGAGACAAGCCAAGGGTAGATATAAGTAGCTTTGATGAAGTGAACAGACTGCCAAGGAACAGGACAGCATGGTGAGCTGCTAAAAAATAGCCCCCGGGGTTGAAAACCTATTAAAGTGAGAAAAGTAATATTCGAATCGGTAATGTCATTGAAACTACTGAAACGAAACAAATCATAATTAACCAAAATGGGCCGTTTTTCAATCTAAAACATAATAAGGTAGACATGGTTGAAATCATTAAAATAAAAACCACTAAGCTTCTTAAGGATATACAAGGCATTCCTCTGAAATAAGTAGCACGATTTTCCCCAGCCGTCGTAGACGGTTGAAGTGGGGCAATTTGTGGTGGGAAAGGTGAAGGGATGTCTTGGGAAAGCAACGTGACCCGCGTTGCTCGTCTGTGGGCGGTCCAAGTGAGCCAATCGCTGCGAGACTAGACCCCAGTTCACGTGTCGCGTAATGAATTTACGAGCAACGATATGCGATAAAAATTTGCGTTAACCTCAGAAAATCGAGTTTGGAAACCATGACCATGGTTACGGATGTTTACTGAGATGAATCAATGTCCCAAAGAATGATTTTCCGTTAGCACAAGATGTTCCGGGAGGATGGAGATAATTTTGACGATGAAGAACGCCCTAGACAATCAGAATGATGGCGAAAGAATGCAATATTCCGAAAACCATAGTGCATCGCCCCCTTCCAAAATATATAGCCGTGAGAAAGGCCTGTGCCAAGACGGTCCCGAATGTGTTGTCCGATGAACAGAAGACTGCTCGTATGAGATCTTGGGAGCTGCCCACCCGTTTTACAGCCAAGACACTGCCGGAACTCTTTTTGTTCCCAGGAATAAAAATGAACTTGATAGGCAACCATTTTGGAACGCTGGATATCGTTAAAGAGGTCGTGACAAGTTACCTGCACAAGGTTCTCGCTACGGCTCTTAGGAAGCGTCCCGCGACTGGCAGAGGCCCCGGCATAATTGTGTAAATTCACAAGGGTGCTATCGTATTTTGAAGCATTTTAGTAAATTGCACTTTAATCTTAGGTAATTTTTCCCGGATTTATCCGACTTATTTTTTGGGCAGACCATATACACTTTTACAGGTAAATCAAGACCAATCAACATTAACACCGGTATCGTGTGAAGTATAAAAATGTCATGCATAAATGTATCTATATATATATTATTCTAATATTTTAACATAACACTTTGCTTTTCCAAACAAAAATGCATTACTTACACGAAAAAGTTTCGCAACAGAATAAAACCAACAGATCTGAAAATGTCTGTAACGAAACCTGACCTAGTGCAGAATAGGTTTTTACTGGGAAACGCAGAGCGCTTTATTACCTTATTAGAATAATGAAGGAGTTCTACGAAGTACAACAAGAAACAGTCACATCGACACCTACATGAGAATTTTAATCTTTAGTGACATTAAGTGACTTCTTCATCTGGCTCATCTCCATCGTTAACCTCAACCGCAGTAATAGCCAAACCAATAGACATGGTGGGCAATTTCCCAAGCGAGCATTGGAACTTACAAAATATTCTTAACCGTGAATGTAACGGGACCCATTCACAAATTTCTCTAGCTTTCCCCTGCGTGGCCCAACCTTTCCCTTGCTGAAGAGGTTTGTGGCAAAATCCATTGTTCCATGGTGCCAGCTGTGATTTTTGAAATAGTAATAACCACCTGGATCGGTCCTTATTGATTATAATAATTGCTGCTCACACTGCTGTGGTCAAGGCTTGCACGAGGTTTTCATTTTGCTCCGAAAACCAAACAATATTTTCAAATCATAAAAAAATACCAGATGAGTCACAGGGAGGACGAAAGTTGACTTTTATCAGACCGCGCAGAATCATTTTCTTTGAAGTGAGTTATCTTTCAACGTTTTGATTTTAAATTGAAAATAAATTTATCTGTGAAAAGCTTATATGTTTTTAAATGATTTTACGAGACACTAGAAAAAACTACCCCCGAATTTCTGTCAATTTTCTAGTATTTTCTCTTACATTTTCGCGTCGCCGATCACCATCTATACTTATATAAAACTATCAAAAAAAAGAAGTAATAATTAATTTATTTTATTTTTACTTAAACAAAAATATTTCAATGACCTACATCCCGGTGATAATGGTTCCAATGGTAATCTCTGAAATATATAATCTCAAAAATATATTTAGATTAGTGAGAACCAAAAACAAACTTCTAAAAATTTTATTTGCTTTCTAAAATTGTCGAAGCCTCGTTTTGAATTCCTTGTTACTTTTCAGGAAAGGGTTTAAAGACTTCGGGAAGGACATTCCATTCTACCATACTGTTTAAGAAGGAAATCCCCATGACTACAATTAAAAAATATTTTTAATATTTGCTTTCAACCATAAAATTGAAACTATAGCAGAAAAAATGTCTTAAAATTGAGCTTAAAAAGCTATACATAGTGCTTTCTACTCATTCGAAAGATTGTTCAAACTTTCATTCAATGTTTAATATTAATGGCGAATAATTAAGTACTTTAATAAATGACTTTAAGTGCAATTCTCAAAGATATGTGTATGCCAATTGGCGCGGAATTTTCTTGCGCAGTACGTAATGAACACCCACCTATTTTGAAAGAGATCAGCTTATAGACAATAAATGTAAATCCTTTAATCTTCATCTTTTTTGCCGCTTTCCAAAATACATCTAGGGAAACGAAGAAATTCTTCCGTATTACGGAGTAATTATGCAGAGATGTATCTATTAAACTATATAGCAATAAGACCGCCTCATTTATCTTCCATCTGCAGAGATTCCCTCTGATCGAAATTGCAAGCAATACATGATTCAGACCTTAATCGTTCGACAAGAAAAAATCAAGCCATCTACTGTTAGAAAGGCTAGGTTCCAGATAACAACATTAGCGGGGGAACTTTTTTTTCCCAGTCTTCATAGGTTTTACCAAGGCAATCTTGAAAGTGTAAATTTTTAATAAAATTTCGAACAAAAATATAATATTTTGTTTAAGTAATCGGATAGCACGTTTAAATTTAACTTTTCTCTGTTTGGACATATATGCAACCTAAATGAAAGAAGGTAATACTTCCAGGTCAAGGATTTTTAACAACCGCTGCCATATGCCAGCAATTTAGCGTTGTCAGCAGACGAGGAATTAATCACGTTTTCCTCGATTAAGTTCTAACTAACTTACTTATGAAATCACATTAAGCTAAGATTCGGTCGAAGTATTAATGACTGAAGGAAATCCAGATCACTTAATAGTCAATCAAGATAATTCGCATTGAGTTATTTACCAAATGCCTCAGTTTAGCAATCCGAATGTGGCATTTTAAAGACATTATTTCATCGATATATTTTCTTTGAAGATAGAAATTCACTTTCATAAGTATGTCCCCTATTTTTCTTTCAAATTAGATAATCAATGCACGCAATTGAAATTCATTGTTCTCGAAAAGCCACCGGCTCAGAATTAATTTCTGTTCTGGTGACTTATTGGATTGCAAAGAAACCTTGATTTAAGCTTCTCAAATCATGAAGTTGCATCAATCAAGAATGCATCAAATACATCAAAGAGAACTTGTAATAATCAAGTGCTTTTTTCTAACATCGAAGGGCTCTTCAAAACCGGAAGGACCGAAACACAGAGTGCATATGGAGTGGATTTGGTAGGGTTCTGGATGGGCACAACTACCAATTAAATATCTTGCGACTCTAAACAAAACACAATCCAGTAACCTACTCTACACCAGGTCCCTCTTCATCTCTATGTACTTCTTTCCTCCCTTCATCCCGTCCAACATCCCTGTACTGTTCCTGCCCTCTCCTTGTTTGTCGTATATTCTTCTCTCTATCACAGTCTTCAACATCCCACTGGCGATCAATACGCCCTTCATCCATTTTTCCTGCCTCCATAGGATTTCTCCCAACAAATCCCTCTCCTCACCCACCATCTCCAGTACTTCCTCATTTGTTTTCCTTTTGGTCATATATATATATATATACATACATACACACACACATATAAATGTATCAACAGATGGGGAACTCCGAAATATACTCGTGAATGAGAATTAGGATAAACGGTGTGTGGGCTTTTCAAATATTTTTCTGCTAATACATAAAATAAAATGCTTGTGATACACAATCATATCGGAAAAATGTATCCCCGTGAAGGTTTAATTGTTTAAATTCTCATTTGACATTATTCACTGATACCTCAACGCTCCAAACACGATTTCTTGACGGCAGTCTGGTTATGATGCAGATCTATGAATTCAAATGAAAATTTCTACTTACAGTCGGAATCGAACAAGATTCCAGACCCGGGAAGCAACATCATCAACCACCACCTGAATCCCCTCCTGCCTCCACCATTTCGAGTTTAAGCTATAAATTTCAAATACATCAATAAATACCTAACTTGCAACCCTAAGGTCGTGGATATGAGTTATGCCTAGGTCGTGAACGTTGTACAAACAACGGTGATTCGACACCTATGACATTTGACTGTACGCCAAAAGAGGACTACCGTTATCCCAGTTATATTGAGGTCATAAAACCTGTTGAACTGATGTAAAGAAGACCTTTCTTTACTTCGGAAATATTAAATCTGAGCTACCATATTCCGTAATGCCTTCTTCTACATATACTGTTGACTAAATAGTACGAGGGACGGCACTCGATATTTTTCCAATAGCAGTGAACTGAATTTTAACGCGACACTTAAATAGGTTCAAATTCAGTCAATGAAAATGGGATGCACGAAAGGGAATGGGAAGGTACTATGTTCACACGGTCACTATTACACGATCCTAACAGAGGTCTAACTAGGTTGTTGTGCATTATGCTAGCCAGGTTACTGCTTCGAAAACGACGCAACAATACCCAGATATAAAAGTTACGCTGACATATCCAACGATTACTGGCAATAAACAGACCTCCGGTACCATATTACGAGTATATCAGTTCATACGATGTAACAATACAGGCGAAACCGTGTGATGTCATACGAGAAACAATGAGAAATTCATTGAGAAAAAAGATTTCGTTTGATTAAGAAAGCGAATCCTTTGTTTTATCATAATCAAAGTACCTTGTTTAATAACATGCAATCTACCAACAAAAATGACAATGCAATGACGAGGTATTTTACCCAATTACTATATACCTAGGAAAGATATCACAATAGCATTACTCTGTGGTGATAACTTTTACCAATGAATATTAGTAATCACATTCCATTTACACATATAAGAATAGCATTCCTACGTGCGAATATGCAAACATTCTTGTTTAAATCGTATATCATTCTTTTCCAGAAAGGTAATAGTTGAGTTAGATTTGTAAAACGTAGTTATAGAAGAGGCAGTTAGTTATGAGAAACTTAGCAGCGTATCCAAAATATTGGAGCAGCTAGGCTAGGAATCGCTCTCGTAGCGAAGGTTTACTTACAGATTGAATCTCTTGAATTAATTGGAAGGGCGTCTCTTTAGCAGTGATGTTGAAAATGTATTATTACCCCCAATTACGGCGGTAGAAGAGATCATTATAGTGAAATTAGAGAGATTAAGTGTAGAACAGATAGTTTTAAGATTTCAATTTTTCCACAAACGATAGGGGATCATTATAATATTGTCCGACCGCGATATGATTATGGTTGGCTGAAATTATTCTGGTGTGTATTCACCCCCTGCCACACACCCTGGCGGTGGGTTGCAGGGTATATAAATCAAAAATAAATAAATAAACGCTGCGCATAAATCTGGTAAATTCGAAGATGCATGCGGTTGTGTATGCTAGTTGCTATATTTTTATTTTAAAGGTAATTTATTGTTTGCTATTGTTCCCTATTTCACAATTCGCTGAGCACCTAAAATATTTTTAATGCAAACAAAACTTGTTATGGTCCGGAGCCTCTTCAGGCTGGGTTCAATTACTTTAGATACAAGGTCCACTGTAAAAGTATATATGGCGGCATTCTCTTGGACAATAGATTTATTGATCATACTCGTACAAATGCTTAAAATTCTTCAAAGCACTCTCCCCCTGCATCAATACACTTGCGAAGACTTGTCTGCCACGCCTGAAAAGCGCCCTCAAACTCCTCGACGGGAATGTTATGACATGGTTTTGGATGTTTTCCATGGTCTCCTAATACTTTTTTAAGCTCTCTCTTCAGTCGGGGAAACAAAAAAGTCGCACGAAGACAAATCGGGATTATAATGGGGCTGGGGGACCACCGGGGGTGGTGCTCCAGAAGTTGGTAACGATGAAGGACATGTGACTGGGGACATTGTCATGGTGGAACTTGAACGTGTCTTTGATGTCGGCGGCCACGCGCACGACCCGGCGTTTCAATCTTTTGAGCACCTTCATGGTAAATATGTACATCTGGAGGTTGTCAGCAATATACTGGATGTTCCATCGACGGTCGGAACACCAAACTTCGCCCACACGATTCACGTTTTCATCGGTTCTGGCCGTTGTTGGGTGTCCAGAATGGGGTTCTTCGGCGACCTCCTCCCGGCTCTTCTTGAACGCCTTGTGCCACGCTCCCAATGTGACCTTGAAACGCAGCCGTCCTTAAAGGTCTCTGGAAACATCTGGAATATTTCGGTTGCTTTCTTTCCAAGCTACACGCAAAACTTGATGGTGTATCGCTCTTCAAGTGAACGCTCAATCTCGCCGTGTTACAAAGCCGAAAAACACACTTCACGCGGAGGCACGTCTTTCCGCTCATACTGCTCGGAGCAAACTGGAGACCGGCTGCGTTGGAAGGGAAGACCCCCCACCACATTTTCCGACTGGTTTAATTGCATTTTCATGGATAGTCGCGTCACAATAAAATCATGCGTATCACTTTCACAATGGACATGGTGCTGTCAGCTATTATATATCAAATCATGTAACATGCAACCTCGTCGTCACCTGCCGGGACCTATGCTGACCCGAGATTCGTCCGAAGGGTGCAAGAAACCGGCAAAAACCACACCCAGGTCGTGAAAATTTGGGAGCCTTCCCGTGAGGCGGACAGTGGACAAGGTTGAACTCGTACGTATAAGAAAATGGAGGCTGTACTCGTACGTATAAGAAAATTGAGGCTGTTGCCATAAACAGAGCGTGAAGTGCGTCTGGTTAGATATTTGTTTAGCTACTAGTTTTAATTTAAGCCAGATTGGCTCTCTCAGGAGGAGGTCACACAAATTTACTGGCATTATTTTGCACTCCGTATTTAAAGACAGTGGGTCGCGGTGGTCCAGGGGGTAGAGCGTTGGACTGTCCGAAGGGACCCGGGTTTGATTCCCCGGGAAGGCACTCTGAGCACCTGCAGCTCCACCCAAGCTATGCGATACTTCGCGAACTTCCTAGGAAACTATAACCGGGTCAGGGAAAGGAACTGGCCCCCCTACCCTGATGTGTGAATATCACACGCCGTCGGGCTTAGTACTGGGTGAACTCTACCATCATCTACCAAACCGACCTTCGGGTTGAATACTGTGTTTATGGTTTTCTTATTTAAAGACATAGGGGCATAATATTTTTCCAGTAGTCATAAAAAACGTACTCGTAAAAACTCTGATTAAATCGTAGCTATGTACGGCGCGGAAACGTGATCGCTGAACCAGGAGAAAAGACGTAGATTGGAGGCTTTTGAAATGTGGGTGTGGAGAAGAATGGAGAAGGTGAAATGAACCGAAAGGAAAACAAATGAGGAAGTACTGGAGATGGTGGGTGAGGAGAGGGGTTTGTTGAGAGAAATTCTATGAAAGCAGGAAAAATGGATGAAAGGCGTATTGCGCGGTAGTGGAATGTTGAAGAAGGTAATAGATGGGAGAATGTTGGGCAAGCGAGGAAAGGGCAGGAACAGGATAGGGATGTTGGACGGGATGAAGGTAGGAAAGAAGTACACAGGGTTGAAGAGGGACCTGATGTAGAGTGGGTTGCTGGATTATGTTTTGTTTGGAGTTACAAAATATTTATTTGATAGATGTGTCCACCCGAAAATCTACCTTAACCGGTAGATTACCTAATAATAATAAATAAAAAACGTGTTCCCCCTCGGCCAACACGTAACTTGCGAGCCTGTTGCAGATTCCAAATTTCCGTCCCTCGGTCTCTCAAAGTTCCCTATTCCATCGACTTACCGCTACATTTAATTCCCTGAGCATCCAGTATCCTTCCCTGGACCTCTCTTCCTCCCTCAACGCTTTCACCTCCTTCCTTAAACGCCAGATAGTAACTTAGCTCTTTCTGGTTGTATATGTGCTCTCCTGCCTTCTAATATCTGTTCTTGACATTATATGTTAACTTTTCATTGTTTTTTGTTGCTTTTACTCGTTCTTTTTCTTAGTGTATTGAAATGTCAGCCAATGTAAAAGCCTTTGTGCCGTTTTTGGCTGCTTTGTTAATTAAATAAATATAGATTAACAGAAAAAGAAACCCTTTCACGAATCCTCGAATTTAAAGGGACTATGCTTTAAATGAAACCATATGCAAATCACTTAACGCCATTATAGGATATTTAAGAGAGAATTCTGTAAAATACTTCTGAGTTTCAAGGTTCCAAACCTTCCGCTATTTAGATGCACAACAGTTCTCCGAAATAGTATCATTCTTTTTTAATACGCAGCATTTCGAGTTTTCAGCGAAGGGGAAGAATATTTTCCCGATTCCGAAACAAGGAATTCCTCAGGGATCACTGGCGCGTTAAACTGATATATTGGTGCAAAATGGAACATCCATGTTGACTATGGCGGACAAATAGATTAGCGTTCTAATAGATAGGTCCGCATACTCATGGCGAATAGGTTGCTTCAAATCATTGGCTTAAGGG
This sequence comes from Hetaerina titia, assembly GCA_037158775.1. Classification (NCBI taxonomy): domain Eukaryota; kingdom Metazoa; phylum Arthropoda; class Insecta; order Odonata; family Calopterygidae; genus Hetaerina; species Hetaerina titia. The sequence goes on from CM073777.1 coordinate 38,060,186, forward strand.
AATGTCACAGATAATTCGCCATATCCCTTACCGCTCCGTAAACGAATATGAGACTCCGCATACTATTCACCAAGTGATTTCAATTGAACACATGCATATGTATGCAATTAGAATGTTCAATTGAAGCACGCACAAAATGTGCGCGACATGCCGATCCCGTCTCACCTAAGGTTGAATGGAAATTCACTGTACTTGTTAACAAAAAAAATTACATACAATTATTCCGCAAGTGATTATGAATGAGAAATCTCATAGTTTCAATATTCAGCTACATTAAGAAATAATTATTACAAAATAACCACTGAACCTTAAAGATATTTTTTCTTTCATTACAAAAAAGTTTATTTTTATTTTTTCCCTTTGTGGCTTCTGTTGGAAAAAGGTTTTCACATGAATAACTGATTTCAGACTGCTGTTAAACTTCGAAGATAATAAGTTATCAAGCTTTTCAATACCTCAAAGACAAATCTCCATTCTCGAGTTTTTTATTTCTAAACAATCCCGTAAATAATCTAAATTGAAAGTTGTAACCATCTTTCTGAAAATTTATTAGACAAGAGATGAGACTGTATTCATAAGAATCCTAACATTAATCACTAAAGAACACAATGAAATTCCTAATCATAACACAAAGCCTATCACGCATCTGTTCCGCCTAACGTTAAGCTTATAGATATGGATCCCGATCAGGAACCACCATAATGCGCCCACGTTATCGTTAGATAGCGAGACGGATAGTGGATAGGTAATCAACGTTCTTCGAATGTCCAGTGGCCTCGCTGCAACCCCTTAGCGCGGATGAGATTTGCCCTATCGGTAGCGACAGCTATAACTCGCCCGGAAGAACAGCGATAGCTGCCGTACTTCCCTAATGAGACATTCCTCTTTTAGCTGAAGAAGGGCCGGACATTACGCCGTCTTTATGGTTGTGGTTCGGGTGCGAACACGCTGGATAAAGGGAAACAATTTCTATTGGCTTAATATATTTAAAATTAAAATGGATTCATCATTACTAAAATTTACGACAATTTGTTTAAATACTTAATAATTTACGGTACAGATCTGAAACAATCTAGGAAATACGGTCATGATGGCAATGTTGTGAAACTTAGCTCACCGTTGCGAAATAAATAATTATGTTTTTATTAAAGTAATGCAATTTTAATTACTATTTCAAATTAATTATCAAATAACATATCATTCATGCACTTCCAAAGTTCTTCTTAAAATACGTTCTTCGTTTTATTTAGTAAAAACACTGTACAGTTCTACCAGCTAGTAAACAACAGATGGGTGAGAAATTTGAAAATATCGACAAGATAACTAAGTGGGAAGGAATATACTTTTCACCTGAACGAAAATTTTGCAGTAACCTGTTAAATATTATGGTTTGGTATAACCTCTGGTGTTCCTAAATATAAAAAACATTATTTTTTACAGAAGATAATCGGCCCTTCCATTACAGGTCATATTAGCTTTTTATGGTTTAGAAAACATTTCAGGAAGACTTGCGTCGTAAAAATCGTCGACATTAAAATGCCCAGTAGATAAAAACCTATTCACAGATTCATTGGGGACATTTTCGGAATGCTTATGTTTATCCTAGAGGTAAGAGCCACCTTAAACGAATAGGAAAACGTATAAAATGAAGTGGGGAAAAAGGAAGTTAAACGAAGTACAAGATTGTGTTCTAGAGGACCGAATAATAATGCAATTCCAAAAAATTATAGATGGCTCGACTGTTCCTTTCACTGTGCGCGTCTATGCGACAGCAAGAACACCCAAGTGGAACGATAAAGAGAAGGGCAAACTTTCCACTGTTCTACCCGCTGAGAGCACACAATTTAGAGAATAATAATATGAGAAAACGTTTTATATTTATTGAGATATATATTCAAAATAGGACAATTGTTAAATTATTAATTTGTTAATGAAAAATCTTATTTACGATGCCTCAGGGATTTTTAGCAGGAATAAAATTAGGCAATAATTTTTAGAATAAATTTTGATAACGCAGAATAATTACAAAAGTATCCGCCATAAAAAATTAAGATCAACGCAAAAAATTCACTTTTGAAGGATGTAGATTGGTGCAGGGTCATACGAGGTCCAGCGATATATGAAAGAACGCAATAAAAATAATTTTGACAGATGCCAATTCTACTACAGATGCTGCTATTGGTTTTCTTCAATAATTTTGCTACCAAATTAATGGCATAATTCGGGTTATTTATGGGGCCCTCCTGAGGAATTATCCAGATTTGAACCCCCCCTGCTTCACTTATTTGAACTCTGAGAGCTATGACAACAACGCGCTCACTAATCAAAAAGAGTCAGCACTAAGACAACTTTTGATTTGCACTTTTCGGTCTTAAGATTTCACCTGTGTATACTACCAAATTTCCATTAATTTACTGATTAAAGTTCACCAACTGAGTTCATCAGGCGCATGAGTGTTTAAGATACTTTAAAAATATCCTTAACAGGTAAAATAAAATTTAATCAATCATCAATGTGAAGTGATGTTTTCAGTTCAGACAAGGATTGTTCCAATTATTGAGGTTTGAAAAAGCGTACGTTGATGTTTTAATGATTATAAATACATCCCTTAGCAGCAATTTTTAAAGGTAATCTAATCAGAATTATTGTATTTTCTCCTCTCTCCTCAGAATTTAATTGAACTTCACTAATTCTGTGCATCAATTTCATTTTCAGAAAAAAAGTGTGTAATTTCATCATAAACTTCCCTCCATTATGGATCTTTCCTCCCGTTAAAAGTCACGTTTTTCAATTGGATCGAATTTCGATTTCATCGGGAGGAAACCTCCAAATGAGCTGGTGATACAACCTCCACCTGATATATATTCGCAATATGCAATATGGTTTCTTTTGTCCGTAATGGTAAATTCCCGGTGAGACGTATCCCTTAAAAAGTTCCCTAGGGTTTTAATTTCTACGGACAAAATTCTTCTAATGTCCCTACTACCTTTGCCATGAGCCTAGAAGTCTAAGTTCGCACGATGCACAATTAATTAGAAGATAACAAAGCAATCTATCCCGGGCCATTAACACGCAAATCCACATTATTATTAGGTAATCTACCGGTTAAGGTAGGTTTTTGGATGGACACAACTATCAAATAAATATTTTGTAACTCCAAACAAAACCAAATCCAGCAACCTACTCTTCATCTCTGTGTACTTCCTTCCTCCCTTCATCCCGTCCAACATCCATATCCTGCTCCTGACCTTTCCTCGTTTTCCCCTCTATCACTTTCTTCAACATTCCACTACCTCTCAATACGCCTTTCATCCATTTTTCCACATGTGCAATACTTAAAGATTTAAGAAAGAAAGAAACCGCTATAGACACGAATTACTGATTAATTGATTTGTATACGTACGAAATTGAAAAACTAAAAATATTTGAGATAATCTTAAATGAAATTAATTGACTTAGAGGACACTGTTTAAAGGTATTTAAAATAAAAGAAGATGAAATAGTTCATATTTAACCATAAACACACTAAAGATGTTAAGAAATGGGTCGTCAAATTTAGATATGGAGCGTAGTTATGTACGGGGCGCGGAACCATTGTCACTGAAGAAGGAATATAGGCATAGATTGGAGGATTTAGAAATGTGGGGGTGGAGAAGGATGGAAAAGGTGAAATGGACCAAAAGGAAAACAAATGAGGAAGCACTAGGCATGGTGGGCGAGGAGATGGGATTGTTGTGAGAAATCCTATGGAGGCAGTAAAAATGGACGCCGACCATACTGATTGGAAACGGTATGTTGAAGACTGTAATAGAGGGTAGAACGTCGGGTAAGCGAGGAAGGGGAAAAAAGGATAGGTAAATCGGAAGGATTGAAGGGAGGAAGGAAGACGGCGGAATTGAAGAGGGACTTAAAGTAGTGCCCTATTTCAAGTTATGTTTTTGGTGAGGACAGGGAAGAATGATTGTACAATGTTGTACAATTGTTTACCCAGTGTCCATCCAAAACCAAGGTGTATCGTAACTGATAGAATACCAATTATATTATTGAGCATGTTAACCTAAAATACTAAGAAAAATGCGATGAAAAATTGACTTTCACTGCACACGACAAACTTCAACATGAATCGTAGCTTCATCTAATAGTTAGAGATAAAAAATTAATGAATAATAATTAATTAATTTTAATTCATTAGAGATAATTCAGTTTAGATAATAGATGAAATAGAAGAGATCCAAGAGAGATGGAAAGAATATATAGAAGAACTGTAGGGTAAAGAACTGGGGCCAAAAAGGTTAGGCATAGAAAAGGAACATGACGTAGATAAAGATAGCGTAGGTCCAGGCATGTTCGACGATGGTATAGAAAGGGCATTAAGGGAGATGAAATAAGGCTGTGGGGTTGGACAGCATTCCTGTGGAACTACTGTAAGGTTTAGGAAAATGTGGGAGGAAGTGTCTATATGGACTGATTCTTAGTATATATGAGGAAGAAATCTGGCCGGAAGACTTTGTGAGGTCAGTGTTAGATCCTATTCCGTAAAAGGCAAAGGCCACGACATGTGAGGACTACATAACAATTAGTTTGATTTCCCACTCAGATAAAGCTGTTCTCAGGACCATCAACAAAAAGGTAGAGAGTATGTCAAATGATTACTTAGAGGAGGATCAGTTTGGGTTTAGGAAGGGGAGAGGCACGCGCGACATCATTGCAGTAATGAGATCACTAATTGAGAGGAAAATAGAATACAATCAGGACGTTTTTGCTTGTTTTGTAGATTTAGAAAAAGCGCTTGATAGAGTGAATTGGGAAAAATTAATGCGTGTATTGCAGAAAATAGGAATGGATTGGAGGGACAGGAGACTGATCCGCAACCTGTACATGTCTCAGACTGCTCAGGTGCGAGTGGGGAACGGAAAGTCCGGATGGGCAGTGTTAGGAAGAGGTGTAAGGCAGGGTGCCCATTGTCACCGGTGCTGTTCAACGTACATGTGGAGGGAATGATTAAAGAGGCACGGGAATAACTGGAGGTAGGAATAAAAGTCGACGGAGAATTCGTAAGAGTAGGGCCGAAGGATAGACACTTTGGAAATGCCGGTTCGGAGAAGAATGGAAAAAGTAAAATGGAAGAAAGTAAAACAAACGAGGAAGTGCAAGGGATGGTGGTCTAATAGAGGCGATTATTGGGAGAAATCATAAGGAGGCAGGAAAAATGTATTAAGAGCATATTGATCAGCAGTGAGATATTGAATACCTTGATAGAGGGAGAAATGTTAGGCAAACGAAGAAAGGGCAGGAATAGTACTAGGGTCTATTAAAAGCCTACCGAAATACGGTAAGACTATAATGCAACCATTTCAGAGAGTAAAAATCATTCGCCTTGACCGGGATCCGGGTTCGAATCCCGGTCAAGGCGAATGATTTTTACTCTCTGAAATGGTTGCATTATAATGCACACATAGCGGGAGACTCCGTTAAAGTTTCTGTTACAGTTTCTTGAAATTTGTCTAAGGTATGAACAGCCTAACTGTTTGAAATTGGCGTTATTAACATCGTGGACTGTGGCGCGTCGCGCACGACTACGAATGCCTGTGACATTGTATGTACGGTATTTCGTCATAACATCTTGTTCCTTTAAAGCCCCCAAAATTTCAGAGTGTAAGAGGACGTCTCGGTAGCTTAATTGGTTAAAGCACTCGGCCGGATATCGAGGGATCCGGGTTCGAATCCCGGTCAAGGCGAATGATTTTTACTCTCTGAAATGGTTGCATTATAATGCACACATAGCGGGTCACTCCGTTAAAGTTACTGTTACAGTTTCTTGAAACGGTAAGACTACTTCAATTAATAAAATGCAATTTATCGATAACGTATACATAGTACTTCCACAGTTCTTCAAATCCTTCTCATTGGTATATATCATTATTATACCACTTGCCAGTCACATACGAAGGACAATGTCTATTTATTATATTTATGCATAATAAAATACCATTATAGATAGATAGATAGATAGAGGTCCTTATTAGAGGCAAAATGGAGGCCAAAAGATCCCTCCTTCCATTTAACTCATCATTATACACATTATATAATGGTCATATAATTCATAAGTATATCGACACAACACCTATATACCTACAGGTGCATACACTAAAATACATTTAAGACACATAGATTACGCAGAGATTTGCATATGCATAAATAAATTAATATGCACCTACATACACAAAGTAAATAACAATGGAGAAAGAAAACGATAAGATATTAAAAGTCTAAGCAAAGGATGGCGTTTGTGGGGAAAGCTGGGAAGAACGAGGAGTTGCTCACCTAGTAATTTTACGGCCTAAACGAACAGCAACGACACCCCTGCTGATGAAAGTTTCATAATGAGAGCATCCAACTTCGTGACTTGCATCGATAAGGACTGGAGAAAAATTGTTTGCGCAAACTAAATTTTTTCCAAAAAAAGCGTAGTAAAAATAACTATGGAATACGCAGCACTGATATTCCTCAATGCACATATGGCTTCACGGTGTACGCACATAAGCTAGATTTGGCTTCTCATGATCAAATAAAAATCGATATTTAGAACCGTATCCAGTTTATTCCATTTTTTTAATTAAATATTGTGCTTTTCCTTCATTTCGTTCGCTTCGTATCCACTGCTAAAAGATTCCTAGCAGAAAGTAGGTCAGATATAATGATGTAATCATGCGTTTATTTCTGTTTACAATCACATCCCTTTTCAATTTATATAAATAGTCAAAGGAGGATTGGATTTGAAGGCGTCTGCAGATGCAAACAGAGTACATTTAGGCCCATAAATATATTATATAAGAAATTGAAAATTAAACAAGTTGGCTTTTCCACATAGAAACCACATAGTTTCTACGTGGAAATGCCAATTTGTTCAATTTTCAATTTCAATGTGAGGATTTTCCACTAAGTCACGCCAGAAACTGTTTTATTTAATTACATAAGTTCAAAAACGCGACATACAAGCTACTGTTTACCCATTATTACTTCACATTTCTCACCGTAATAAGTCAGAAGACGCTCAAGATATACATATATATAAACATACATAAATATATATATATATATTCCGCGTTTGATATTTATAAGACGCCGGTAACTTCTGGGTTTACCAAATTAAAATTTTATATAGGTTCAGGAAATAATATAAACAAATAATTTCGATTCTATATTTTCATCATAAAGACAAAAAGCGTAGTATTGCAAAAACATTCTTGATTTTATGAATTCCCCTTCTAGGTCAGATTTTCAGATTTTATTATAATAGGCTGCGTAACAAATGGCACATGAATAAATGTGTTCAGACCCACAATTCAGGTTAAAATCCCAAACTCTTTAAAGGAACTTTTGTGAAAAACCAAATGGGAGTGCTATGTTTACATCAAAACCAAATCTCATAGGACGATTTTTTTAAGCCATAGGTATACATTTTATGTTCGCATGATTCCTGAAAATATCGATCCGATATTAGGTATTTTTGGCCATCTGTTTTTAAAAGTCCCCAAATGATCCAGCATAAGGAGAATATTTGAGAATTCTTCAAAAGGTACAAGGGACACATGGACATGTGGTCATTTTTTTCTTTAGCTTCTAGTGCTTAGCCAAAAACCCCTGGAAAAGAATTGACCTATACTATCAGACTTAAATGCAATAAATGAATGAATGTGAAACGCTATCTCCTCTGACAATTATTGTATGCTATTATGAACTGAAGGAGCCATTTTTCATTATTTTTTTCAACCGCCTTATTTGATGTATTTTCTCCTAATGGACCATAACCCTATGATATGGTTCGCATACTCAAATTGCCTCTAAGGCTATGACGATATGATCAATTAAAATTACTTTTCGTGCATAAAACGTAGCATTAACTACAGTCAAAATAGTGAAAGCGTGAGCTAACTAATTAAAATGCTAAAGACACAGATTCATATTTCTTTTTGGTACTACACGTGTAATCTTAAACAATTTTTCCTCCATCTTGATAAGAGAGCGGTCATGAGCTCATGCGAAGGGATATTTTGAAAATAATACCAAAACTCCGGTATTCAGCCTTTTAAATAGATAAGTGAAGCACAGATGGCTATGTAAAGTAAATGTCAAAGAAAATTACGTGAGACGAATGTTTTTGTTACTATTTCCTCGATTAGAACACCGAAATTTTCATTTCGAACGCCACTTTATCTCAAACTATACAATGCAATACATGTATAGAGAAGTTTATTTCCACTGCTATGCACAAATTAGACGTTTAAGTCTTCGTTTCCCTTCATTATGAGATCGAAAATACAAATCAGCGCATTCAAGTGTATATTCAGACTGAAATCGAGTGGCCAATATAGGTCCGGTTCTATCCACTTGCATAGCTCATAAGCAGGCATCCTCTCGTGCCACTACAGTGCCAAGCTAGGGCTGGCAATCACAATAAAATACAGGGATGATAAACTAAGTGGCAGCAGCCTACCAATGAGCGAATCTGCCACCCGCTAATGCCGCAACGTGTCGGTTGCACTCCCTTAACAATTAATGGTTCCTGTACTTCGCCAGCAATTGGTGATTTACAGCGAAATTAAAATGGATATAATGGAAGTAACTTTGTGACAAATCGATTATTCATCCTATGAAAACATACAGTTGTTTCAAACGTAAAAATTACTGTCGTTTCTCGAGCGCCATGAAGACATCGACGTTTATGGAATTTTACAGCGTTATCCCATTTAGTATCATAAAACTTAAATTAAAGAAATAAGTCATATAATTTTGGCATATGTACTAAAAATTAACCTGTGACATCCTATTCCAAATGGTGACTAGATTTCCCCAAGATACCGCGATTAAAACTACAAATTTAATTGTGAGGCAAAGCGATTGTCATTAATATTGCATGACCACGATGTATTATTCCCCTAAAATTTTCCCGATTCCGCTCACTCCAAATTTATTTATTACAATAGAGGTGTACGGAAGAGGCAAACAAAAAAGGCTTTGCAACAAATGTTTTATTACCACGCATTGAACGGCATTATCGTGAACCTAGTTTCATTAAATGTTTTCCCCAAAACTGGCTTTTGATGGCAAAATAAAATAATTGGACCACGACTCCATAGTTAAATTCAAATACATACATACCAACTGGTTTCACTAATATTGCCTCCACATTTAATATTCATCTTAGGGGTAGGGCAATCGAACTTTGAAAGTACTGGAAAAATTGTCGTTCAGTCCCAAATATTTGCAATAGAATATCGGTGGGCCTGTTGAAAAAATACATGACACAAATATTAGTATAGTGTATTGACTAAAATTTTTTGTACGCTGTATAGTATTTGGACATCATTACCCGGTTAGTTTTCTTAGAGAATTATATTTTAATTGGTGATTCGATATTTCTCAACACAAAAAACTTGTTCATAACAAAACTGGGACATCTTTAAATATGATTGATACATTACACCATTTAAATTCGGTGTACGGTGGAAAAGACGTTCGGTTAGAGTAATAAAACAATGCAAGGGCAAAAAATAATACTGAGCAGCAGGCGGTTGAAATATGAGTATCCCACGAAGAAGTTATTTTTAAGGGATTTGGGATGGTTAGGCGGCTATTGCCATTTTCCCACCCCAAGGGCTCAATTTCGAATCCCGGTGGTGACAGAATTTTTCAGTGATATCCCTTTCTTACTTGGGGTGACCTGTGGAGAGCAATTCAAGTGGACTACGCGGTCTATCGGATGAGACGTTTAATTGTGGACCCCTTGGAACCTAACGTAAAGGGTAGGCTAGTGCCGACGTCGCGTTTCTCTCCACCCTTGGATATACATACACTGTACCCTGCAAGCCACCCTTCCTTCGTTCCCTGAAAATACTATTCCTACCGAATTTACCACCAATTCCTAATAATATAAGTGATCTCAGCTCCCAGTGGCATACCCTTGTAACTACTACGACGGTTAAATTCCCATGCTACATTATGGAGGATATTTGTATACTATGAAAACGATTACTGCTTATACTAAACTAGGCAATGTTGGGACATCTATTATTCTTTCAATAAGTGCGCTCTAAATATCAGTAGTTCAATTCCACGATACTGTCCTGTTCTCATCCCAAATTTCGATGCATAACATTGATATCTTATGGCCAATGGATTACTTTTAAACCTGATCAATCTAATTCAATATCAAAAATTAATTTCAGTTGAATCTTTATTATCATCATTACTTACGACTTCCTAAAATTTTGTTCACGTCAGTTAGCTTCCACTATTCCAAATGCATTGTTCCATAACTATCTATTACTGTGCAAATTATAAATTCCACATTTTCCAATGTTCTACACAGGTAAACTTCCCTAGTTTTAAATTGAAGCTGTTGACGACAACTTTGGAAATTTTAATGGAGCTATTGGATTGTAGACAAGTGTAGACGGCTGTGGAAGAAGGGAAAATATTAAACGAGTGATTACTAGGTAAAAATGTACAGAATTTTTTCGGAGTGGTGGAAATTATAACGATCTGAAAAAGGAAACGGTTTAGCACAGAATGTGCGAGAATCGTGCACAATTTAATTGGAAACTGCATCATCATAGGTCTTTAACTTTAAGAAACACGCAATTAATATATACGGAAGACTCCCTAAAGTGAAAATTGACGATGCGATAGATTTAAATTTTTTTCGTACTCGTTTTCTCACAGTACGATGAATTACAGGTTATTTTTCACTCTAAACCAAGGGTTTTTAACGAGCAAAATTCCTCGCCCTGGTGGAATTTTATGATCGCCCGAGGGTGGGGGGGGGGGGAAACTGGAACCACTATTTAGTAAATTGGCATATCTTGTAAGTTATGTAAAATCTGGAAAGTGGGAAATGATATTTTGAATCAGGGTGAGAGGTAAATGGAGGGAAGGGAATTGAGAAAAAAAGGTTGAGAGACATTGCTCTAAACGAATGCTATGAGAAAATTTCACAGCAAGAACCGCAGTCCGAGCCCCCCGCCCCCTCCCATCAAACTGCTTAATTACTTCAATGTGCCCCCACATCAGTTCGCTAGGAATATTTCGATTCAACAACTGGACTGAATACGTGAGGAGGTCGCGATGGTCTCAATTTCGCCAGGAGAATGAAGACACTTTCCATCCAGCCCATCGTGTCCATCGCGGTGGCGCTGCATGGGTCGTTCCGAAATTCAAGAGCAAACGAAGCGAACCGAGGGAAAGCGATGGGGGAGAAGCAATGCATGTCCCGAGAGTGAAGATGGGGACAGGTGGGAGGGTGAAACAGGGAGGACGAGAGGGAGAGATGTACAATCACAAGGACTGCGAGGGAGTCGTTCTCTCCCACTCTCTTCCATTATCGATTGCATTGTCGACCGTGTTGGTGGCTTTGAGGCAGTCCGAGAGGAATTCGTTGCAGTGGAAATGGACCGTTGGGTGGTTTGTGCGTGCTAGTTCGTCGTGAGAGAGAGAGAGAGGAGGGAAGAGGAGAGAGGGAAAGGGGTGGTCGGCCTTTTAATTAATGAGGGGATTGCCCCGGTTGGCAGAGAGCGGCGAGAGCGGAGTTCGACTGCGGCCGCCCTCCGCGCCCTCGCAGGCCCGGCTCGGGAGTTTATGGGACTAGGGGGAGGAACTTGCGGGAACAGGGGTTATGGGGGTGACCAGACTGCGACCAGGGAGAAAGGGCAAAAAATAATACCAGAGGGAGAGGCTGTGGGATCAAAGGCTGACGGTGTGAGAATGTGTGTCCATGTGTGTGTGTATATATATATGTGTGTGTGTGTGTGTGTGTATGTGTGTGTGTGCGTGTTTCTGGGGATGAGGGAGACATGTGGAAGGTGGGAGGAGACGAAGGGAAAGGTCACGATTGATAAACAGGAAAAAATATTCATAGAGGGAAAAACAAGAAGCGATTGACGAGACATCATCCGTGACACGACGAGAGACGCGAGGGCACGACCGATACAGGGGAACGTGATGAAAACACATCGATTTTAAAGAGCGAGTGGACCGTGGAACGAAGGGTACCCACCCGGAAAACCTTTCAGTTCTGGTCAAGCAAATGGTCTCTCGATGAGGAACCTTCGCACGGCGCGAGCCTACTAGTTATCACGTTGCAACAGCTACGCCTTCGTCAAACTAATTCGAACCATAAAAATGACGACCACTCGAACGTGCATGTACAACGATGAAATTTCGCCACAGTTCCCTCTGCTGTTCACTGAATTTTTGGATTGATTTGGCTTTGGTTTCTCACTTACAGCATGAGTTGGGAAATATGATGGGTTTTTTCCAATATCGAAAGACTAAATTGATAAGAGCAACCTCAAGTTCTTATATTTTAAAATTTACAAGCTTAACCTAAAATTACTACGCAAACGTAATCATTAATAATTGATAATCATTGAAACAAATCATTAATTTATTTCCCAACTCTTTTCCCAATCAGAATTATCATTAGATGACTTACCGGCGACATAAGTTTTCAAGAGACCCTCATATCTTTAGGCTAAACAATGCCGAAGTCTTATAAAGAAGTTAGCACTCCTAAGCGGTGCTTAACACATTACCTCTTTTCGACAAATGAAATCATTCTTTTAAACTAATGAGCTTTCCGCCTTCCTATTTGTCGCCAAAATTGCTCTTTTTTTCCCTACGTACCTTACGTAAGACTCTTTTCTCTATCGCAATCATTGACATGCCATTTGCCTCTCAAAATCTGCTACGTCGAACTTCCTAGTCTTCTGATTTATCCGTACATTCTTCCAGGAGAACTACTTTCCGCAATGCTTCTTCATTTGTCTTCCTTTTCGTTTTTCGGAGTACATATATGTACGTATTATTAAAGTCAATTCAAACGAATACAATATTTTATCATTTAAATTATATTCCTTATAGAGAAATCCTATTATTTATTTATTACGCCGAAATTTGGCAACCATCCAGGTGGCAAGGTACAGTTATACCAATTAATAATTAAAAATTACGTTAACAATAAAAATTTTAAAATTTTAGTTGAAAAAACTGCAGTTAAACCAATTAATAAATAGAAGCAATTCAGGTAACAGCCAGGCCAGTAATAGCTGGTTCAAAACATCAGACAGAAAAGGTAATTCAGTCCAGGTGTTTGGATATTCTCTTCTTGAAGCTGCATACGCTCATAGGAAAACGTTTAAAATATCTCCAGGTAATTTATTCTAAGCATTAATATTCTCATTCAGGAATTAATGATTACTTGTCACTCCTTTAGGGAGTCATTTAGTTTGAGCGTGTAATTTCCCCTTCCCTTGTAATATCCAGCATGTGATTTTACCTTGACGTCACCTCATGCCTTATTTTTCGCATACAGTTCAAACGGTTTCCCGAGCCTTCCCATTGTTCGTCTATTCTGTAATATCTCAACTCAATTGTCTAATTATGTTACTTACACTATTAGATGAATTGAAACGAAATCAGAGGGTTAATCGGAACACACGGAGAACAAGCATGAAAGAAAACCAACAATGAAAATTTACTTAAAGTTTTTAGCCAAAATTCTACCGATGAATAATTTGCTGGCTGAGTGACAGTGTAAGCTTTATTTTATAAGTTCATATCACAGTGAGTTTTAAAAACGTGTGGATGAGTTATCACGAATGCTTTTCCGGGCCAATGGCAGTGATTCGATTAACGGTGAGGCCTTTCACTGACCCCCAGCCTAGAGAGCGAAGGTCACCGTTCTAGCGGTGACCTTCCACACTGGGCACTTACGGGGGCTACGGGGAAAACGCGGACATTTTGGGATACGGGAATTCAGGCCGGTCATGCGAGGGCGTATTGAAAAGTAAGGTCTCCTATTTTTTTCATGGACAATCAATTTTATTCTGAATTTTGCGTACATCATTAAAAAGGTTGTGCCTTTAGCTATTTTACTACATATTCGGCTTAACGATAAATCACTTTTTGCATCCTTGTAATCAGCTTTTTAATACCGACGTCGTACCGTTCTCCCACCGCGTCGCAAAGCCAATTGACGACTGCTTCTTGCACTTCCTCGTCTGATTTCTGGATTCGACAGTGACTAGAGACGACCGATGGGCAAATCACTACACCCCCGAAAAGAAGGAACAGTCGAAACAATGGCGTCACCCAGCCTTACCGAAGCCCAAAAAGTTCAAGACAGAGATGTCAGCGGGAAAAGCTATGGCGACCGTTTTCTGGAACAGGAAGGGGGTTCTGTTGGTGGATTTTATGCCGAAAGGAACCACAATCAACTCAAAAAGCTACTGCAAGACTAAAGAAACTTTGACGAGCCATCCAAAACAGAAGAAGGGGTAGGCTCGCCAAAGAAGTGTGTTTACATCATGAAAATGCGCGTCCACATGAGTCACATCAAACGACCTCCCTATTCAATGAATTCTGGGATATCATCAACCATCCTCCTTACAGCCCGGATGTAGCCCCCAGCGACTACCACTTGTTTCCCGGTCTCCAAAAACACCTTGGGGGACAGAAATTCAAGTCAGACGAGGAAGTGAAAGAAGTAGTCGTCAGTTGGCTTCGCGACGCGGTGGGAGAAAGGTAAGACGCCGGTATTAAAAAGGTGGTTACAAGGATGTAAAAAGTGACTAATCGTTAAGCCGACTATGTAGAAAAATAGCTAAATGCTCAACCTTTCTAATGATGCGTGCAAAGTTCAGAATAAACTTGATTGTCCATGAAAAAAATAGGAGACCTTACTTTTCAATACGCCCTCTTATTTACTGAGAAAACACCATGAATCGCCTTACTCGCGCTTACGACGACCTTAGGTTGTTCGAATCAAATTAAAAATACAAGTGATGTTTATCAGAAACATATGAAAATATTTTTTAAATCGTTATCCCCAGAAAAGTATGATCTCGCCTTGTAAAACCACGCGATTACATTTTAAACTTCGCTGACAAGAAAATGTTACTCGCTCACTTTACTACCAGTTAAAAGCGATAACTTATAGAGCCAATTAGAGATCTTATTCGTACATGTTCCATTCGCCAGTGTGAAATTGAACGTATACTTCCGGGTGCATTCTATTGGAAGGAAGATTATTACAGCTTCGTGCTTGCCGTCGACTTTTTCTATCCCTCCTCAGTCCTCCATTCCAAACGATTACCATTCTGTCATCACATAAATTAACTAAATGCCTCCAATGACCGAGGCAATCGTCCGTCCACGGCTGGCTTCACAGCTCAGAGTGGGGGAGGGCGATAGCGTAGGCATGGCTAGTCGGCCAACGTAATTGCGTTTAGGAAATAAGTGATCTCCCATCGCAGACTCGCCGACGACAACGTAGTGAGCTCACCCAGTACACTCATGGTCGACTACTCCGCCGCAGAAGCCAGGCTTAAGCGTACCGCAGTCAAACTATTTGCGAAAAAAATATTAAACCTAACAAATCCTCCGGGCCCGATCAAATACCAGCGCATATATTTAAGGAACTAGAGTCGAAAACTGCGCCGTTACTATTTTATTTAAGAAGTCCCAAGTGGATTACTATTTCCCAGTGACTGGAAAACGGCTATTGTGACACCTATATTTAAAAGTTAAGACGAGGAGGAAGCAATCAATTTCAGACCTATTTCCCTCGCATTTATATCATATAAGATAATGGAACATGTAACTGTTGGTTCGATTATAAGACACCCGGATAATCATGATTTAATGATGAAAAAGCATCACAGTTTCCGATAGGGTTAATCCTTCAAGACTCGCCGACTACACAACTTGCACTTTTTGTTTATGATATTTTGGGTTTTCGGGAAGGAGTTTTTTTAAATAGATATTTTTTTATAGATTTTTAAATGTCTTTCATCAAAGGACCTCATAGTAAACTACTCACTAAACTAGAAACCTATGGCATAGATTAAAATATTTTGGACTGGATTAAAGGCTTTTTGAATAGTGACGTACAAAGGGTAGTCATAGATGGTATTACTTCAAATGAAGTAAAATTCACTTCTGTTGTTCCCCAGGGAAGTGCTATCGGACCTATTTTTCATGCTTCAGGTTATCGACAATAAACCAGGGTTTACTAGTTAGATACGTTTATTTGACGACGACGCAGTGGTGTGCAGAGATAACCAGAGTCCTGAGACTAACATGGCTTTAGCAGATAATGCCAATTCTATAAAACTAGGGAAGATAATATTCTTGAGTTGTTAGTACGGAATATTCCCGAAAAAGTCTTAACTATAGAAACTATAAGAGGAATAACTGACCACAGGGCAGTAAATGCTAAGTTTTCGCTACATGGGATCCGAAATAAGAAGTCTTATAGGAAAATTTACCTGTTTAAAGAAGGGGACAACAATGGCCTAAAGTGCTTGCTACAGAATCAATTTTCTAGTTTTAAGAATTACAGTAATCACCGAAATACTGAGGATACGTGTAATCACTTCCTTAAGATAACGCGCTCAAATTTTTAAAAGATAACACAGAACCTATATGGTACAACGCGGATGTTAGAAAAGCACTAAAACGTCAAAGGCTACTTCACGCTAAACTGAAAAATATTAGGATGATATCTCTAGCGACAAAAAGAATAAGATCATTTATGAATAAGATGTTCTGGGCGAAAGCCAAGAATGAATTTTGGAAAGCGTTAAGTGAATTCAAAAGGAAAAGGTTGGCGGAAAATTTGAAAGAGAATCCAAAATCATTTTGGTCATACGTCAGAGAAGTTCAGGGAAATAAGTTAACTGTTAATTCACTCAAAAATCATGAAGGCGAAAGATTAACCAGCAGTTCGGAAAAGGCTAACTTATTGAATTCCTTCTTTATATGCGTCTTCACCAATGTCTCACAGAATACCTACAATAGCTTACAAATCGTTCCAGGCAACCAATGCACAACATTGAAATCTCATAAAATGGAATAGAAAGTTTGCTAGAAAATATCAAGCCAAAAAATCCTCCTGGCCCGATGAAATTCCCGCTCGTATGTTTAAGGAACTAGCTTCGGAAATTGCGACGTATCTAGAAATAAAATTTAAGAATTCGCTGACAAGGTGGTCAGAGATTGGAAACACCAATATTAAAAATGGAGACAAGGAGTAACCGAATCTTTACAGAACTATTTCCCTCACATCCATTTCGTGCAGGGTTATGGGACATATTGTTGCTAGTTCGATCGTGAGACACCACGATAATCAGAAGTTATTACTGAAAAATCAGAACGGCTTCCGAAAAGGTAGATCATGCGAGACACAACTTGCGCTTTTTGCTCATGATATTCTTATATCGGCAAAGAGCAATGTTCCTGTGGACGCGATTTTTCTAGATTGTTTTAGAAACCCTTCGGCAAAGTACCTCATAGTAAACCACTTGCAAAGCTAGAAGCATATGGCATAGATAAAAATATTCGGGGTTGGATTGCAGACTTTTTGAATGATCAGGTTCAAAGAGTAGTGATACATGGAGTTCGCTCAAATTCAGTAGAAATTACTTCAGGTGTTCTCCAGGGAGGTGTCATCGGATCTCTTTTATTCCTACTTAAGGTTAACGACATTGTCTCCGTAGTCACTAGTAAGATACGTTTATTTGTCGATGATGCAGTGGTTTACCGTGATATGCATGATCCCGAGGACAAAGCGGCTTTATCAGATGTCCTCAATGCTATTCAACGGTAGCGCGGCACTTGTCAATTAGAATTAAACTTAAAAAAGTGCTTAGTCATAATTTTTTGGAAAAAGAGCAATTCCCACCCGAACACCTACTGCATTGGAAAACCAAAATGGAATGTGTTGACTCAATTAAATACCTAGGTGCTACCCTCACTCGCGATCTCTCCTGGGTGAAACACATACGGGGAATATGTGGACAAGCTAATAAAAAAATAGGATTTATTACATGAGTACTTGGTAAATGTGATGAATCGGTCAAAGGGAAATGTTATCTCTCGTTGTTTAGGCCTCATTTAGAACATACAAGTGCATGGAATCCTCACGAAGTTGGATTGATACCGTATTGGATCGCGCGCAGCGAAGAGTAGCTAGATTTGTAAAACGTTGTTATGATAAACTTAAGAACATATTCAAAATATTTAGCAGCTAGGTTGGGAATCGCTCTCGTAGCGAAGGTTTAATTAAAGATTGAAGCTCTTGAATAAATTGGAAGGGCGTCTTTTTAGTAGTGATGTTGAAAATGTACTATTACCCCCATCATACGACGGTAGGAGAAGTCATATAAATAAAATTAGAGAGATTAAGGGTAGAATAGATAGATTTAAGATGTCATTTTTTCCACGAACGATATGGGATCATAACAACATTGTTAGACCGCGGTAGGGTCATACGCGGGTAAAATTATTCTGGTGTGTATTCACCCCCAGCCACACACCCTAGAGGTCGTTTGTAGGGCATATAAATATATAAAATATATATAACTCTTATGCAAAAATTGGCAATCGAATTAAACTTAAAGAAGTGCTTTGTGATGAATTATTGGAAAAAGGGCACTTCCCTCCAGAACGTCTACTGAATCAGGAACACCGAAATGAAAAGTGTCGAGGTGATTAAATACCTAGACATTAACCTCACGTACGACCTCTCCTGGGTAAAACATAAACGGGGAATATGTTGAAAAGCTAGCAAAAAATTTGAATTAATCAGAAAATATAGCGAAAATTTGATGAACATTTTAAAAAGAAATATTATCGTTAGGCCTTATTTATGTAGAATTAGTTGCTAGTATATGGGATCTTCAAGGAGTTGGATTGATTACCGAATTTAATTGCGTGCAGGGTAAAGGAGCTAGATATTTAAAACGGTGTTATGATACACTAGTACCGTATCAAAAGTATTATACGTCGGAGCTAGTTTGGGAATCACTCACGGAACGAAGGTTAAGTAGCAGATTAAACATTGTCACTTGCACAAATAGGCATCAGGTCTCTTAAGCGATGATGTTAAAAATGTAATATTAAGCACTACGGTAGCATATACATCATGTAAATTAAATTATAGAGATTGAGTGTAGAACTGATAGAATAAAAATGATTTTTTTCCCACGAACGACAAGGGATCATAATGGCATTGTCAAACCTCGCTAGGGGGGAAAAGTATTTTGTGTCAAAAGTAGTCTAGTGATTAATGACCCCCTACCAGACATCCGAGCGGAGGTTTGTAGGATACCATGCATAGACACATACATGTATGCAAATATAGACTCCTTAATAGTTTAAACTCAAGTATTACGGGGTGTCTGGTGATAGGTTAAACGCGTTAGAGTGACTGTTTAGTGATGTTCCTCAAAATTTTTAGGTTGAAACACGTGAAGACGAAAAATCAAATTTAAAAAACTAATTACTGCTACTAGTCTTGTAATGTCTGACGTCTTTCATTTTCCTTTGCAACGTAGCTTTGAGTGTGACCCCATTTGTAGGTCTCCTTTAGGTAAACGCAGTCTAATAAGCCGGCCGAACGCTGAACTACAAATTGAACATTTATAGCGCAAGGAATGACGACATTTGCCGCCTGAGCTTGTCTCAGTCTCCCACTTGCTTCCGCTTGCTAAGACTTGACGTACGGCAATCGGCTTGAAGATAATTACGGTTCATTTTTTGCGGAAATTACGCCGGTCCTGGGAAACAAGGTGATAAGGGAAGCGGTCCTGGGCCACGTTTCGCAGAGCTTAAGTTTCCAGGAAGGTAAATAAACGAGTCGAGCTATTTCACAAGTGTAGCCCTCGGATATTTCGCAAGTAAAGTCCACGGATATTTCACCAGCGAAGCTAGTGAGAAGTATGCTCTTGCAGTCTGCTAACTTAGGCGTACAGAAATCCTTTTCGTCAAAACGCTCGAAAGGCGAATGAATGTCCAGCAAGAAAGTATACCCTAAGGACTTTCTAAATCCCTGTAACGAAATCCAGTCAATCAACACAAATTTTCTGCAAAGGCAGCATGTTTAACAAACAACTTTCAAGTTGAAGAAACACCGAAACAATTAACTTTGAAACATACTTTATGAAAGTCTTCCTAATCGCATTTTCAAGCCTCGTAAAAATATTTTGATACATTATGTGTATTTAAATTATGGAGGTATGCAAAAGAAATAGAAACGCAACTTTACATTTCTCAAAGATTTTATACAAGATAATTCACATCAAACGTCACCGCCAAACGAGCTACACTTTTGTATCTCCACCAATTACAAGTATAGCCTTAAGTAATCATTTATTGATCGAACTTCATCTAGTCCAGATTCAACATACGCGAGCTAGCCCTCTGAACATAATATTCCCCATAGCTCAAGAATTAAAGTCACCTAACGACAGATGAAGGCCGTTTCAAAAATAAACAGCAGTATTATTCTACGATATCATGAGACAAATTCATATCAAGGTAAACTTTAGATTTCATACAAAAAGTTTGAATTTCTTATGCCTATTCGGCTATTTGGATTGAAACTTTCATTTCTACCACTATGCTGATACTTGAATTTGACATTTTCTGTAACTAAATAGAGTTCATCCTACGACTTATCCGTGGTATGGTTATGAATAAATATCAGTTTGGAAGATATAGCATTCAGACCCATAAGATATAAGTAAAATATAAATGTATATGCATGCGGTATACATATCTGTTTATTTATTTATATAGGATATATTTTTTGGGTAACGGTAGTCCAGGGGTAGAGCGATGGACTACTGACCGGACTACGGTCCGGGTTCGATTCCCGGGAAAGCCTCGGTGGGCACCTGCAGCTCCACCGAAGCTATGTGATTTTTCGGGTACCAAATTTTCCTGGGAAACTATAACCGGCACAAGGAAAGGAATTGGCCTCCCTAGCCTGATGTGTGAATATTCACACGCCGTCAGGCTTAGTACTGGGTGAACTCTACCATTACCTAACAAACCGGCCTTTGGGGTGATTACTGTGTTTATGGTTTTCTTATAATCATTACTTGTGGGTAGACTGTAACAACAGAAGAGGTACTTGATTAAACTGTTGATTACTGTGTTTATGTTTTTTATATACATAAATTATACATTCTTTAAAAAAAATAATCCTTCATAAACCTTTTGTTTTCCTATCCCTTTTCCTCATAACTATATGCATGTAATGTATATATTTATATATATATATATATATATACACACCAATATATATGCGCGTATTATATATTTTTTAAGGTAATCTACTGGTTAAGGTAGGTTTTGGATGGACACAACTACCCAATATATATCTCCTAACATAACACAATACAACATCCTACATACAACAAGTCCCTTTTCACCGCTGTGTGCTTCCTTCCTCCCTTCATCACGTCCAACATCCTTATCCTATCCCTGCCCCTTCCTCCCTTCCCCAAAATTCTCTCCTCTATTGCAGTCTTCAAGATACAACTACCGATCACTATGGTTTTCATCAATTTTACCTACCTCCTTTGGATTTCTGCCAACAATCCTCTTTACTCGCTCACCACACCCAGAGCTCCATTTGTTTTCCTTTGTCATTCTTTTTCCATTTTCCTTCTCCATCCTTCTCCACATCCACATTTTCAATCTCTGTCTATTCTCCTGCTTCAGTGACCATGTTTCCGCGCCGTACATAGCTACGCTAATATATATATTATGTGTATATATTTATTAGGTAATCTACCGGTTAAGGTAAGCTTTTGGATGGAAACGACTATCAAACAAATATTTTGTAACTACAAACAAAACACAATCCAGCAACCTGATCTACATCAGGTCCCTCTTCATCTCTGAGTACTTCTTTCCTCCCTTCATCCCGTCCAACATCCCTATCCTGTTCCTGCCCTTTCCTCGTTTTCCCAACATTCTCCCTCTATTACCTTCTTCAACATTCCACTACCGCTCAATACGCCTTTCATCCATTTTTCCTGCCTCCATAGGATTTCTCTCAACAAACCCCTCTCCTCACCCATCATCTCCAGTACTTCCTCATTTGTTTTCATTTCGGTCCATTTCACTTTCTCCATTCTTCTCCACACTCACATTTCAAAAGCCTCCAATCTACGTCTATCCTCCTGCTTCAGTGACCACGTTTCCGCGCCGTACATAGCTACGCTCTATATCAGAGTTTTTACGAGTCTTTTCTTAACCTCCCTACTCAACGTCCCCGTCATCAACTCCCTCCTCCTTGAGAAAGATGAGTGTATATATAAATAAATATATATATATATATTTATTTATTTATTTATTTATATATATATAAGTAATCTATCAGTTAATGTAGGTTTTGGATAGACACAATTACCATAAATATTTTTGTTTCTCCTAACAAAACACCAACCAGCATCCTCCTCTACAAGTTCCTCTTCATCTCAGTGTTGTTCCTTCCTCCATTTATAAAGTCTAATAAATCCTCCGGGCCCTACGCCTACTGCGCAAAGCCCGGCGGAGCTACTAAAGAGCAATTCCCACCCGAATACCTACTGCATTGGGAACACCGAAATGGACTGTTAAATTAAATACCTAGGCGTTACCCTCACCCGTGATCTCTCCTGAGTGAAACACATACGGGGAATATGTGGACAAGCTAACAAAAAATTAGGATTTATAAGAAGAGAACTTGGTAAATGTGATGAAAATGTCAAAAATAAATGCTATCTCTCGTTGATTAGGTCTCATTTAGAATATGCTCCAAGTATGTGGGATCCTCACGAAGTTGGATTAATTGCCGAATTGAATCGCTAGAACATGCTGCAAGTATATTAGTGCTGCTTAATAGTTTTGTAGGTTAACTGCCAAAGTATTCTAAATAAACCGTGTCATTTCGAGACGTTGTTTGACGCATGTAATCCGGATATAGTGATTGGCGCGGAGTCGTGGCTAAGCGATCACATTATGTCAAACGAGATTTTTCCTCAGAATTTGGCCGGTTACAAAAGGGATAGGGATGGCCGTGGAGGAGGGATATTCATATGTGTCGATAAAAACCTAATAGGTATATTATGTAATACCTAATAAGTATATGGGAATGGGTAAGAAATGATTGTGAGATGATGTGTGTTCATGTCAAAGGTAGAAATGGAGGGAAATCTTTAAAAATAGTTGCCACGTACTGAAGTCCCAACGAAGGGTTGTACGCAGTTGAGGTATTTACAGGCATATGCTCGGCTACCCCCGAGGATCACACCCTCATAGCGAGGGACTCTAACCTTCCAGGTACCCAATGATCGGCAGACGAGGTCACGGTAGGTGTAGGGAGGGTCTAAGAAATTGCTAGTCGTCTCATAAACGAGGAGGGTTTTGTCCAGGTTGTTGGCAAAACCCACGCGTGGGAGGAACGTCCTCGACGTCATACTTGTGAGACCGAAAAAGTGAGTGGAGGAAATTGAGGTCCTTCCGGGAATAAGCGACCATTCAACTGTGCGTATGTATCTTAATTGGGAGAGGTCTCAATATGAGGGGCTAGTAAACAAGAAGACTGTATAGCAATATAAACGCTGTGATAGGAAAGGGTTACAAACCTTTTTAAGGGAAAAGTATTCGGAATGGGTAAGATGTGGGCAGAATGTAGAAGAAATTTGGAAGACATTTAAGGAGATATTGGAGGAGGGATTAAATAACTTTGTCTCGGAAAAAATTCTTAAAGGAAATACTGACCCAGAATTCTACAACCGCAAAATCAGATCCTTGATGAAAAAACCAAGGGTGATTCATAAAAAACGAAATGAGAGTTCGGAATGGCTCATAAATTACCAAATATTAGTTCGTGAATTAAATAGGTAAAATAAAATAGCCAATGAAGTTTTCCTATAGAACATAATCTCGAAAGATAAAGAAAAATAAATTTTATAAGTACCTCCGAATGAGGTAAGACAACAGGGAAAACATAACAGCTTTAAAAAAAGAGAATGGAACACTAACGGTAGACAATAATGAAAAGGTTAATGCATTTAACAATTGGTAAGCAAGTATATTTAAGGGGATGATAAACAAAATGGATTCTGTAGATACATCTCTGAGTCGGCAAGGAGGCGATAAATATAAAATACTAAAAGTGTTAAAAGGACGAGCGCAGAAATATATGAAAAAATAGGAAAATTAGGGCAATTTAATAGACCAGATGGCACTTAAATTGACTTGGTTAAAATGGGTGGTAGTAAAGTTTCAATTTGTATAAATCATTTATTCAATGTTACCATAAACAATAATGGCCTGCCAAATGCTTGGAAGGAGGCATATGCAACACCAATTTTCAAAGGAGGAAACAAGGCACTAGTTGATAATTATAGACCGGTAAGCTTGACATTAGTTGTATGCAAGCTACTGGATAAGGTAATTGCTTATTATCTCTGGGATTTACGAAAGAGTGAGAATAGGTTGTACAGTCGCCAATAAAGTTTCAGAAAATAGCACTCTTGCGAAACTCAGCTAGTAGGGTTCTGCCAAGAAAGTTTCGACTCTATGAATGCGGGAATAGAAGTGTATGTTATAATAGTCGGCCTGTCGAAAGCTTTTGTCAAAGTTGACCACGATTGCTTAATGCTTAAGATGGGCCAATTACCACTACGCACAGATGGAAGAGTAATCTCGTGGGTCGAAAATTTCATGGAAGGTCGAACACAGAGGGTCAAATTAGGAGAAATGTATTCTTAAAAAAACGAGGGTAACATCGGGAGTCCCACAAGGGAGCGTACTTGGCCCGCTTTAGTTTTTAATCTACATAAATGACCTCCCGGTAAAAATTAAATCTCAGATAAGACTTTTTGCGGACGACTGCATCATGTACAGGAGAGTCGAGAATGACAGTGACCGCGATGTACTGCAAAAGGACGTTAATAAAATGGCGGATTGGGTGACAAATAATGGGATGGATGTTAGCAAATGCAAATCCATCACTTTTAGAAACTAGGTAAATGTAACCAATAGGGACTACAAATTCTCCGAAAATGTCATCCTAGAAGTGATAGTTGTAAATACTTAGGCGTATATTTAACCAAGGATTTAGGGTGGGGGCTAAACATGGAATACATCGTTAAGAAAGTATTGATAACTTCATTGGGTGATGAAAAACCTCAAAGGGAGCATTAGAACAACTAAGGAAAAGGCGTATAAACCCTGGTAAGACCAGTTTTAGAGTACTCATCACTTGTATGGAATCCGCCCGAAGAAGAACATATTACAAAACTGGAGAAGTTCCAAAGAAAAGCTGCCAAATATGTACTGGGGAAGAATAGGAGGATGGAGAGTGTGAATGATATGTTAAAAACGCAGGGATGGGAACCTAGAAGAAAAATAAGCAGACTTTGTGGAATGTTCCGCATTCTAAAGAGAGAGAAAGCTTGGACAGAACTAAGGAAAGAGGCGGGAAATCGAAATTTTATAGGGAGGAATGATCAAAAATTCAAGGTTAAATGCCGGGAACAAAGAGCAAGTAAAAAAATTTAATTTCTTAATAAAACAATTGTTGATTGGAACAGTTTACCTGCAAAACTATCCGCACCCTTTCCTAACAGATTAAATACTTTTAAGAAAAGATGTAAACATTTTATATAATAATTATTAAATAGTATTAAATAATTAATAATTGTAAAATTAGATAAAGTGTAGAACAGATAGATGTTGTTTTTCCGTGAATGATATAGGGTCATAGTTCATTCATTTTTCATAGTTCACTGTTCAACCGCGGTAGGGTCATATTCGGGTAAAATTTTTCTGGTGTGTATTCACCCCCTGCCATACACCCTGGAGGTGGCTTGCAGCATGTATATAAATATATGCGTATAAAAATATATTCTCGCAACATAACCTTTTCAAAGGGGTTTACCTTTTTAAAAAGGAAGTTATTTTGCCGCACCCTGTAGGTCTAAGGTTAGGAACCAGACGTTAGTCAGTTCACCAAGCGTCTGTTCCTTAGTGAGGTGGAGGATATGTGTAGCTATGTGTATACACACACACACACACACACACACACACATATATATATATATATAGTCAAAAAGTGTACAATACACGCACACATAGATAGAAAGTTACAAATGACTGTCTTTGTCCATATATGCATGTGGGCGTGTGCGTACTTTTATTTTCAAGGCCGGGGCCCAAAATGCGAGATGGAAAAGGAATGGCGATCGCTTCTGAGTGTTTTTTTCAAAAGGAACGATAGCAAGGAAAAGAAATTCCGAGAGCCTGGCGACGGGTGACTCCGAATCAGAGTAAATAAATAAAAGAATGGCAAAAAAGATAAAAACAAGGAAGCGCTCTGACGGAATGGATTTCGAAACGGGAGGAACGATCCCGCAGCGGAGAAGCTGGACGGAGGTTGAAGGCGGGAAAGAAGGAACAAGGACTCCTAGGCCGTGGGGAGGAGAGGAGGAAAGGTTGAGAAGTCTCAAGGAAGTGGAGGAAAAAGGTTAGGGTCGGAACGTGGCCTGGGAAAGAAGTCCGGAGACGAGAGAGTAAGGTAGAATGCTTATTTACTTGGGATTCATCCAGCCTGACTTACAATTTTGCTACTCCTAACTTTATGGACGACTATTGGCTCCGGGAGAGAAATAAATAATGGAAAAAAAGAAGACTGTGATTGCATTTGAGAAGGCATTTAGTAAGAAAATACCCTCCATGGCGGATTTGTTTTTTAATTTTTTTCTTAAAACTCTTTTGGAATTTTAAGGCTCTCACAACATTTGACTTCATTCTTCACTCTAAATCCTTTCCAGTTTCAAGAAGCGTCTAAGATCCAGTTCCCCAATTCCAAGTTCCGACTGAATACGAAAAAGTTTTGAGGATACTATAACAACTTGGCTGAAAGTCACCGACTCTGACAATTGGGCATGAACGACAAAAAATATCTGAACAGCTAAAAAATCATCTATTTATATTAAAATAATTATTTCCTTGTCACTCAGAACAAATAGTGAATGATGGGAGTTCCTAAACATTTAATGTGACATAAGAAATTGTCTATTTTGCGATAATACTAATCCTGATAATATAAAACCTGAAAATTAATTTGTTTGTTTGGTGTCACATCACGCCAAGATGATGCCTAATTTTTTCGAATCAATAGGGTAAAAATACACAAAGTAATAGAGGCTAGGTCCGATTTGGATATACAAATACTATTCTGGAAATTGTTTTGATCGAAAAGATAGATCTTTTTATTTACCGCCAACAGATGAGAGCACACATTCCACTAAAAATTTAGTAGTAGTAGTATTTTTAGTGGACAAGACCGACAGCTGAGGTCATCTGCATCATTAGGAATGGATGGGAAAAGACTAAAAGCGGAGAGAAATCCGGCGCCGGCATTAGGCTACACTTAATGAAATGCGCCCATGGGTTCGTAGCTTAGCGTCTCATTCGACGGACGGCGCACTCACTCAAAGTTCTCTCCACAAAGCATCTCAAGTAGTAATCGAGATACCACTAAAAATTAATATTTCAATTCATTCACTTCAGTGATTGACAATTAAACTGCTGCATTATTTTTCTAGCCATTATATAATTTACTAACATATTTCATGATGTATGCCGACAGATGTGCAGAATCTTGGCACAATATAAACAGCTACTGCAAAACGCGATGATCAGGAATTATATCCATTACAGTTAACCTTTGAAGCATATGACAAAGCTACGAAATTTGTATACCATTAAAACTGTACTCAATTATGATAAAATTTTGTTGTATATAGAGCTGTATGGTAATAATGATCAAATTGCAAAAAATTAAGGTTTGTTAACATAGTAGTATTCAGAATTACGTTGTTCATCAATTAATACAATTTATTTTGTTAAGAATTATTTGGATTGTTACTATCACATAACTAAGACCTTACACAGGTACCAAATGAGATCTATTAATTTTTTAATTTATTTAATTGATAAATTAAATCTGGTTTCAGCTCTATGGATAAATTGGTCCGGCGATGCCTGGCATAGCCGCTAGTATACGTTCGTAAACGCATTTATTACATTCCTCCTGATGCAACGCGTAAGTAACTTCTTGTATTCTTCCGCAAGGTAAACTCTTTCATGAGACTATCTTTCGCCGTCTGTCATAGCATGCTTCCTTCAGGCTAATAAAATTACTGGCTAGCCTTTTCCTCCCTCATTCCACGTCTTGTATGGCCAGTTTAATATCAATATGAGGGAAATTTTGAGCTGGATAGGCCGGGAGCGAAGGGGTAAAAGGGGGTCGGATCAAGCCAAAAGTAAATGAACTGTCACGGGGAATCGAAGTCCATAATTATATAAAAACAATTTATTCCGATAAATAGTAAAATCAATAGGTTACGAGCATAGCATTATTAAAGATCGATGTAACAATATTTTTTTACAACATGGGTATTAACCGTTTGCTAAATCTAGGTCTTTCCTATGCGTAGACTAACGCTATATTCAAATAAGTGTTGCGCTATGAGGCATTATATTTTTAACCTGAAGCAGCAAAAAACTAAGGGAGAATGCTACCATACCAATGGTAAACACTTGTTGTAGATTAAATTAAATAAAAAACATGAAAACAATCTTTGGAACACCATTATAACTGAAGGATGGATACATGAAATACCCTCGAAAATAACTAAAACTCATGAAATGAATAAAAGACTGACCCATCTCTACAACCTTAATCTGTAATTTGTATACCAAAGAAAAAATTCAATGTGCTCTACGATGAAAAAAGCTGTGTCAGCGACAGCGAGAAAAGAGAAAACAAGCGTGAAAATTTTACGCAGCTAACCTTAACACCTAGGTATTGAAGGAAAAAAGATGCTCTACCGGAGATTGGAGAAGCGGAAGAGTACTTGGCTGAGGACTGATTTGAATTTTAAAGTAGATGAATAAGAGAATCCATTATTGCTCTGAGGTTTATCTTAGAGAAGAAAACAATGAAAGGTCCAACCTACTTTTATGGTGCCGTAGATCTAGAAAAAAAAAGCCTTTGACGACGTGGAGTGAAACATACGTACGAGTATATTAAAGGATATTGGAACAAAAAACAATGACAGATGTCTGATACACTCTCTACATAGACAGAAAGCGGAAATGATTAAATAAGTTTAAAGCAAAGAAAACTAAATTACAGAACGGAGTCGAGCAGGATCAATCATTAACACCCTTGATCTTCAATGTGTACTTTGAGAAGGCAAATAACAAGATCAAGGCAAAGATAAAAGGTGGCCTAAGAATACAAGAATAAAGGATGAGCTTGCTGCGATTTGCAGACGACATAGCCCTCCATGCAAAGAGGAAAGAAGATCTAAGGGGAATAAAAAGAGCCACCTTAAGAGGACAAGATTAAAACTAAATTTATGGTCTGTGGTCACAGTAGGAAAGCTAATTATCAAATAAGACCGGGGAAACATTCACTCGAAGGTTTGAAAGAGTTTTTTTAAGCTAGGCAGGGATGGAAAAAGTAATCAAGAAAGCGTAAAGAGAATAGAGCAAGTAAATAAGGCAATTAGGAAGAAACAGTTATTGGTGGCATAAAGTACTACAATGCATCTACATCTAAATCTAAATAATACCCCGCAAACCTCCACAGGTCACCACCCATAAAAGAGAATACAAGGTGTGATCAAAGGATCGACCTGACTGATTTTATTCTGCGCAAACCGTTCAACGGATCAAAACGAGACACAGTGCGCCATCTAGCGACGCATTTGACGACTTAAAGGAGAGGTGTTGCGTTTGTTTACGTCGAGTCCTTACGCAGCAGCAGCGGTACGTGTCTTAACCTGTTCGTCGCCGCGGGCAACGACAGCAATGAAGGAGCTAGATGAACAGCGTGTGTGCGTGAAATTTTGTTTCAAACTTGGCAAAAGTGCTACGGAGACATTTGGAATGATTCAGCAAGCCTTTTTTAACGAAGCTATGAGTCGAAGTCAGTGTTTTGAGTGGTACACTCGTTTTAAATCGGGTAGAACCACATACCATATCATACTTGTAAAACCATATACAAAACCAAAATTCATGCAAACCTACACCTACAGAGCCATATATTCATGCAAAAACCTTTTTAACTTACACGCATGCAAATACATATACTATACAATAGATATAACTAAGCTGTTTTTAAACCTACGCAAGGAATTTTTGTTGTTACGGTGGTGAGACACGGGCGTAATGAACAGCACAAGAAGATTGGATACGATTCAGATGCAGTACAACAGTAGAGTGATAAAAATAATTTAGATAATCATGGACGTCTGGAGATCAAAGAAAGAGCAACAAATGGAGACGCACGAGGCATATAGTATTCGAGAAGGAAGAGACGTTTTCCTAAATGAAAAGATGGCCATGTCAGAACAAAGTTATACGCATGCAGTCCCATCTATTGATTGTTTTCGAAAGCACCTTATTAGTGATTTTTTTGCCTGTCGGTGAATGTTCAACAAATGTTCGCGAAAATCGTTTCTCCCACCCGTTGCTAAGTGAGTTTTGTGACTCGATTTTCGTGATCATCATCCGTCCAAATTCGTTGAGAGTTGTGCCTGCATGCAGTTTATGGACCTCCAGTAACAAGTGAAGGAAATATTAAACATTGATGTCGAGACTTTAAAAATGGCCACACAAACGTGCATGGTGAAGTGCGAAATAGAAGCCCCAGTATCTGACACGATGAAATCGTTCCAAAAGTGAACTACAAACTGCGACTCGATCGACGATTAGTGCTCTGGCTGATAAATTTCCTCTTGTTGGACGCATCACTGTTTACACGATTGTTACGAAAAAGCTCGAATATCACAAATTGTGTGCAAGGTGAGTAACGAGAATGCTTACTGACCAACAAATAGAGCAAAGAATATTGAGTGAACGAACCTTTTTTGGCAACTATCCTCGGTCTTTTGCGTCTAGAGAGTATTTCCTCTTCTTGCAATTGAAATAGTACCTCAGTGGAAAACGCTTTGAGACGGCATTAACCCAAGACCGTCGGGTTCAATTGGTTCAACTCCTAGGCGGTATACTTCTATGCTGAGGGGTTAAATAAGCTGGTGCAGCTTTATGTAGCACTAAGAAGTGAACCGCAATCACGTAAAAAAGTGGATTAGGTATGTAGGTAATTAAAACCTTCAATGAAAATATGTTCGAAAGAACATTTATTTAATGACAAACCGCCCCTTCCTTTTCGAATATCCATGCTACGTTAGAGTCGGTTTAAGAAAGCAGCCTTCAGAAGACGCCAACAAGAAATAAAAAGCAACTAAAAATTAGAGCACCAAAAACAAATCAGAAAAAATACCCTTTCTAAAACAGAACTATTGTTGACTGTAACCAGCTGTCTGGAGGTTTGTTTGAGCCCTTTCCATCCAATTTTAGGAGCTATAAGAATAAGTGTAAAGCCATTGGGTGATAAGCTTTATTGGTCAGTGATTATTATACTATTGTCCTTTTTAAAAATATTTTTCTGTACGTGAGATAGACGGCGTGATAAGTTATATTGCAAAAGTGAATGATGTGTTAACGGTGCGTGAATTTGTACAGTATATGAATTTGAAGATTTCGTGATCATGGACAGAGTGTGGCGATGGACGTTGTACGTATTTATAGTGTGAACCTAGGCTAGGTGTGATGGTGAAGTTGCGGTGGGTAATCTTTAAGTCTCATTGGATATAAGATCATTTTTTCTCACATCTGTTTTTCTTGTGTATGTATGTGCATTTAAACAAGATAACTTGGGAGAGCTGCTCCGAGCAAATTTGGATTGAAAACCTATGATGATGACCATATTCTTTAATTTGAACAGAAAAAAGTTAGAAGTGAAGTTAGATCTCACTTAGTACTAGGGCCAACGGTGTGTGAAGTAGAGTGGGAAGAGACGGTTATCTTACTACGCCATCTGCTGTCTTCCAGAAACTTCCGTTAACTGAAAAACTTTGGGTTTGCTCACAACATAGGATATCCTACCTACCAAAACCCCTAAAATTAACCCTAAATGTCGTGAACTAAACCAGTTTCACGATCGATTCATCCAACATCGACAGTTGATTCTTTCACGAGTAGTTCTGCGAGGATGCAGTGACACTCATCAAAAGCCTGCCTAGGAAAATTTTCCATCCAAAATCATACGAGACTGACTGGAAGTCTTAAATGAGAGGATAAAGTTTGCACTCCTGAATACAGTTGAGAGAATTCCATGCATGACTTTTAACGAGTTTATATTCTGTCAAAACATTTTAAAAACGAAAAAATCAATTACATCTACTGAACAGATTTTTGCAAAATATGACCTTGACCTGGTTTATTCGCCATCATAATAATGGCGCTTTTCGAGGGATTGAAGTTCCTCTGAAATAAAACTTTCTGTCGTAAACTTGGTAGATTATTATTGCACGAAAGAAAAAGTAGAATGCCAATGACCGAGAATTTCCATACTAATAACATTTTTATATTTACTTTCTTCCACAGTAAACTTCGAAGGAGTCCGACGGGTATTGAGGGTTTCAAACTGTGTTTCCACGGCTTTTTAAGCCGAAGTTCCATAAACTGTGAATATTGACTTTCCATTGCCCTTGAAATACTTAGTACTCCAACTCTAACCATAATTTAATCATTCAGGAAATAGATAAAGGAGATCAGAACCATCACCAACACTCTTTCGTTGCTGTTTCATCCGTGAAACGTGTCATCAGTATCACACGAACCTCAATGAAATCACAAAAGCACAGCGATTTCTGTCGTGCAACGAATGTTAAATGTTCCCATTGCTATGCGGTACTTCCGGGATCCGAACTCAAGCCATCAAATCTATCCGGTGTACGTTGTGTGTTCAGTGTGTTTAATGGATTGGCAGGGGACCCTGTCATGTCGGAAGGTCGCATTAAATTGGCTGTAATCTAATTAACCCGTATTCAAGAGATTTCAATTAAATGGTTAAAAAATTACATTATTTACCACAAACTTGCATCTACAACTAAACAATACTCAATAAGGTGCAGTGGATAGCTTCCTGAATTCCCCCCCAGAGCCTGGTTCGATTGGGTAGTATCCCGATCGGTACTTGAGGTGCTTTATGGAGAGCACTATACTGTGAGTACACCGTCCGTCGGATGGGACGTTAAACTTCCGCTTGGCGCCTTTCCTTAAGAGTAGGTTAATGCCGACTGCTCTCCCCACTCCTCCCTTACTTCCTATCATCCCTAAAGATGCAAATACCATCCCTAAAGACCTCAGCTATCGATCTTCTCCCCTAAATGTACCACTACTTCGAGATGTCTACGCAGCGTTTGATCTTGTCCTCCCCTGTAATTCGTTTTTTACTAATGAAGGATCTCAGGTTTTCCCGACGTATGGTATTCAAGAATTCAACCTGACCCGGTGGGAAACCCGAGAAAAATTCTTGAACGTTTTTTACTATTTTTCAATACGACTTTGATTTCTTACTATTATGATTCCCAACTGTCTGAAGGAAGAACAAATATTTATATCTATCTGTACTGGATGGAGTCTACCCCCCTTATCTTTGTGGTTTAACCTACCATAATAGTTTGGAGCATAATACCTGTAATTCCCTTGTGGCATAGTTAAACTCACGTGTTCTGCACCTTGCTAAAAGTTTGCCTTGCTTGTTCTCTTCGCATCTCAAGTGGCTCCCAGCCTAATTCCTCTAAAAGGCCTGTCACGCTCGTCTTCTTATCCTAAAACTTTTTTTCGAATCTAACGGATTTTATTTGAACTTTATCTAATTATTTTACCAACAATTTCTCCCAAGGATCTCAAATACTTGCGCCGTATTCCAAATGTGGCATAACTAAAGAGAAATAGCATCTCTCTTTATCTGACGGAAAAGATTTTTTCCGTCTAATCCTTTTTTTAGCAATACAGCAATTTCAAATTTTAAAAATCATTCGTTTTTCAAACAAGTTCATTTTTACAATTAAATAAAACAATGAAAGAATGCAATTACGGCAACGAGACGAGAAGTTTTCTCGCAGAATAGGGGTGAATTTCTTAATCATGTACAGGTATATATTCGTACGATAACTGTCCGGAAGGTATCCTCCGTTTTCTTTTAGCGTGAGAATCAATAGAGGGACCCGAGTGGTCACTGTATTGACGCACTCAGTAAGTCAGTACGCCTCGAGCTGCAGTGGTTGGAACCTTGCGACGCTTGTCGTTTGTTTACAATAGCGAGTCAAAATGAGCAACATAATTGAAATTCCCGCCAAATATGAAGTCCGTGCAGTGATAAGGTTTTTACGAATAAAAAAAAACTTCAAAGCTGCCGACATTCATCGGGAAATTGTGTACTGCACGGACCAAATGTGATGAGTGGCGGAGTTGTTGCGTCAGTGTTGTCGCTCGTTTAAGGGTGAACGTAAATGTCCATGATGATGGTAGAAGTGGCGGCACGTCTGTGTTGAACAATGAACTGAACCTGTAATTGATGACAAAGTTCATGAAAATCGGAGTTTAACGATAAATCTTTAGAAAGATTTCCATATATTTCAACGACTCTGTTGCATGGAAGCACGACTGAAAAGTTAGGCTACTACATACTCTGTGCTCGTCTCGACGGGGAACTCCAAGATGACGTCCTCGGTCAGCTGCGATCTCAGGCGGCAGAATTTAATGCTGAAGGAATTTGAAAGCTAGTTCAGGGATATGACTAATGCTTAAATGTGTGTTTATGCTTGGCGAATAAGTACAAATTAGTAGAGATATGTAGTTTTTAGATGAAAATAATAAATGTTCTGTATTTATTCGTGTATTTGGTATAGCATAACGGAGGTTACTTTCAGAACGGCTCTTGTATAACAATAAAAGAACAAAGGAATTTCAATTAAATAGAAGAATTGGTCCAGGAAAATTTAGAATAGTTCAAAAGTCGGCACACGATAGCCTAAGAGTCATAAAGTCTGCATGTTTTCGACCCTGAGTGTCATGCGTTGTACTTTACAAACGCCAATTCATGATAAGCCTCGATATTCTTATGATAATGCAAGTAATCAATAGGCAATTGTCCGAGTATTTTGAAAATACATTAGTCCCGAAGTTTGGTTATAAATATTTATTGATGGCGTACAAAGAGTTGGTGTACGGCCATTTCTCAATTACATTGTTAAACCTTAAGGATTTTACCGAGCAGGCACTATTTGGGAGATCATTGAAAACTCTTATCGCCAAGTAACCTGACTAATAGTGGGTATCAGATAGCCTATAACGGCTTTTGCGTAGATTGCGACTGATAATTATGTCATGCAAGTAAACAGATGATTGAATATGTATAGATAAAGGCCTTGCTTAATACACAAGGGGTTTGTAGCACAGACATACCATAGAAAGTTGAAATTTGCAGTTTTTTTCAATATAGGTCAGCAATGCTCACGAGGTCCAGAATCGTTCAGGATCGATGTTGGCTTTTTCCACAGTATAAGTAATTTGAAAGCTTCTTCAGGATGCCTCAAGATTCAAAGATCATGGGTTAGATTACCCTGGAAAGAGGCAAAGTGGGCCAACTCTCATGTAATCATCACTTACTAACGTTTCAACTTTCTTAACCAAGTATAACACCCTGGAAAGTTCATTATCCAATGTACGCGGATGGTCCCAGAAGTACCCGGACTGACCTAGAGATGGCAGTAATTATTTGAAAATATCACCGTATTAAAAAGTACGCAATCTATTAAGCAAATGTTTCAAGTTTGAAGACGCCACATTGTTTCGTATTTGTTTGGCAGCCAGCAATAGTGAACGTTTTCAGTGAATTTGTGAAAATGGAGAAAATTGGTCATGAGATACAATGCTTTTATTTGAAAAACCTCAGCCCAACCAATATAAAAGCATAACTGGATTCTACTCTGGGTGATTCTGCTCCTTCGCTTACAAGATTAAAATATTGGGTAGCAGAGTTGAAACGACGCCGTACGAGCTGCCAAGACGAGCATCGCATTGATCGACCAAATGAGGTGACGACTCCAGAAACGGTGAAGAAAATCCACAAAGTGATACTGGACGATTATCGACTGAAAGTGCGCGAGCTAGTAGACATAGTAGGTATTTCAAAAAGTGCGGTACATCGCATATTAACTGACAATCTGGACATGAGAAAGATGTGTGCAATATGGGTGCCGCGATTGCTCACACTCGAGCAAAACCAGTGCCGTGAAGATGTTTCAATTGAATGTTTAACAAAGTTTTACAGCAACAAAGCAGAATTTTTGAGCCGTTTCATAACCATGGATAAAACATGGGTCCATTAATTCACAACTGAGACAAAAGAACAATCAAGACAATGAATTCAAAAGGGAGTACCGGCTCCAAAAAAGGCGAAGACCGTTTCATCTGCAGGCAAGGTCATGGCGTCCGTTTTTTGGGATGCGTGTGGTATAATTTTAATTGACTATCTTGAAAAAGGAAAAAATATCCACGGCGAGTATTATGCAAATATATTGCAACGTTTGAGCGAAGAAATCAAACAAAAACGGTCGCATTTGGCCAATAAGAGAGTGTTGTTTCGTCAAGACAATGCACCAGCTCACAAATCCGTTATTGCAATGGCCAAAATTAATGAATTAAAGTTTGAATTGCTATCTCATGCACCCTATTCGTCAGATATAGCCCCCTCGGATTATTTTCTGTTCGTAACTTGAAAGAATGGCTTGGTTGTCCAAGATTTTTCAACCGTGAAGAAGTGATCTCGGCAGTTAATGGCTATTTTGAGGAGCAAGACAGTTTTTATTATAAAAAGGGTATCGAACTTATTGAACATCGCTGGGAAAATTGCACATAGCTGAAAGGAAATTATGTTGAAAAATAAATAAATTTTTTTCCAACATGTTTGTTTCTTCTTTTTTGGGTCGGGTACTTCTGGGACCACCCTCGCAAATACACAATTCATCATCTTCACCGTCAACTTCGATGGTAGGCCCCACGAATGGATGGAGGGAGTAATCGCATTAAATCATAGTCGGCTGCGGATGCTGTGACATACCTACTCCATTTCAACTGTGTTTAAGTAAAAACACCGCGTAGCACTAAGTGATGAAATTCTGCTTCAACTGAAATACTAATTCATCTCGAAGCATAGTCGGAGTCTTGTTCAAACGAAAAAGGAGGTAAAATTAAATTTTTAATGGCCTCTTCAAAGAATAACGCCCTTTCAAATTTCGCCTTTTTTTACATTGTTCTCGCGCGCAATTGACAAGAAAAACATGATCTTTATAGATAGAAATGAAACCAAATGATTTCATAAGGAAAAAATTAGCCGACGGCACCTTGCTATATTAAAAAAATAAGATAGCAGAAATTTACAGATCAAATCATAGTTGAATTTTTAAAAAGCGAAAAATTAATACCATGCGGGGGTAGGCTAGTTTACCATCATGACGTATCATGACGCATGGTCAAGGTTTCAAGTAGACTTTTACAAACATCCGTCTAAACTACAGCGAGATACAAGGAGATAATTAGATATTCAATTTACCGGAGTTCATTGTAAGAGTTGAAAATAATGGAAAACAATGCTCATTAAGATACAAGCCGAATCATGATGAAGTTTAAATTAGATCGTTTCCCAAGGCACCAAAAACTGAACCTTGTGCCGAACCCCTTACAAAAAGTGACTAAAATGTTTATGATTAATGATTTTTTTTATTCACGTTGCCTTTCTTGTTAATTACGTTGGTAACGAGTTCGCAAGTTTAACACCTACGTTAAAGTTTTTCTGCAAAAATAGCTGAGGTTCCCAGAAACATCACTGACATAATAAATTTGTTAGTACTCAAGTCACGTGAAAACTTTACAGGAATTTGCCTTACTAAGGTCATGGCTGAAGAGCTAAATTACATTTGAACGTAGCCAAACAATCTACGAGTGAGAAAATTCCAACGCATCGAGTATGTGTTATGTAATAACATTCAGTAACATGAGGCACGTGATACATGCACTTCTGTTTTCGAATCGGCTGTTAAGTAGTATACATGCAATATGATTTAATTTGTTCGCAAAACTAAAAACAAAAACATAAGGATGTTTTACTAGCAAGCAAAGGTAGACCGTCTCATGGATCTACTATCTGCATAGCAATAAAAGATGGAATCAGAAGGAAATATTACCATAGGCGCTTTGTTTTGATGGTCGTTGAAAACTGCAATATTCGCCAAAGGATATGGTGAATTTTAGTAAGTTGTTTAGCAATTATGCAAAACACAAAAGCACAATTTAAAACTAGATATAGAAGTAGCAAGCTTGTTACTGGTGCTCGTCGATTTATCCAGCCTCAAACCGATTTTCTCGGTATGTATTATGGTACATAGTAAAACTGAAGCTGTGTTGATTACCTTAAGGAATACTGCCATAATCGTGCAATTTGGACTACTAATAAACTTTGAAAAATTAAGTCCGCATCATGAAAAATATTTGAATACCATAAAATCTGACAAATAGAATAGGAATAAAATATATAGGAGTTGATTAAACGGTGAATTTAGATCGAGGAAATCTTCAGGAAGGACGTAGATGATAGTTTTTTATCGGTATTTTTTTGTTATTCAAATATGGGAAAATATTTAGCTAATACAAGAAATGAACAAGGAGGAGGGAATTGATGACGCGGACATTGCATAAAGATGTTGGGAGAGGGCTCGACAAAACTTTGATATGGAGCGGTCCTGTACGGCGCGGAAACGTAGTCACTGAAGCAGGATGATAAACGTAGATTGGAGGCTTTTGAAATGTGGGCGTGGAGAAGGATGGAAAAGGTGAAATGGACAGAAAAGAAAACAAACGGTGAAGTGTTTGGTATGGTAGGGGAGGAGAGGGAACTTTCGGAAGAAATCCAAAGGAGGCAGGAATGATGGGTGTAAAGCATATTGATTGGTGTTGGAATGTTGAAGACTGTGATAGAGAGTCGTCTTTATTTTGAGGCGAGTTTGAGACTATGGAGTCTCTTCTACCACCTCAC
The DNA here is from genome assembly GCA_037158775.1 of Hetaerina titia. Classification (NCBI taxonomy): domain Eukaryota; kingdom Metazoa; phylum Arthropoda; class Insecta; order Odonata; family Calopterygidae; genus Hetaerina; species Hetaerina titia. Next base: position 38,099,052 of record CM073777.1, read on the forward strand.
CCATCGTCGTGCATTTACAGGATTCTTATAGATAAATGAAACAAAGTATACCTAATTAATAATAGAGAGGAAAACGTTAGGCAACGAAGTAGGGGAAAGAATAGGATAGGTACGCTGGACGGAACGAAGGAGATAAGAGAGCAGAATTGATGAAGGATTTATCGAAAAGAAATTCATCTAAACTACACAGTAATCAACCCGGTCGGTTTATTAGGTGATGGTAGAGTTCACCCAGGACTAAGCCCAACGGCGAGTGAAATGCACACATCAGGGTAGGGGGGCCAGTTCCTTTCCCTGTGCCGGTTATGGTTTCCCAGGAAGATCTGGTACCCGAAAAATCTCATAGATTTCGTTGAGCTGCAGGTGCCCAGAGAGGTTTTCCCAGGAATCGAACTTGGGTCAGTTATCCAACGCCCTACCTTTGGACTACCGCGACCCACCAGAATTTCATCTAATATCTTGGATTAAAATTATATCCTCTCTTTATCATAGACATTGACGTGAAGTAACCATTAATATTAAAAACACAACTCGAGGTTCATATCTTAGTCAAAAGAAGAAGTGCCGGCAATGGTGAGAGAGGAGGAGGAAGGATTGTTGGGAGAAATCCGAAGGAGAGAGGAAAAGTGGATGCAGAGCATTTTGAATGGCGTTGGAATGCCGAAGACTATGGTAGAGGGGTGGACGTTAGGCAGGAGAGAGACAGAGGGAAGAAAAGAATGCATTAGGCATGTTGGACGGAATGGCGAAAAGAAGTATGCGGAATTGAAAAAGGGTTTATTGTACTGCCGGATGCAAGTTAAGTTTTGTTAGCAGAGGCAAAGAAACGTATCGTAGTTCAGTCTCTGTACATCCAAAACCTATCATTGGCACACAACCTAAAAATAATGATAATTTACCAACATTTTTCTTAATTTCAACATTTCAAGAAAAACCCTACCTGAATTTCAAAAAAAATAATATTTACCCAACATTGTTATCCTATCAATTTCAGGAAAATTTGCTTTATTTCAGCAAGTTTCTCTTCCTATTAATTATAAATTCCTAGGCTATTATTATTAGGTAATCTACCGTTTAAGGTAGGTTTTTGGATGGACACAACTATCAAATAAACATTTTGTGACTCCCCACCTATCGAACTAATCTATATCAGGTCCCTTTTCATCTCGGTGTACTTCTTTCCTCCCTTCATCCCGTCCAACATCCCTATCCTGTTTCTGCCCTTACCTCGCTTGCCCAACATCCTCCCCTCTATTACCTTCTTCAACATTCCACTACCGCTCAATACGCCTTTCATCCATTTTTCCTGCCTCCATACGATTTCTCTCAACAAACCCCTCTCCTCACCCACCATCTCCAGTACTCCTTCATTTGTTTTCCTTTCGGTCCCTTTCACCTTCTCCATTCTTCTCCACACCCACATTTCAAAAGCCTCCCATCTAGGTCTATCCTCCTGCTTCAGCGACCACATTTCCGCGCCGTACATAGCTATGCTCCATATCAGAGTTTTTACTAGTCTTTTCTTAACATCCCTACTCAACGTCCCCGTCATCAACTTCCTCCTCCTTGAGAAAGCCTCCTTGCCTAGCGCAATTCTTCTCCTTACGTCCCTACCACTTTGACCGTATTGGTCCAAAACACTTCCGAGATATGTAAACTGCTCTACCTGCTCTATTCTTTCCCCGCCTATTTTAATATTTAGCTTAGCCTTTTTCTTTCTGGAAATTCGCATAACCTTTGTTTTATTAACATTGATTCTCATCCCATATTTATCGCACTGAACCTCCAATTCACTCAGCAATGCTTGCAACCCCTTGGCTGACTGAGCAACTAATGCTTGGTCATCAGCGAACCAAACCGATTTTGCGAATTCCCTTCCGACTTTCATTCCTACCTCCAGTTCTTCCCATGCCTCTTTAATCATTTCCTCCACATATACGTTGAACAGCACCGGTGACAATGGGCAACCCTGTCTTACCCCTCTTCCTAACACAGCCCATCCGGACTCTCCGTTCCCCACTCGTACCTGAGCAGTCTGAGACATGTACAGGTTGCGGATCAGTCTCCTGTCCCTCCAATCCATTCCTAAATTCCTAGATTTACTTAAAACTAGCAATAATTCAGCTAAGGAAATTTTACTCAGTTACAGCAAAATTGGAAGACAAAACTGTTCTTTGTACACACCGAGGGTGATTATTGGTAATTTAAATTGTTTGTATCTGTAAGTACTAAACTATCAACATTGCTGAAGCAAGGGAAAATATAAACTTGGATTCAAAGTACTTTTGGCTGAAGCAAGAGTGCTTAACAGGCAGATGTTGGTAAAAATAAAATTGGGAATCTCATTTGGAGGAGTGCCTGCCGCAATGAGTGTTTACGACGCTAAAATGGATTGCAGACCTTTTCGTTTATTTTAATTTAGCAGGCCAAAGTTATTGTGTGCATCCATGGGATGAGTAGGCGTCTCTATGAGACTTTTTAACTATTTTAATCTCTGTTCCTACCCCTGAGTGAACTCTTGGGCGAGTTCAATGTTACTCATCGGTTCGCTCTCGAATAAGAAGACCAATCCATTTCAAAGGTGTAAAAATATAAGTGAGAGAATGCGGAAAACCTCTTCCCACCATTGCCCAACCCTCCTAAACGTGATCATCAACTCACACTTCTCCGTTCTTCCCGTGTTTTTTTACAGCCACCACTAGCGAGCTTGTACGTGTGAGGATTGCAAAAAAAATATAATAACAAAAGCAAACCAATGATTTCGATCCGTTACCTCGGCCGCCCGATACTTTCCGCTGGGCCAAAACGACGACACCGTAGAGGCAGGGAGGTAATGTCCCGTGCGAGCGAGCGGAATTGCCGCCACTTATTCCCGCCTTAACACGGATTCATCAGGAAACAAGCAAAGGAGAGAAGAGTGTGGGTGGCAAAGCAGTATTGAGACGGATGGGCATCGGGATCAAAGGGTACGGTGTGAAAGGGGAGAAGGTTAAGTCGACTAATCGACCAGGGTATCAAACTAAAAGCACCCGAAAGGGTGTGGGGCAGAGGTTGGATTGGAGAAGAGGACAGATGCTTGGAACCGGCACCGGAAGATTTATACCGTGAATTAAACAGGACACGAAGAAAGCCCATTCCATCCATTAGTAATTTACCGAGAGGCAAAGAGCATTACAGGATTATTAGGAAAGAGTGGATTGAATTTAATCGAATCATGAGTGCTGCATGCACAATTTACCCTACCGGATGAAAATAAAAGTCGCGTGAATTAAATTTATATACAAATGGACCAACTCTTAACCCAAAATACAATCGCGGATTAGAAAAAAATGAGAAAGGAAACAGAATGGCAAAACAATTACCCTTCGTAATCATTTGCTCCCACGAATCGCGGGAAAAGTAAAAGAAAATACCAAACACAACTCTCCATAAAAAGAGACGTTTCAGGCGTGATATGGCGGAATATCATGATTAATTAAAATTAGCAATTTTCCACAAAAAATTTTTTGTGGAAAATTGCTCATTTTAATTAAACAACTCCATATTATTTATTAATTATTCTATTATATCTTACATTAAAAATTCTTAAAAATTATCTTAAACTTCATGGTATTTCGTGCTGACTTTAACCTTTCCCCTCCTATTTTGCACAGAGCTGTTTGTAGTCGACGTATCTTTAAAATTCACTCCAATCTGTCCATGCATTTGAGGTTAGCGTATCGGTTCTTGCGACGGGAAAAACAATATTCACCAATTCCGTTCGTATTCCATCATACTCCTCCATAATCGCCCACTTCGCTTTACTTTTCCTTTCAGCAGTGGTGAGTGTATGCGTGTTTGATGGCTGGAGTCATTAACAACAACAGGGTCCATTTGGTTTTAATTCCATTCACCACATGCACAAGCAATAAATTTCCCCATACCTGGTTTCCTAACCCTTTGTGCCATGAAGAGACCTACTGCAGGATAAACATATAGTTGCTGTGTGCCATCACGTTGTGATCCTTTCCTCGCTCGGTTCTACGGTTTCGTAGGGTTCGTCCCTCCCCTTTTCCCCTAGCTCGAGAATAGAATCGATGGCTAAAATTCTCTTATTTTCGCTGTCGAAAAAAGGTGAAGGTGGTGGAAAAAATAACCCTCCCTCGCTGCCCAATGAGGTAGGTAACTTGTGGAACCGAATGCAATCGCAGATGTCGTCGACGGCTCCGAACTTCCCACGGAGAAATCAATAAGATCATTTAAATGTCTCAAGAGCTGTCCTGATATTTCTTCCCAACTTAAGTGTTACCAACGTAACTACCCGGTAATGTGGGGTACGGGCATCGATTTGTCCTATCGTATGAGTAAAAGAGGAAACCGCACAAGATTCATTCCGAAATTGTCAAAATATAGTTGTCTTACCTGTTCACATATACTATACAAATCAGAATATTACATTCCAAAATCTCGTACATGTACTCCGTGCGTACACACACGGCACCTATCTGACTGCATATTCACATAAGTAGAGATATAAGGAAAAGATAAAGGAGCAAATAATACATCTTAAAGAAATATACAGAAGATGTGGATAAGGAGGAATCGAGCAGATCACAAGTGCAAAAATATTAAACGTAAATTACACTGAAATCTAGGGATTATTAGACTTATTTCTTGTAATGTCCGCGAGCACTTTCGAAGGATTGAAACACTTCCTTCCTCGTGTTTTCCCGCCAGGGTTTGGTAGTTTCCTGCCATGGTGGTAAGGCTCTTTATTACTATATTTACTGTATCTACATCTTTCAAAAATACATGCTTTGATTTAATTTATTTTCCTTAATCACCTTGATATTAAAACTTGAGCATTAACCGTATTCGTACCTTTCTTTCTACATGATTTCCGTGAAAAATGCGATAAGCGGCTATCACGGAATCCCTTCAAAATTCCTTGCAATGAAGAATGCATCAAGGCCGCATAGTATTAATGGCCTCAAATGCGCCCCTTAGAATAAATGGCATAAAAACATTTTCACAGATATTTTATAATTTCATTCCTACCTTAACCTCGCGAGGATTTTTTCCCGATAAATCGTACCAAATCAAATTGCCACCCCACCCCCCCCCGATGTAGCTGGCAGACGAACGGAGGCCGACCGTTCTAAATCAATGTGCATTAAAAACTACCAACAACACTCAATGCCAGGGATGCATTTACGCAAATAGGATTTCTTTTTAGATAACGGACACAAAAAATAAATTCAAATCCAGTTCACGTCACGTTGACCTAATAATTAACTTCGGCTCTTGCGCAACCGACGTTTAATAAAAGGTGCAGTTCGATATTCTCATACGTGAAACTACAGCATCATTCAATGGCGGAGGAATCAATCAGTGTCAATCCAATGCGTGAACTAAAATTCTGGAATAACCACAGCTCCGTTCTGAATACTGTTTGGATACCTAAGAGTGTGAATATGAGTTACATCGTGGAAAAGTAAGATATTCGTACAAGGATCCACGGCTAAATTGTTTATGCTTAGTATTTTTAACCCTCCGCGGCGACTGGCATGAAAGAAAGCTTATATGTCTTGTGTGTCTTCCGATTAATGAATTAATACTGAGTAAACGGAAAGTAAATCATCTACTCATTACTGGGGTTGATAACAAAATTCGTTGTTGCAGATAGTAAAAATGATTCCCATAATATGTTCTTAATATCCACATGTTCAAGGCACCACCGAAATAATTATTACATTATTATTCAGTCAATAGCAACTCAAGGTTCAGCACAGGTTACAAAAAAATCGACGGTCGTAAGTGATTATCACTGATGCATTGAGCTTGAGTGTTGAAAATTTCTTAAACAGAGAATAGGGATATGAAAAAATGAAATTTGCTTGATATGTGAGTAAGTAGTTACATTGCAAGTTCTTTGAAGGCAGATGCCAGATTATGCAATTATTGAAATAAGATTCGTTTTTAAACATAATAGTTCCAAGTATTTAGTACAAACTAGTGAAATAAGCAAAGTTATCACTTATCTAATATCATACTAAAATTAAAATTCCATTATGTTATATTCTATGTAAACCCCATCATATATTGTCCCTACAAAGTTGTCATCTTAGTTTACTAGGTTTCATTTTCATTAAATAAATTCTTTCATTGGCCATGTTATGGGTTAAATACGCTCGCTCTTGCGTAATTATATTTAAAATAAAAATTCTATGCAAATCGAAGTGTGTTGCTAGAATACATTAGTACTTTTTCGTTTGACGGAGATGTAAATATCGAATTATTTTCATGACTTTTACATCACATCAATGTATGTGATAATGACAGGATGTAATTTTAATTCCTGATGTTGGATCAATATTCTTTTTCAATGTTATGAAAACGATCAAAAAAACATTGCTCTCATAGAACATTATTTTATTAAAATGAAAACAATATGAACATTAAAATGTTTCGCGCGATTAAATTGCTAATAGACGAAAACATTTTCCGCATGGAGCAATAATTTATATTTTGATGTTTTTAAATCATTTGTAATGCAAGATATAAGTACCAAAATTGCGTGGTTAATTTAAAATTTCAATTTTCTCGATTTAGCTTTTTCGGCCGTTAACTAATGATACATGGAAATCATTCTATTCAAATTTGCATGTATTCATTGCAGTTCAAACCATTTAATTGATTCTGTCCTATTATAGAGGAAAGTTTGCTATTCTTCTTAATGATATCCACCAATGTAATCCGCATGCATATAAAAATTTCGTTCCCATGGATTACACAGCTATCACATATTGTACTTGTAAAGTCGAGAAATTGTTTTTTAAAGGGTTTCAAATACGAATTTTTATCATGGTCCCTGACTTATTTCATTTTTCGAGCAATTTTATCCCGCAACCAGAAGCAGCGGTTTCTCCGGTCGCGCAAAAAATTTAAAACGTTGCAATAATTGTATCTCTGAATCTTTTATTCTCAATGATAACTTTATAATCGCCGCGTTAATGACCTTTTAGTAACCGATTTTTTTATAAGGCGACTAAACAATTTTGCCAAAAGTCCCGAAAACCTGTTGGAAAAAAATGCTCATACTTCCATTAAACTTAAAACTAAAAAATCATTTTATTTATTAAAAACGTGAACCTTTCGATCCCTTTATGAAGTTGTATTAATTTTGCAACGATGTTCATTTCTTTCTCAACGCAGGTTTGTATTAGCTAAAATAATCCAATCGAACGAATACATAAAATATCATAAATTTAATATTTTTAATGGTATACACAAAATTACCCAAATTAGCCTTTATGTTATGGTGCCTTGAGTCTTTCCTATTATTTCGTGAACGTGAACGAGAAATTCCTCCGAGAGTTGGTGAATAGATTCGGTGAGATTCGCCACCTTTTGTAAGATCAGCATTTTCCAAATAATCTAAAGTTTGTACCCGAGGATAAATACGCCGGAAAAAGCTAAATAACCGAGAGAAAAAAAGAAATGTTTTCACATCAGAAGTTCTTTTATTGATTTTCATTCAGTCCTACTAGGCCTGCAGTACTTGGATAACCAAGGAAAATTAACTGGCAAGTTTTGAATCAATGGAAATAATTTATAATACATCAATAAGTTTAATAATACCCCAAGATAAACGACGTAAAAAGGCTTTCGAAAGTAGGGAGGACATAATTAATTCAAGCATCAAAGCAGTTATGTGTTAAAACGTAAAAAACAAATCAGTCCGGGATCTGAGACAAATTTCATATCTTGCTGTATAGGAATTATCCCACTTTATTCCGACGCAAAAAAAATTAAACGGTTATGTGCTTTTTATACTGCATATGGCTGCACATGAGGAAGTACTGAGAGGAAGAACGAGGAAGTACTGGAGACGGTGGGTGGGGAGAGGTGTTTGTTGAGAGAAATCCTATGGAGGCAGGAAAAATGGATGAAGGGCGTATTGATCGCCAGTGGGATGTTGAAGACTGTGATAGAGGGGAGAATTTTGGGCAAGCGAGGAAAGGGCAGGAACAGGATAGGTATGTTGGACGGGATGAAGGGAGGAAAGAAGTACACAGAGATGAAGAGGGACCTGATGTAGAGTAGGTTGCTGGATTGGGTTTTGTGTGGAGGTACAATATATTTATTTGATAGTTTTGTCCATCCAAAAACCTACCTTAACCGGTAGATTACCTTAAAAAAATGGCTGCACAAACCTACATCGATCAATAATATTACTCAATAATATGTTCAATAATCGTTATATGACTAATAGTTAAAAATAAACAATTTGTAGGCAACATCTTTAGGATTCCTTTCATTTACATCTGGACTACGCCATCAATAGTTGAACCAGGTATGAAGGGGACTATTATTTTGATCACTTGCAGCTGCTTTAGAAATGCAAATGTTAAATCTTTGTGAATGTCCTAGTAGTTTTATTACATGAACTCATTGTACAGGTATACCTATTAATTGAAAATATCTTGTTTCTGATGAAATAGTCAGCCATACAATATTTTTTAAAGTTCAATTTATACTTCCACGGAAGAAAATTACAAAAAACAATCTGCACATCTCTAGTCACAAACTATAAAAAAAATTAATTGATTCATTAAATTAATCAAGTAATGATAGAGTTGAAATGGTAATTACGCATATAAAACTAACACGTTGATTGCTTGACGATGATTTTCCAAGCTCACATAAAATTAAACCACTTATACTTGATCTCTTCTCACATAGACTTATTGATTTGTTTCAAACCCAATCAAATCCGCAGAGTAATACTCACTAATAGCGATTTTTTATCATAGCGAGCCAAATAGTAAATGGCTATTGGCTTCCTAATATGAAAACTAGACTCCTTATCCCTCAGAGGGGAGATTTTTGGTGTCATTCCAGCCCAAAATTGAAATTTCATGTTGATGAAATTTAAACTGGTGGAACGTACACGGTGGTTTACAAAAACGGTAAAACCGCAGGCCTCTTCTCGGCTTAAATGCTATTTCATAACGATCTAATGGCCTCGTTTTCTATTCTCTCTCTGAAATCCCCATCCCTTTCTATAATCTTAATAACTACGTTGTCTCAATCATGCCTCTAGTCTAACTGAATTGTTGAAGTTGGCTTAGCGAACGCGCCAGCGATTTCACTTGCTCTTAACTTAAGTCACCAAGGTTGGGTATTTCTGTTTTAAAGGCCAGGAGCAAATCATTCAATCTTAATTCTACATTAAAGCAAAGCTCACAACTGGTTATCTTGTGGTTTCTTTTACTTAAAGAAAGTTAGTTGAGGCACTATTGGGAGATATCGACCGAATCCTGGTATCCCCACTAGTTTAACTTACTTGGCGTTCAGCTGACTTCTAGGATTTCGAGGAACTTCAAAACAGCCATCTCCTCCTGGCTTAAGAACGTCGTAAACCGTCTCCTTCGAGGTAACTGGTCTCGCTCGCAGGAGAGATGGGGCCTTCGAGCCAACTCCCTAGTCACGATGGAAACAGAAGAAGACGTTGCTTAGTGAGACGCATATGCCATTGGTCGCTCACGGCTGACTAGCGTAATGATGTATTGCCAAGGAATTGGGGCAAGGATTCTGCAGCAAACTGTCACGTAAAAGCCGATACACGTACGAAGACATGGCTTATTATACGTGGTATTTAAGTTAAGCCCTGTCAAAAAGAAAACGACTCATTAATACGATTCGTCCAATCAACGTAAACTAACCTACAGCAAAGAGGATTTTAATATAACGAACATATAAAAAAATAAACCTATGATAAATAATTACTGAAATATTGGAATAGTTAATGAAATTTATAATTTAGATGCATGACTAGAAAAAAAAATTTTTAATGTAAATTTTTTCTCATTTTTATACTTTAATATTTAATATTTTTCGTAGAAACAGACATTTTAGGAAAGATAAGTATACTTTATTGTTCGTTTATCAGTTACGAAGTTAATCCCTTCATTCTTTAATCTCTGCGTAATGCATACATGATGTTATTCTCATGTTGGCGATATAACGCCTTCAGTTTTAAATCCAGACACCAAAAATGTGAAGTTAAATTAATATTTTCATTATTCATGGATTATTTCAAACTTAGAACACATTATACCTAAATAAAATGTGAACATACGGCACTGGACGTATTTCTAAACCATTACAACCACCAATTGACGTACAGCATACTTTCATTTAATCTATTTGATTTTCAATCTTACCGTGACTGGGTAAGTCAAAATAGTCGAGGGTGTTATTCTCATTTGTCCATCAGTTTATTGTGAAAATCAATTCGTCTTCTAGTAAATAAGGAAATTATAAATCCAAGGTTTTACATTTCAAGAAACACAAATCTTGACATGGAGAGACAAGAGCCAAAGATATACTGATACTTCATCTGCAATTACATAATACCACGCAAGCCGCCAAAAGGACCTGTGGTGGGGGTGCTAGGTCACCACCCGTAAAAAGGAACAAAACCACATTCAAAACCAACACATACACGCACACTCATACCCACAGTGGCGCATATATTCATGGAAAAATCCTTTCATTTTACACGCATGCAAATACATGTACTATCATCTAACGAATAATTGCACCTTAGGATGCAGTAAGAAATTTATTTAATCTAGTGCGAGCTAGTATTTGAAAACAAGAAGGTGAAATTCCACTACTACATGGACATGCAACATACAACGGTCTCCTCCCCAAGGGCACAGGTAGGGAATGTGACCCAATTCTGCAGATAGCGGGAGGGTCACTCCACAGAGAGAGACAAGGGATGGAAGGGGAATCTTAAAAACAGAAAAGGTAGAGCAAGCAATACTGTAAAGAGCACTACATTATTTAAAGGTATTCTAATGCGGTCATGCGGAAAGAAAGGGTTTTGACAAAAAAACACACGAGCTTAGTGAAAGTGCATGCAATTGTGTAGAGCTAGTTTTTCCCTAGACGTTGAGGGTGGTAAGTGAAATTTCCGAAAAAATATCAGTTCTAGACTATTCCATTAAGTAACTACTGTTGAAAAGATTGCCATGAAATGATGTCCACTTTCATTTCAATGTCAGGAAAATCGCACGCAATGATCGAGTTGATGTAAATATTTTTATTGCAAAAACTTGCAAGCAAGTCACAATTTTATGCTAATGTAACCCCACATTGCTGTCAATCTAGACTTCGAAAACCATATACATAAACACAGTAATCAACCCGAAGGTCGGTTTAGTAGGTGATGGTAGAGTTCACCCAGTACTAAGCCCGACGGCGTGTGAATACTCACACATTAGGGTAGGGGGGCCAATTCCTTTCCCTGTATATATATATATATATATATATAAACTTGGAAAAGACGCTCTCCGGCGACGCACAAACACACAAACACTAACACAAAAAACACCACACACATAGAAACACTGATGACGACGGCCGTGCCGTCGAAACGTAAATATCCAATGTAAGTGTCCTTCTTTTATGTTCTTTGTGTGTGGTGTTTTTTGTGTTAGTGTTTGTGTGTTTATATATATATATATATATATACAGTTTATATACACTTGTATATATGTGTGTGTGGTTGTATATGCGTATGTATAATTTCTATATATATATATATAGTCTCTACATATATATATTACATATATTTATTTATTTATTAACAACAGGGGGGGGGGAGAGAGAGACTTTTGAAAAAAGACAATTTCCGCATTAATTTTTTCGTGATTCTACACTTTGTTCACTTCCTGGGGCGTACTAGGTAATTTTTTCCGTGTTATATCGCGTGCGTTATGGGCTTCGAACAAGCAGTTACTGCTTCACTCCAAACCACCAATGGGGCGACGGTTTTTCGGTAGGGATAACGTATTCACTCTAGTGAACGAGATTTCTCCTCGAGCGATATATCACCCGGTCGCCACGCCAACTCCAAAGCGGTTAGCGGTTAGCTTCAAAAACCTGTTTTTTGCGATACAGGGAGCAGACATCCCCCTTGATTTAAAACATCCAAATACAACCGATTCTGCTATAAATGAACAACCAGCATATTACTGCAGGTCATGAACTATTTTATATGTAAATTATATCTATAAAATAATTTTCATTTATAAATTCAGACTTTATTTTCTTCTGATGTATATTAGAGAGTCCAAATTCTTATTCAAAAAATATATCCCTACCATATAGCCAATGACCCAACGATGAAGTAACGAAAACTTTGTCACAGAAATTTATTTCACAAGTGGAAATAAATCCCACGTTTCCTAAATCCTTGCTGTTGACGTTTAAATGGGTAAATCGCTTATCATATTCACATGTATACCTTTCAAATCACATCATGATATATTCAAGAGGATTTAAACACATTCGGAAGCAATGGTCCATGGAAAAGAGCTTTCAGAGAATGGCATATGGGTGGGGTTCTTGAAGTTGTTGATGTCATGCTTTTTGAGGAAAAATGGCGATCTCAAATTCATTACCTATGGAATGCTATTCATCTAAGTTTACCTTCATACACCGATCGGACTTTTGACACCTGGTTTTAATTCAGTCGTGAACCCATGCTCACTATATTTTTTCACTAATCGTTATTCCAAATTAAAACCTTCTTTTTCGATGCATGCAATCCAGCCAAGGGCGACACTGATATCTCTCAATAAAATGTGTTGTCTCCGGCGTAACTTTATGGAATTTGCATAATATATTGAAATGATATTGAATTATTGACTTTGTAATTCCACTCACTTTATAATTTATTATAATAATATATAATACAATTATATCATTAATTATATTATTACATTAATTATATTCTTTATATTAATATAATATAAATCACAATAAATTGTGTAGAATTACAAAGCCAATAAATTCATTTCAATTTTATCTCTCATTTAATCATGGCAATTTGTAACAAATCAGGCTTCAATAACAACGAACCTTTTCTAGGTCAAGAGAAATGATATCACGAATGAAACTTTTCCCAGCAGGATCCCAGACCTACACTTGTGTGCCAAATGGAAGCGCAGCTTTATAAAGTGGTCAGAAATCGGCAATAAAGTAATGTTTCTCGGAACTCAAACCACGTCTATGCATAAAATGATAAATGAAAAACTATTTTTTATTTAATTTTAACCGTTAACTTTAAGAGATCCAATGATATAAATTAACGGGGTAGCAGAATTTAAGTAAAGATAATCGGACAAGCAATCGAAATAAGATTTGAAATGGTAATAATGTGAACACATTCTAAGTTTTTGTCATGACAAGATCACACCTTGTCATTAATATTTTCGAAATTGCCCAATGTTTGTCATCACAAGAACATTTATCAATACTGATCATTAAACTCTTTTGTCTAAATTGTTCACTACGAGAGTTGACTTTTCATTTTTTCATAGGTATATCTTTAAATTGTACATATCATATTTAGGCTTTCATAATGGGTAATGGAATATTGTATGTAAGTGGATGGAATTTGGGCATGCATGGATGAAATCTGACGAACCACCAAGGTACCAAACAACCACACTGGCGAGAAGTGTACGCTACAACGATGGTGGATCTTGAAAATCAATTTTAAGGTGATGTAATATTATTTCTACTTGGTAATGGCATTTTTATTCGCTTTCGGTATCATCAGAGAACTTTTTCAACGACCAATAAAGAGTTTTCTTCCATTTTTTAACATTGAGGACTACATTATGACGCTGCCATTAACTTTAATGTCCAACCAATGTAAAATCAATGACTCCCTTTAAAATACGATTAAGAACTCAGATAGCACAACGTGGCACCATCGGTGGTAATTGAAAATATGATGATTATCAGCAGCGAGGATGGATGAGAACTCTCAAAATAAACAGCGAAGTTAAACAATAACGACCCTTTTGTCGCTACTTCTAGCTTCCGAAGAGATTTACATTTTCTTACTGAAATACAAAGAACATTTTGGAAGAAATGCACATGATTTTATTGTGTCGCGACTATCCATGGCAGCGCGGTAAAACCGGTCGGGAATGTGGTGGGGGGTCTGCCTTTTCAACGTTGCCGGTTGCCAGTTTGCTCCGAGCTGAAATATGTGCCTCCGCGTGAAGTGTGTTTTTCGACTTTGTAACACGCGCTGGATGGAGTGTTCGCTTGAACAGTAATACTCCATCAAATTTTGCGTGCAGCTTGGAAATAATGCAACCGAAATATGATATCCCAGATGTATCAAGAGGCCTTCAAGGGCGCATTTCAAGGTCACAGTCCGGGAGGTGGTACAAGGCGTTCAAGGAGGAGGGCGCAGATGAAACCCGTTCTGGACGCCCAACAACAGCGATAACCGACGAAAACGTGAATCGTGTGCGCGAAGTTTTGCGTTCCGACCGTCGATTGAGCATCCAGCAAATTGCTGACACCCTACGAGTACACATGTCCACATTTGCGGTACATGGGATAGTGACCGAGGATCTGGAAATGCGCAAGGTCTGGGCGAGGCATGTGCCGAAAGCGTTGACTGAAGACCATAAAGAATTTCGAGTTTCACGCTGTAAAGAATTGTTAGATTTCATTCATAATGAGCCGGACTTTCTCAACTCTGCCGTAACCGATATTCGAGTACGACCCAGAAACGAAAATTCAAAGCAGCGAGTGGCACACAAAATCATTCCTCGTCCCAAGAAAGCGCGAATGAGCAAGTTTCGCCTCAAAACGATACTCATTGTCTTCTTTGACGCCCGGGGAATCGTCCCTTTTGAGTTTGTACCGCAGGGAAAAACAGCCAACTCAGCCTTATACCTGGAGGTGTTCAAAATATTGAAAAGCCGGGCCGCGCGCGTGAGGGCTGACCACAAGACGCGGTCAAGCTCCACCATGACAATAACCCCAGTCACACGTCCTTCATCGCGACCAACTTTCTGACCCGAAGCACCACACCGGTTGTCCCCCAGCCCCCTTACAGTCCTGACATGGCTAGTGCGACTTTTTTTTTGTTTCCCCGACTGAAGAGAGAGCCGAAAGGAAAGCATTGGGAGACCGAGGAAAACATCCAAAACCATGTCATAATATTCCCGTCGAGGAGTTTCAGGGTGTCTTCTAGGCTTGGCAGATAGGTTTCCGTAAGTGTATTGATGCAGAGGGAGAGTATTTTGAAGAATTTTAAGCATTTGTATTATTCCAGTAAATAAATGTATTTTTCCCAGATAAATGAATAAAATCATCAACGAAAAGAACAGCCTTAATGCCTTAATGTTCTTCTTGCAAAACAGGTGCTATTCCGTTGAGTGTAATCCTCACTGTCGAGTGATCTGTCTGTGTCTATGCTTAATACAACTACGTACCAATCTGGGAGTCACCGACATTGCAAAGCGCTGACAAAAAGGAAGCGTTTCATTAAAATTTACACATGGAGCCTTCTTTGCTACAGATTTGAGGGGTAGACGACAGAAACTCCAGAGGGATTAAGGTTGGATTAAATTGAATGTGGTGCTATCGAGGAAAGATGAACATCAAGTGGAGAGAATAACAAATTAAGGACTACAACGTAGAGCGAGTGGAAAGAAGTCTTTTGGAGGACACTTGTAAGAAGAGTTGGAAAACTAATTGCACGTATTCTGGGGCACGATGGCTTACTGATGATCATGATTCAAGGAGATAAAGAAGGCAGGAATTTTAGATTAAGACCAATGACGAACTACGAGAAGCACGAAATAGAAAAGGGTCACTGCAAAGAGCTTACAAGGGAATTTAGAAAATGCCAGAGAACCGGATCCATATAGTTTGGAGAGCTGCTCCGAACCAATCTTTGGAATGATAACCCCTGATAATGATGTTTGGAAAGGTAGCCCAAAGAAAATGTTTTAATGAGGTTTTACGAAATGGTATCCCAAAGAAAATATTTTTTACCTAAAAGTTACGAATGCAGTGAGGGATTGATCGAGAGATGATGGCGTTCCTCGGAGGGATCGAATACTTCGACCGCAAAATTCAGATGGGCGTCGACGTGGTCAGTTGAAAACTCCCCCACAAGAAGACCTTTAAGAGCACACCCTCCCCTCCTGCATTCCTCATTCAAACGAAAAGGCAGTTCCTTTCGCCGTCGTTATCCTTGGCGACGGGGTCGGTCCACAGGGAACGGCAGGCCGCCGAGGATGCCAGACTTTGTGAATTATGCGGAGTTTTGTGCTTCAAAGGGAATTTATGCAAACAAGATGGGGAAGGCAGCGATGAAACTCATGACTATATGGACGACTACAGAAGGCAGAAGACTTGCCTCGGAATACTAAAAGTATTCCAGTGTTCTACATTTCGGAGATGGGAATGGAAGGGACACATTCGGAAAGCGTTAGTGAAATGTTAATACAATTAGTGGGACGCCTCCTGGTCGCCCTCGTCTCCCCCAATCCCTTCCTCCCCCAACAATTAGAATAGAGAACTTGACTATTCTTCACTTTATACGAGTAATTAAATTACTGAACTCATCTTGTATTGAAACTTGGTAGCTTAACACGCGACACTCGCACACTTCCAGTTGTAAAGTAAGATTAGACGATCCTTATTAACAAAACAAATACACAAGAAGAAAAATGCCTCACCAGAGACCGGATATTAGATGAAATAAAGTATAAATAATTGATCATAAGAAAAACAACCATGATATTCACGGAACATATCGGACCTGAACAGTACTCTTTAAGCAAAATAGCCTGATTGGCGGAGACCACGTGCGGTTCATACGGCATCTGTACAATTTTTTATCTGAACGTCGTCATAGGTGATCAATAAAAGAGATTTCCTTTTGGCAATCCTTGAATCAATTTGCTCTCTACCAATTTCGTCAACGGTTAGTAGTTCTTGCGCACCTCATTACTTCAATTGTTATGGAGAATGGAAGTCTTAAAATATTCTCTTTTATTCCTACAAGATACTTTTCATCGTTAAACGTACTTTCCCAGAATTTGTTGGTTCAAGCAGATGAAATTAGAGTGAGGGCGAGGCAGGGAATGAATATGATACTGAAACAAAACACCTTGGAACAATTATGAGACAATATTTATATTCATCCATAAGTATCGAGTCAAAGTAAAGTTGGGTCAAGTTAAAGTGGAGGGACAGGACACTGATCCGCAACCTGTACATGTCTCAGACTGCTCAGGTGCGAATGGGAAACGGAGAGTCCGGATGGGCAGTGTTAGGAAGAGGTGTAAGGCAGGGTTGCCCATTGTCACCGGTGCTGTTCAACGTATATAGTATGTGGAGGAAATGATTAAAGAGGCATGGGAAAAATTGGAGGTAGGAATGAAAGTCGGAGGGGAATTCGTAAAATCTGTTAGGATTGCTGATGACCAAGCATTAGTTGCTCAGTCAGCCAAGGGGTTGCAAGCATTGTTGAGTGAATTGGAGGTTCAGTGCGATAAATATGGGATGAGAATCAATATTAATAAAACAAAGGTTATGCGATTTTCCAGGAAGAAAAAGGCTAAGCTAAATATTAAAATAGGCGGGGAAAAAATAGAGCAGGTGGAACAGTTTACGTATCTTCCAAGTGTTTTGGACCAACACGGTCAAAGTATTAGGGACGTAAAAAAAAGAATTGCGCTAGGCAAAGAGGCTTTCTCAAGGAGGAGGGAGTTGATGACGGGGACGTTGCGTAGGGACGCTAAGAAAAGACTCGTAAAAACTCTGATATGGAGAGTAGCTCTGTACGGTGCGGAAACGTGGTCACAGAAGAAGGATGATAGGCATAGATTGGAGGATTTTGAAATGTGGTTGTGGAAAAGGATGGAAAAGGTGAAATTGACAGAAAGGTAAACAAATGAGGAAGCAGGGAGGTAGGAAGTAGGGAAATAGGGATGGTGGCCGAGGAGAGGGGTTTGTTGGGAGGAATTCTATAGAGGCGGGAAACATTGATAAAGGGCGTTTTGATCGGCAGTGGGATTTTGAAGACTGTAATAGAGGGTAGAATGTTAGGCAAACGAGAGTAGGGCAGGAGTAGGATAGGGATGCTGGATGGATGAAGGGAGGAAGGAAGTACACAGAGATGAAGAGGGACTTGATGTAGAGTGTGTTACTGAATTGTGTTTTGTTATGAGTCACAAAATGTGTATTTGTTGCTTGTGTCCATCCAAAACCTACCTTAGCCGATAGATTATTGAATTATAATATGTATGTATATATATATATATATATATATATATATATACATTTGATTCTGATGACGACGGCCGTCCGGTCGAAACGTAAATATCTACTGTAAGTGTCCTTTTATGTTTCTGTGTGTGTAATATCTATTATCTTAGTGTTTGTGCGTCGCCGGAGAGCGTCATTTTCAAGATTATATATATATATATAATTATAAGATATAAATATATAATTGAACCATTCATAGACCCTGCTGCAATTTTAATAATCGAATCTTGCTGATATGGAAATGATAATATCATACTTAATTCACCTTATGGCATGAAAACTCCAATAATATATGAGATAACATGTTATATCATATGTTGTAAACCCTACGAGAATCAAATCAACCATATCAAATGTTCCCAATAGCCTTGATTCAATACGATATGTCATCTTTCTGTATGTTTCATTCAAAGTAAAGCTCTTGAGCTTACTGCCATATACTATATACGCCGTGCCTCAATATTTTTATACCTTCTTGTACTTATCTCGCCCTGAAGGTAGGACTATTTTTCCTAATGCTTCTGATAAAATTCCTTTTCCTTCAGTCATGTTTTTTAAATGTATACCACCAGGGAACTTAATAATAACTTAACTCCCCGTAATAGTTTTAAAAATAAATGCTAAACTATTGGGCATTTCATTATGTAACGACTTCTTTCTCGGCCTCTGCCTGCTTAAATGTCGATGACATCAAAGCAAGAAAATGTCACCAGGAAATAGATACACGAGAAATAACACGCGAGTCGTGAGTGCATTACACACAATAGACGTGTTTTGCCTTCCCCGTGATCCAAGGCCGGCGTTTGCTGCTGTTGGAACTAGTTAACGGCGCCGTGCGATGGGAGACCTTACGCTTCGGAATGAAGTACTGATTACAATCGCACCACCGCTATGTGGAATCAATGGTAAACGACCGATGTTAAAAGTATATATTTGAGAATTCGCATAAAAAATAACTGGAATAAAATCCACATTTTTGTGATGACCAACTGATGGATCCAAAATTTATTTCAAATGAAGAAAATAATTGGAGTAAATGTTTATCTTATCCCATTTTCAAAACAAAAGGTGATACGGTGTCATATAAAATCTTTTTCCTCGAGAAATCTTTAATTTTTATCTAAAATTAAATTTTAGATAACAAAAAAATTACATTATCAGCATCGGTTATCGCGATCGCCGGTTACGATTGGAAAACGGATGTTTGTCAGTTTTCGATAAAATAAATTACTCCATAAGTCATTCGCGATATTAAATTTTTACTAAACACAGACAAATAGTAGAAGCGGTTTCCTTGGTTTCCCTGTCTCAATAATTAAGCATATACGATAGACTTAAAAACAAATCACTCTATTCATCCCGCTTGAAATCAAAATATAAATGGGCTTAAATCCAAAAAATAAGTGAATTTCTACGAAGGAAAATTTGAAATAAAATGCTTCATGGAGTAGTAGATAGGTTGATTTCTCAGAACGTTTAGCTAAATGTGTAAGGTAAACTTTTATTCCCCGGCAAAACACGTGATATACTCGTAAACTAAACCAGTTGAGTTGAGAATCAAATTGAGATGAAGATACATCCAGTGCAATATACTGTGCCGAAGAGACAATACCTTAATTCTACCCTTAAGTACCCCACCCTGTCTCTTTCAATAACTCCCTCCAACTTCGACTCAGCCTTATATATATATATATATATATATATATATATATATATATATATATATATATATATATGGTAAGATAATAGTTGAACCAGGAAAAATCCAAGAGAGATAAAAGGAATATATAGAAACACTGTACGGTAAAGAACTTAGGCCGACAAGGTTAGACATAGGAAAGGAACATGACGTAGAAGAAGATAGTTTAGGTCCAGGCATACTCGTCGATGAAATAGAAAGGGCATTAAAGGAGATGAAAGCAAATAAGGCCGTGGGGGTGGACAATATACCTGTAGAACTGTTGAAATGTTTAGGAAAAAGCGGGAAGAAGGGACTAATTCGTAGTATCTATGAAGAAGGAATCTGGCCGGTTGATATCCCACGCAGATAAGTTATTCTCAGGATCATCAACAAAAGGATAGAGAGTAAGGCAAATGATTACTTAGGGGATGATCAGTTTGGGTTTAGGAAGGGAAGAGGTACGCGTGATGCCATTGCAGTAATGAGATCACTAATTGAGAGGAATATAGAGTACAACAAGGACGATTTTGCCTGTTTTGTAGATTTCGAAAAAGCGTTTGATAGAGTGAATTGGGAAAAATTGATGCGTGTATTGCAGAAAATAGGAATGGATTGGAGGGACAGGAGACTGATCCGCAACCTGTACATGTATCACACTGCTCAGGTGCGAGTGGGGAACGGAGAGTCCGGATGGGCAGTGTTAGGAAGAGGGGTAAGGCAGGGTTGCCCATTGTCACCGGTGCTGTTCAAGGTATATGTGGAGGAAATGATTAAAGAGGCACGGGAAAAATTGGAGGTGGGAATGAAAGTCGGAGGGGAATTCGTAAAATCTGTTAGGATTTCTGATGACCAAGCATTAGTTGCTCAGTCAGCCAAGGGGTTAAATATTAAAATAGGAGGGGAAAGAATAGAGCAGGTAGAGCAGTTTACATATCTCGGAAGTGTTTTGGACCAATACGGTCAAAGTGGTAGGGACGTAAGGAGAAGAATTGCGCTAGGCAAGGAGGCTTTCTCAAGGAGGAGGGAGTTGATTGGGGACGTTGAGTAGGGATGTTAAGACAAGACTCGTAAAAACTCTGATATGGAGCGTAGCTATGTACTGCGCGGAAACGTGGTCACTGAAGCAGGAGGATAGACGTAGATTGGAGGCTTTTGAAATGTGGGTGTGGAGAAGAACAGAGAAGGTGAAATGGACCGAAAGGAAAACAAATGAGGAAGTACTAGAGATGGTGGGTGAGGAGAGGGGTTTGTTGAGAGAAATCCTATGGAGGCAGGAAAAATGGATGAAAGGCGTATTGAGCGGTAGTGGAATGTTGAAGTGGGTAATAGAGGGGAGAATGTTGGGTAAGCGAGGTAAGAGCAGGAACAGGATAGGGATGTTGGACGGGATGAAGGGAGGAAAGAAGTACACAGAGATGAAGAGGGACCTGATATAGATTAGTTTGCTAGGTGGGGAGTCACAAATTGTTTATTTGATAGTTGTGTCCATCCAAAAACCTACCTTAAACGGTAGATTACCTAATAATATATATATATTATATTATATATATATATATGTATATATATACACATTCAAATACGAAGTCCCGCCATACGGCGCACAAATATTCATTCAAACATAGAAATAGGTATAAGGAAAGGGGATAGGAAAACACATAAAAGGCGAACACAGGACATGTGGGGAAGGCGGTTTTTGAGCAGATCACGAAAGTAAAAATGTTTCCTTGACCGGGATTTGAACACCGGATCTTCCACTTGCCGGGCGGATGTGCTACCATTACACCACCGAGGAAACTTTTTACAGCTTTTTTTACAGTTTTACAGCTATAGATGACATTAAAAGCACATCGCTGAAAGAACTAAAGGCTATCTCAAAGATCGAGTTTGAGAAGTGTTTCGGGGATTGGAAGAAGCGCAGGCACAAGTGCATAATCTCCAATGGGGACTACTTTGAAGGTGACAACATCAATGTATAAGAATGAATAAATATTATCGTCCGAAAAATTAAAATTCCCATTAATTTTTTAACACACCTTGTATATCAATTGAAATTAGTACAAACGAATAGCGCATAACCTGTACTTTAATTGATATTGAACGAAAGGTGTAATTTAGTCCCAAAGTAGAACACTGAGCTTTTAGAGAGTATAACAGGAGAAGAAGGTAATAAAGGAATGATTACAGTTGGGCGTAGGAATGAAATTATGTGGAGGGAAGCGATTAAAAAAGAATGGCGGTGTATTTATTCAGTCATTCAAGGGAATGGATACATTGTTGATCACATTATAAGAAACGAATCTAATTAATTTAGTTTCCTTATGATTTCTCTTCGCATCAAACATTTTACATGGCAATGTGAAGGGATGAATATAAATCACACAGAAACAAAATTAATAATTCCTTCGCTAGCTTTATTTTTTGCCAAAAAAGGGGATTGTAAGACACTAGGACATGAATTGCCAACCCATAAAGGCATTCACGAAGATGAGGGTATTCATAAAAGTGGCTATAATTTAAGATGCTACCCAAATGATTTTCTGCCATAATAATTCCCTCTGTGCCGCAAGAATTTTCAGGTATCCTTTCTAAAATCTTGCTCTCTTCTAGAATCATGAGAATCCAGAATCAAGAGATCCCCAATGTAACTACCCTAGCGTACCCATCATCTTCATCTCTTCTGGTAGCAATTTTTAACCTATTAACCTTTTCATTTTTCAGCCTGCGATGTGGTAAAATAACAAAATTGGTAGTTTTAAGGCGTGATATTATATATATATATATATATATATATATATAGAGTCACTTTCTTGGAAAAGCCACGAACGTGCACAATAAAATTCACTAAATAGTCATAGCAAACACAGTTCAAACTCAAAGTTCTGTTCCTAATTCCTCTTGAGAAAGGTGGTTGCACCACCGAAAATTCGAGAACTAGTGAGTCCCTCTTTAATATGTTTTAGTTTCTGTGTTTGCTATGACTATTTAGTGAATTATATATATATATATATATATATATATATATATATATATATATATATATATATATACACACACATGGAATTGGAACCTAATATTGCCAAACAGAGCCACTATCCCACTATTCATGGGTTTCGATGCACTACATCATCTTCAGACCTTGAAGACGTGGTACCACGAACCCTGGTTAGTAATAAAAAATTTTAACAAGTGGAAAAGAGCCACTTTTTGGTCATTAATAACGTAGTGGAATAATTTTCAAGGAATATCCAAATCATACGTACATTTAATCGATAATATAATAATTGATCATAACCTTTATGATAATCGATATCTTTAATACCAATGTACCGAATTCCTAATGGAAGAAGTATTGAACATGAAATTGAAGAAATAAAAAGCAGTGATTTATTTTGTTAATATTCGATTATTTAACGCATAATACCGGAATTCACATCGTTATTTCTCCTGCATAGAGAATTACATACAGAATTAGTCTTCCACATTTGCCGTAAAATATAAGATCCTTCCTTGGTCTCCGGCGTGAGATGGAGAAGGGAAGGCTCTGCCCTCTGGGCAAAGTGGACAGCTGGAGGAATGAGCAAAGGGGAGTCCTAGGGCTTCTACTGTTGCCCAACGAATGAGAAAGGATTCAGAGATGAACTTTTTTTCTGGGGGCAGTTATGAGGAAAAGACGAGTTGACAGTGAAAACCGGAGGGGAAACATTCATTAATTGAAATAAATATATAATTTAAGAATCTTTATTAACCTAAATGTTCTCTTCGCTTATTTTAAGTCCCTTAATACAGCAAAATAATACAATTTGAGAGGAAAGGAAGAGGCCGGATAGTACCCTTTGGTGTTCCTTGGGAATAGTTATGAATTTCCGTATTAATAAAAAACAGGTCAACTGCTATTGGTATTCTACCATTTATGGAAGATTGTGGATGGACAGAAACTGGATTAAGATAACCTAACCTAGTCTAACAAAAGAAAACATGAATTGCGATAAAAAAGCCACATGCATACATTCAATTCCACATACTTCCTTCCTCCCTTCTTTCCATCCAACATACCTATCCTATTCCTATTTTTTCCTAGTTTGCCTTATTGTCTCCCCACTATCACGGTCTTCAACATTCCATTCCCGATCAAAGCGCTCTGAATCCATCTTTCCTGCCTCCTCTGTATTTCTCCCAACAACCCTATCTCCTCCCCCACCATGCTTAGCACTTCGTTTGTTTTTCTTTCTGTCCACTTCCCTTTTCCCATATTTCTCCTCCTTTTTGGATTAGAAACAAACACTGATCTGAAGAAATCTCCCGGTCTAATTCCTCCCTCTGCCTAATTTGATTTCAATTCCCTAAATGCTCTCTCTGTCACGCTATTAGGTATAGCTGAACCTAAGTTATCCTCATCTACATCACATTACCTTTCTACGAGGTGCATTCAAGTTACTCGTATAACACCTAATTTTTGTCTCACTAACTACTAACACGAAAACTATGAAACTGTCGCACCATGGCCGCTGCGAACGCTTCTTTAGGAGTCTGCTTTGGCCACTGGAAAATCGCTGGTGCACTAGCAGCACGGGTGGTGCATGTACGGCCACAGAGTGTATTTCATCGTTGGAAACAGCCAAAAATCGCTAGGAGCAAGTTCAAGTGAGTAGGGAGCATGAGAATCGATAAAAAGAAAGTCCCATTGATTCCGTCATCTCGCGCCAACATTGTTTGGCACATGCCACGTACGCAGCCTAGCGGTCATCCGTCATCATTCGTGGCACCCACCTGGAGGATATTTTTCGCATTTTCAGGTCGTCATGTAGAAGTGCGCAGACCCCACGGATATGCCAACTTTGGAAGCGATTTGTTCCTCATTTAGTCGGCGATCCTCCAAAACACCTTTCTCCACTTGCTTGATCATGTCGTCATACCAGTTTGTACGAGACCTTCTTTGAACTGATGCACCCATGGCCGCACATTCGACACATCCGTGACACCATCACACGTCTCATTAAACTGGCGATGAATATCAATTAATGTCACACCACGCAAATGATTACACGCTGAACTTGTATTGTAATCTGCCTCAGTCCTCACTCTCGCCACTGGCGAGAGTGAGGTAAAGGCTAAAGTTCTGTGTTTGGAAGAGTACTACCTTCTCTGTCACTCATTAATTAAAAGTGCCCACTTATTTTAAAATAAACCGTATGTTTCTATCTGTTTCCAATTCTGAGAAAAAAATCGGAGATGCTGTAACTTGAATGCACCTCGTATATCTAACTTTGCTGGCCTAATGTCTCTACCATATACCTGTATTTTCTTTATATATTTTTTCAATTATCTTTAATCTTTCCTAGTTCAATAGGTCATTTCTCACACTTTACCTAAAAACAACTTACCACGGCTTCGACAGAGTATTGATATCAAGACAACGATCAGTTAAAATAGTCTCATATTATAGACCAAAAATAAGAGGGAAAAAATGAGCCATGGTCAAACATCCCCTCACCACAGTTCGAAAAAATGTATATGAGAATATTTCTAAATATATAGTATATGCCTTCATAACGAGACTGTGTCGTAAACATGCTCGGTTGTTTTCAATTTAAGTGCGGTAAATCGTTCGTTCTCTCTATTAACTATTTACCTAGAAAAGAGAAACCCAATAAATGAGCATTCAAAAAGAATAAATATATATTAACACGAACCAACCCTTCAATTATGAGTCTATTTATAGTATTTCATTTGGTCATTTCGTTTGAAAGTATTGTTAGCATTCTATTGTTTAAAATAGACTTGAGATGGATGCAGACTGGACTACGATATATTTCTTTGCATATCTTAGCAAAACACAATATGATTTCAGACATTACAATAAACCCCTCTTCATCTCCGCATACTTTCTTCCTCCCTTCATTCCGTCCGAAATGCCTATCCTATTCCTGCCCCTTCCTCGCTTGCACAACGTTCGTCCGTCAATGGCAGTCTTCAACATCCCATTGCCAATAAAAATGCTCTGAATTTATCTTTCCTGCCTCCTTTAGATTTATCCAAACAATCCTCTCTTCTTCCCCATAATTCCCAGCAATTCTTCCTTTAATGCCCAAACTACTTTGACCATTTTGGTCCAAAATACTTCCAATACTTGTGAACTGGTTGGTGAACTGGCCAATTGGTGAATTGCTCCATCTGCTCTAGTGTTTGCCTCTTATTTTAACGTTTATTTCAGCTCCTTTCTTTCTCGATCCCTTCATAACCAATGTTATGTTGACATTCATTCTCATCCCATCGTTTAAAATTAGAAATTGCGTTTGTTTTTCCTGGAAGTGAAATTTACAAGCTTACTTCATTAAAATACAAAACGAGAAATTGTATTTTAATGAAGCGAGTGTGTTAATTTCACCAACAGGAAAAAACACACATGTACACAACTTTGATATTATAATATTTATTCATGAATCCCTCGACGAACAAAATGTTTCCACGCGGTTAATTTGTTTCTAACAGAGGACCTTACATCCTTGGAATCACTACGCGGTGATTACATGTAATTGGTGAATTACTTTGTTCTCTTACTTTCTTTATTACTTTTGAAGTGAGAAGGATAGGTATGTACTCAAGTACAGATAGGAATCACAAGCTGTGCAAACGTTTTCAAAAAACAATACACTGTATTCATCCATATCATACTTTCATTCTCACTCTCTATGAACTCCCTAGATATTGTGTATAAAGTCCAGAAAAAAATTGTACGATTTATGGCCTTTCGATGTAATAGTTTACCTTCCAAACCAATACTCTGTTCCTTAAATGTTCTCACTCTTCCTTCCTTCAAAATTCTCACTATGTTATCTCTTTTATCGAATGTAAATGCTAAAATTAGTAGGTTTTCTCATAATTCTATTTCAGAAGAACTAATGGCTATTTGAAATACGTACATGTCAGTTAAAAAAAATGGGTGACACTGAGAACATTGTTATGACCAACGTAGCAGCGTATCCACTTTGCTAGACAATTTAGGTTGGGATTCTCTTACACAGCGGCGTTTACAACATAGATTAAACTTATTGAAAATATTTAAAGATGGGCCCTTTTCCAATGACATCAAGGATATAATACGAACCCCAACGTATTACGGTCGAAGGGATCACGAATATAAGATTAGAGAGATAGACTGCAAGACTGACAGGTTTAGAATGTCATTTTTTCCTAGAACGATAAGAGACCAGAATGCTTGTAGTCGAAATTCCCCAGGAGTTAGTTATACATATGTATATATATATATATATATATATATTACATATGTGTATGAGTGTGTGAAAATGTATGTATATATAAAAAAATATACAAAATATTTCTATGTATGTATGCATTTGTGTATATATATATATATGTTTTTATATGTGTATGTATACATATATTTTTTTTCTTACAGGTTCCCCCCACCTTTCCTCACCTATTTGATAACCCCAACCCCCTCATCCCTTACCCTTCCCTCATAGTGCTATACCCCCTGTCACACACCTTTTTTGGTGGCTCGCAGGGTATTTATGTAGATGTAGAACCCAAGAGATGGGTACAGTTTTATCCCTTAGAGTTTATGGACGATTAAGCACTTATTTGCATTTTATGAAAAATCTAATTTTTTGGTCAAATCAAATTATATGAAGTTACAGGTATGTCTCCTTGGTCTCACTGCATTTGATCTCTTGGGTAAATAAAAATTATTATTATTTACACTCATTTTTCATATTCGGCACTTAGTTCCACATAACAGCAGGTCGCTCGATATACTTTTCTCCCCCTTCAACATGATGGAACGGATTCCTGTTCCGCGAAAGCGCAGCCTTTAAAAGGTTCCAGAGTCAAGCCTTAAGAGGGAAAGCGCCGACCTAAGGCAGGTAGACAAAGAAAATGGAAGAACACAACGTTAGATGCTTCGGAAGAGAAGCCTTGGGAGGGAAAAAAGAGTAAGATGAGACGTCTGGAGGTAAAGTGGAACGCCTTGCTTCCCTCTCCTTCTTTCTAACTATCACTCTCTTTACCTGCATCTCCCTCTCATGACTTATTCAGGTCCTCTGAGAGAACGCAGGGAGCCAGTCATTCGCCCAGCGCGTCACGGGAGGGAAATGGTGACGGCGATGGTGGCGTTCAGATTCGAACTCATTTGAATTCTTCAATGCATTATAATACATTCGTCTACGGTTCTATTAATGCGAAAAAAAATTAACCTCCGGAACTGACGCAAAATTATGATGACGGAAAGGATTTTTTTACCCTTTCTTACAAACGATTCGGCAGGGAAGAAAGACGATCAGGGTGTGAAACTAAAGGGTTGTAAGGAGTTACGGCCATTATCGCACCGGAAGATTACAACGCAGAGAAAACCGAAGAAATTTATTCTCAAATTCGAGAGTAAACGAAGGTATAAGTGAATTCACATTTAATGTTATCATGAGATTGCTGCGGGGATTATAAGGTGGATTGTGACTGTGCGTATCGCGTCAACGTGTCGCCTTAGTTCATATATTATTGATGACGAGAGATGAAAATAAATTCAACATCCATTCACCCGAATTTCGTCAACAGATATAAAGCAATTACACAGTTTCAATGGGCTCTGAGGTTCTTATTAATGATTTAAGCGTGCTTCACAATTTATTTTCGACTAGTTTTTGAGGCGCCTGGGAAGATACAGTTTTAAGACACTCTTGAGGTTCCTATTAATTTTTTAAACCAGCTCTAAATCTTGCTTTGGCCAAGTTTTGAGGTGCCAAGTTTAGTGACTATGAGATTTTTGTTGTTATAGCCCAAATATTAATGAAAATCATTTGAACAATGGCTGGTAGGTGCTGTTGAGTTAATAATTTCACTACTGTATCGTAATTGCGCACATTATGTCAGTTTTTGTGAGACCGACATGTATTTCTGCACCATTCAATCATATTTCACCTTATGGTAGTTCTCCACTACCATAAGGCCATGTACAAAACATTGGAATCAATTTTTTATACAAAACTAACATGAGAAAATACTGTTTTATCATCGTCATTTGATAATAGCGTGCTTAAGAATGTGAATTCAAAAATTGTTATCAAAATGCCTGATATCTCGATGCAACCTCCTTAATGAACTCTACGCTCTCTTCCTCCTGCTATGAAGGTCGTGAGGTGTTAAATGAAAATGTCGTCGTCCTCACAATAAGAGACCGATTGAGAAATTTGGTCACAATTCCGTGATCCATTTGTTCAATTCAAACTGGAAATCTAATTAATATACTATGTCAATACAGAGAACAGTATTAACATAATATAATTAGAAAATACTGCCTGTTATTTGTTAAGTAAAACAAATTGCAATCAAGGATAAGTTTAGAAACACATCATCACTGAAAATCGAATCTAGATCCATTATTACGTTCATTTCCAGCCATGGAGAATCAACTAATAATACTTATCAATATTTTTTCTTCAAAATAATCTTTTTCTTTCGGTAGTAGTAATAATTAAATTATTGAAAATATTCTCGAAACGTCAGTGCTTATTTCTAAAACTCACCTTTTTCCGTTGTTTGTGGAAAATTAATTATAAGGAGTTCAGGAGAGCGAATAACATGTATGTTCTGTATTTATTAAGTCACAAAGAGTTAAATATTAGAGTTACACATGGTGTTGTAATGTTCACCTCCTTGGCCAAGTATGAATAGATTTCTTAATAAACGTAGAGAATTTTGACTTTCTCCGTGTTACCAGAGACTCTTTCTCTCGTAACTGCTGTCCTCCAGCCCCCGATCCGTTCGCGATAGACCAGAAACTCGCCTACATGTGATTTTTTTATTTAATGATCATGATAAAATGATCGTATATTTAAATTGCTAACGTGTAACTCTCTCCCATTTATACACTGATAGCACAATAATGGTTCTTGTAACCAGCAGGAAATGTACTATTATTCAATAATATCATCATCAATGCATAAAATGCTATGAAACCAAAGTCAAGTGCTTATTGCCTGATATCGTGTATCTTGAGTTCCGAGTGACCGTAGGGAAATTATCTCGATAACCTATTCGCCCATCGAGTTACAATCACTTTCAGAATTTAATTCCATTCCCTGATTCGATTTCACATTCTTGTTCGCAAAACTACAAATTCCGGACTGTACGTAAGGCCTCCGAATGCCGAAAGTTTACGCCAAATTCCGTTAACATCGAAAACATATCTGTTTCACTTACGTCAATCAACGTAAATGTTTATTTCAAAGAATTCGAAGAAAACACAGGAGAGATACTTTGATACAATCACTCGATATTTGGTGTGGATGGGTAGCTAGAAATGGTGATTTTTCGTTTTTCAATTAGAGGATATTTACAGATCACTGAGTTGCTAGCATGCCTGTAACATTTTTATAAACGCTGTATTATACTTTTCCGGGATTTTAATTTGTAATTAACCACCTAGGAAAAAGATCCTACTTATTCCATTCTCTTATGATATTTATTTTACGGGGTAGTCTAAGTGATTTTGACACTTGCAGAGGCCCACGAAAGCTACTATGGGACGAGTCCCAACTCATCCACATGTTTCAAAACCGAAAACAGGAAAGTGTTCGTATTTGGGGGAAAAATCCGTCAAAATCCCGTACTTTGTCTAACATTCTCGGGACAAAAATAAGGGACGGCAAGTCTTAGGCATATCGTAAATCTTTTAGTCGATGTTTTGCAAATAGCCTGCTAAGTCAAACTCAAAGAAGTTTAACTTCACATTGATTTCGGGTAAGGCACGATGCAAAAATATGCACGGTTAACTCAAATCTTTACAGAGCCAAAGGCAAGAGGTTAGCAACTTCTGTCCCAGTCATGTTTTTCCCTCAAGTATAAAGAAAATACTAAATTCTGAAATTCAAATGGGAACTTCTTTAAGATAAGTGTTTTGCTTCGCCGTAATAAACTTCATTTTGAACGGGGATGGTTGAGCCTCCTGTTTCGTATTTGCTTATGAATTTCTGGAAGTTTTCTAAATAATCTTATTTCCAAGGAAACTTCTGGAACCTCCCGAGAGACAGAACTATTCCATAAAAGGCCCTTCAATGTCAGTTACACAAGCCCTAGACATTCACAGAGCTGCGTGCTCTAAGGTACTAAGGCATACTATACCTTTAATATTTTCATATCCTCAAAGCAAAACTTACTGTATATTACGTCTTTATTTAAGTCGACCCAAGTTTCCCTTTACTTCCGAGGACTCGAATTATATATGCGTATTCCTTGTACTGTAAAATGAGCTGCAGACAGGGTGCCCTTTTAATGCCGTTATAAGCAAAGTAGAAAATTTAATGTGCCCATTTTTGAAACCTCCAACAAAACTTAAGAGGTTAGCAACTCCCAAGGAGAACATCATCTCTATTAAGAAAATGGATGGCAGAAAAGACAAAGATAATATCCACTGAGCAGGGTGGCAAATACTTTTCAATGCAAAGAAAAATATGGTATTAGACTATACGATGGTGGACTGTTTTTTTTGCCAGTGTTTCCCGCTGTGATAATGAATTTGGAACATGAAAATACATTTGGCAATTAAATGAACATTGAATTTATAATGTAAAAGTTGTATGCCCCATTGCTCATGTGCAACCCTAGTAGTAAGAAATATTCAACAGATATTCAAAATGGCTTAATGTAACCACGAAAGTACTAACATCAACTACATATGTAATTATTGCATAGATGGTAAACATAGTGCATATAATTATATACAAATACAATTGATATGAGTTCATGCCAATTTTCAATGCTCATAAGCTCCTTGTAGGGGAGAATCAGTAGCAGGTGACTCCAATCTTCCAATCAAAGATATTCTACGAACGCCTAGTGCATCAGGAATGGACTGTGTAGACTCAATTTAATTCTTAGGCGTTACCCTCACTCACGCCCTCTCCTGGTTGAAAGATATACAGGGAATACATGGACAAGCTAACAAAAAATAAACATTTATTAGAATAATAATGGGTAAATCCTTCCAATGGACTACACCCTTGATGTGGGTAGGGGTCTTGTGTGTTCCGATGACCCCTGTAGCTGTGCTGGCGGGAACAATGGCAATTGCTCCTGGTAGGGTAACCCATGATAGGTCGAAGATTAGGAGAACGCAGCGTCTGTTCCTAAGTGAGGCGGCTGCAAAGTCGTCTGGCCCCAGTGGGGCGACATTGAGTGATGGTGTCACGCTAACAACACTATTTAAGAAGCAACGGAAAACTACCTGAATTATTATTCCCAAGACTTTTTATGATGGACAGTAAAAAGAAAATCAGTCCTGGCAAGTATGGGGCACACCCCAATCGGCCGTGTTTCTGCCCGGCAGCGGGAGAGGCAAGGCTTCCACGGTCGTCATCTCAGGAAACTCTTGCAAAAGAAAACCGAAAGCAGCAGAACTGAAGACGCAGAAGAAGAAGCCCGAATTAGCTAGAATAGGAACTTGGAATCCTAGGACAACGTTGAGGACAGGAAAATTAGAGAATATTAAGCGACGAATGGGACGAAGAAATATAGATATATTGGTTTATGCGAGGAGAGATGGAAGAATATCGGGGATTACTGGTGCGATAGTCACAGAATAATATACAGCAGCGGGGACGGGAGCCAAAAAGAGGTTGCCATATTATTGAATAAAGAGGTAGTATGAAGCGTAGTAAACATAGAACAAGCAACAGAGAGAATATTACTTGTAGAGATAGAAGCAGAACCGACGAACTTGGTCATTGTTCAGGCACACATCCCTAAGCAATCATAAGGAGGAAGAAGTCCCACGGAAGTGTAATCGGAGCTTTTTTAGTCCTACTTTACGTTAACGACGAAGGGACGATCTATGTATGTTAACAGTTAGATATCAGTCGGATAAGGTAATCGTTGAAATAGAAAAGATCCAAGAGAGATAGAAGGAATATATAGAAGAACTGTAGGGTAAAGAACTTGGGCCAAAAAGGTTAGGCATAGGAAAGGAACATGACGTAGATAAAGATAGCTTAGGTCCAGGCATATTCGACGATGGTATAGAAAGGGCATTAAGGGAGATGAAATAAGGCTGGACAGTATTCCTATGGAACTACTGTAAGGTTTAGGAAAATGTGGGAGGAAGTGTCTATATGGACTGATTCTTAGTATACTATATATGAGGAAGAAATCTGGCCGGAAGACTTTGGGAGGTCAGTGTTAGATCCTATTCCGTAAAAGGTAAAGACCACGTCATGTGAGGACTACATAACAATAAGTTTGATTTCCCACTCAGATAAAGTTGTTCTCAGGACCATCAACAAAAAGATAGAGAGTATGTCAAATGATTACTTAGAGGAGGATCAGTTTGCATTTAGGAAGGGAAGAGGCACGGGCGACACCATTGCAGTAATGAGATCACTAATCCAGAGGAATATAGAATATAATAAGGACGCATTTCCTCTTCCTTACAATTTAAAATGGCGTTTGATAGACTGAATTTGGAAAAAGTAATGCGTATATTGCAAAAAATAGGAATATATTGGTGGGTCAAGAAGCTAACCAGCAACCGGTGCATATCTCAGAGTGCTCAGGTGCGAGTGGGGAACGGAGAGTCCGGATGGGCAGTGTTAGGAAGAGGAGTTGTCAATTATCAACTGTGCTATTCAACGCAAATGTGGCGGAAATGATTAAAGAGGCATGGGAAGAACTGGAGGTAGGAATGAAAGTCGGAGGGAAATTTGTAAAATCAGTTAGGTTTGCAGATGACCAAGCATTAGTTGCTCAGTCAGCCTAGGGGTTGCAAGCATTGCTGAGTGAATTGGAGGTTCAGTGCGATAAATATGGGATGAGAATCAATATTAATAAAACAAAGGTTATGCGATTTTCCGAAAAGACAAAGGCTAAGCTCAACATTAAAATAGTAGGGTAAAAACTATTACAGGTAGAACAGTTTACGTATATCCCAAGTGTTTTGGACCAACACGGTCAAAGTAGTAGGAACATAAGAATAATAATTGCACTAGACAAAGAAACTTTTACAAGGAGGAGGAAGTTGACAGGGACGTTGAGTAGGGATGTTAAGACAAGACTCGTAAAAACTCTGCGGCGCGTAAACGTGGTCACCGGAGCAGGAGGATAGAAGTAGATTGAAGGCTTTTTAAATTTGGGCGTGGAGAAAGATGGAAAAGGTGAAATGGACCGAAAGGAAACAAATAGGAAGTACTAGATATGGTAGGCGAAGGGAGGGGATTGTTGGGAGAAATCATAAGTAGGCAGAAGAAATGAATGAAGGGCGTATTGATCGCCAGTAGAATGCTGAAGAGAGTGATAGAGGTCAGAATATTAGGCAAACGAGGAAGGGGCAGGAATAGAATAGGGATGTTGGGTGGGATGAATGCTACACTCCATATTGAAGTCTTTACTAATAATTTCTTCACATCTTTACTCAGTCCACCCTTCATCAATTTTTTCTTATTGCAAATGCCTCTTTTGCTTATAAAATACATCTGCCTTTTTCCCCACTATGATGCCTCTTTCCCTTTAAAATGCGGCCCAAATGCATGAGCTGTTCCATCTGATCCAGCTTATTCCCTCCACCTTAGATATTTAACTTAGTTTCCCTACTTCTAGGGAATCTCATTACGTTTGTCTTGTCTTTTGTCTCGCTTCCGCCACGCATTCTAATGTCACATTCTCCCAAAAACCCTCAAACTTATCTCCCATATTCTCAAAATGATCCACTCAGCACTTCTGAACTCCTTGCGCTCCTGCTTAAAGCATTCCCGCATTCTTTAAAAATGATTCAGCTGAATATTCAAAGCCTTCCTGTTCAATTCAGCAAAGTATGTCCGATACTCTCGAACAATACTTGCATATCACAGCACTAGCCGAAACCTGGCTAAAGCATTCGATTTTATTCAATTCCATAAAAAACCAATTATAAATTATTACGTAACGATCTCCTTGGAAAAGGTAGGGGGGAGTTGGATTTTTTATCAGAAGTGATTTAAAATATAAGATAGTAAGTGCCAGCAAACTCAATTACTCCAGAAGGCTTGAAAACATCTTTTTGGAAATAACTATTGATACAAAAAAATCTGCGTGAGCGTTATTTACAGGCATCCAAAAATTGCTCACATATCTGATGAAGTAATATTGATATTTTTATTTATTTACTAGGTAATCTACCGATTAAGGTAGTTTTTTGGGTGGACACAACTATCAACAAAATATTTTGTAACTACAAAATAACCTCAATCCAGCAACCTACACTACATCAGGTCCCTCTTCATCTCTGTGTACCTCTTTCCTCCCTTCATCCCGCTCAACATCCCTATCCTGTTCCTGCCCTTTCCTCGTTTGCCCAACATTCTCCCCTCTATTACCTTCTTCAACATTCCACTACCGCTCAATACGCCTTTCATCCATTTTTCCTGCCTCCATAGGATTTCTCTCAACAAACCCCTCTCCTCACCCACCATCTCCAGTACTTCCTCATTTGTTTTCCTTTCGGTCCATTTCACCTTCTCCATCCTTCTCCACACCCACATTTCAAAAGCCTCCAATCTACGTCTATCCTCCTGCTTCAGCGACCACATTTCCGCGCCGTACATAGCTATGCTCCATATCAGAGTTTTTATGAGTCTTGTCTTAACCTCCCTGCTCAACGTCCCCGTCATCAACTCCCTCCTCCTTGAGAAAGCCTCCTTACCTAGCGCAATTCTTTTCCTTATGTCCCTACTACTTTGACCGTGTTAGTCCAGAACACTTCCGAGATACGTAAACTCTTCTACCTGCTCTATTTTTCCCCTCCTATTTTAATGTTTAGCTTAGCCTTCTTCTTCCTGGAAAATCGCATAACCTTTGTTTTATTAATATTGATTCTCATCCCATATCTATTGCACTGAACCTCCAATTCACTCAGCAATGCTTGCAACCCCTTGGCTGATTGAGCAACTAATGCTTGGTCATCAGCAAACCTAACTGATTTTACGAATTCCCCTCCGACTTTCAATCCTACCTCCAGTTCTTTCCATGCCTCTTTAATAATTCCCTCCACATATCACCTCCTCCTACGACTTAATCTACATAGCCTACTCACAAAATACCCCAAAGTTTAAGCAAACTATATTGGTAAACGTAACTTGAATCTTATAAATGAATATTATTTCATTAATT
Organism: Hetaerina titia; assembly: GCA_037158775.1. NCBI lineage: Eukaryota > Metazoa > Arthropoda > Insecta > Odonata > Calopterygidae > Hetaerina > Hetaerina titia. The sequence continues at coordinate 38,135,032 of CM073777.1, forward strand.
CCGCTACATCACTTCCATGGTGTAATATTGAATATCTAAATGACATCGAAGAAAAAGTTGAAGTTTTAAATTCTTTTCTAATCCGATTGCTGGAATCATTCATCCCTGAAAGAACTACATGGGTTTCTAAACCACCTGCACCAATGCTGACACCATGTAAGAAAACTCATGGCTGCATGCGATACAGTTTTCAGTACTTTTAAGAGATCAAAAATATAATTTTATTTGATAAATATAAGAAACTTAGTAATAAAGCCAAGCAGGAAATAAGAAATGCAAAAATGAGATATTTTTACTCACTAACTAGTGAAAGGGAACACCCAAATAACCGCTGGAGTACACTCAAATCTGTCGCAATAGGTAAAAACAAAGATGTACCTCTACCCTCTTCACAGTCGCTCAACATATTGAACAATAAATTCACCGTACTACTAAATGCTACTAAACTACTAACTAAAAGTGGATACATTGACAAAAACCAATACTCTTAAAGCACTCCACGATCTACTAAATAACAATCTACCACCTGCTAATACATTTCAATTTGTCCCGGTAGCACAAGTAGAAGTTTGCAACTCAGTACAAAAAAATTAAATCCACAGCACAAGGGTTGGATGGAATTCTTATTCTGCTTCTACATAAATTAACTCATCTCATACTTCCATACATCACAAATATTTTCAACTGCTCGCTATCTCAGAGAACATTTCCTTCTTTTTGGAAAAATGCATTAATTTGTCCAATCCCAAAAAAAATTAAAAACCACAACTCCAGTTTACCAACCAATTAGCTTCCTACCTATCTTATCCAAAGCACTAGAGAAACTTTTTCATGAGCAAATAACAGATTTTATGTCTCAGCATAATATCCTAAATGTATTCCAATCTGACTTCCACAAGACTCACAGTACTTCTACAGCTCTGGTCAGAATAATAGGTTGAGATTCAATGAGCTATGGACAAAAAGATGGCCACACCCCTTGTTCTACTTGACTTTAGCAAAGCATTTGATTCCATTGACAAAGATGTATCACTGACTAAATTAACATGCCTCGGATTTTCAAGAACTGCCACCACATGGATTTCCTCCTACCTGTCAGGTTGTCAACAAAGAGTGGTGGCTGGTGACACCTACTCTTCTTGGCTTGATATAATGTGCAGTGTTCCACAGGACTCAATCCTGGAGACACTACTATTCTCATTGTACATTAAAGGCATTTCTTCATCTCTTCAATACTCCAAATATCACCTGTATGCAGATGACCTCCAGATATATCTAAGTGCCACAATCAATAACCTTCCTCTCACTATACAACAACTTCATGCTGACCTCAACAACATAGCAAGATGGAGCACATAAAACTCCATTACGTCTCTTCTATACTCATTGGATATCCCAAACTGCTAAAATCTATCGCTGTATTTCAACCATTCAACTTGTATCTTCAAGGCATACTCATTCCATTTTAGAGTGTTGTTACAAATCTAGGCATCTTTATAGATGGAAATTCAGTATGTTATGCCCATCACATTAAAAAAGTATATGGTTTCTTCTCTCATTAGTCCTCACTATGATAATGGTTACATAGCTTATCAAGACCTTTAAAACGAGTTGTTGATAAAACTACAAAGGGCATTTAACTCACGCATACACTTCATTTGCTATTTGAAAATTACTAATTGCATTACAGAATATTTTAACAAACTCAACTGGCTATTTATGGGTTTTTGCAGGAAACTCCACATACTGTCCTTACTCTACGAAATGCTAAATTATAAAACCCCTCAGTATTTTACCAATGATTTCAATAGCCTTGATAGAAAACACAAAATAAATACTAGAGGTAATCCTCATCACAGAACAACTACGTACAACCAGTCATTTGCAGTCACAGCATGTCATCATTGGAATGAGCTATCATCCGTTATGACTTATTCACTCTCTCCCATCATTCAAGCAAGCACTTCATAAATCAGTAATTTCTCAGAAAACCAACCAGTGAAAATAGAGTTGTAAACAGACTTTGAGATCCTTCCTTTTTCTTTTGCAGGAGCATCATACTTAGCATTGACATTTGTAAATATATCCAGGAATACTGTTTTACAAGTATTGTTTGCATGTATTGGTACGTTTATGTATATTATTTGTATGTATTTTTGTGTGTGTATATATGTTGTACATTTTGTTTTCTAGTTATTAATTAACTAGGTAACTAATACATTGTGTTGCTGTATGTTGGTCCTAAGATATTATATGTATTCATTTCATTGCTATTTATGAACAATTTGAGTAAATTATTTGTAAGTTTAATATTGTAAATGTTCAACATAGAGCAAGCGACAGATAGAATTTTACTCGTAGAGATTAAAGCAGAGCCGACGAACTTGGTCATTATTCAGGTATACATGCCACCGAGCAACAACAAGGAGGAAGAAGTCGATAGGATGTATGATGAGTTAGAGGATATCATCGCGAGTGTTCCTGCAGGGAAACATTTGATAGTGATGGGGGATTGGAATGCGACGGTAGGCGAAGGAAGAGATGGTGGTGAGGTGGGGGACTATGGGTTAGGCACGAGGAATGAACGCGGGGAGAAAGCAATTGAATTCTGCAGGAGACAGGGGTTAGTCATCACTAACACATGGTTTAGACACCACAAAAGGCATAGGTATACTTGGAAAATGCCAGGTGACTCAGAAAGGTATCAGTTAGATTATATTATGGTTACGCACAGGTTTAGGAACAGTGTGATAAATTCGCACAGTTTCCCAGGAGCGGATGCGGACTCTGACCACAATTTAGTTGTTATGAAATGTAATGTTCGTTTCAAGAAGATAAGGCAAGGGCGGCGGGTTAGGAAATGGAATTTAGAAGCAGTAAATGAATTAACGAGGAAGGAGTATCAGGAGGCTGTAGAGAAAATAATGGATGACGGTAAAGAACTGAGTATTATCGAAGAAAAATGGGAATGTATCAAGGAAGGGATATTGGAAGCCGCTAAAGACACTATAGGAACCGTTAACGGGAAAAGGATAAGGAAACCATGGGTAACGGATGAGATGATGGCAAAGATGGATGAGAGAAGAAGATGGAAAAATGTAAACACAGAGTTAGGCAAAATGAAGTACAAAGAGTTAAACAATAAACTGAGAAGGGCCACAAATAAAGCAAAAGAAGAATGGTGGAAAACGCAATGCGAGGATATGGAAAGTTTACAGAAGAAGGGTGAAATTGGTGCTCTATACAGCAAGGTTAAGTTATTATCGGGAAGTAAGAAGGCAAGATCTGTGCTAACAGTTAAAGATAAATGGGGTAAGATAATAGTTGAACCAGGAAAAATCCAAGAGAGATGGAAGGAATATATAGAAACACTGTATGGTAAAGAACTTAGGCCGACAAGGTTAGACATAGAAAAGGAACATGACGTAGAAGAAGATAGCTTAGGTCCAGGCATACTCGACGATGAAATAGAAAGGGCATTAAAGGAGATGAAAGCAAATAAGGCTGTGGGGGTGTACAATATTCCTGTAGAAATGTTGAAATGGTTAGGGAAAGGTGGGAAGAAGGCCATATATGGGCTGATTCGTAGTATCTATGAGGAAGGAATCTGGCCGGAAGATTTTGTGAGATCGGTGTTAGTTCCTATTCCAAAAAAGGCAAAGGCTTCGTCATGTGAGGATTACAGAACAATAAGTTTGATATCCCACGCAGCTAAAGTTATTCTCAGGATCATCAACAAAAGGATAGAGAGTAAGGCAAATGATTACTTAGGGGATGATCAGTTTGGGTTCAGGAAAGGAAGAGGTACGCGTGATGCCATTGCAGTAATGAGATCACTAGTCGAGAGGAATATAGAATACAATCAGGACGTTTTTGCCTGTTTTGTAGATTTCGAAAAAGCGTTTGATAGAGTGAATTGGGAAAAATTAATGCGTGTATTGCAGAAAATAGGAATGGATTAGAGGGACAGGAGACTGATCCACAACCTGTACATGTCTCAGACTGCTCAGGTGCGAGTGGGGAACGGAGAGTCCGGATGGGCAGTGTTAGGAAGAGGTGTAAGGCAGGGTTGCCCTTTGTCACCGGTACTGTTCAACGTATATGTAGAGGAAATGATTAAAGAGGCATGGGAAGAACTGGAGGTAGGAATGAAAGTCGGAGGGGAATTCGTAAAATCGGTTAGGTTTGCTGATGACCAAGCATTAGTTGCTCAGTCAGCCAAGGGGTTGCAAGCATTGTTGAGTGAATTGGAGGTTCAGTGCAATAAATATGGGATGAGAATCAATATTAGTAGAACAAAGGTTATGCGATTTTCCAGAAAGAAAAAGGCTAAGCTAAATATTAAAATAGGCGGGGAAAAAATAGAGCAGGTGGAACAGTTTACATATCTCGGAAGTGTTTTGGACCAACACGGTCAAAGTGGTAGGGACGTAAGGAGAAGAATTGCGCTAGGCAAGGAGGCTTTCTCAAGGAGGAGGGAGTTGATGACGGGGACGTTGAGTAGGGATGTTAAGACAAGACTCGTAAAAACTCTGATATGGAGCGTGGCTATGTACGGCACGGAAACGTGGTCGCTGAAGCAGGAGGATAGACGTAGATTGGAGGCTTTTGAAATGTGGGTGTGGAGAAGAATGGAGAAGGTGAAATGGACAGAAAGGAAAACAAATGAGGAAGTACTAGAAATGGTGGGGGAGGAGAGGGGTTTGTTGAGAGAAATCCTATGGAGGCAGGAAAAATGGATGAAAGGCGTATTGAGCGGTAGTGGAATGTTGAAGAGAGTAATAGAGGGGAGAATGTTGGGCAAGCGAGGTAAGGGTAGGAACAGGATAGGGATGTTGGACGGGATGAAGGGAGGAAGGAAGTACACCGAGATGAAGAGGGACCTGATATAGATTAGTTTGCTAGGTGGGGAGTCACAAAATGTTTATTTGATAGTTGTGTCCATCCAAAAACCTACCTTAACCGGTAGATTACCTAATAATAATAATATTGTAAATGTGTGATGAGGGGTTGGGGGTAGAAGAGACTACATAGTCTAAATCTTGCCTCAAAATAAAGACGACTATCTTGTGGTTAATTCTCATCCCATATCTCTGGCTTTGTTTCTGTAAATCTCTCAACAATAACTGCAACCCCTAGGTCCAGGTTTACTCCTAGATCAAGTACTTCTTGTGCAACCTTTAATATATCCACAGGATCCATGCTGAGAAAAACCACAAATTACAGGCAACCAGGTTCTCCCCTTTCAGAACCTATACGTTTTGTTAATCCCCTAATTATTCATTTAAGATCACAGTGCACACCATTATCACTGAAAATTTGGCAATGCAAAAGATCTGCACTAAACTCATCCCAAAGGTGTCAGCACACTTCCTACCTACTCCCTTCATTTCATCCAACCTTCATTTTTTTCATACCTCTTCTACATCTACTAAATCTACATGAATACCCTGCAAGCCACCAAAAATTTGTGCGGCAGGGGGTGTAGCACCAGGAAGAAAGGGTAAGGGATGAAGGGGTTGGGGTTTTTCAAATAGTTGGGGGACGGTTATATAAATCCACACGCAGTCTCTAACCTGTACGTTAATACTTATTGTGTCAAACTGACTCCTGGGGGATTTCAACTACAAGCATTTTTGTCTCTTATCGTTCTTGGAAAAAATTACATTTTAAGCCTGTCAATCTTGCAGTCTATCTCTCTAATCTTATATTTGTGATCCCTCCGACCATAATACGTTGGGGTTCGTATTAAATCCTTGATGTCATCAGAAAAGGGCCCATCTTTAAATGTGAGCGGACAATAAAAGATATTTTGCCAGGAAAATAAGATGCTCATAAGATGGACACAAATGAGAGATTCAACTTTCTACCACAACCACCTATCCCAAACAGAATGTTCAAATTAGAGAAAATATATAAGCTATAAATTTAAGTAAGTTATTTACACTGACTATGTCTTTGAAAATGTAATTATAAACCGAATGCTTCTTGTGTACCAAGATACCAAAGCAGTCTCCATAAAAAATCCCATGGGAACTAAAATAACACAAATTAAATACCCCAAATGTTCCACAAAAATTCATAATATGCTTGAAACACTGACATGCAAACCAAATTTAGTTTTACATAATCACTTTGGATATGTTAAATGACTGAGTATGGTACTAGCGAATTGACAGAGAGCAAGGCTACCATAATAAAGAATTTCTCAGATAATACCAAAAGCCATTATGTTTGCATTAATTTAAAAATAAGCCAAAGAAAACTAACCTGTCTTGCATCATCCTCTCCTGAAAACACAAATGGCTGCAGATACCTAAGGCGAAAATCATTGCATGTCACACCGTACCGCACATCCTCACAACCAAATTTGGCACCTACTCCTACGCACCTCATTGGCTTTGCCTGGCTACCACTGAGTAGTCTCTATTCTGTGGCCAGTTCCCCTGACAATGGTCACTTCACATTTCCTCCTGATCTGAAAAGAAAGCTTAGTTTTTAGGCTCACTAAATGCTTTAGCAATATTCTTAAATGAAAGACTGTTTACTAGTAACATTTTGCAATAAGAGGCCTTAATGTATCAAAAACTGCCATGAAATGAATTTCTAACACACTAGCAGACTAAAAAGCCAAAATGTGGCAAAACACAATTCAAGATTACTTCACGCCAATCCAATTTGAGAAGGAAAAGGATGGTTTATCCATTCGTTCCTATATCATCAAGAGAAATAGGTGACAATACTTATTTTCAGCAATCTCAAATGAGCAAAATTGTGCAACCTCCAGGTGTGAATCAGTCTTCTACATCTACATAAATACCCTGCGAGCCAACAAAAAGGTGTATGGCAGGGAGTGTTGCACCAGGAGGAAATGGTAAGGGATGAGGGGGTTGGGGTTTTCCAAATAGGTGGGGGAAGGTGGGAGGAACCTGTAACAGAAATATATATTTATATATCCATGCCCAGTCCCTAACCTGTATGTTAATACTTATTGTGTTGAACTGACTCCTGGGGGATTTTGACTACAAGCATTTTGGTCTCTTATCGTTCTTGGAAAAAATGACATTTTAAACCGGTCAGTCTTGCAGTCTATGTCTCTAATCTTATATTCGTGATCCCTCCAACCGTAATATGCTGGGGTTTGTATTATATTCTTGATGTCATCGGAAAAGGGCCCATCTTTAAATGTTTTTAATAAGTTTAATCTATATTGTAAACGCCGCTGTGTAAGAGAATCCCAACCTAAATTTTCTAGCAAAAGTAGTTACGCTGCTGCATTGGGCATAACAATGTTTGACAAATCTAGCCCGCCTCCCCCCTCGATCTACTTTTGAAATCAAATTTATATTTACACTTAAAACGATCCAAGTTGTAGACATTTGTTTACATAAGATTTGATATTTTCTTAGCACATGACTTTGGTGAAGTACTCATGGGTTTTCCACCTGGTTAAGGTTTTAGCTACTGGCCTTTCAGAAGCTGAGAAATGTAGCTAACTCCATCCTTGTTCTCAGGGTATTTAGGGAGTCTTAATGCCCTTTGGGCAATGATAGAGTTAGTCATCAAAATATTGCACCTGAAGCCTGGTAAATGTTGGAATCCAATTGCTAGAGCCATTGGTTTAAAGCTTCTAATAGATAATTTTGTAGTTAATATAATTTTCTTTATTTTATGTTTTTGAAATTATTCTCCTTGTGAAAGACACATGGAGACTTCACCACTACATTTGCTTAAACCCAAATTAAAACTGAAGGAATTTTTGGAATTATACATGACTATAAACGGGAAATCCACACAAGTTCAATAGACCTGCAACCTTCCTATTTAACAAATTATGAATACAATGTTCTGATGATGTTTTAAGAAACATCTTATTGCAGTGCCAATTTTTCATGAAGATGAGATTTAGATGATACTCTAAACTGAAACCAGTTAAACCAAATTTCCCTCTCTGCCTTTTGCCCAAAAAAGACCATGAGTAAGCTACTTTAACATTCATTATACAAAATTAGGAAAGAGAAGTGACTCTATAAGCTAAAATTAAATCAATGAAACAAAGATCGCTCGTGTAAGTGGTTGTCAGTATATTGCAGTTACTACAGAGAAATAAGTTTGACAACAAATCCAGGGATCAAATGAAGGAAATAATTTTTAAATTATGTTTATTGTCCTTAAATTAAACAATGCATTTTTTGTCCAATTTATATTTTCTCTGTAATAACTGCAATTTGTTGATATTTACTCCGAGAATTGATCTTTTTTGTTTGCAAGAATGAAAGGATTGATTCTCTTCAAGAGAATAAATGTTTTATTTTAGAAGATTGTGGGATTTGGAGCCAAGCTGAAATTGTTGAGAGAATAAGCATATTTCAGGATCAGTTCTTTGTGGTTGCTACTGTCCTGGTTTCCTACCCCAAGTATTCAGGTTGGAATCCAGTCCACGTAATAATTTTTCAGTGGTATCCAAATCTATACATGGGGTTTTTGGATAGCACTTCAAGATAAGTATGTCAATCGTCAGACCGGACGCTAAATTGCATAACCGCTTGGCACTTTTTGTTAATAGCAGGCTAATGTTGACACCAGTTTCTCTTCACTCTCCCCCAATTTTTTGAACACCCTACCCCTATCAGTAACCCACCTACCCCTAATGGTGCAAATGACTAACTTTCAATCACCTCTCCTAATAAATACTAAAAATAGTTACATCATTTAAAAAATTACAGCAAATGAGGGCCATAAAAAAGCCTATCATTTGCAGACAGAAATAAAATGGCCACATTAAATGTTCAAAATACAATTGAGAGATGGACCTATTCCACCTCAAGACGACTCTGAGTGTAAAAACTCTTGAGTACCACATTTGATTGTCTTAATATTACTGATTACTCTATAAAAATTAGTTTCAAATTTTTTGCTAACATGGAGAGATTGAGGATAGAGGGAACATAGCTAAAAATCTCATATTAAAAGCTATTCATTTTATAAAAGACATTTCTAGTTCTTTTCCTGAGCTAGTACAAAATATGATACTCATAACCTATAAATATTTCGCTCATATACCAGTCTCCCTCTCACTTAACCCAGGAATTGGGTTTTTTCTGAAAAAATTATGCATAATCTTATTCTTGTTTGAGATAAGGTGAGCATTTTTTTAGACTGGCCAATTGGTTAGGACATGAGAACATACCCAGGAACAGAATTATAGCCAATGTCATGAACTACATTTCCTAGTCTCGTTCCTTTGTATAGGATGGCCACTTGCCAATAAATAATGGATAAATATATGTGGTCTTAGATAAGTCAGTTGATAGAGTTGTTTAGACTTTCAGGCATGTCGATTCAAAAAGTAACAGAGATGATACTCCCTCAGATGTTAACAGGCCACAACATTTCCTTATTTTTGTGCAGATGTCTCAAAGGGATCACATTTCTAATGGCAAATTAACTGGCTCTAGTCACACTCATCCATTTGTTCAATGAAGTATGCACAGTCCTATATAAAAAAAACACAGTAATCAACCCGAAGGTCGGTTTAGTAGGTGATGGTAGAGCTCACCCATGTACCAAGCCTGACGGCATGTGAATATTCACACATCAGGGTAGGGGGGCCAGTTCCTTTCCCTGTGCCGGTTATGGTTTCCCAGGAAGATCTGGTACCCAACAAATCAACTAGCTTGGGTGGAGCTGCAGGTGCCAAAAGTGCCTTGCCTGGGAATCGAACCCGGGACCCTCCGGTCAGTAGTCCAACGCTCTACCCGCTAGCCCTCTGCGACCCGCTGTCCTATATAGTACATAAAAATTAATGCGTGTATTGCAGAAATAGGAATGGATTGGAGGGATAGGAGACTGATCCGCAACCTGTACATGTCTCAGACTGCTCAGGTGCGAGTGGGGAACGGAGAGTCCGGATGGGCAGTATTAGGAATAGGGGTAAGGCAGGGTTGCCCATTGTCACCGGTGTTGTTCAACGTATATGTGGAGGAAATGGTTAAAGAGGCATGGGAAGAACTAGAGGTAGGAATGAAAGTCGGAGGGGAATTCGTAAAATCAGTTAGGTTTGCTGATGACCAAGCATTAGTTGCTCAGTCAACCAAGGGGTTGCAAGCATTGCTGAGTGAATTGGAGGTTCAGTGCAATAAATATGGGATGAGAATCAATATTGCTAAAACAAAGGTTATGTGATTCTCCAGAAAGAAAAAGGCTAAGCTAAACATTAAAATAGGAAGTGAAAAAATAGGCCAGGTAGAACAGTTTACATATCTCGGAAGTGTTTTGGACCAATGCGGTCAAAGTAGTAGGGACGTAAGGAGAATTGCGCTAAGCAAGGAGGCTTTCTCAAGGAGGAGGGAGTTGATGACGGGGACGTTGAGTAGAGATGTTAAGACAAGACTTGTAAAAACTCTGATATGGAGCGTAGCTGTGTACGGCACGGAAACATGGTCACTGAAGCAGGAGGATAGACGTAGATTGGAGGCTTTTGAAATGTGGGTGTGGAGAAGGATGGAGAAGGTGAAATGGACCAAAAGGAAAACAAATGAGGATGTACTGGAGATGGTGGGTGAGGAGAGGGGTTTGTTGAGAGAAATCCTATGGAGGCAGGAAAAATGGATGATAGTGTATTGGGCGGTAGTGGAATGTTGAAGAAGGTAATTGAGGGAATAATGTTGGGCAAACAAGGAAAGGGCAGGAACAGGATAGGAATATTGGATGAAGATGACAGGATAGGGATGATGGATGGAGGAAGGAAGTACACAGAGATGAAGAGGGACCTGATGTAGAGTAGGTTGCTGGATTGTGTTTTGTTTGGAGTCACAAAATATTTATTTGATATTTGTGCCCATCCGAAAATCTACCTTAACCGGTAGATTACCTAATAATAATATATAGTACATAAGATATTACTTGAAAAACATGATAAAAATTTCAGCAATCTTGATCGTGAAAACAGGAAATTATTCCTAGTGAAATGCATTCTCCGTATCAATTCCCTCTCCTGGTTCCGCAACAATTGTTGGTAGGGCGGAGTGGGTGTAATGGCATTTGGCAATCTATGCAATGAGGAAGGAATTCACCATCCTTTTTTGTTTTCGCCAAAGACTATTGAATTAGCAAGATCAGGCCATCGCTGTACTGAAGTAGCTTCTTTTCCCTCAAGCTCATGATTGGGAAAAATGGCAGCGGTGAATTTTTCCACAACAGTCATGCATTTATTTTGGAGAAGAGTGGTGTTGAGAGCTAAGCAAAGTCTTTCTGGTAGGTTGTATCTTGTAAATTACGGGTCTCTTTAACCACTTTTGCTAAGAGTAAGGTCAACATAAAGATTTTTCTTTGCTCTCAGCATTCATTCATTTCTAAACAAATCCTTAACTACTCTCAGATTCCCCACCTACCGACGCAAATTAACTCATTTGTCAATCCCCTTGCCAAATGACTAACAAGAACTTCCATTTCAAATGAAGGGGAAAAGCAATACTTTCATATTATTTTCAAAAACGCAAAATAATACGATGCATGTCTTGAGTGGCCCCAAACTAACTTTTCGTTGTTATTAAGATCTTGTTCCGATGAAATTTTACAGAGAGAAGGAGGCTAATTACATTTTTATTTATTAAGTCATGGTATTTTAATATATCGAAAAAGGCCACTGAATGACCTAAAATAAATCTAAAATGTATTAGCAGCTAACATGTTTTATTCAAATGAGTAGCACCCCTACCCAGAAAATTGCAAAGGGAAGGCATTAACATTCTAAGAAAAAACAATTGGTTAAGCATACACAGGGTATTTATTTTTGCAGCAAGATGTAAGGTGGTTTTAATGTTGAGTCTTGTAGCGACTAAAGATATTTTGCAGGCCTCTAATTTCTCCAGCCAACATTTGGGCTTTATAACTTTTTTTTCCAGAGGATAGCAGCAGAAGAAATATGTAGTCACGAGTTCACCCTGGTGTCGCTAGCCTGGATCTAGATGTTTCGCCCTACAAAACCCTCGTGAACTACCTACCTCGACGCCATTTGGTTGGATTATTATCGCTATCCAGTATTTTATATTCTACATACTTTGAGAACAAGAATTAAAAGTGCTTGAAATTTGTGTGTGACTCAGATGTAGAATCATGAAGCGGAGTAAGTGGCAGGAAAATATAATAAATTAGTCCATTATAACCCATTTATTTTTCTGAATAGAAAGAAAAAGTTGTGAGAGGGTGGGGAAGGGTTTCAGGAAAGAATAACAATAGGTAAGAATAGATCAAATCAAATGGTTATGGTGTAGGAGGCTAGTCAGCTGAAGGAGTGAATTGATTGAAGATTCAATGTGAAACATTGGATAAAAAAATTTCAATCATAAAAAAGTATATACTATATCCCCATGAAATAACAAAACTAAGTGGAGGTATTTCCTTGATTAGAAACACTTTGAATGCTTAGGCATTATTTTAGATGAAAATAGACATACCGCTAAGGACATTAGGAGAATTATTGCTTTAATTGATGCAGCATTTATGAAGAAGAGGGTCTTAAGCAGAGATGCAAAGAAAAGAATAAGGAAAACTTTGATATGGCGCATAATATTGGTTGGTATAGAAAAAATACTAGTATACAAACTAGCATGACAAACAAGGAATTGTTAGTTGTTGCTGAGGAAGGAAGAGAATAGACTTTTTAGGCAACATGAAGGCAGATAGAAGTATCAAATAAATGGAAAAGGAAATAAGGTAGAGCAAACAAAAGGAAGTACTCACATTTAATATAGAATATAGTAGTAGTTAGTAATCATTCAATACCCCCTTAAATAGTTAGAGTAACTTGAATAAATGAATCACAGTTGGGGAAAGGAGAAAATTGCTTGGAGTTCAATTAAATATGGATGGAAGTCAATCAATGTTGAAGACATGTGGAATGCTTTGGGCAAGCACGGTATGAGAAAGAACAGAACAGTAATTTTAAATGGCATTTAGAGAGGTAGAAAAGGTGGTTCTGAAGATTAATTTAGCATGGTACACATTTTCTTTTTTGCATATTTCATATCACATATTCCTTTGCATTGGACATTTACCAACATTTTTCCGAAGATCATAGAATTGAGAAATATTTTCAAAGTTTGTCAAGAATCTACATCAGATAGAATATAAAAAATCCATAAATATGGTAATCAACCCAAAGGTTGGTTTGGTAGGTGATGATAGATTTCACCCAGTACCATACACAATGGCATGTGAAATTCACATATCATGGTAGGAGGGCCAGTCCCTTTCCTAATGCCAGCTATGATTTCCCAGGAAGTTCTAGTACCTGAAGAATTGCACAACTTGGGTGCAGCTAATGGTGAGAGTGCTTGCCCAGGAATCAAACTTGAGCCCTAAGATCAGTAATCCAATGCTCTACCTCTGGACTACCATGAGCCATAGGTAGAATGTAGTAATATAATTTGTTAAAATTATTATCTGGAATAATAATTGCAATTAATTTAATGGGAAGACTGTATGTTTAGCTGTTTTATGGCACAAACTAATATGATGATCCAGAAGTCTTGACTCAAATTGACAGGTATTATGACTCTGACCCGAACAGTTAGGGTACCGTAGTTAGATATCCTGCTTTGGGTTAGGCTCCATGATCTGACTAATAAACCTTGATGAACATTATAACAACAGTCGCAAAATAATTACTACAAAAATTAAAACAGAGCAGTTGAAAATAAGATGCTGAGTAGTTAAGATGTGCATTAAAGCCAATTTTTTCGAGACAATCAGGTGATTCAGAAAGATATTTCAGTTGTGATTCTTTGCAAATGGTGTAAAATATACAATGCCAAACACATCTGTGGGTTCTAGCAAAACTTAGAGGAAATTTGGTGAAATTTACCAGTTTCTTTTGGAACGATTTAGATATCCCAGGGCCATAACAATAATTGAAAACCTTCCACCCTCATGCAAGTAGGCCACTACAGAGACACTTATAAACATGAATAACTAGAGGAATAAAAAAGGTCTTCAACAGGCATACATATGCTTCATTTATTTTAATATTAAAGCCAGTAACGTAATCAATGGGTGTAACTCCATTGGTCAATAAACTTAAAAGGGATGGAAAATTAAAATATGTGGTGAATACAGTATTGCTGTGCATCATACATATCCCAAATTTTCTCTCTTACTTACATTGAAGAAATGCTGAATGAAATGTTAAGTGGCAGTTATTTCATAAAAATTGATTTAAACAGAGGATTTCTTATAAGACCTAATGAAGACATTTCCTGACTATTAACAGCAAATTAAGGGTTGTTTCAAATTCTTCAACCACCACTAGGATTATAACAAACACCATATTTAGTAGCAGGAAGTGGTTAGGAAGGTGAATAGGCAAGGGGAGAAGCTTGGAAGGAAAGAAAAACTTTCCCTTTGGCTTGAGCAAGGGGCTAACTACAAGGTTCAGTATGAAGATCAACAATCACTTTCAACCATACACCCTTTTCACTGCAGTTTTTCAGGACGTTAATGACATAACTAAGAGCAGTTTTCTCATTAGATATCAAATATCCATTCAGAATTGTGCATTAAAGATTGTAGGGGAAACTGGAAGGAGGGGATTATTTGAACTTCAATGTAGTATTTACATGTATTTCCTCAGGTTAATTTAAACCCCAGGACCAAAAAAGTGTGAAGAGGATGTATGTGAGGACTTAAAGGTGATATTTTTAATTTCTCATTCAGAAAAAGTAGTTCAAAGAATCATTAACAGAAGGTCACAAAATAGTGCAAACAAATGCAGAGGTGAAAATCAGTTTGGCATTAACAATGATAAATGAAAATTGCAGTGGTGAGAGCATGAGTACAAAGGAACATCAAATATAATCAATATGAATTTGAGGGTCATGGATTCTGTGTAGACATTCGATCATATAGAATGGGAGGAAAAGTTAATGGAGATATAAGGATAGACTGAAGTGATAGCTTATTTATTCAAAAATTGCTTGTGAATCTGGTAGGGGCAGCAAAGGGAGAATTGGGATGGGCAATTATTGGTAAGAGAGTGAATCAATGTTGCATGTCATTACTGGTAATTATTAACATATATATAGAAGAAAAGTTTATGGTAGACAGGGAAGTATTTGAGCTAAGACTAAAAGTGGGCAGTGGAATGATTGGTTCATTTAGGTTTTGAGTTGATCAAGCAATAGTGAGTCACACAGCAGAGAGATTGCAGTTAATATTGATTTATTTGCATGAATAATGTAAAAGGCACAGGATGATGATTTACTGCAAGAAAACACAAACAGTGAAATTATCGAGGAGTATGAAAGCTAAGGTAAACAGTAAAGGTGAACTTAAATGAAATAAACATGTTTAGGCAGCACTTTAGATGAAATGGAGCATCAAAGTGGGCACATTAATGAAAGAATTTCATTAGTGAGATGCATTCACAAGAAAAAGAGAATTCCTGGTGAGCACAATAAGTAGATATATGAAGGAAGGATTTATCAAGATTTTAATATGAAACCTAAGGGTTGTGAGACTTGGTATTTGAGACAAGACAATGAGTGTAGATTGGAGGCTTTTGAGAAGTGGATTTTTCAGAGAATGGAGAAAATAAATTGGATGGAGGGGAAGTCAAATGCTGAGGTCTTAAATTTGGTAGATGAAGAGAGAAATTTACTAGGGGAAATCCTACAAAGGAAGAGAAAACAGATTAAGATATTATTGAAAGGTAGTGGGATACTGAATTTCCTGTTAATAAGGAGACTGTTGGGGAAGAGGGCTACAGGAAGGAAAGTAGGTTTTTTTGGAAAACATGAAAGTGGACAGAAGTTACGATGAAGGAAATAACGTAAATTAAAGAAATGGGAAGTTTTCACGATATTTAAAAGTAAATAATCACGTCGAAAATATACCTTTAAGTATGAATAAATCTTATAAGATGTATATTTACCGTCAAGTATGCCATCCGTCGGAAGAAGAATAATTATTTTTATGATTCTTGAATTCATGCATTCTTTGAGTGAACAAACTTTGGAGTTATTAATTTGATTTTTAACTGACTTAAGAGGCACAGTAATCCAAAATCATCATAATTAATGACACCACGATGAAAGACTATCTTGAACTAAACCATTTACCGCTATCTCTGAGATCGTCCAATTAGATTCCACCAAGATCTACTAGTGGTCCAAGTGAAGTATGGAGCGATCCAGTTGGTCAATGGGGCTATTAAAATTTCCGTTCAGAAATTTAAACAATGCACTACCGTAAAGCGAAAAGAAATTTAAGATATACTTTTAAAGGATAAATGCGATACTATGTATTTTCACCAGTTAGAAAACATTGAATGATGTGTATAATCGAGAAAAGAAAAGCAGTTACGCAAAACGAACTTTAACCCTGTAGATGGGAGGTGATCTTCTTCGTTCCGAAGTGATTTAGTAGCTGTTGCCCGTATTTTCAATCCAAAAGAATTGGATATTTAATATCCCTGTTGCAATGGCTGGGTTTTTAGGACAAATTATTCATAATTATGTGACCCGCGTGATTAATAGGGTAACTGGGGTAAAAAATGTGTTATTAAGCGGAGGAGTGGTGGTAGTCATTGGTTTGGTATCAATATGGGTGTCAATATTTTTATACGTTGCATTTTATTATGCGTACATGCCAGCAGTGTTACACGTTCGACCTGTTCACTTGCAATTCAAGTGAGTTTTATAAAGGTTTTTATCCATAGAAACATCTGCGTTACGTGTCATATTGTATTACTTGTTCAATGTGATTTTTTGCCAATAGGCCATGTGAAGAGGAGAAAGGCATTTGTAGCTTTCCATCTGCCCACATACAGTTAACCAAGAAGCAGCAGTTACTTATGATTGGGCAGCCTTATAAAATGTATCTATATTTAGAGATGCCCGAATCGCCGGCGAATCAAAAGTTAGGTAGGTAAATATGTTATTCCTTTGGTTAGATACCTTTTTATCAAAAAATTAGTATGAACTTGAGTGTAGAATACTTCCTTTCATTCTGCTGACGAAAAAAGAACTTAGGATTTATGTTATTGAACAAGTTTTAATCTTGTATTTTCCATTGTGATTTTCTATTTGTAGGCATGTTTATGGTGTGTGCCCATTTAGAAGATAAAGGAGGGACCCTGGTGAACAACGCCTGTCGTGCAGCAATGTTGCACTACCGATCTCACCTCCTCCATACTTTCTATACCTTAATTTTCCTTCCATTTATGGTGTTTGGTTCTTCGGAAGAAAAGCAAACAGTTATCATTGAATTATTTTCTGGATTTGAAGAGGACCCAGTAAGTAACTGTGTTGAAAGTTTTTCTCACAATGAGTAAGAATGAAGGCTATCATGTAGAGGTATGTGTTAGACAGACTCTTTGAACTGTACTTTGGAGTCCATACACTATAGCTAAAAATCTACCCAACTGTACTTTTCCCTTAAGTTCCATGCAGTTATAAACACTACAATTCCTATTTTAATCCTCTTTGACATTTCATTAAACACATGTAGTCACATTAACTACCAGAACAAGCATGTAATCCATTGGTCTTCAATATGATTAAATGTTGCTTTTTTAAGTTTATTTTAATCTTATTGGATTCACATTTGTGATGTGGATACATGATAACTGTAGTGACATTTGGTAGGGACTCTACGGAGAGTTCAATTCTGGTCTTGGTTATAGGGGAGGTTATAATTGGAGGGTAGTTGTGTTCAAACAGCGTTTCACAAGGGAATAAGTAAATTGAAGAGAGGAATAGGGGAGGTTTGTTTCCTTCCATTCATATATGTCTGCAAGCTTGTTTAAATCGGCTTAAATAAAGTGAGCCTCCCTCAATGGGTATCATTCATTGGATTACCCAAAGCAGTGCCTGCAAATAATATATAGCTTGAATATGCCCCTAAAACTTTCTCCCATGCATGCATTTATTTCCCCTATTTTTGTGGCATTGTCAGGTTTATTTATTTATTTACGTAACAAAGCAGCCAAAAACGGGACAAAGGCTTTTACATTGGCTGACATATAATATACACTAAGAAAAATATAACAAGTAAAAGCAACAAACAACAATGAAAAGTTAACAAATAATGTCAAGAACAGATATAAGAAGGCAGGAGAGCACATATGCAACCAGAGAGAGCTAAGTTACTATCTGGATTTAAGGAAAGAGGTGAAAGTGTTGAGGGAGGAAGAGAGGTCCAGGGAAGGATACTGAATGCTCAGGGAATTAAATGTAGCGGGAAGTCGATGGAATAGGGAACGTTGAGAGACCGAGAGATGGAAATTTGGAATCTGCAACAGACTCAAGTTACATGTTGGCCGAGGGGGAACACGAATTGAGAATAGAGGAAGAAGGTCGTTGGTACAGAGAGTTCTGTTGAAGATGCTATGTAGGAATTTCATATTACATAGCAATCAACGGTGGTGGAGAGGAGAAATACCAAGGGATGAGAGAGTAAAGTCCCGGGTTGTATTTTTGAGGGAAGGGATGCGATAACGGGAAATAGCAATAAAGAAATTAAGAGGTCTGTTGAGTAACTCTAAAGTAGTTGGGGAGGCGGTCGACCAGATTGGTGAACAGTATTCTAAAATTGGGAGGACACAACCAAAAAACACCGTCCTAAGGGCAAGGGGATCACGAACGTCAGTGTGGCGGTAAAGTAGGGCAACTATTGCCATCGCTCTCCTGACAATCCTTTGAACGTGCTTGCAAAAGGTGAGCTTCGCGTCAAAAAATACACCTAAGTCGCAGTAAGAACTGACTGATGGGAAATAAGGTTAGGCTAATGTAAGTAGACTGTTTCACTTACTGAATCTGTTTTCACTTTTAGTCTTCAGTGTCCACGAATATTTGTATGAAGTCATTATATAAATATTTACTGTATATCAAGTTGGAACTAAATTCATGAGAGCATCAAGTTTTGTCTGACCATAATGCCCAGGGTTCATTTTTTTATATACTGATTCTTAACTTATCGAGGGTTAACATCTCAAGTATTTTAAACAGTGGTAGGACAGAGAAATGGAAAACTTACCTAAAGGTGTGATTTTCAGCACTTCAGTATACCAAACAAGAAAACGTTTTAAAAAGGATTTGGTATCTTCTCAATATGATTACCACGAAATATAGTTATTGGACTGACCTCCATTGTTCCTAAGTAAATACATGATATCCAATAAGGGCTTCTTTTTTAGGTAAATTGTATTAATATAAATGAACCTCTCCAGCCTGAATAAATGTAATAAACACTATCAAAATAATTGCAATTTTGTAGCAAATACCAATGTAAGTAATGTTACCTGAATGATCAAGTATTGGTAATGTGTAGATATTTTGAATGAGCAATAGCCTTGCCATGTATTATCTGTTCCTTGTCATTCGTGACTCTTTAGGCTAATTTTTACCACATTTTCTCAGTAATTCATAACCCTAGTTTGAAATATTATTGACTTAAATGATTTTTGTTATTATAATTATTACTAGTGGGTCGCAGTAGTCCAGAGGTAGAGCGCTGGACTACTGACTGGAGGGCCCGGGTTCGATTCCCAGGCAAACCTCTGTGGGCATCGGCAGCTCTACCTAAGCTATGTGATTTTTCGGGTACCAGATCTTCCTGGGAAACCATAACCGGGACAGGGATAGGAACTGGCCCCCCTGCCCTGATGTGTGGATTTCACATGCCATCAGGCTTAGTACTGGGTGAACTCTACCATCACCTAACAAACCGGCCTTTGGGTTGATTACTGTGTTTATGGTTTTTTAGAATCATTACTTGTGGGTAGACTGTAACAACAGAAGAGGTACTTGATTAAACAGTGTAAGACTTTTAGTGTACTGTAAAATGCTTTTTTCCCTAAATGTGTCCCTCTGAAATGTAGATGCATCTTATATGCTATCAAATACAATACTTTTTGTTTTCACTATCAGCAACTGTTATCAATCAGGTTTTGATGGGAAGCTCTCCCATCTGCTTATCACTACTTGACTTAATGTTTCATGGTTATCAATTTTTTATTGCCTGTATTATATTAAGGCATTCCTCTATAATTTTCCCCATTCACTTTGCATTTCAAAATTGCCTTGAACAACTATCAGTTATTTTTAATCTCAAGTTTATCTTTTCTTCTTTTTAGTTTTTCCATTAGTTTCCCACTCTTCTTCAATGATCCTACTTGATCCCATCGTCTTCATCTTAATGTTTTTCCTTCCACCTTCATCTTGCTTTGTGACTTCTTCATTTCCATTCTTTATATTTTGATATCTTTTCTCCACTGAACCCATATTAGCATGTTTTCCTAACCTACTCTGTGTCATATATGTAGAAAACTTAACTCAGTTCTTTTGGTTCTTATGTTTGCCCTCTGATTAGCGTTCCTTTCTACTTCCTGAATTCAAGTAAGCTCTGAGTTGTAGTTATCGTCATCGACTGCTCTTGTAAAATACTTCCTTTCTGAAAATCTATTTTACTAGAAGTTCTGGAGTTGAAATACTTGTCTGAATTGTGACATTTTCCATAAATATCTTCTTTGAGGGTGGCATTTGGCATTAAAGTAGAGTGTTTACCACTGTGTATTCATATTGATATAAGGAAGTAGCAATTCTTTTTCTTTTGTTTTGAGTCTGTTTCCTACAGTTTTTTCTTTCCTTTCTTATTCTTCTACAAGAGTAGGTATTCTAGTCCACATTATTATTGGTTTTGTGAGATCGGTGTTAGTTCCTATTCCAAAAAAGGCAAAGGCTACATCATGTGAGGATTACAGAACAATAAGTTTGATATCCCACGCAGCTAAAGTTATTCTCAGGATCATCAACAAAAGGATAGAGAGTAAGGCAAATGATTACTTAGGGGATGATCAGTTTGGGTTTAGGAAGGGAAGAGGTACGCGTGATGCCATTGAAGTAATGAGATCACTAATTGAGAGGAATATAGAATACAATCAGGATGTTTTTGCCTGTTTTGTAGATTTCGAAAAAGCATTTGATAGAGTGAATTGGGAAAAATTAATGCGTGTATTGCAGAAAATAGGAATTGGATTGGAGGAACAGGAGACTGATTCGCAACCTGTACATGTCTCAGACTGCTCAGGTGCGAGTTGGGAACGGAGAGTCCGCATGGGCAGTATTAGGAAGAGGGGTAAGGCAGGGTTGCCCATAGTCGCTGGTGCTGTTCAACTTATATGTGGAGGAAATGATTAGAGGCATGGGAAGAACTGGAGGTAGGAATGAAAGTCAGAGGGGAATTTGTAAAATCAGTTAGGTTTGCTGATGACCAAGCATTAGTTGCTCAGTCAGCCAAGGGGTTGCAAGCATTGCTGAGTGAATTAGAGGTTCAGTGCGATAAATATGGGATGAGAATCAATATTAATAAAACAAAGGTTATGTGATTCTCCAGAAAGAAAAAGGCTAAGCTAAACATTAAAATAGTAGGGTAAAAACTATTGCAGGTAGAACAGTTTACATATCTCGAAAGTGTTTTGACCAATGCGGTCAAAGTAGTAGGGATGTAAGGAGAAGAATTGTGCTAGGCAAGGAGGCTTTCTCAAGGAGGAGGGAGTTGATGACGGGGACGTTGAGTAGGGAGGTTAAGACAAGACTCGTAAAAACTCTGATATGGAGCATAGCTATGTACGGTGCGGAAACGTGGTCACTGAAGCAGGAGGATAGACATAGATTGGAGGCTTTTGAAATGTGGGTGTGGAGAAGAATGGAGAAGGTGAAATGGACCGAAAGGAAAACAAATGAGGAAGTACTGGAGATGGTGGGTGAGGAGATGGGTTTGTTGAGAGAAATCCTATGGAGGCAGGAAAAATGGATGAAAGGCGTATTGAGCTGTAGTGGAATGTTGAAGAAGGTAATAGAGGGGAGAATGTTGGGCAAGCGAGGTAAGGGCAGGAACAGAATAGGGATGTTGGACGGGATGAAGGGAGGAAAGAAGTACACAGAGATGAAGAGGGACCTGATATAGATTAGGTTGCTAGGTGGGGAGTTACAAAATGTTTATGTGATGGTTGTAATAATAATAATAATTATTATTGGATTTTCTTCTCCTTGTGCATTTTTTGTTCATTAATGATACCTTCATAGAATATATGTACCTCTTCATTTTGATAAATTTTAGTTGGTTGTCATAACCCTATTCCCAGGATGTTTTCTGCGGGCATTGGTGTTATAATAACCTGGATGATCCCTTTGAACATTGTCCCCTTTTTTGGCTTCTTGTTCAGCAATCTAGTGTGTATGATCCTGTAGCTACAACTGTTAAAGTCTGCTCCTACAGATCATTTTATTTCAATTATAATTGTCAGGATTGTATAGTAGTTACAGGTCTTTCAAATTAATGATGTTGACTAAATTGCAATAATGTGAAGTTAAATTGAAAGTACAAATCAGTTCATTCTTTCCTTGAATCAGTCTTGTTTGAGGAAAACTAGATTATTTTGCCAAAGCAGCTCAATTCTCTTTGCATTTGTTCCAGAAAAATGATTTGACCCATTCTTCTATCATTCTCTAAATGATAATTTATGCCAAATGGCAATTACTAGTGCTGCCAATTTGCATACATAGTTTGAGTGATTGAAATTACGATAGATCTCGTATATACGATTACGATAGATCTCGTATATAATAGAATATCAGCAGTGATTGCAGAGGTATTTCTTATTGGTATTTGACTTAAAAACAAGTGATGTGAACCATTTGGGTGATATCATATTGGCAGAAATTCCATTTTTGTTAGTTAAGGTTTATATTTTACTCACCAAAATGTTCTTCAACTCCACAGGGCCATCCCATCACGGATATATACATTGAAGTTCAGTCTCGTCACGTAGAAATATATTCATCTGAGCTCAGGGTGACCGCACACCTGACTGGTCTTCGCCACCTAATGTTCCATTGGCCAACGTTTTCTGCCATCATCGGGGTGGTATCCATCCTCTTCTTCCTTGCTTTCCTCCTTGCGTTATCTTGGTGCCATCAGTCTTTGAAGTCAGACTTCATGGGCAGTGGCATGCGAAGTGGTAAGGCCTATTCACAAGATAAAGATTGGACATCAAGAGAAGATGAGGATACAGAAGATGATGATGAAGAAGACGTGAGTGACAAGAAGCCAGTTCCTAATTTCTCTGGAGAGATAGATGGTAAGAAAACATATGTAATTGTTAATGTTTCATTTTTGCCCATGTAACTTAAGTTTCCTCCGTGTGAATTACTACATTTTTGGAAGGCTTTAATTGTTCATTGACCCCAAGAATTGAATGAGCAGGCAAATTGATATTTGCTCCCAGGAATGTCATCTTAACCAAATTGTCAGGATACAGCTAAAATATAATCTAGGCAGCTTGTCCAACTCTGTAATGCAGCTGAAAAAGCAGCCATTGAAATTGAGACATCTATCATAATGATAACCATGGTTTTCAATTCTGTCCCTGAAGAAATCTGCTACCTTTTTTAACCATTTGTTTACACCAGCATGCAATTCTGCATCACTGTCAAAGCACTGTGTTGCAAGTCATGTCTTTATCACTGGAAAGAGGTAAATCAGTAATTTTCAAGAATGTTTTCATTGATTTTTGCCATCTGTTTATCTGCCGTAAGGCTAGGCCGACCACTGCGATCCTAATCAGGGACATTGGTGCAGCCATTTTTAAACTGAATGCACCACTGGCTCACTCTGCCTTCATTCATTATTCCATCTCCATACACTTAACAAATTTGGCTATGAATTTAAATTGGCTTTTGGTTTTTTGCCATTTAAAACCTAAGCACAGATGTTACTTCACAACTCACAGGATTTTCTATTGCAGCACTCATTTAAACAGTTTACAGTGAGCAAAGTAGAAGAACCCACAGTCTGCACACCACCACAGTAGGATGTTTAGATGCCAAGATGGTGGCTCTAGCCATACCTACTGCCATGCTAGGCCAAAACATGTTACTTTTTGGTCAGCCTTTGTAGGAAAAAAGTATTTTCAGCCACAAGTATTTTTGAGGAAGATTTATTATTATTTTTGGGCATGGTAGTCCAGTGAAAGGAGTATCAGGCTGCTGACTAGAGGACTCAGGTTCAATTCCTGGACAATGCCTCTGGCCACCCTCAGCTTTATTCAAACTGATTGATTTTTGAGGCTCTAGGTCTCCCTGGGAAATCATAGACAGAACAGGGTTAGGAACTGCCTCCCCTACCCTGATTTTTAAATTTCTTATGGCCTTGGGCTTAAGTATTAGGTGGACTACCATCTACTATCAAATCAGCCATCAGGTGGATTACTGTGGTCGGTTATTATTGTTATTTGATATTTTTTATCAAAATCATATTAGTATACGTAGTAATGAATTTCCATTGGCCATTATTTGAAACTCAATGATTTTATCAACAGAATTATTATTTTTTTAATATTTGTACAAACCAGATTAGGGTAGGTTTGCAATGAATCCAAGCACTAAATTCAGTTGTACTTCTGAGCCCTGAGTTAAACAAAACAAAATATTCTTAAATACCATACTTCATGTTACAATGATTCATTCTATAGGTTTGCATACTTCATACCTCCCTTAATTCCATCCAAAATACCTGTTTTTATCCTTCCTCAACCTCTCTTTACAAGTATTCTGCCATCTATCACCATCTTCAGCATCCCATTGCCTCTCAATATATCTTACATTTACTTGCCCTCATTCATTGAATTTATCCCAACAATTAACCATCTCATTCCTTACCATACTTATAACTCATTTTCATTTACTTCAATTTTATAGTTAATTCTTCTCCATGCCCGAATCTCGAAACCTAGTATGCTTTTCCCCTTTGCTGTGTAACAGTTTCCCAGCCAAAAAAAGTATGTTCAAGATTTAAGTTTCACTGTTGTTGTTTTTATATCTTTACTTAAGGCACCTGTCAGCGACTCCAGCGTCTCTATAAAAATTCTTTGACTCTTGTAATTTTTCCTTTAATGCCCTTACTACTTTTCCCACCTTCATTTTTTTTTATCCAAATGGGAGAAATGTTCACCCCTCCATTGTCTGACTCTCAAGCTCATGTTGTATTCATGTCCTGTATGATGTTTTGGGCCTTCCTGGCTACCCTAAACTCTGTCAGTGTCTCTAGTTGGGTTCTTCCATTAACTAAGTAATTTACTTTCTCCACTATAGAGTATCCTGTAAATATTACTCCAATAATCCACACTATCTTTCCATCTTACCATGCAGGGGCCTAAAATGTCCATATTTCCTTTCTCCATATCTCCCTAGTTTTATAAATTCCCTAACCGCAGCATCAACTGAGTCCCTATTCCAATGGTAAAAGTCCTCTTCTGTCTCTCCTTTTCTGTTGCTATCTCCTCAGTTCTCAAGGATTTTATGTGATGAATAATGTGGAGACCATTGCTTACCCAATGCTGGTCCATTGGGCTAAGTCCCATAGTTTGCCAGGACTCATTATTCTCATGTTTTTGTCCATCAATGTTACTTGGGCTTAATAATTGTAGTTGTTTCCCATTGCCTTCCCCATAGTGTTAATATGTGACACCATCACTCAAATGGCCACCCCACTGAGGTGAAATACCTTTGCTTGTGCATCACTGAGAAACAGACGCTGTGGAGATTGTCTTCCATTGGCTCCTAGCCTTTGACCTACTTGTCATAGATGACCCTACTAGAAGCAATTTTATTGCTCCCACCAGTACAGTTCATGGGCCATTGCAATATCCAAGCCCTTCTGCTATGTCAAGGTTTTAGCCCATAAGAAGGGATGGAATTAGTATCCATTTATTTAAAATCATTGGTGTAAATGATATTTTTATGTTCTCAAGAATAATAGAATAATGAATATACCACTCTCCCATTCAATATTAGGGGGAGCTGTTAGGCTGTCTAATGATCAAATGATTCAGTGTGATGGTATTCATTGATATGGTATTTTTTAGTTGTTTCATATCACATCCAGCTATTTTATGATGGTAGTATTTAGATTCAGAGCATGGTTTAATGCCTTTTGATAGGCCATTAATTGTTTTAAATATAAAATTTAATTCTAAATAATGCAAAATTCATTGTTTAACTCAGGCTGACCGACACAGACCATATCTCTGCATTCTCCTTCTGATTGTAAATGTTGTGGACATCATGGAAATACTAAGCAAAGGGTCATTTGGTCTACAAAAGAAAACTGGAAAGTGTCTCCCATGTTTGATTCATTACACCCATATACAAAGAATTAATGCATTTTGTTCTTCATTTGCATTAATAAAATTTCATCAATATACTACCTTGATCAAAAAGTTCCCGGAATTTATTCAGAAAATTAAAAATACAAGTTTATTCATCTAAATCTATATTGTCCCCTTCAAAGTAATCCCCATCGACTGCAACACACTTATGCCAGCGCTTGATCCAATCCTCGAAACATTTTTTATATTCGGTTTTCGGTATGTCCATCAGTGCTTCCTGCGATTTTTCCATGACTTCCTCTCGGCTGCTAAAACGCGTTCCCCGTAATGGTTTTTTAACTCGATTGAACAGAAAGAAGTCACAGGGAGCCAAATCAGGTGAATTCGGTGGCTGTTGGATGGTATTTGTTGCATTTTTCGTCAAAAAATTACGAATAATGATAGCACTGTGCGACGATTTCTGGTCTCTTTCGGCGAATTGCTTCACGCAAACGTCTCATAACGCCCAAATAATACTCTTTGTTTACTGTCTGGCCTTCTGGCAAAAATTCATGATGCACTACACCGTTGTAATCCATGAAAACCGTCAGCATTGCCTTCTTTTTTGACTGAAAACGACGTGGTTTTTTTGGTCTCGGCTCATTTGGTGAACGCCATTCACTTGCCTGATGTCTGGATTGCGTGTCGTACTCATAAACCCACGTCTCGTCTCCAGTAATGATCCTTTTGATGAATGTGGGATCGGATTCAGCCTCGCAAATCATGTCTTTTGCGACGTCAACACGGTCTCTTTTTTGCATGAAATTGAGGTCTTTTGGCACCAACTTTGCTGCTACACGACGGAAACCCAAATCATTAACCACAATGTCTTGGACGGATCCATAGGCAATGTTCAAGTCCTCCGCTATTTCTCTGATGGTTAATTTGCGGTTATTGACCAACATTTCTTTTACTTTATCAATTTTTTCACCGACTTTCGATGTGGATGGTCTGCCACTGCGTTCATCATCTTCGATTGACTCACGACCACTTCTGAACCGCTCGTGCCACTGGTAAACGACCGTTTTTTTAGAGAATCGTTGCCGAAACACTTTTCCAACATTTCCAACGTCCGTGCGCCACTAAATCCGTTTTTTACGCAAAATTTAATACAAGTTCGTTGTTGCAAATTTAAATCCATTTCTGCAATTGTAAAAAATCGCCAACACACACAGAGATAGATGTACTCTTGGCTACGTAACTTTTGCAAATGTCAAGTTATGACACTAAGATTTAAAGGGAATATCAACAACAGATGTACCAATTTAACAAAAAAAACAGAACTCAAATCGGAACGATGGGAGCGCCACATGGTGGTTATTCCGGGAACTTTTTGATCAAGGTAGTATAGGCTATTTTCAAATATTCTACGTATACATTAACTGAATTCGTTGCAGTAGTCCATCAGACTATAATAGGTTTTTAATGACCCCAGGATACTATTGAATAATTCCTTGATGTGCATTGCAATGCAGCGATTTCAGAGTGTAAAAATCATTCATCTTGACCGGGATTTGAACCTGGATCCCTTGATGTCTAGCCGAGTGCTTTAGCCTGTTAAGCTACCAAGGTGTCCTCTTACACTCACAGATTTTTGGGGCATTAAAGGAACAAGATGTTGTGACAAAATACCATATGTACAGTGTCACAGGCATTCGTAGTCCTGTGCAAAGTACCTCACTGCACGAGGTTAAAGCCAACTCTCACATTAGGGATGTTTTACCTTTGACAAATTCCAAGAAACTAGGAGATGTCATGACATTAACTTTTAATGGGGTCATCTGCTAAATATGCATTCCAATGCAACAATTTCAGAGTGTAAAAATCATTCCCCTTGACTGAAATTCAAACCCTGATCCCTTGATATCTAGCCAATATTTCATATTTCGTTAGTTGTAATTATATTTTCCATTTGAACCTGTTTTTATTTGTTCACAGAAGGGCCTATTTCACACTTTGCGTGCATACAGAAATTAATGCATGGAAAACCCATTTTATGCTGGAGCCTCCTCGGATTGGTAGGAAGTTTAAAGGTGGTGGTTGTGATCAGCTGTTGATTTATTTTTTATGAACATTATTAACACATCATCTTCTGTCAGGCCAATCACATTCTGATAATTACTCGAGGAGTTCAGGAAACCAGCATAAAATACCAAATGATGAAACTTCCTAAATGTGTGTCCAACCTTTATGTAATCAACCCAACTTACTCTTTGTTATAATTCCTCTTATCTTTTGCACACACTTATGTTAATTATATAGGACCTGAACTAGGTATAAGTATGTATTATTATTGTTGGTATTATATCCTTTAAAATAGGTTTTAGATGGACACAGACTATACTGTGCTCCAATAATACATTACTTTGTATCTCCTAACTAAACACACAAGTCCCCCTTCAATATTGTAATCCATCAACTGAGAGATGGGCCAACTATTCAGTTAAATACCTATAATATATGCATTGAGCATGTCTTTGATAAGAAAGTTAGGAATATGTCCCTATCTTGATATTAAATAATAATTTTTTCCCCAGCTCTTTATGCAATCCCTTTTTTTATGAATTGCTCCTAAGATAGCCTACACGCAGTAATCAGGCACATCTTTACTTGGAAAACATATTCTTATATGGTCATGTGCTAGAGCTAGGATTATGAGGGAATTGGAAATTTCAGAGTGTAAGAGGATACTTTGGTAGCTTAACTGACTAAATTACTCTGCTGGATTTCCTTGTCAATGCGAATGATTTTTACACTGAAATTGGTGCATTTTAAGTAGGGATAATGCTAGATTTTGCACAAGGAAATTATGCTTCTCCTGAATAAAAATATGCACAATTATTATTAGGTAATCTACCGGTTAAGGTAGGTTTTTGGATGGACACAACTATCTAATAAATATTTTGTGACTCCAAACAAAACCCAATTCAGCAACCTACTCTACATCAGGTCCCTCTTCATCTCTGTGTACTTCTTTCCTCCCTTCATCCCATCCAACATCCCTATCCTGTTCCTGCCCTTTCCTCGCTTGCCTAACATTCTCCCCTCTATTACCTTCTTCAACATTCCACTACCGCTCAATATGCCTTTCATCCATTTTTCCTGCCTCCATAGGATTTCTCTCAACAAACCCCTCTCCTCACCCACCATCTCCAGTACTTCCTCATTTGCTTTCCTTTCGGTCCATTTCACCTTCTCCATATATGCAAAATAGTTTTACTAAAATACCCTAACAATTTAAGTAGAAAAGATGAATAAACATTATTCCATTAAACAAAAAGGCTATATCAGAAGTTTCTGATGTTCAATGATTAAAACCATATACGAGGGTCATCCGGAAAGTAGTACCCGTTCGTGAAATAAAGACACAAAAGTAAATATTAACAAACATAAAAAATTTTATTTGAAAGAGGATACTTTAAACTACTTCTCAACATAATCTCCAAGCAAATTAAGGCATTTGTCATAACGTGTGACAAGTTTCTGTATTCCTGCTGCATAGTCCTTCGCCGCCAGCTCATTGAGATACAGGGTCACTCCTTCTTTAAGTTCTTCATCGCTGTCAAATCTTTTTCCTGCCAAAAAGTCTTTAAGCTTTGTAAA
Source organism: Hetaerina titia (assembly GCA_037158775.1). NCBI lineage: Eukaryota > Metazoa > Arthropoda > Insecta > Odonata > Calopterygidae > Hetaerina > Hetaerina titia. Next base: position 38,164,841 of record CM073777.1, read on the forward strand.
GAGATGAAAATCTGAAGGGGCCAAGTCCGGGCTATACGGTGGATGGTCGAAAGTTTCCCATTTGAATTGCTGCAAAAGTTTTTGTGTTATCCCAGCTGCATGAGGCCTGGCATTGTCATGAACGAGAATGACACCAGTAGACAATAGACCTCGCCGCCGATTTTGTATTGCCCGCCGTAATTTCTTTAATGTTTCACAATACGCATTGGCATTAATAGTGTCTCCACGGGCCATAAAATCAATAAGCAATACACCTCGTCGATCCCAGAAAATGGTTGCCATGAGTTTCCTGGTGGACAGAACTGTCTTGAATTTTTTTGGTTTGTTTGGTGAATGAGCATGATGCCACTCCATTGACTCTCGTTTACTCTCAGGTGATGCATAACAAACCCATGTTTCGTCACCAGTAATTATGCGAGTCAAGAAAGAGTCTCCTTCATCAGAATAACGTCCCAAAAACGTCAGTGCTGCAGCCATACGCTTGGTTTTGTGCTCATCTGTAAGCATGCGAGGGACCCATCTTGCACAAATTTTTGCATAATGCAGATGGTGTTTAACAATTTCATGAACAATTGTTCGAGAAACATTGGGAAAATGCTCACAGATGTCATCAATTGTGACGCGCCGATCGTTCCTCACGAATTCGTCAACTGAGCTCACCAGTTGGTCTGTAATGACAGACGGTCTCCCCGAACGCTCATCGTCGTGTGTGTTCCCCCTCCCCATGTTGAAGTTGCGACACCACCGCCGAACAGACGACTCGTCCATTACATTGTCTCCATACACCTCCTTTAATTGGCGATGAATATCACATGGGCGAACGTTTCTTGCATTGAGGAATTTAATCACTGCCCTCACCTCACAACTGGCGGCGTTCTCAATTTTTTTAAACATTGTAAACAATCACAGAAACAACACAGGCAATGCTAGCGTCACGCAACTTGGCTCAGAGAAGGCAGACAAGCCACTGAAGCTATCTGACCTTGTCCAGCGGCTACTCGCGTCGTCAGCACTTCATGCGGCACGAACGGGTACTACTCTCCGGATGACCCTCGTATGTAATCTGCTCATTGATATCCTCAAGCATCTAACGTATTCTCAGTTGGAGTTTGATTATTTCTCTCACTTTGTCATGAATCACCTTGTTGTGATCGTAAGTTCAGTGACCCAAGACAAAGATTGGATATAGACTCATGGCTGTGTTTAAATCCAGAGGGTTGGAGAACCGGAGAATTTAAATTACTGCAGGTTCAGAAACAGATGAGGAGAGTTCCATTCAGCAAAAAAGACTTACAGTTCTTGACAATTTCTTAACCAGAGCAACTCTGCCCCAACATTTTGAATTAAATCCCCCATGTTCAGTTCAGGCCTCAAGTACACATTTGAGGGAGGGGGAGGGGTTTCTCAGCGACAGAACGAAATAGAGAATAGAGGAGGAGAGGTCCTGAAACTTGCCACCAACATCAACTTGCTCATGCTATTTACTCCTCAGGAAGTCTGATAATTATCAGCCCTTCCCAAATTACCATTTCACCTGCCTCTTTCTCTAGAGTCATTATCTCCTGATGCAAGTGTCATAGACCTGAAATGCCATGATATCTATTAATCCCGAGTCATAATAGAGATTTCCTATTTTCCAATCTATGCTCAACATTATCACCCCTACCATGCACCAGTATGTTACTTTGCAGTACAGGGAACAATCACTAAAATGTAATAATTTACTTCCTCTCTTAGTCACATTAAGTGTTGAAAAACATACTTTGTGTACATTTTAATTAATAATAAAAACCCTAAGTGAGTTTAATTATAAATTTAATTAAGGCTTTAATTTTTTGTGCTTTTTTTCTGTTTTTATTGTGGAATCACTGAGTATATGTTCCTATTACAGAGGCAGTTACAGATGAAGAAAACAATGCTGATGAACCACAAGTGCCAACTGATAAAGCATCACTCAATGAAGATGTAATAGAAACTTTGAAGTGACATGTTTATAAAAGAATGTGCATATTTCCTTTGTAGTAAGAGGGAGGCTTTGGAATGTGTTCTTGAATAACCAAAGAGTTAATAGTCTGATACATTCCTTCCTGTGAATGTTTATTTTCCATTCCTTAAGTAGTTCATGTAATGTCTTTTTGAGAAGGATGAGTGAGTGTAAAGTTATTCGTATTTTTTGTATAACATATATCAACTGCTCCTTTTGAAACATGTTGTTGACACAAGGGTATTCAACTTTGTTATGTGTATTTTATGTTTTATTCACTCATGCCATATTTTGAAGAAATAAATTTATACTTGTTTATCACCGCCTTTCTCTGATATAGATTTTAAAACATCCTGAAATATGAATCATCATCAATTTTTAGTTGGCATCTATATTGCTACAGCTCAATTGATGCAGTAATTTTGATTTAAAAAAGAAAGAAATATTTACCATCTTGTAATTTTGCTGCAGAAGAGATTTTTAATGCAATAACAAAATACCAGGTACTCAGATGATTCACATATCAATTTGTGGCTACCAACTCATGACATTAGTTAGCAAGTTATGGGAATGAAATCCTCAGTATTTTGTCCCTGCTTAATGTTGTGCATGTAATAGCATTATCAGAATTCCATTTCATTCACCATATATGTAATTCTATAATAATAAAAATTAAATGAGGAGCTAGAACATGGATATTCATATAGATTTATAATAGGACATAGCAGTCAAGATGTTTGTGCTGGGCTACTGACAGTAAGGCCAGGGTTCGATTCCCATGGTTGCCTCTGGATACCCTCAGCTTCTCCCTCGCTGTGTGATTTTATGGGTTCCAAAATTTCCTGAGGAAGCATAGGTGGGGCTGGGAAATGAACTGCCTTCCTACCCAGATGTGTGATTGACACATGCCAATAGGTGTAGTACTTGGTGGAATCTACCCTCACCTATGAAACCAACCTTCAGGTTGATAACGGTGGTTAATTTATAGTAATAAGCCAAATCCTAAATAGCTATACATTTAGAGGGATTTGTATTTTTTATGAGGTGGTTGGCTGCCATAAACAACTCCCAGGAAAAGACAAGTGAAGTTTTCATTTCCAGTTTTGCTGCTAAAAATCCATACTTTTCCACCTTAGTATTACATTTGAGGGAATAAACAAAATTGACAAAGCTACCATTTGCATCTACATAAATACCCTATGAGCCACCAAAAAGATGTGTGGCAGGGGGTGTAGCAGCAGGAGGAAATGGATGTGGGGGTTGGGGTTTTTTAATAGGTGGGGGGAACCTGTAACAAAAAAATAATATATCCATGTGCAGTCCCTAACCTGCAAGTTAATACTTATTGTGTCGAACTGACTCCTGAGGGATTTCAACTACAAGCATTCTGGTCTCTTATCGTTCTAGGAAAATATGACGTTTTAAACCTGTCAGTCTTGCAGTCTATCTCTCTAATCTTATATTCGTGATCCCTCCAACCGTAATACATTGGGGTTCGTATTATATTCTTGATGTCATGGGAAAAGGGCTCATCTTTAAATGTTTTTAATAAGTTGAATCTATATTATAAATGCCACTGTGTAAGAGAATCCCAAACTACTTTTTCTAGCAAAGTAGTAATGCTGCTGCATTGGTCATAACAATGTTCGACAAATCTAGCCCCCCTCCGCTGAACTCGATGTAATTCCAAAATAAAATTTATATTTTGAGGATCCCATATACTGGCAGCATATTCTAGGTGGGGCCTGACTAAGGCAAGGAAACATTGTTCCTTCACTTTCTTATTGCATTTACCTAGCACTCTTTTCACAAATCCCAATTTTTTATTAGCACGACCGCATATTTCTCACATGTGCTTTCCCCAGGACAGATCGTGAGTAATTGTTACACCCAAGTATTTAAAAGAATCTACCCTCACGATTTAAGCCATAATTGTATTGACAAGGTACTTTCAGAATTGTTCAATCCACAAAATGATTAAACCCAATAAAGGCTACCGACAGAAAGCATTTGGATATATCTTGGGTATATTTTCAGAGTATATCTGTATTCCATGGTGGGAGTGAATTGATTCGTGGTACTTCTCACTTTCCTTCCCCACCAAACCTTCTCCTCAAAGAGCATCAAGAGCAGCACAGGTAGGAATCTACCATCAACATCTTCATTTCACAATTCACTCTTTGAGTATTTCTACACAAATTTGCATTTGGTTCATTAGCTCAATTGGTAGAGCATTCAATTAGCAAGTGAATGTTCCCGGGCTCGGATCTCAGATGTGTCATATTTTTACTGTAGAAATTTACTACTCCTTTGTGCTCATCCTTATATTTTTCCTTAACTAATTTCCTTTATTATATATAGCAAATGAATACATAATATCAAAGCACCCTATCAGAACAATGTAATAGTCCAGTTTATCTCACTTTTCTCCTCTGCCACCATTCACCAGTAGATGGGTCAATAGTTAAGAAAGGTGGGAAATTTATTCTTCTCCAATTATGAAACTTGGTAGTCTCAAGCTCACATTTAGGATGCATGTAAAATAAGCAATATCATGTATGCATGCTTTCAGTCATTCATAATCGTGCCTGACAAAAACTTCATAAAAATATTTCCTGTGTTACTAAATAGATAATTAACGCTTGTCCTTTTAATAATTTTAAAAATAAGGCACTACAAATGCCTACTTAATTTTCAAAAAAGCATATTTGTATAGTTTTGGCATACGTTTTTGAGCATAAATGGATGTATTTGTGTATCTGTGATGTATGTCGGTTTGGGTACTGCATGTACAACTTTTTTATTGGAGTTTGAGCGCTGTTAATAGGAATAGAAGACTTGCATGACTCAAATAATTTGTGAAATCCGTGAAACAAAAGTGCTTCCTTTAATTTTATTATGCCTAGGTGCATGCATTAACTTGCAACAAGAATTTCCAGCTCAATAATAAAAAAATTATTTTACTAAGTAAAATCATATAAAAGAGGTTTCTTAAGGTTTGAACATTGGGAACAAAGTCTTACTGATCGAAAACCTGTTCCATTAGGCCAGAGAATGAGTGTAGATGAGATGATATATTATGATCTGGTTATGGAGAAGAATGGATTTCTAATCTGTGCAGAAAGAAACAATTCAAAGTTTTAAATATAGTGGAAAGGGGGTGGATAGATGCTTGTTTAATTCAAAGAATTAGACGCAGGGGCTATTGAGAGTTTATTTGATGAATGAGGCCAAAACAGAAGAAGGGAGACTGTCCGGTAAGTGGGGAAGTAGAAGGAAGAAAAAAGGTTTTTTAGACAGCATGGAGGCAGGTAGAAGGTAAGAAGTACTGAAGAAGGAATTATGCTGGACAAACAAAAGAGAATGTATTTTCATAGGCAATACAAGGTGTAAGGCAGGGTTGTTCATTATCACCAGTACTGTTCAACATATATGTGGAGGAAATGATTAAAGAGGCTTGGGAAGAACTGGAGGTAGGAATGAAAGTCGGAGGGGAATTCGTAAAATCGGTGAGGTTTGCTGATGACCAAGCATTAGTTGCTCAGTCGGCCAAGGGGTTGTAAGCATTGCTGAGTGAATTGGAGGTTCAGTACGATAGATATGGGATGAGAATCAATATTAATAAAGCAAGGGTTATGCGATTTTCCAAGAAGAAGAAGGCTAAGCTAAACATTAAAATAGGAGGGGAAAAAATAGAGCAGGTAGAACAGTTTACTTATCCCAGAAGTGTTTTGGACCAACATGGTCAAAGTCGTAGGGATGTAAGGAGGAGAATTGCACTAGGAAAAGAGGATTTTAAAGGAAGGAGGGAGTTGATGACGGGGACGTTGAGTAGGGAGGTTAAGATATGACTCGTCAAAACTTTGATATAGAGCATAGTTATGTATGGTGTGGAAACATGGTCACTGAAGCAGGATGATAGAAGTAGATTGGAGGCTTTTGAAATGTGGGTGTGGAGATGGTAAAATGAACAGAAAGGAAAACAAACGAAGAAGTGCTGGGTACAGTGGGTGAGGAGAGGGGATTTTTGGGAGAAATTCTAAGGGGGCAGGAAAATGGATGAAAAGCATATTGATTGGCAGTGGGATGTTAAAGACTGTAATAGAGGGGAGAATGTTAGGCAAATGAGGAAAGGGGAGGAATAGGATAGGGATGTTGGATGGGATGAAGGGAGGAATGAAGTACACAGAGATAAAGAGGGACTTGTCATAGAGTAGTATGCTGTATTGTTTTGTTAGGAGATATTTGGTAGTTGGGTCCATTCAAAACCTACCTTAGCCAGTATATTACTTAAAAAAATATTTGAATTAAAGGACATGGTGGTATCATGGGAGAAGCATTGGACTTGATGTTTGAATTTTGTAAAACATTAGTAGGGCTTTAGTATGAGGGAGCTTCATTCTCTCCTATCAAACCACCATTCTGTTTGATTACTGCGGAGGGAGTCACTTGCGAATTAAAGTGAATATGGCAAGAAAAGGTGCTATGATATTTTCATGAAAGATAACATGCATAGTATGAAGATGTTGAGACAATTTTCAAATCAACTCCTTTAGAGGTAAGACATTTGAATTATTTTCAGACAAAGTGATCAAAAACAACGAAATTGGTGTTTTTAGGTCAAGATTAAAAGGTTGTTGCCCCTGTTAGTAGGCAACTTATCAATGCGTGATGGCACCAAAAATACTAGTAAATCTTCAACATCATCAATTATTAGGGTTAATTATTTTCCATTTTAATATTTTTCTCATTAGTACATTAGTCGAATTCAATTTACGCTCTGATAGGTACACCAGATTCATTTAGATAGATGTCTCTGGTAGTAATGTGGATAATTTTGAAGTAATGAGGATAACGAATAATGCGTTCATTCATTCAGGGTCCTACCAATTAATGGTAGGCCTTGAACTCATTCACACCTGAGTTAATATCTTCTAGCCATGCTTTCTTTAGTTTTTGATGAACCCTAACCTAATCTATACGGTCTAGTCTAAAATGGCTCTCTTCCTTTCTCATCTAAACTTTTCACTTCCTTTATCACGTCTTTCTTCATCTCCCAGACCACCTCCTTTTTGTCATCTCCTAATGTAGCTAACCGGCCTTCGTTTCCATGGAGACTGATGAAATTACAACGCAATCATTTATCAAATTGTTAGGGAAAATGTCCGGAATTTGAAAGGGCAAGTACTCTGTGTTTTGAATATATAGACCGAATGTGTCTGGATCGACCTTAAATCGCGTGAAGTCAGTATCGGTTTTTATTAACCCTCTTTTGTAAGGATCCGTAATATGTGAGTCCTCTGATTCCTCCCTCTTTTAATTAACTATCAGTCCTATCATTAATAGAAATGTGGTACGTTTAAATAATCAAGAGAAAGAATCGGGAAAAGTTCACGCAAACTTGAAAGGCAAGTTTTTAAAAATTGTATTGGTATTGGGATGCTTGCGGTGAAATAAAACAAACATTCCAAAATTCTTTTAATAGGTTGATAAATGATTAAATAATTCTGAAGAGATAGTTCTCAAATAATTTCCACCACTTCATTTTTGACTGTCAAGTATCATTCAACTTAACTATTCGCAAACGACTGTTAAAATAATGCAAAAATAATTCTTTCGTAAGATCCCGCCTTTTCCCTATCTCCCGCAACGAAACGGCACAGTGTGCCTACAATGCTTACGTAATTACAGGGCATTCGACCTAGGTACGCTTCAGGATGCACCACAACTCAATACTGTTCTAATGCCAAGAAACTTTCAAATATTTTATAACGGAACACTTTTTCGACTCTCTTACTCGACATTGCCACTACATTTGAGTTTTAATATGTAATTATAACCCTTCGCGATGTTTCCAATACTTTTATTTCAAGAATTCAGGTGATCTAGAACCCACAAAATGATTCGCACAAATTCACGAATCGCGTTGTGTTACGCAGAATTCACGAAGTCACGGACATTTCTCCCCAATTCTCGGCGGGTGATGTGGCAGGGTGTGGGGAGGGGAATAATTAATGAAATGAAAGAGGATGAATGAAGAGAAAAAAGATTGCAAAGGAAGGAAGTGACGACGCCAGATGATGAAATGAAATGAAGGGGTGGGAGTTTGGTGAATCCAATTGAAATGCCAAGCGGTGGCGCCGCTTATTCATTGGCAACGAGCTCTCTTTGAGCACGCTACAGTTTTTGTATTATTTGTAAATCTCATGTTCCGTTTCCCAGTTTAAGCGTCAGTATTGCGAAATGATGAACACACCCATGTCAGTGACTTCCCAGAATATTCAACAATATCCTATTTCGTTTTCATGCACCAGGGACAACTGTTCTGTTACCAAGGACTCGTTATTTAAACAATCGGTCACGCAAAGGAAACCAAAAAAAAACGGAAAAATGGACGAAGCACGAGTCAGTGAGACGGTGCGGAATAATTCTATCACGATCAAGATTTTTTCGAAAGCTAACATTTTTATAGTACCGTTAAAAAACAAGAATATTTGTCACATACTTACAAAAAGATAAAGTAATCAACCCGAAGGTCGGTTAGGTAGTTGATGGTAGAGTTCACCCAGTACTAATCCTGACGGCGTGTGAAATTTACACATATGGGTAGAAGGGCTAATTCCTTCTCCAGTGATTCTGTGGTTATTGTTTCCTACAAAGACCTGGTGACCACAAAATCACATACCTTGAGTGGAACTTGAGTAGAGTACCCGGAGATGCTTGCTCAGCGTCTGTTCCTCAGTGAGACGGCTGCGAAGGCGTCTGACCCCAGTGGGGTGGTCATTGAATGATGGTGTCACGTTAAAAGCGCTATTGATAAAGGCAATGGGAAACCACCTCAATTATCATTCCCAAGAATATAATGATGGACAAAATAGAGAACATGAGTCCTGACAACTACGGGAATCTGCCCAAACGGCTGTGTATCGTGTCCCGCAGCGGAAGAGGCAAGGCTTCCGCGGTCGTCATTTCAGGAAACCCTTGCAAAAGAAAAGCAACAGCAGCAGGACAGAAGACTCAGAAAAAGAAAACCGATTTTTTTCGAATAGGAACTTGGGAATGTTAGGACAATGTTTGGACAGGAAAAGTAGACAATATAAAGCGAGATCGAAAGAGGAAATATAGATATCTTAGGTCAATGAGAAGTGACATGGAAGGATAGCGGGGATTTCTGGAGTGATTGTTATAGAATAAAATACAGCGGTGGAGACGAGAGCCAACGACGGGTTGCCATAATATAAAATAAAAAGGTAAGAGGAAGCGTAGTCAACTTAGAACAAGCGACGGATAGAATATTATTAGTAGAGATAAAAGTAGAACCGACGAACTTGGCCATTGTTTAAGTACACATACTACTAATCAATCTGAAGGAGGAAGAAGTCGTTAGGATAAACGATCAGTTAGAGAACAGAATGGCGTGTGTACCTGCTGGGAAGAATTTGATAGTGATGGGGGATTTGAATGCTACGGTAGGCAAAGGATGAGATCGTGATGAGATGAGGAACTACGGTTTCGGTACGAGCAATGATCGTGGGGAGAAAGCAATTGAATTCTGCAGGAGATAGGGGTTAGTCATCACCAACACCTGGTTTTGACACAACAAAAGGCGTAGGTATACATGGAAAATCCCAGGCGAATCAGAAAGGAATAAGTTAGATTATATTATTGTTAGGCACAGGTTTAGGAATAGTGTGATAAATTCGCACAGTTTCCCAGGAGCGGATACGGACTCTGACCACAATTTAGTTGTAATGAAATGTAACGTCCGTTTCAAAAAGACAAGGCAGGGGCGACGGGTTAGGAAATGGAATGTAGAAGGATTAAATGGATTAACAAGGAAGGAGTATCAGCAGGCTGTACAGAAAATGATGGATGACGGTAAAGAGCCGAGTACTATCGAAGAAAAATGGGAATGTATCAAGAAAGTGATATCGAAAGCCGCAAAAGACACTATAGGAAGCGTTAACGGGAAAAGGATAAGGAAGCCATGGGTAACGGATGAGATGATTGAAAAGATGGATGAGAGAAGAAGATGGAAGAATGTAGACACAGAGAGAGGCAAAATGAAGTACAAATAGTTAAACAATAAATTGAGACGGGCCACAAATAAAGCAAAAGAAGAATGGTGGAAAACACAATGCGAGGATATGGAAAGTTTACAGAAGACGGGTGAAATTGGTGCGCTATAGAGCAAGGTTAAGTTATTAACGGGAAGTAAGAAGGCAAGGTCTGTGCTAACAGTTAAAGACAAGTGGGGTAAGATAATAGCTGAACCAGTAAAAATCCAAGAGAGAGAAGGAATAGAAAGAAACACTGTATGGTAGAGAACTTAGGCCAACAATGTAAGACATTTACAGAAATAAGGGTTTTGATATTATTATATCTATATTGCTATATTTCGGTGCCCTCCAGCAACCAAGTCTGTTAAGGTAACTACAACCGCATTTCTGGTAGTTCTTTGGTAGGTAGCCTATTACCTTCATGCAAAGGTTTAGAAACCTGGTATTTGAAGATTGAAGGGTGTGAGTTTCAAGAGACTTTTGAAATATGAGTACGCAGAAGAATGAAGAAAATGATTTGGGTGGAGAGGAAGCCAAAGAATTAAGAGATGGTGGGACGATAGCAGGGTGCTGTTTGGAAATTTCTGAGAATTGGATGGAGGAAAGATTGGAAGGTATTGTTGGTTGTGGGGTTAATGTGACGCTCTCGATCAGCAGCCTTGTCCCGAGGATTGAACGTGGAGCTTTGGTTTGGAGCCTAGAGGAAGGCATCAATCAAGACGTTGCGTGCTTTCTATAGGGATATCGGGGTGTCCTTCGTCAACCTTCATCCGGAAATCCAATCGTGTAAGAGCCCCCTGAACTTTTCTGGTTTTCACTACACGTCTGAAGTCGCCAGGTGTGTACCGGGTAGGATATTCGAGCACTGTAGGGCTTTTTCAGATTAAAGTGAACGTCAGCGTATAGGTCAATTAGTGGGTCTCTAAAGTCTTCTTTGCCAAATTATATAGCTGTAAATGAAGTGAGGCTCATTTAACACCAATCAGATGGCATCGGGCGGAAATTTTTATAAGGGATTCAGTATTAATAATAAAACGATCCTCGTTAAAAATTCAAAAAACTGTCATGTAAAGGGAACATTATCTGTATTGTTAGTGAATTTCCGAAGCTTAAAAAACAAATTCGCTGAATGTCATCACCTTATCCATAGCGTAGGCGCAGATATAATTATTGGAAAGGAAAGATGGTTATCCACTGATGTTGTCGGGGGTGAAATTTTCTCAAACTACTTCTCCATTTACAGAAATAACAGAACAAATAGAATCGGGGGTGATGTCTTTATTGCAGTTAAAAATTCTTACGTCCGCAGGGGTGAGATAATTCCGGGTAATGGTTTGCAAAACGTTTGGTGTTCAATTAAAAGTCCTCAGTCCAAAAGAATTTATGAATGCGCATTTTACAGACCGCCAGTCGACACAGACAATTCAATACTTGAATTAAATCAGCAACTCAAAGATTTAAAATCCCAATACAATGATAGCGACGTTATAATCGGTGGAGATTTCATTGTCCCATCTATTGACTGGAGCACATAGTTTTGGAACGGGCAGTAAAGACAAAGATATCTGCGAATCGCTATTGAATTCTTTTAAGCTGAACTCATTTAATCAACTTGTCACTTCACCAACTAGGAGCGATAATATTCTTGATTGGTTAGCAACGAATATTCCCGACAAAGTCGTAACCATAGAAACTGTGAAAGGAATTAGTATCTACAGGGCAAAAACGCTAAGTTTTCGCTTCATGGTGTCCGAAATAAGAAACCTAAAAGGAAAATTTACTTGTTTAAAGAAGGGGACTGTAATGGCCTAATGTGCGTGCAGCAGAATCAATTTGCTAGTTTTAAGAAAGATAGTAATCACCGAAATACTGAGGATACGTGGGATCACTTCCTTGAGATCACGCGCTTAGCAGTCAACAAGTTCATTCCCAATAAATATATATATATATAGGATAACACGGAACCTAGATGGTATAACGCGGGTGTTCGAAAGGCATTACGATGTCTAAGGCTATCTCACGCCAAGATGAAAAATATTATAAAATATTAGGAATGAATTCTCTAGCGACAAAAAAAATGAGATCGCTTATGATTATAAGATATCTAGGGCGAATGCCAAGAATGAATTTTGGAATGTGTTAAGAGAATTCAAAAGGAAGAGGTTAGCGGGAAATTTGAAAGAGAATCCAAAAGCATTTTGATCATACGTCAGAGAAGTTCAGGGAAATAAGTTATCTGTTAATTCACTCAAAAAATAATAAAGTCGAAAGAGTAATCGGCAGTTTTGAAGAGGCTAACTTATTAAATTCCTTTTTTCAAAGCGTCTTCAATAATATCTCGAAGAATACCCCCGATAGCTTACCAAATCGTGCCAGTCAATCGATGCCCAAAATTGAAATCTCATATAATGGAATAGAACGTTTGCTGAAAAATATTAAACCTAATAAATCCTCCGGGCCCGATGAAATACCTGCTCGTATATTTAAAGGTTTAACTTCGGAAATTGCGCCGTATGTAGAAGCAACATTCAAGAAGTTATGGTAGATCACAAGGTTCCCAGCGGTTGGAAACACCAATTAATTGAGACAAGGAGTAACGGAGTAATTACAGACCTATTTCCCCACATCCATTCCGTGCAAAGTTATGGAACATATACGAGTTGCTATTTCGATCGTGAGGCACCTTAATAATCAGAAGTTATTACTGAAAAATCAGCACGGTTTCCGAAAAGGTAGATCCTGCGAGACATAACTTGTGCTTTTTGTTCAAGATAGTCTTATTTCGGGAGAGACCAATGTTCCAGTGGACGCGATTTTTCTAGATTTTAAGAAAGCCTTCGACAGAGTACCTCATATAAACTACTCGCAAAGCTAAAAGCATATGGCATAGATAAAAATATCTGGGATTGGATTAAAGACTTTTAAATGGTCGGGTTCAAAAAGTAGTGATAGATGGAGTAGAAGTTAATTCGCAAATCTCAAATTAGTTAGTAGAAGTTAATTCTCAAATGCAGTAGAAGTTAATTCAGGTGTTCCCCAGGGAAGCGTTATCGGACCTCTTTTATTCCTACTTTACGTTAACGACATTGACTCCGTAGGCATGAGTAAGATATGTTTATTTGCAGATGATGCATTGGCTTACCGTGAGACCCGTGATCCTGAGGACACAGCAGCTTTGTCAGATGGCCTTAATGCTATACAGCGCTGGTATGGCACTAGGCAATTAGAATTAAACTTAAAAAAGTGCGTAGACATAAATATTTGGAAAAAGAGCAATTCCCACCCGAACGCCTACTGCATTGGGAACACCGAAATGGAATGTGTAGACTCTATTAAATACTTAGGCCTTATCCTCACTCACGATCTCTTCTGGGTGAAACACGTACAAGAAGGGGAATATGTGGACAAGCTAAAAAAAACTTAGGATTTATTAGAAGAGTATTTGGTAAATGTTACGAAAATGTCAAAGAGAATTGTTATCTGTCGTTGGTTAGGCCTCATTTAGAATACGTAAGCTGCAAGTATATGGGATCTTCACGAATTTGGATTAATTGCTGAATTGGATAGCGGGCAGCGTAGGGGGGCTAGAATTGTAAAACGTTGTTATAATAAACTTAGTAGCGTATCCAAAATATTAGAGTTGCTAGGGTGGGAATCACTTGCGGAGCGAAGCCTAAATTACAGATTGATGCTCATGCATAACTTGGAAAGAGGTCTCTTTAGCAGTGGAATGATGGGATGTTTCTATGAATGTGTTTCACTGCTGTGGATGGGGTTTCCATGTGTGTGCTGGTTTTGAATGTGGTATTTCTTTTTTCCTTTTGGGTGGTGACCTAACATCCCCCGCCACACGCCCTTGCGGCGGCTTGCGGGGTGTTATGTAGATGTAGCAGTGATGCTGTAAATATATTATTTCCCCAATGGTGCAACGGTAGAAGAGATTATGTTTGTAAAATTAGAAATATTAAGTGTAGAACAGATAGATTTAAGAGGTCACTTTTTCCACGAACGATAGGGCATCATAATAACATTGTTCGGTCGCAGTAGGGTCATGTTCGGGTTAAATTATTCCCGTGTGTAATCACCCCTGCCACACACACTAGCAGTAACTTGCAAGGTATATATACATAAAATAAGAGAATGTAAGTAATATAAGGTAATATATCCCAATATGAATTTTTGGCGATTTGAATGGGGATACGAAGATTTGAGAAGGCAATCGCGTAAGACAAACGGAGCTCTTGGACCTTAATGGAAGTGAAGTAAGTCCACGATGATATATAACATTGTTTCAGAGACCCTGTTACCTGTAGGCAACCTATGATTATGATGAAACCATGTGAGTGGCGTCTATACAGCATTACCTCTAGTACCGCTACCAGTAGATGAGTAAAGTACAGTCCTGCAGGACAAAACATAAAATTATGTTTCCTGTAACGCAGGAGCACATGCTGTGGGTTTAATGACATGATGTGAATAGACCAACAAAAACTGCGTTCTAGTTCTTAGAGCAGTGGCATACTTGTGGAAAATTCTACACAAGAAAAGCACGAATGCCCAGGAATCAAGATTAATAATGCCTTACACTGTATAGAACAAAGTCGAGCGATGTTTCCAGTTTTGCACCAGTGTACGTGTGCTCGTACAGCAATGTAACAAACACGTACGCGTTATTGTTTGGCGGATTTTTTACCTCCCTTCCGGCGTGCATGAAGAAGAAAGTTTCATTTCCTTCGGTGACAGTGCTTTCAGAAGTTCAACACGACACGTCTGTTGGGAGTTCGCTCGAGTGTGTGTGTATACTATGAACAGCCATCGGTTTATTTGGCGCTTTTCGAAGAGAGAAGGGGGAGGGCTGTACGACAGCACAACCGAATTGGTCCACTGACCCCTCACCCCCTTCGTCCGTACATCAAGGAAATCAAAGCGTCGTCGTCTCAGTCACCTCGTTTTGGCTTCTCCGTGGATACGCGTTCTCAAACCTACCTACCAGGAATATATAAGGGGAGACTTTTCAAGCCTTCCGAAAGCACCCACCAGTTGCGCCACCAGAGAGAGTCTTTCTGAAGGTTGGGGCGGCGGAGGGGAGGGGACGTGTACAGGTTGGCACGCGGTCTCAGGCCAGTGGAATGCGGACCGGCATTTCAATGAAGTTGGGGGAGGGGAGGGAAGGAGGAAAAGAGGGAGAGAGTGAGGGAACGCAGTAGGGAGAAAAATCTCTGACACGAATATGGAGGGGACGGAGGGAACGGGGAGGGGTGGGGAAGGAAAAAGGTTTTCACGCATGCGCAGTAAATCTCGTTACTTCGGGCCTCTCGCTTCGAGTCTTGAATGTGTGCGGTGTGGCCGGGGAAGGGCTGAAGCAACGTTGCGAAGCATAGATTTCGATTTTCACATTGGTCCATTCATAGCAACGCAAATACCGTAAGCCGTAGTCTGGCCTAGCACGTGACACCCCCATGAACGAACCTGGATGCTGCCGAGTTAAGGAATTGGAAATGTTCAGGTAAAACCCACTAGGGTTTGGTTAGAAAACTGATGCCAGATGAGAGTAAGCGTGAAGGGCAATTTGAAGGAATTAGGTTGAGTGCCCCTTGATTCTAGGAAGAGAACAGGCAAGACTAGAAAGGTACAGAACACCTGCATATTCTTGCGACGCCAAGGAACAATTATGCCACCAAATGATATTGCTAGATTCGACCACCTTATAAAATAAGAAACACAGTCACAGACAGGTCCAAGTACTCGTCCTTCCCTCGTACGGTACGCATTCTTAAGAAAATAGCACCCCTGAGCCTTAATATATCTGAAAGACTAAAAGTTAATGGCCTAGTATTTCTGTACAATTAGGTAATATATATTAAAATAAATTTCAAACTAACAAATTCTTCATGCATAGCTGGCAACATAACACCCCCCGCCACACGTCCTGGCACAACTTGCGGGGTATTATGTGGATGTAGATGGATTGTCGAGGCGCTCCAAAAAATGAAATGGGTTGTTAACGATTTATGTTATGTCACAGTCGCTTATGATCGTCAATGTCTACGGGCGTCCAAGTCCACTGTCCAAGGCTTTTACACCTGACTTAGTAATCAAAGGATAGCATCACAGTATTTCAGTAAATTGTATTCAGATGATGCATGATATCCAATTTACTTGAATCCACGTTCATAAAATATTCCAGCCGACCCCTTCGCCTTAATAAATTGTATTGTAGGTCACAATTCTATCCCGAATCAATACGTATTTTTGATTATGTCAATATTCTAGATGTAATCAATGAGCCGCCCAAGTGTATTGTTCCACCTGATTGTGAGACTCGTTGGTATTTGAAGGCCGGTTGATTAAATATTAACGCCACATGATCTTGAAATTATGACCACGCGAAACGGGATTTTTCATGTCTCTATTCCAATGGCACGGTTCGTTTTGCAACGTACCTCCAAAAAATTAATAAAGCCAGAGAAAAAAACTGGCGAGAGATTTTGGGGTTTTTTCAGAAAGCGGACGCCATTTTGATTCAGGACAGCGTCTTGGTAAACATTTGTTATGTTCTTATTTACCTTCATATCTCAATTGTTGTTCACTTTCGTATCTTTCCTTTGGCAGTTTTTTGTACACCGACAGTTAACTCAACATTCATCGGTTTTTTCCTTGGTTTATTTCGTTTCTTCATGTTCGACCATTTATTTGTTTAAGGATGTCCGAGCAAATTAAATCTGGAGCTAATTTAATCTCTTAATTAATATATAATGTTGGATATTTTAACTCTGCATTCCTCATCTTCAAGGCTAAAATTCCTTGCATTTGACTATAAATCACAGTTTTCGGGATCAAGTTACTGGAACGCAAGCTAATTCTACGGAAGAACTAAGAGTCCTTAGCAAATCCAAGAAACAAATGTATGTGGGAACTTAAGGACCCCTTTGGATTGAAATGTGTGCATTTCTGTGGCGCCGACGATAAACAAATGTCAACTTTCTGAAAAATATCGAGGATTTGATTGAATACGTAATAAAATCCTGTTGTATTCTCTATTCGTCTTCTTATTCACAGTAAATAGTTGATTCTCTAGCCAAATGGTTTCGTGATTATCATCTTAATTTCCTGAAAGCTTGTCGAAAGTGTAGAGGAACTTGAAATGCACTGTGCATTTCAAGTTCCTCTACACTATTCGTCAACTACTCCAGCATTCATAATTAATTTCGATAGACACATAAATATTTGTTAAGGTTAAAACGAAAAAAAGAAAATTCCATTTTGTCATCTTTAGTTATGAACACAAATGCGCATTTAAATAGTTTCGTTGATTTTGAAGCTGAGTTAGAGTAAAATTTGCCTTTGTATCCATCGCCTGGCCTTCTTCGAAGAACCTTTCAGACGTTCCTTGTCTGTCATCCCTGCCTCCCTACCTGGCTTTCGGGTAAAACGGATCGCACCGATGGGAGAGATACATGTGTTTTTGAGAATTAAAACTGCAGAATTCAAGGCGAAAGGGGGGCCGAGAGGAAGGACGACTGCGTGAGTTTGTGTGTGTGTTTGCGTGTAAGCTCGCTTGGACTATGGAGCAGGAGGAGGGGAAGGGCGTAAAAATTTCTCCGACAGTTTCCCCTCCCTCCATCTTGCTCCCCCATTCCAATGGCTCGATGGAGGAGGGAGAAATTACCTCTGGGTGAAGAGCGGGGATGGGTCTTGGCGGTGAGGGGGCGGGAAGGAGAGGAGGTGACCTTGGCACATACCAGAAGATCGCGCCTGCGGGAGGTTATGCGTGACGGGAGAAGGAAAAATGAATTCCTCCCCCCCCCCATCCTCCCCTGGATCACCTGATTTTTCACATATATGTACGCCCTTAAAAATGATAACGAAATTTAATAGAAGTATTTTCACAGGTGTGACGATGAACCGAAACGAAAATAGGAGACTCGTCAATTGATTTTAATATTTTTATGGTACAACCACCTTTTTCCCTGGAAAAGAGAAGATTAAGCCCTAAAGACATGAGAGGAAGCCCGTCCCCCCCTTCCGGTAATAAAAGTGAATGTGCCACAGAAATGTTTAAAAAATATTTTCCTATTTTACGTTTTGTGTCACGACAGTAAAAAAATACATCAGATCTTCCTGGGAAATCATTACCGGCACAGGGAAAGAAACTGGCACCCCTTCGTTGATGTGTCACTTTCATGTGCCGTCGGGCTTAGTACTGGGTGAACTCTATCATCACCAACCAAACCGACCTTCGGGTTGATTACTGTGTTTATGGTTTGTATACATTATGTATATAGAAATATATATGTATGTTTATATATATATATAATTATTATTCCCTTATCAATTATATCCCCTAATAATAATAATTATTATTTTAAGGTAATCTGCCGGTTAAGGTAGGTTTTTGGATGGACACAACTATCAAATAAATATTTTGTAACTCCAAACAAAACCCAATCCAGCAACCTAATCTACATCAGGTCCCTCTTCGTCTCTGTGTACTTCTTTCCTCCCTTCATCCCGTTCAACATCCCTATCCTGTTCCTGCCCTTTCCTCGTTAGCCTAACATTCTCCCGTCTATTCCCTTCTTCAAAATCCCACCACCGCTCAATACGCCTTTCATAAATATATATATATATATATATACGGCGAACAAATATTACTTCACACATAGAAATAGATATAAGGAAAGGGGATAGAAAAACACATAAAAGACGTACACAGTATTATATATATTAAATATACATATGGCAATAGTGAACAAAAACATATAAACACTCAAAAAAGAACGTTCATTCCATATCTCACTTGAGAAAGGTGGTAGCGCCAGCGAAAATTTGGAATACGTGTGATATATATGTACGAGTATATGTCTGTGTGTGCGTTTGTGCTTTTGTGTGTGTATTACTGCAGGCTCTATGTGATTAATTCGCAGTCTCTCAGAATATGGTACGGACCCGGATCACAATTTAGTTATAATGAAAAGTAACGTTCGATTCAAAAAGATAAAACAGGGAATACGGTTTAGAAAATGGAAAAAAAGAAACATTAACCGCATTGATCAAGGAAGGAGTATCAGTGTCTGTGTCAATTTAAAATATACCTTAAACAGTAGACTGCCAAATCAACCAATTTACTCATACTACTTGTAAGGCAAAGAAATCAGAAAAGTAAACATTTTGGACAAACATAAACCATAAGTACATTTTTCATGGGAAAACAATGCCTTCAGAGATTCGAAGCAGACCCTTCTCGAACTAGGTCCTGGATTCGTAGCCTGGCGGGCATATTTCCCGTGGATATATACATATCCTCTCTTCATAAATGTCTCCTAACCTGTTTTCCTTCAACCTACCCCTTATATGTTTAAAACCGCCAAACTGCATCATTGATGATGATATCCCCGAGAATACATTTGGAAAATCTGAGAAAGGGTTCGCTCCTTCCGAACCGGGATATAAGACAGCAGGGCTGTGTCTCCCGGTACCCTTTGATTTATTAAGTCCCGTCCCAAGAGGTGGGATGAAGATTCTGCCAATGATGAAGTGTCCATATTACTACTGTACGTCTAACTACTAACGTACTACTAATTGTGGCTTCTAAAGTGTCAATGCGCTCTGTTACCGATTATGCGTCTCCACAAAGGTTGCTTGGATGTTCTAAGTGCGCGTACCTTTGGTTAACTTTATCTAAGCTATTTGAAATTGTCGTTAACTAACAATTAGGGAAAACTTAATTATTGATGCTGCATGTTTAGTGCTGAATCCCCCCTTCTAGGAACCCTAGCCTAGTGGCAAGCAGGGTACCACGTAGATATAGACTGGGTTGTATAAGCTGGTAATCGATAGAGATGAAGGTTGGGTAGGTAATTCGTTCGAAATGCATTAGTGTTCCCTCGGCTCACGAGTTTTTCAGAAAGAAGGGATCTCCACCCGTCGTAAGTCGAGCGGAGGCAGAGGGGGGAGCGTGGGAATCCAAAAACGTGAGAGAACTGAGGGTTTATATAAAATATATATATATAGATATACACACAGTCAAACAAGAAATCCCGCCATATCCGGAGATCTGGTGTTCAAGTCTCGGTTAAGAAAATATTTTTACGCTCGTGGCCTGCTTGATTCCGCTTTCCCCACCTCCCCTGTGTTTGTCTTTTATGTGTGTTCCTATCCCCTTTCCTTATATCTATTTCCATGTGAAAGCATATAGAAATATATATATATATATATATATATTTAAAGTCACTTTCTTAAAAAAACCCACGAACGTGCACAATAATGTAAATTGACTAACTAGTCGACACAAACACAGAAACTAAAACATATAAAAGAGGGACTCACTGGTTCTCGAATTTTCACCTTTCTCAAGAGGAATTAGGAACAGTTCCTAATTCCTCTTGAGAAAAGTGGTTGCACCTCCGAAAATCCGAGAACCAGTGAGTCCCTCTTTTATATGTTTTAGTTCCTGTGTTTGTGTCGACTAGTTAGTCGATTTACATCATATATATATACATATATATATATATATATATATATATATATATATATATATATTTCTTACTTCACACATAGAAATAGATATAAGGAAAGGGGATAGGAAAAGAAACTATGAATACACGTTTCAGCGGGCATACCGCCTTCGTCGAAAGATGAAGTGTCTATATTCAATGTGATTTTAAAACGCCTAGTGCGTCTTTGGATTACAATTCTTTTTGTTGGTAGATATATCGCTTTAGGCTAGGTTTAGAATGGACAAAGGTTGGGCATAGCTAAATTTCTTAGCTTTGCCTAACAAGACATAATTTGACACCCCCACATCATATTAAACTTTTCTTCAATTACGCATACTTTCTACTTGCCTTCACTCCATCGAACGAATGTCGCGTGTTTACCTCATCGAAACGCCAAGCTATTTTACATTTTAAGTCGAATTCTCGAGCATACAATGAAGGAAAATGACAAATCATCATCATTATTTAAGTATTAAGTCTCTCCTGCCTAAAATGAGACTCATCCCGTGATCATAAGTTAATATTTAGGTATTTTAATATGCTAATCAATGAAGAGCTGCATGGCACGTAAATGGTTTCCCCGGAGAATTTCCCATGAATTCTTTCGGAGATTCTTTTTCTTCACCCCATGGAGTAGAGGAGGCCTCACGTAAGGTTTCGGAATTTTCGATGGGATTTGACGTAAAGACCAGCGGGCGTAATTTCAACTTACTGTGTGTTCTGAAAGGAGGCCAAAAATTTTTAGCATTTCATACAAACGTTTAGAGAGATTATTGCTAAATGTGAATTACACAGATTAAGTGGTAGACAAACACGGGCTTTTGGAATTAATCGTTCTTGTTAAGTTGCCTCGTTGTGATCCCGTATTTTTTTAAGGTAATCTACCGGTTAAGGTAGGTTTTTGGATGGACACAACTATCAAATAAACATTTTGTAACTCCAAACAAAACCCGATCCCGTATTATGCGATGGAAAAAAGGATAGTTAAAGTCGACCGCAATGAATTATATTCCTCATCCGCATCGTACCCTGGAATCTATCCAGGTGACGTTTGGCAGGGGGTATGAAATCAAAAGACTTCGGTACTCGAATGGATGTGTGTTCGAGCGAAGTGATTCGCAGTTCTTGGCTTTGTTTTCGTTGTGATTATGAATTTTACGAGAAAAGAAAGAGTCCCTGAATCAATAGGTGCTACAGTCAATCTCCTTTTTCCTGTTCGAATGGTTCAATTTTCCCTTTATCATGAGGGGTGGTAACGATTTATTCGGTGTCGTAAGTTAAATCGAGTGTCGTTCACCTTTCTAATAGCCTTAGTCTCGCCTTTTCCCTACGTGCTTGAAGGGACTTCCTCCCATCCCAGTTGCTCCATCAGTTCCCCCGAGTTATGCTCGCGTCCTTATCGTAACATTTCTTCACAAACATAGCGGTCCTTCTATACATGTTTTCTGTATTCTTAATCAAATCCTTCTTTGGCGAAAACTTTATGTACAATCGTCGCGTATTTCAAGTGCGGCCTCGTCAGTGAAAAGTAACATCTCTCTCTCTAACCTACACATTACATTTGTCTTCAACACGTCGAATGTATTCTAGTTCCTTAGAGATATACTATAGATAGCTGATACCGATACACTAGTATAAGAGGATAGACATTGGTATACACGGTAGGATACAAATGAAGTCGACCCTGAAATTAATTTTTCTCAGGATAATCCCCTTCACCATACCACTCAGTATCAACTGATAGGATGTTTAGTACAGGCGGACTTTTGTTCACATGCTCCTCGGCAGAGTCCGCGTTGAAGACAAGAATTCCTGCTGATTACAAGAGTGAATTATCATAAGCTGGATTAAATATGACTGATAATTTAGGGTCCATCCTGTAGTGTCCAATGACGTATATGGTCACAGGCAGATTCATGTACTCCTTTTCTCCCACGCGATCAAGATAAAATAAAACCCAAGCAATGGAACATATTTACTTAAAGTCCAGCATTTAATGATTTTGTCAAATATTGTGTACGTGTGTACGAATAATTTTGCATATGAGACAAAATTATACAAATTCATGCATCATCCAAAGCATGCTGTGAATGTAACACGCCATGCCACTCCTTGCCTAATGCCTTTATGGCGACCTTCGAAGTATTTTGCAAATGTGACTTAAATATTTTTGACAGAGCTGCAATCTCCATTAGATTTCATAATTATTTTTATTTAATTCTTTACATAACATACTATATGCACGAGGTCAATTCAGGTCACCACATTAGAACAAAAAATCTACTCGGCAAAAGTTTTATTTTTGTCACGTTGAGGCATGTTCTGAGTAATAGTTTAACGTCGCATAATTAACGCGCTATTTTTTTTAACTCATTCCTTAATATTTCCTACGATAGTCGGCATATGCTCACTTAATTTCAATCCTAAGCTGCATATTCAATAACGCTTGATCTGAAAATGTTAGAGTATACATTGGCACATTTGTATAAAATAAATTTACTACATTTGTATGAAATATTCATAGTGCCATTCTCGGTGAACATAGCTCATGAACATCTTCTACAGTTGTAATTTGGAAAGTATATAGGGATTCAGTTGGTTCTACAAAGTAGTTACTCCTTCACATTGAATTGACTGATATTTATGATCCGTAATCTACACCCTGATTTACAGTTATCATCATCAACCTTTGCTTCTGAAATTTCATATTATTTTTATTATTTTAATATTAAATCAAATGTTCACATTTTCGTTGAAGGCATATGTTGAGATGTAATCGAATATTTACGAAGAAATATCTCCTAAAAAAATAAAATTCTAATCAATGATATGAGATCGTTTCCAATGGAAGAACATCAGTGAATAGAGGTGATTCCAATGATCGGCGGGTCGATAATAGCTTCGTGGGTCGTATTTGATGTACATGCCCCTCCTCTGATACGACGAAATAGATTGAATTTAATTACAGATGTATAAAAGTGGTTTTATGTACCATTTGTTAAAAGAGAATTCGGATCTGATAGTGTTTATGGTCTCGGATATAGGCGATAAACTTTTTAAGTGAATCACCACACTATCGCCAAGAGGCAAGAAATAATGACGGACGATGTAAAACGGACATAATCAGTTATGATGGTACCCTAACGGAAAATCCTACACCTAGAGCCTTCTCTGTTCAATATCATTAAGTAATATTGACAGTTGATACACTGTAACTGCACTCATAAATGTATGGAAGTTTAAGGTATGTTTATTATCAACGATGTATGAGAGTCTCTAAAAGAAGACAAACCCTAAATACTGCTTTGACATTGGCATTGTGATTTTTATTGACTTTCTCCCAATTAACAAACAATTCCTTTTCCGAACTTTTAAAGAGACAAAACACAAACTTTAATAAAACACTCCATCATAGTTATCAGCCCGAAGGTTGGTTTGATAGGTAAGGGTAGCTCTGGTAAACCCGATACCTGAATGGCTTACAAAATTATTCTCTCTTATTTTTACTACGAGTATAAACATATCACGACGATGAAAATTAAGACAAAGTAAGAAGATGAGTCCGATGAAGTAAAAAGAATACGAATAAACTTATATTGGCGAAATTTAGAGCAAAAAAGACGCTTCTTTTTCTAATAGGTAGCATACTAAGGTTTCTTTTGTTAGTAAACAAGCTGATACATTGGTTTCAGGAGGGAACCTGACATATGTAGTATGTTGAAATCCACATTCTCACATGGTTAGACTCCCGGAGGTAGCAGTATTTTTCGGTGGTATCACGATCCTTTCGTAATGTACTCTGTGGAGAGCACTCGATGTGAGTACGCCGTCTGTCGGATGAGAGGCTAAATTGAGTAGGAGGGAATGCTTCACGTGTTACGGACACTGCAATGACCGTTGACGTATCTTTCGTAACTCACGCGATTCCAGCAAAAGCCTGAGATCACCAAAGCCTCGACGAATGGCGTAGGTCGTAAAAGCCTGGCCCATCAAGAGACGAACGTGGCAATGTTACATGGTATATTGGTAACTGGAATGTGAGAGGTATGCGTTGAAAGGAATATGAGTTGTTGAATGAAATGGTTTCGAGATGAATGGATTTCCTGCTGGTAAGTGAAACTAAGCACAAAGGGTGTGATGAGGTTGAAAATGACGGTAATGGTTTGACATTTAGGTCAGAAATTTACTAATGCGCACGGCAGTTAAGGGGTAGGATTGATTCTGATGATAGGGCAAAAATGTTGGCAAGGTATTTCGAGTTTAAGTGTCCCCTGGAAATCTCCGAGTTCGTATGAAAGTTGGTATTTGAGGCGTTGTGATTGTAGCTCGTTATGTACGAGCGGATGGCGCGACTGAAAGCGTGACGGATGGGTTCCGGGGAAAATTGAGAGAAGACTTGAATGAGTGTGACCCTGGTGAAAGAATAATGGTATTAGGAGACATGAATGGTCGTGTCGGTGTTAGAAGGGGTGCCTCCGAAAAAGTGATAGGACCAATTGGTGGCCCCAGAATGAATGATAACGAAAGAAGTTAAAGTGTGTGTACGGAAAAAAATGATTACTTGTCTCGAGGGCATGGTAACCATTTCGTGTCATCTTTTCATTTGTCTACAGAGGGACGCCATATGTAAATGTCATGACTGATTTCGTTGTTTACTATGGGAGACGACATTTTTGAAGGACCGGAAGACATGATATAATGCAAATTTTGTGATTACTCTGTTATTAACAACAGCAGAAATTATTATTTTTTAAACTTTGATATGGTGCACGGCTTTGTACGTTGCGGAAACATGGTCTTTGAATCCAGATGATGGGAAAATATCACGACGCCTTTAATTATCGAAACCCTAAACTGGATACAAATAATTACTAATATTTGCTCTGCAGTACTAGATTACAAAATACTACCAGTAGCAAGATTTTCTTTTTACTTGGTCGTCCTCTGATGCTGGTTCAATACGGTCATACTTGTGTTTAAAATATAATCTTTTACTAACGGCAGTTGAAATAAATTGTTCAGTAGGTTTAATATATTTTCGCAAAATGCATTTCAACAGCAATTTGATTTTTGAGGTCGACCAAATATCCAGTGAGCAAGTGCTTTCTTCATAAGCATCGAAGAAACATCAGTTCCAGCATTGCACCTTTGTCAAATTCCGTAAGTATCCCGGCGGATCCGGGAAAGTTGGCAGTCCCTTCCCTAGGCCAAGGATAATGGCATGCACGCGATCTCAGGAGAGAGCGAACCCTTTTGCCTACAATCTGGCCGAACACAAACCCACACGCGTCTGCACGTACTTACACCTCCTCGCCTCTAACTCCCCCTCCGGTCTCTCAACGCTCCCCCCCCCCAAACCCCTCGACATTCTCCTCCTCCGCTCCTTTCCGCCCCTCATTGGCTCTCCCACCTCCCTTCCCCTTCCGTCTCCTCGCCCTCCCCGACTCGCCGTCGAGTTCTCCGCCGCAAAACAAACCAGTCGTCTCAGCCGAGTTCCAATGAGTAGGTGCCAGGCGTCTTAGCGGAGGTGGAAGTGCCCCGTGTGTTTCGCTAGTGTCTTGTGTGTTTTGTGTACCTTTATTCGAGGCAGGCCCTCCCTCCCGTTTTATCTTTCCCACGCCCCCTCCCCGTATTAGCCTCCTCCCCATCTCAACGTCCCCGAATACGAGGGAGCCGGGAGGAGGACGGGAATGAAACTTCCTCCCTCTCGATATTAAAACAAGGTTCGTGTGTGTTTGTATGAGAGAGATTCCCGCCTTTAGAGTTGGGTACTCCTTGCGTTTTCCTACCCATACACATACGAACTTACGCTTCGAGATAAGGAGAAAAACAAAAAAACAAGCGAAGACGCGCGTGTGTGATCTTTTCCTTGGAATAATCGTCTTCGCGCGAGCTGGGAGAAGTGCTTCTTTACGGAAAAGAAATTTCATCGAGACGTGTTGATTGTTATTTTTCTCACTCGATCCTCAGATCTGTTTTCATTCTACGTCCCTAAGGTAATTTATCATTGGTTGTCTTCGCCTTCGTCCGGTCTCTCTCCAAAGGAGAAAGAAGAACCTTTTCGGAATGACACCTGTTGCGGGATAAGTGGATTCCCCGCCTTATCTCATCCTCGCTTTTCTTCTGTACGCGCGTATACGCACTTTTATTCCCTCCCCCACGCCTTGCCCCCTTCATCGTCGTTCTCCGCGCAAGTGAGAGGGAAGGAAACGCGTGCTTCACAGGAGCCATGGAAGCGGGGGATGCGACCGCGTGCTACACTTCAGGAAGCGTCGCCGGAGCCGTGTTTGGGACGCTTCTTACAGTCCTAGTGCTCGCCGGGCTCGCTTACCTATTCTGGAGATTCTACTGGAGGCGGAGGAGAGGTAAGGACTACTCGAAAAAAAAGGGTCCCCTTCCTCCCTCCTTTGCTCGCCCACCTTACTATTTTTCCTCCCACCTCACCTCTCTGTCCCGCCCATTCGGGTTTGCCCTGCGTGAGGGGATGGGGGAGTTTTCGAAGAGGATGGGTGGGAAGGGGAGTTCTTCACGGGGAAGGGGTCATGTGGATGGATGCCTGGCCGTCAGTTGTCATGGCCGCTTGAAATTGCCACGAGGTGTGGCGGACTCGACTGCGGCGATGCGAGCAATGCACTCACTTCGACTCGTGATTAGGGGGAAAATGACCAGCTCGTCTCCAAGAAACTTCAACTTCCGATATCATTCTGCTTGAGGCTCTCGATTACGCGGAAAGAGGAGTTTTCCTTGTTTTTCGCTGGGCAATCACAAGAAAAAAATCGCAACTCCACCGAAAGAACACCTGTGCCGAGGAATTGAAATATGCCAAGTGCCTACTTGCATTCGTGGTATGCAGACATTTTGCCACATTTACCTGACATGAAGGGGATTTGGTGGCTGCGAAAATGTATGAATTAGACCTTTAAAGAGTACGTATTTTGCTTAGGGAAACTTGAAATCCAGGGAATAAGAATTTTTAGTAGCTTGGGTCGTGTGAAGCCGGAGCGCTATCCTTTGGTAGAGCATAAAAAATAAGTACGTTAATAAATTATAGAATCATCTGGCATCGCATAGGGCGCATAATCAGGGATATCATGTAATCTTTCATTGAAGCAGAGAAATGCTGGGCCCCTGCATACCTCACCTTCCCAACTAATCTCGGCATTCTAAATCACTTGACGAATCTCGGTTACCGGGCTCGCGAAGTCAGGTGCGCTCTCCAACTAACCCGAAGATGGCAACTTTGTTACCTTCGTCGGGTTTTTTTTGCATTTCCTTATTTAAGTCAAGTCGCTGCTACGCTGACTACCACCGTGCTCCTCAATATCCTTTGCCATTCTGGTCCTCACAGTGTTTTTACCTGTGGTGTCGCCAGATATCAGATACTTTTTTATGAGCGTGTGGTTCATTTTGGACTTGAGTAGAATTCTTGTGATTTCTTCGACTAGCAAGAATTCATGCTCAACAGGGAAAGCACGACATGGAAATCTGATGTATTCAGAGAAAGAGAGAGAGAGAGAACCTTTTCTGTCGGCAGTCTATTAATGACGATTTCGCAAGTAGTTTAGATGTGAAGGAAGCAAGATTTTGAATAGTTATTTTTTTGTTGTTGTTGCCAGTTGTATTTTACGCCGTCACGTGACCAGCCACGAATAACCCAGGGATATTTACAAGGGACTGTTGAACTGCCCTCGAGAGGACACGCGTGAGGAAATACGTGAAAGATGAAATGGCCTTTGATGTTGCTGATTTACTGATGTGCATGCACATTTAACACATCGTTCACGAGCACGCTTCACCTGGTTTTTTCACTAATCAATGCCACATACTCGATTAATATAAACAACTTTGGTCGCATGGTTATTTAAAAGTAAAAGCGGAGACGCCCTCTTGTCCAAGGTCATGAATGAGTAAAGTTAGCAAATTCCTTAAAGGAATGGTGGGGAGTACGATATGCTGCCCGTGGGAGTGCCCAAGAAATGCCGACTACTTCTGTGAAGCCCTACGTTAGGTCATACGTTTGTGTAGAAGGGATTGGAGATACACGATCGACTGCGTCATATTTTCTTTGGGATCTAGCTTAAATAGTCTTTCCACGTATATTTACACAACACACCGGAAAGGCGTGTGGCAGGGGATGTTAGAACCACCGGTAAAATGTAAGGCAACTACATGCAAAACTTAGTTTAACTTACACACATGGAAACACATGTAAAAGGAACTAATATGCACATGCACCTTCGAATGCACTAGTATGTATACGCAGCGTTTAATCTAGTCCTCGCTATTAATTCGATTTTTTGCTATTTTAATGATAACTTCAATTTTTCATTATTTTGATTCCTGACTGTCTGAGGAAAGAGCGAATATTTATTTCTATCTGTTTTGGAGTCTATCTCCCTTATCTTATCTTTGCGGACTATCCTTCCTAAATAGTGTGGGGCCATAATAACTCGTGTGTTCTGATACTTGCCAACAGGGTCCCTTGTTGTCGTCGCGTTTCAAGCAGCTCCCAGTATAGTTCAGACCGTCGTTGATTTTTTGTGGCTGTGCAGAATTTAAAATTAAAAAATAAGTCTTCATTCAAAATTTTCGCTAAATGGTACGTCACCGGTCAAGACAAGCGTAACTGGAACTAATTTACATCCACTGTTAAACGACGTCTCAATAAATTTCTTGGGCGTCTCAATATGTAGACGTCTTCTCAATGGTGAACCATCGCATTTTCGGATTGCTTACGTTTTCCGTCATTCGTAATAAAGGTGGTGCATTTCATCTTATTTCTACTCGGTCGTGAATACCTTTTTCTGATACGTCGTTATTCGCAACTACCTGACTTACGCAATTTTTCTACCTTACTGTGGCCTCTTAACCCTAAGGTTCTACGGTTTGAAAATAATTTACGATTGTCGTAACGTCAATTTAAGTGTAATGTATTCGGGACTCGAACGAAACAATTCTTAATGGGTGACTTTAGGAGTGTATTCTGCTTCGTTTGCGTGGATGTCCTCGATTAAGGTCACCATCGTGCGGTGGCTGGTTCATGTTGCCCGGTGACCCTGAATCCAAGAAACACTATGCGCTAGGTGTTTGCGTCGTCTGGGTTTCGTTCTTTGCTCCTGAAGTTCGAAGAAGCCATGCGGATTGGTATTGGTAACAAGATTGATTCATTCTTCCCTCGTCTAGCCATCGAAGGTTTTCACCATTAGTCTGCCTGCGGTGGGCTTCGAGAATTTGTCATTTTCAACAAATTACACAGAAAGCACATACTCCAACACCCTATCGAACGATGATATCCGTCTCAACTACCGGGTTCCCATGGGATTCACCTTGGGTCTCAAAAGAAAAGTATTTTTAACGTGAACAATTGTCAAATATTAATCCTCGATCTCGTCGTATTTTTCTTGTTTGTCTCTGAAACTCGCGATTAAGAGGGAATCTGGATGGTACGGTGGTAGTCTGATGGGCATTACGGTTACTGGATTTCCATCCCGAGGGCTCGGGTTCGTATACCGGCGAAGGCATGATTTTGAAGTGATATCCAGGTTCTTACCGGGGGTTTATGTTGTAAGCACTTTCAGTGGAGTACGCCATTGGACGGATGGGACGTTAAACTCAGAAACCCTTTGTGTCTTTCGTTGAAGAGTAGGTTGATACCGGTGCCGGGTTTCTATCCACCGTTACTTTAATTCCATGAAAATCCCTAATAACTACAACTACTCGAGAATAAGAGCGAGCCAGGAATATTGTGTGTGGAATTATTCTTAATAAAACGAGAATTACAGTTTTCCAAATTATTTTGTCGTTTTCGATTATTCCATGTTATTATTTCAAATCTTACCGTCTCATCATCAGTGTCTCAAATTCAAACCCAGCGGTAATGATATATAGGAACATCGAAAGCAATGGAAAAAATCCTTTTGAAACAGGAAACTGCAATAACTCCACCGTTCATAACTCGATTCGCATGCGTTAAATCATAATGGAATGAATGGAAATGTGACCGTCTCACTAATAACAGTTCTTTGCCTGGGGAGTTCATAGCAACAGCGAAAGTTATTGAGTCATTTCAGCGTTACCAAATACGTAATCCTAACATGCCTCTTGAACAATACAAGGCTGTACGGAGAAGGTAAAATGCCATCGGTTGCATATTTTCTTTGGGAGTTTCTTGGAGGGTCCTTGCAGTAACTTAGTCGACAACTACTAAGCGATCTCATTTTGCTTCATCAATTTGAGAACTTATAACTTAATGTATTTTTAGAACGTAAGGAAACAACGTACGGAATTTTCACGGTACTCAACTACGGCACAATGTCATACTCGACAGCTGAGACGAAACCCCTTGTCTTCACCACAGTTTTCGTGTTTTATCCCTACCGAATCAATTGGTAGGCAGCCATTCGTACATTCTAGTTCCCTCACAAACCATAGTCTTCCATATTTATAGCTTTCAAATTTCTAATTACGTATACGTTGTTTGTAGTTATTATCGAATGCAATGCTTCCTCGACGAATCTGAAGCTTGACCGGACAAATAATTTATGTAAAAATTAAATAACGAATGGAAAATGGCATAATTTCGTTCCTCAAAATTATCCCTATGGAAATAGTGGCTGGTTACAGTCGCATCATAAACGAATGTGCTACATCTACGAAGTTCCCTGTAAGCCACCGCTATGGTGTGTGGTAGGAGGTGATTACGAACACAAGTATAATTTTGTGAGAAAATGCTCTTCCCCATAGCATGGTCAGATACTTTTATTCAAAGTCCTCTTTCAGAGTAAAAAATAAATCCGTACTCTTTCTCCATATTTTCCAGCAATAACGTCCATTCATTCATTCGCCTTCTCCTTCTTTTATTCAACTTAATCGTTAATTTAACGCATAATAATGGAGGTAAGACAAGATGTTTGATTACTCTCAGGGGAAGCCCTGCATGTTGGATGGACCTTTCTGTTCAGTGAAAGTAGATGCGCAGAAGATTGTTTTGCTTCTCATTTTTTTTCTGGTGATAATTCTTTGGGTGGTCTTTCTATTCTTGATATCTGCCGGTGATTACACCAGAATTAATTAAAGATTAACCCTCCCTGTTTCTCAATTTATAAAAAACTTTGGTACTGGATATATATTATTGTTTCACCTTACATTTAATTTCCTCGTAATTTTTCTTATTCGTCTTTTTCTTGGCACCATATTCCTCTCCTAGGATACTTGCTTTGCTTTATGATAATGCAAACTTGGTATCCTGCCCCTTATTTGTTTCTTTAAATGTTTGCATTAGCTCTCCAGGACTAATTCTGTGGTTTTGTGAGTACACTGAAATGGTGTACTTTTTTGTATAAACGTTTTCAAAATCCGTTCCTCAAAGCTACGTTTTTCCGAATATGTTTCCCGAAGCGTATTGGGATTCTCACTCAGTTATCCCCTTAAACACACCGTTTATTTGGATTAGAATGAGTTACACGTCTACCCCTTATGCTATCCAAATTTTCGTTTAATCCTCGTACCATTAGTGATCCAAATAGATATGATCGTGGGTGCAATGAGGATAATTAGTGTTGGTAGTGAATATATTCAATCGATATCATGCATTCATCTCAAAGACCATTTTTATTTGACATTTAAGACTGCATGATTTGGATATTGACCTTGTTACTGAATATTTTGACATGTATATAGCTCCTTTCGTAATGACTAAATTTGTTCGAGTGCATGATCATACTAAATCTGTGTACAGATGTAATGATTTTGCTTGCACGATTGGCGACCTACCCCATAATTCGCCACACGCCCTAGCGGCAAATTTCGGGGTATTATTATTATTAGGTAATCTACCGGTTAGGGTAGGTTTTTTTGGATGGACATAACTCGGGGTATTATGTCGGTGTAAATAGATACTCTTCCGCATTGATCACTCAATAATTCACACATAATCGGCCCAAGATCTCCTGAAGTACGATTTCAATCCGTATCGTAGGTTCAGATATGGTGGGTATCAAGGATTCCACTATTATCGACATCATAAGAACTACTACTGCGGCACTCCTACAAGGAAATAATTTACATTTGCAGTAGATCCAGGATAATCAGTGGCGATATTATGCCCTGAATGGTAGGAAAGAGACGTTTGGATTAAATGTGCTGGGATGATCTACTAACCTCCTGACACCATTGACAATAATGGAGCCATTTTTTTCTCCGCATGCCTATGCCCTTTGACGCAATTTAGTTCATCGTTACCCACCATCTCGGGATGGTATTCAAGAAATATACACAAATACAATTTCTGTACTGTTTCTGGTATGGATACCCTACTACCTCGAAGGAAAAGCACTCCAGTATGTGAAAATCCACTCTTCTCCGTCTATTGGTCGACTGCCTGTTTTCTGGACAATTGCCTGGTTTCCTGGTGCTAAGGCATCATTTCATTTCACGTCAATTCGGTCGCACTATTAAGAATTGATGTCTGGCTATCTTTAATGTTCCTCCTTTGCTATTTACTATTTTATTCTGTTCGTTGTTTATCACTGTTTATATTTCTCCATTTGCACGAGTGACTTTCCTAATTTCTTACCCTTTCCCTGCCTAATGTTAGGTTAGTAGTTTTTAGGGGAGGCGACCGACAGCTGAGGTCATTTGCGCAATTAGGGATGGACAGGAAAGGATGAAGGTAGGAGAGAAACCTGCCTATTCTATGGCCTATTCTTAACGAAAGGCGCCCAGGGGTCCGCAGCTTAACGTCCCATTGATGGACGATGTACTAATTCAAAGTGCCCTCCACAAAGCACTTACTAAAGTAGAGATAGGGATACCACTGAAAAATATCTGCATTAATATTTTCCCTGCCCCTGCTCAATGTTTTCCTGCTGTCCGTCGCAATACGTTCTTTTATGTTGGGCTAAAGTGGCTGTTAGGAGAATTGTCAGAGATGAAATATTTTCAAATGCTATCCGTTTATTTGATTTTAATTCTGTTCTGACTCAGAAGTGGATACAATCCCTGTTAGATTCCTTTTCAGTTTCCTTCCATTCAGTCGTTATTTCAGTAAGGAGTCTTCATTTCATTGCCCAATTCTTGCCCTATTTTAAAGAACATGCTCATACGTACTTTCATTGGCATTTCATGCTGAGATATAACATCAAATTTCCAACCCTGGAAGTGAAATTAGTGAAGACACACAGAGAAAAAGAACATGGATTTGTGTATGCATGCATGCACAAAACTCTAAATGTTTTAGTTCTAGCATGTTCTTAAAATCTTCCTACTTACTGCATTACATGAGACGCATACATTTTACATTAAAGCCTTGCGATCAGATTCGAGAGCAGTGGGTACTCCTACATAACGCTTCTACTAACTTAAGCATAGAACAACGAGGAATTAGTATGCAATTACCTAGTTGTTAATAAATTTTAGACGTAAAAGAAATAGCTGATGTCAATCAGTTTTTATGACAATATTTGGGTGCTTAAAATCTGTGATGGGAATCAGAAAAAGACAGGAGAATGGGTGCAGGAAGTATTGTAAGATAGTTGGATGTTTTAGGCCGTGATGGAAGCGAAGGATGTGGAGTAAGCAGGGAGTAGAGGAAGGAAGAGAGTACGCCTTTTAGACAACATGAAGGCAGGGATAAAGAAGAGTTGCGAAGAAATAAAGAAAGAGCTAATATAAGGAAACTAAAGGAAGTTCTCGGTATCCGTAGAAGAAAATAGTCTTTCGAGACAGTCCAAAACGAACCTTAAATATCTTCAATTCATTGAATGAATCAATAAATATTTGTTTTGTTGTGATAGCGAATTATTCGAGGGAAGAATATTTTAAATACTTGATTGTCTTTTTATTTCAGTTCAGCCAGGTGATCTAACCTGTCCATATAGTGTGAGGTCATGATAATTCCATTTGTCTCAGAAATACACTCTTGATCCCCCTAATTTTCTTTCTGGGTTATTCTCGTTGGTTATTTTCATCAATGCAAGGTCCTGAGTTCTAATTTCTCCAGTAGAGCCGTCACACGTACTTTCTTCTCAGTCACTGTCGTTTGAATACTTCATTTTAAGACGATTTAATCTAGCACGAATTCATTTGCACTGCTAAGTTGGAATACTTGAACAGATTTTTGTTCAACTTTATTATCTTTGAATATGTATCAACATGCTGCACGCTATGGTCAGTTATCGATTTTTATAAAGTGACCTTGTCCGTAACTCTCTCAATTTACTCGCGAAACATGAAACCTAATTACATTTTCAGGATGTTTTATTTATCGGGAAGGGTATATTGCAAAAAGCTAGGTTGGATACATGAAATTGAAACTGTGCTTATTGTTTTCATGGGATCTGTCAGAAGCATTGATATGTGCTTCTTGCTAATATCTGGAACTTGACGACAGATTTTAGTATTTAAACTGGGAACGATCAAATTTACAATTAATCATAAGTTCTGCAATAGACGCTCCAGTCAAATAGGGAGTTGTTTGCACAATTTTCAGTACTGTAGCAACTGTCACTAACCTATAAGTGTTTAACCTTTTATTTTCGTAGGATACTTACATTCCCCCGACGGTAAATATCCATCTTTATTAATTAATAACACCGCTTCAGCATCTTCCCTTTAAGAACCTTACTTTAAATACTTCTCCTTCATGCATGTATGTGTGTATATGCATGTATTTTATAAATTTTATACCTTATGTAATATGTATACGACAATGGGTTAAATGGAAGAAGGGACCATTAGGTCTCAATTTCGCCCAAATAAAGTCCTCTATCTATCTACTATATCTATCTACTATATCTATCTCCTTCGAGGAATGTTGCCAAATCACACATTTGAGTGTCGGAGACTCTTCCTGGAATGTATATCGTCCCAGCTCTTATGTTTTCCAAATGCCAACTACGTAATTTCGTTTCTGTTCATTAATCCTATTTTTTTAGTCCTCATTTTTTTTGGCTTTTACGGTGAATATAGCTCAATATTATTTCATATATTCGTGTTGCGATTATTTCGTCACTCTTGATCCGCCTTCTTCTGTAATGTAATGCGAAAATATCCAAACATAATTAGTTGAAATAGCATAGCCGTTAACTCGTTTATTTTGCTCAGTAATGTGAATCACCAAACAAAGAAGTTGAGTGTATGGTGGGGAAAGAGTGAAAGCTATTGAGAGCCATACAGAAAAGGCAGGAAAAATAGATGCAGAGGATATCGTGCGGCAATGCACTGTTGAAGACTATCGGAGGACTGTTGCATAAACAGGGTAGAGACGGGAGAAAAATACGCATTATGACCGAATGAAGGGAGGCAGGAAGGATGCGGAAATGAAATTTGGCAAATTGTACGTAATGTAGGTTTTAGAGTATTTTTAGTGTTCTGTTAGTCGAGGCTTAGGAATGCACCCGAGCTTAGGCATTGGACTTATTATAAATCTACCTTGACCGATTGCATACTCCTAGTTTATGGACAGGGCAAATAAGTGTACTAGGATGATTATACATACAATGTAACTATGCGATAAATAATATTTTTGCGTTGACCCCATCCTTATGCCGGGAGTTAAAAGATTGATAAATACTATTAATATAGTTTTTAGCTTTCGTTACATTCTAATAATATTTCGTGAACAAAATATGTAACACATATATCATCTGGACGGCATGGGTGCTCGAGGATTGCAGAAGAAAAACGGAATTTACCGATAAAGTACAACATAAGCGTCTGGGTTATAATGCTCACCGAATTTTTACGTTTTTGTCTCATTTTCCGCCCTCCCGCTAATAGTCAAACTCTCAAGGATGTACACAGATGCTAGGTCGTGAAATTCGATAAACAAAACCCATGATTTGATCGATCATATTCTGCGATGCTTGCGAACATGAATCTGCTTCTTTAATCGTTTAGACCGCGGTAGGCAAACTCACAAAGACTTCCATTATTCCCACTGATTTAGGCCAAAACGTTGCATAATATAGGGGAGTGGCAACGGAACGTGATGGTCGACGGCTGTGGAGAATGACGTGATACCTTTGCCCTTTTTTTTTAACATACGTCAAGTCTGCGTGCGCAGTTCTGCATAAAATTTGCACGCGGCAGTTAGTTTTAATACGGACACATCGAATGAATATGAGGTTGAACGAAATGAAAGTGATTCTCCAGCCTCAATCATTCTAAATGCAGTAATTTTTCACAAGAAGGTTGCTTTGAACCTTATTTTACAAACCTGTAATGCAATACGTGTTCCAATGTAACATGCAAGAAACATGCTACATACCAAAATAGCATAAGCACACAACATATAACATGTGCCAAAGTATAATATCCATGCACGTTAATGAAGAAATTGTCCCCCATATGGAATTGACTCCCCAAACTAGTTTCATTTTCCGAGGTTTTATCCCACCTGTTGAATGCCACTGCGTCCATACGTTCAGCCTGGAGTTTTCTCACTGCCTGCCACACGCCCTAGCAATGGCTTTCAGTGTGCCATACAGGGGAGTACTCAGTTGTATGACTTCATCTCCCCCATGTTGGGTATTTGCATTCTGTGACCCAGTGTAGAGGGAATTAATACAACTGCATATGAAATCGGCCTCAACATATTGTCATGAACCGATTCCATCGTAGTATTTACGATTGGATAATATTGCCAAGTTGACTTTCCAGATATTAGTAATTAGTTTCTCCTTCGATGCCTAAGAGGATTAGAGAAGAAGGTAGGTGATGGTAAAGTTCACCCAGTACTAAGCCAGCTCCTTTCCCTGTGCCGGTTATGGTTTCCCAGAAAGATCTGGTACCCGAAAAATCACATGGCTTGGGTGGAGTCGCAGGTGCCCAGACAGGCTTACCAGGGAATCGCACCCGGGCCCTCCGGTCAGTAGCTCATCGCTCTATCCCTGAACTAACGAGATCCAACTCGAATAATATGTCATTATTTAAAAAATCCAGTTTGCCCAGTTTGTGTTTCACTAAAAACTACAGACGCCTTCACAGTTTTTTTCATGAATTGTCATGTAGAGTTGGACATTTGCACTACTGGAACGGAAAGATGGCCTTTGAATATTCTGAAATTCCTATTATCCTGGATCTGAGTTTACTTCTATTAGTAGTAATATATGTGCCATTTCATCGCCCATTTTTATACTAAATGGTGGGTTATTATCATATTTGTTCGCTTTGTTAACTTGGTACTAACATGGTGGTGTCTTTCTCGTTCTCTATAGTTAGGTTAACACTAAGCACTAGGGAGGAAAAGTATTTTGTGTAATCACTCCCTGCCACCCACCCTAGCGGTTGCTTGCAGGGTACCATGATTAGCATAGTATAATACATAGTCCTGTTTGGTTTTGGCAATGTTGTTTAAGTTAAGATTAAAATTGACGCGCCATTTCGATGACTGGCATTTCTGTACGCATTGAAATAATATTCAAGCATAAGAATACATTTGTAATTGATTCAACAGAACAGATTCACCTCTACTCAGTTAAGAAAGGTGCAAACTTGAAATAAAGGATGTGTTTGACAACACATAGAAACTTGTTCAAACCCTTCCAGCGTACATGTGTTTTTTAAATGTTTTTAGTACCCTGCAAACCATTACTAGGGCGTGTGGTGTTACTGTCTTACGTCCAACATAGTCAACTCTTTAAAAAAAAAACAAAATCTTACTTCTGCGAAAAATCATTTTTTAATTCATGGCTTGCCTTTGAGACCCTCCGAAATTCATATGCGACTATTTAACGTGTCCTATTACATAGGCCCAAATTTAAAAATTTAACAAAGCAAAATTTTGGAGATAAACTAGTTGTTCGAAATATTCTGATAGATGCTATCCCACAGTTCTGTAAAGAAGCAACTCTTAACTTTGCTAAGCATGCCCGATGCTTGAAACTTTTTTCACCTTGCGTCAACGCCTTCTACTGCACGACTAAGAGCGCACGTATCTGGGCAGCTGGCAAAGCTGGCATTCCTGTGCTATTGCCATCGCTGTGATTTCACCCGCTTGGATGGTGCGCCCTCGTCTCAAGGGTGAAAGCGAGCCGGAATTCGTCCGCCAACTCGATCCAGACGCGACTCCAAAGCAAACGTTTCGCACGCAAGGGCAAGGGTTTCTTCAGTTTTATTTAGTAAAAAAACATTCTGAATGGAAAATCATTGGTCCCGGGTTGATAATATATGAACACGTGAAGATCGCTGTCGAATAATTTTCCTCAATAGACGAAAAGAAAAATGATCGACAACCGTTTGCCACTCAAACATTCAGTTGCTTGCATTGGTGGTCAGTTCCTATTCCTATGGCGGTTATGGTTGCCCAGGAAGGTCTGGTACCCGAAAAATTACACAGCTCAGAAAGGCTTACGCAGGAATCGAACCCGGGCCTTCGGGCCAATAGTCCAACGCTTTACCCCTAGACTACCGCGACCCATGTACACCTACAATTATGTTTATGTACACACACATATACACATATATATGTATATATATATATTTTTTTTTTGTGTGTCCATCCACAAACCTACCTTAACCGGTAGATTACCTTAACACTATTATTGTTATTTATTATATTATTTTTATTTATTGTATTATTATTAATCATATTTACATTTTATATGTTTTTATTTTTTTACACACATACATATGGAGCAAACGTTTCGCACGTATTCGATAGATCTGATGTGTGTGTCGGATGTCGTGTTGTTAATAGAGATATACAAATGTATGGCTGTTGAGCCTGTGACTATCCAAAACCTACATTAAACGGTACATTTACATATCTACATATTTTGATTGACCCCGCGGTCCACCAAAAAGGTGTGTGGCAGGGGTTACGAGCACCAGTTTGGATGGATAAGGGATGATATTAGAGAGGAAATGAAAAGGGAAAAAATATTCACCAAAAAACCTCATATAACGTGCAAATTTACATACTTGCTGGAGGAAGACTTAATTCATTTAGTGTTAATTATGGTTGACTACCTATAATAAATAATAAAAATTGTTCATATTAATTTCATACAAGCCAATTTCAATAAAATTTACACATACGAGGTGGGTGGGATTTGATAATTGTCGTTCCGTTCAAATGCCAAATCGAACTGCTATAATGCAAATGCTACGGCGTACAATCACCTAAAATATTCGATAGATCGAAATTTTCTGGCCTTTGATTAACTTCGTAGAGCTACGTTCAAATTCGACCATCGATCTGAATTGCTTAGATTCAGGTTAAGTTCTCATTCTTCCGTGACGTTTGCAGGAAGCGTGCTGATTCGCGAGTGGAACAGGCAACTCACCCTCACCCGTCTCGAAAATCTTGACAACTTTCGTCGCTAAGGTAAATAAACGGATGCATATTCGTCCACCGAGTGTCTTCCAAAGGGCTCAAGGTGAACCGGGCAAGAAGGGTGTTTGGAAGGAGTGAGAGGAGCAAGATGGGATTGAAGGATTACGTCATGCGCGGCGTCGTCGTCGGAGGGGGTTAAAAAATGTGGGGAAGGATGGGGCCGCGAAAGGTGGGGTTATGGCAGAGGGAGGTAAGGAGAATAACGTGAAGATATGAAGACCACCGTCTGTTGCAAGAGGTGAGGTTGGAGAGAAGAGGTGACACTTATTTTCATCCAGTGTGAACTAACGAGACAGAACATCAGAAGTTTTCTACCACTTGAATCTGATCTGAAGTGCATTCGTGATATCTGGTGGATTAGACCTCATAGGTGTTTGCTTTTAAATTAAAGACGAGCTCAGAAATATTTGCGTCATAATTTCAATTACTTATTCGCTGTAATATCAAGAAAGTTTCAGTTCAGATTCAGTCTTCTCTTGACCTCTTTCTTCCTGGCTTGTTCTGCGAAAATATCTATCATATACTTGCATTTTAAATAGTTAGATATAGGTATTGGTCCACTTAACCTTCATGCTCCACCCGCAGGTTTCTAAAGCCTCCGATAAACAAGTGTGCCTATCATTCTGCTCCATTGACCATGTTTCCGCGCCGTACAAAACCACGCTCCACATTAAACTTTTCACGAGCCTTTTCTCAACATCCTTCTTCAACGTCCCTGTCAATAATTTTGAAGTGGACTGAAAGGAAAGCAATTGCAAGATTTAGGGCTAGTCATGGTGAGGGAGAAGAGAAGATTGTTCGGAAAAATACAAACGAAGCAGGAAAGCGAGAGAGAAATTTTTTATGGATATTTTACATATGTTCGTATTTGGTTTGCCCCCCCTTTACTTCATGGATATTTTCATGGATACAGAACATAATTTTAAATATGAATATCACACAATTCCACCATGTGAAGCGTGAAACCGTAAAGTATACAGAACAATTTGATTGTCAATGGGATATTGATGACTGTGATTAAGGGGAGAACGTTAGGCAAATGGGGAAGGAATATGATAAGGATATTGGAATGAATGAAGGGCGGAAGGAAGTGTGCGGAATTGAAGAAGGGTTTATCGCAGGGCCACATGTTCCTTTGTGGTGGCTCGCTGGATATAATGTGACGTGGATCAATTGTATTTGTCGTGTCTCGCAATTTTGAATCGCTTTATGATACTTTGGATCTTGATTAACAATATTTTTTTATCCTCCGGAATGTCAAGCTTATTCGTCGATCATTGAACACGAATCATATTACGCCCAAGTGCCGACAATATGCTCGTATGTATCTCAAATATCTAAACATTCTTTAGTTGTTCACAAC
The DNA here is from genome assembly GCA_037158775.1 of Hetaerina titia. Taxonomy (NCBI): domain Eukaryota; kingdom Metazoa; phylum Arthropoda; class Insecta; order Odonata; family Calopterygidae; genus Hetaerina; species Hetaerina titia. The sequence continues at coordinate 38,206,083 of CM073777.1, forward strand.
TGATACCAAACAAATGTCTTTTCATCGACGAAAAATCCTGTTGAAATCTAGTCGCGTTATGGTATATTATTTGGAGTGATAAAAGCAATTTCAATTAATTTTTTCTTCTTGTGGTCTGCCCAATTGTACACTTCCGGCCTGCCATCAGTGGTGTGCCACGCCTCCCCCCCTAGGCCAGCATAACCTTCGGCGGAGTTGCCACAGCATGCGATGGGACGGTGGTCACGGAAAGGGTGCGAAAGTCTGTAAATGTGGTAAAATATGTACTGATGTTTCGCTACCTTAAGCGTAATGACCGTGTACTATTTGAGGGAAAGAGAGTGCATTAATATGTCAGCTGTGTCTTATATCTCAGATAGCACACCTCTATGCTATTATTAGAGGTGTCACTTGAATGTTGAAGTTCCCAATGGAGGAAAAAATGGTGGTTAGAGAGGGAGGAAGAAACGAAGGATGAAATTTAAAAAAAAATTGTGAGCTTATATCACTTCATAAATTGGCCGCATACCCTTGTAGGGTGTGCGGAGTTCGTTATAGCATTACGGGGTCTAAACTTTTACATTTGCGGCAAATTAAAAAATGTGACTATAATTCCAATAGAAATACATTTAAAATGGTAAATATTGCATAATAAAATCTTGCGCACAAACCCAGTCATAAATTATCAAAGTATAGCAAAACATCATTTTGCGGCCGACAATAATTGGGTTCTCAGCCACCTACCGAGCTAGGGTGTTTGTGATTACCCTAGGTTTTAAAGGCTTTTATTTGTAACTGATCCAATTTTCCAATGTTTCATGTCCCTGATCCGTGTATAAATAAGTATATTATGGTGAATATCGGTCTTCGGTACAATTCTTTTCGGACAACTTGAACTGCCTTACGGGATGTTCGTTTCTATAATTTTCACGAATTTCGGGAGGAAAAAGGATTTCTTGTACCGATCTGTGCGGCAGTCAATTTCCCTTTACTAACCGCTTTGGTCTTACCTAACAATTTAATGTTGCGCTATAATTATTCCCTCTCTGTTCAGTTTTAAATTCGAATGATTTGTATTTATCCAAAAGTTTAAAATGTGAATGTAATCTTTGTGTCTCCATTGGGTTCCATCCCCGGGTATCCAAGAATAACGCAGTGCTTTCTCCTCGTTCATAACGATTCTTCCAGAAATAGGTGGTTTTCCTCTGCTGTACAAAATACCTCGCAAGGCGCTGCAAAGGGCATAGTTTATGACACCAGTCATTTGCGAATAAATATAAAGCTATGCAGAAACGTGAATACATGTTAGCACATTCATACAAACGCACATACGGTTAGATACGTGCTTACCTATCTACACTCTGTAACAACGGGCATGTTTGAGTGAAGTTTTTCCGTTCAATTTAATAATTTAGGATTGCTTAGGTTTCACTTTGTCGTTATATATGAGCGTAACATTTGTGTGTCGTGCGAGGGAAGAGCTAGTACTGAATCTGTCATAAGTGTTGTCTATCACTCTTGATTTATCTTGGAGTTTCAACCACCAGTGTAATGCAGGAACATAGTAATTCCCTCGGGGTCACAGTGACTTCAGGTATGTCAGTAACATCAGATATTTCAGGTACCTTCTAATAGTGTTATGTCTCTCCTGCTATCTTCGTGGAACAAGGCGCTGCCATCCTAATTTCTCTTGGCAGGCTTACTCTTTTATCGTATATTTTATCCAACCCAGCAAAATTCCTCCGGACCTTTTTTCCGATTCCTTCATTAAAATATACTCTCATGGACCCCAAACACTTGCCGCGATTTCTGTGGCCAAACTAAAGTGAATTACTACCTCTCATTTAATTTTTCATTGCATTTTCCAACAACTCCTATGGTTAAACACAATTTCTTCAAGGTTGACCAGTGTATTCTACTAGTGTGTGTACTCCATTGAAGGTTTGATTTCAGTGTAACGTTCAGGTATACGTCCAAATTAAAAGAGTTTGCTATTTTCCACAGACTTTATTTTTAAGTATATTTTACAAGTAATGTTTAAAATAAAGTCTGTGGAAAATTAATTGTAAAAAACTCCTTCAATATGAACATCACACAATTTGCCAAACTGAAGCCTGAAATTGTAAAGCTTATCCAGGTATGTGACCCATCTAGAGTTGCTTAACTAATAGCGGTTTTAATTTAAACTGCATTCTGTTTAATTTCGAAATTAGGACCTTATGGGCAGGATGCTGAATGGTCGAAGCGTGTCCACGCATCTGCAAAATACTCCGCAAGTCGCCTCAAGGGTGTGTACCGTGGTAGGGTACCGATGAATAACCGTTAGTTCATAGATGCATTTGAATTGATATTAATAATGGTATTGCACTACGGCGGGCTTGCCCTGGGGGTCCGCATCAGCGCCACCTACCGGCGTAAGGATTTTGTTTGTTTATTGCTGGAGTTCGAAGACCGCATTGCCCTACTGTAGACAACGAAAAGTGGAAGAATAAGGTCCGCTGTACGGGAAACCTGAAAGGTCTTGGAGTCCAGGAAAATCGGTATCGATATCTATGTACACTATGCCCTACAAGCCACCGCTAGGGTGTGGCATGAGGTGATTGTACACCAGTGATGCGGAATCATAATTAATGGCAAAAGTGTAGTTATGACTGCATTAAGCTTCTCCCGACTGGAGTCCAGGCCTTTCTTCTCATTTAGTTCAGTTCTCGAGACGGAAGTTAATCTGGGTTCACAAAGCGCCCAGGACCAATCAACCGCGGGCGCCTCATTGCAATTCCACGAATGTACAAGGTGTAGTCTCGGGAGCGTCTGTGAAGCCTTGCGTTCCCTTTCCCTTCATTCCTCGATACCCACCCAACCTCCTTACCCGTCCTGGACACGCAATCTCTCCACCTCCACGTCTCTCTCTCCCTCCCTTCCTCTCCTCCCCATCAACCCTCCTGGGTCCCTACACCTGTTCTCTCTCTCTCTCTCTATCTCCGACCCCCTCACTACCCCCATTGCCCCTCCCCTTTCTTGCCGACAGGTTACAGGGATTCCGGTGGGCGAACTAGAGGCGACCCAGTGTGGCAGTCGGCGGACAGGTTTTCCTCGTTTCGAGCCGGCAATCAGAGAGAGAGAGAGAGAGGGGAGCCCTCATCCCGTCTCTCCACGCCACCGTCAGGCGGTTCTCAAGGAGCTCGTAAAGGGAGGGAGGGATCCTGTGAAAGGCCCGTCGCGCGGTAACACCGTTTTTTTACGTTCCCCTCCTTGGTTTCATCTATTAAGATTCGATTTTTTTATTTTAATTTTCGAGATTCATAGGTGATCACATTTTTTATCCCCTTTTTTTCAAGCGTATCGTAGCAACCTCGAGGCTTCGAAGAAAAAAACGCGACCGCTGGGAATTTTGTAAGATGTCCGGTCCGCAGGGCTGATTCCTCCCACTCCCCTGGATTTAATAACGTCTCCACTTCCACCTTCTCTCTTTCCAACTCGGCAAACAAAGACGGCATTCCGCCTTCATAAGGTTTCCTTCCCCCAGGTTAAGAGGATAAATAAGGGGAGAGGGAAGATACATGTCGGAAGTAATTATTTTAAGGGGGTAAAGGCGGGTCAAAAAGTCGGCACAACCCTAATATAAGGGGGCAGGACGATAATTTTGTTTTCCATTGAAAAGTTCAAGAGGGCATGGCTGCCCTGCTTGTCATGCCGGTTCTCTGTGGCCCAGATACGATACGCAATACCTACATCTACAGGTATACTATAGTTTACGTTTCCACGTCAACGTCACAAGGAAAGGTTTTTCGACTGGAATAGTTGGCAGTAATTTTGAGAGAGATCGTCAGGGTCTTTTTTTCTCACCTGTCTACGAATACCGAGTTTGGGATGTTCTCTTAATTCTATAGATGCAGGAGGCGGACGAAGAAAATTACAGACGTAATGTGTAATGATGTTTCAATCGTATCAAGACTTCAGCAGTCAAATTGCTGATAATAGATGCTTTATTCCATATTCAAGCATGAAGTATCGGTTGAAGAGAAACTCTCAGCATTAAACTAGTTTTCCTTATAAGTGCGGTAATGTTCTGGACGTATTCTAGGCTTAGCCAATAAAAAATTGAGCCTCTGATACGTAACTCTTAACAGCCGAACCGATTAAATAGCATGTTGTCAGCATAAAGAAATTTAAAGTGGAAACATTATTCTTTGAAGCAATCGTTGAGTAGTGAACATTTAAAAATTGACTGATGTGGTAACTTGTTACTTGAAACTATATTTTTATCGGTTAAATCATATACGTTCACCGGAACAGGATATCAGGATTCGATTTGTTGGCCTATTGTTAGATTCGATCGTGATTGTACGAGTCAATGTGTCACTTAAGTTCATGTATTAATGACGACGAATGATGAAAAGAAATCTAGCAAACATTCATGTGTGTAACGCAAACAGATACGTTGTTTTAAGCATTCTGAGGTTTTTATTGGTTTTTGAGGCTCTTATTAATTATAATATTAATTGACGCACTTCAACCTCATTTTGGACTATAACTTTTGATACGTCAATTTTCTAAACTGCGATTAACTAATTTTTTAATTAATTAATTAATAAACTGCGATTTCGGCAGCCCTGCCACTAATTGATTAATATTATTGGCGCAAAGCCGTATGTGTGCTGTTATGTGAACGCTATTACAGGCCCCAAACGTTTGCGCTCACGATATCAGTTTTTCTTGAGCTCAACATATAATGCCGTGCCATCAATTTACAATTCTTCTGTTGGTATGTCTGCACTTCCATAAAGAGCATGTGTGCATTTTTTGTATTTTCGACGTCAGTTTGTTTGCAAACTAACGTGATAAGATCATACTTTGTCATCTCCATTTGAAAGACTGTGCTAAGGGTTACACGTTGTGGAAATTTTATCAAAATAACATACCTGATATGTCGACGCAATCTCCATAAAAAATTTTATATATACATATCCAAGTGTTATATATTTCATCAGATAAGGTATAATTTTCATAAGAATCAGTAAAAACATGTATAACTCATAGTATGAACGTGGGCCTGAATAAATTCAGCGGGCTCCGACATTAGGTCCTGCGTCGTTCATCATCTCCGTAAACCTCCTGCAATGAATGTTTATCTCTCCTCATTCTCCCCTTCTTCGTATTGGCTAATTGTTGGTTTCATTGGAAAATACAGCAAGTGGCACATTGGTAAGAAATGTTGCTCGAACTTTAAATCGTTGGCAGCTTCCTTATGACACGAATTATGAACACAGGCAATAATTGAATTGATGATTACCAGTGGTCATTTATCCATTGATTGACTTGGGTCAGCTATCAAAAATTAGTTCTGGAATCATTTAGTCTCTTCATGTCTTTATATTTCATTGCGTGATCTTCTCCGATTAAATTTCACGTTTTGTGTTTCATCTAATCCAGGAATCCTTTCTTTAGTTCTTACGTTCACCTTTTCCTTAACATATGTCTGCTCAATGACGAAAGGGCAGTTAAAAGGTTAAAAAAAAGATTCGTGATTATGAAGGAATCGGGCACTTTTTCTTCCAATGCTTCTAAAATTACCCTTTTTTACAATTTAATGTACATTTTCACTGACAAGAAAATATGACTGCTATGTCGATCGTTGGCGCATTAGCGCTATGTAAGCCTAGAAATATTTAGAAGCAATATATTCCAGATAACGGGACTTATATAATCCATGGTACGATTAATTAATACTCAGAAAATTTGATGTTGATTTACGTCGTCACTTGCGTTGAAGTGGAGACACGTCTTACCAAGTGTTTTTACATAAAAGTCTTCCGAAAGCCAAAATTTGAATTTTTAATCAGTTCAACGACACTCCATTTCTCGATGAATCTTTTGTTTTGGTATTTCCACCCTCTAATACAATTTTTTTTGCCTGTGCAGGTATGCGCGCGTTTGGTTAAACGATTAAATCTCGTCATCAAATAATATCTTTTAATTCTCAAATATGAGTTCGCTGCTTATGAGTTCAGGGGAATAGCGTAGGTACTTATTTCTCTAAACCTCGAGTAAGTGTCCGTTAATTCGGTGTAGTTGGAGGATTGAACACTAAGAATACTTAGGTGCCTTAGCGTTGAACTAATTGTTACTCTTTCTGTGAGGAGACAACGAATTATTCAAGTGTCGGGAATTACAAAAAAGTAAAGACTCGATTGGCTGTCTTGTTTCCGAGCCGTATATCGGGTTTCTATGTATGTAGCAGTCCGTGAGACAGGTCTTCCTGTTGTTTCAAACCTCATCTGGTCAATGATCCAATAGGGGGGGGAGAGAAAGAGATATTTGGAGAGACCTTAACCTTCGTACGTGGGTAGTAGATTCTCCACGCTAACCACCTGTTTCCCCCATAGGAACTAAACGTAGGCGTGAGTGATTTCGGTGATCGCCGCCTACACCCATGCGGGGAGTTCCCCAAGAGTCACGCCTTTATTCACTTTTTAGAGATTCTGTCGAAAAAGTCAAAAGAAAAATCTCCAGGCAGTGATTTTCCTCAATGTTGTGGGTTGTGGTTTTTCCGTCCACCCTACGAAAATTCTTTAAGGCTTTACGAAATGGGGAATGAGAAAAGGATTGTTGTATTGCTTAAAGTTCCCGTGATTTTTAGGTTTTACTTTGTAGTGAAGTTAGCCTAATGGTGAAGAATTATTTTGGCATATGAGTATCTTATAAATTCTAAAGATTCATAATTTGTAGTTGAGATGAGTAAGAATTTAAATATTTTAGCCTATTATTTGTATTTAAAAAATTAATTCCAGGAGCATAAGAAACTATAAAATCGAGCATCTAATACGAAATGAGATACGAGCATAAATTCATTCAAGTCGTCGTTTTCAAAACTTAAACGTCTTTGATGCAATTGGGTGCTTTTGGTGCAGTTAGGTGCATTTATATTAACACTATTACAACTACTGCACAATTTCTTACCCTATATTAGTTGTTAGAGAGAACGGCACGTATTTCTGCGCCATCAATCCATAATTCTTCGGCTGGTAGTCACTCACTTTTATAAGAGCATGTATAAAATCTTGGATTTTCGATGTCAATTTCTACGAAAACCAATTAGGGTAGACTCTGCTTCATAATCGCATTTTCATAATTAGGGTAGATCCTGTTTCATCATCGCAATTCCCTAGAGTGCACTTAAGACTAGAAATTTAGAAATTTTATCAATACCTATATTAGATGTCTCGATGCAACTTCCTTTAATCATATTTGCTCTCAATTGGTTTGTATTTACCCCCCTGTTCGGCTGAATAGCTATGCTTTGTTTTTATATTAGATTTGTGGCTTCCAGTTGAAGTGTTCTTTAAATGGCAAAGCGTATACTTATATCGGAATTAGGTAATCTTACGGTAAGGGATCGGAGACAGGCAGGGTAATACCTCATTTTCCTTTTAGGAATGTTAAAACTTGGTGTCGTGGAAAAAACAAAACGAGGATTCTTTCCTTAAAACCATCGAAATTGTCTTAAATAGTATTTTACAGGACCGATAATCGTTTTAATTCCCTTGAATTCGTCTTCGTTTTATTAATGCTAGACTAGTTACTGAGTGAACGCTTTTGGTTTAATTGTGCTTACTTTTCATATGTACCAGTTTTATAGCCAAAATATTAACTTCGCCCCATAGTGATGGACTAATATGTTCTATAATCTTTATAATATAACAGGCCATCGCCAACACAGATGCCTATCTTGAGAACCTCTCGTAATTCTACTTTTTGGAAAACCTAAAAAAAAAGTCGGAGAAATGTTGGGAAAGGTGTATCGAGATAAAAGGAGATTCTTGAAAAAAATCTACCCATGGTATTTTTTCTCTAATGACTCATTGAACGACCCACGTAAGTATCGGCGTTGCACGTGCAAAGTGGCTATTTTCGTCTCTTTCCCATTCCCATCATTACGATGATTTCTCAAGAAAGAGAGTAAAATTTTCTTCTTTGCCTTTTAGAGATTTCTGCTCAGCGAATAAAAAATGAGAAAAAAATGTTTTCCGATGTATCTATTAATGAATAAAAACCACGTACGCCTTCCGAAGAATTTATAGAAAGCATTGCACGACATTAATTTTCAATTTCCGCAAACTTTCAAACGAAAGGAGGAAATTTCTCCCGCACTACTTAAGCCACTTATTTCTTAGGCTCACATCATCAGCTTTTTTACAATGCTAATACGATCCCGCAGACAAGTAGGACGTGTGGACTGAGAGACTTCGGTGGCATTCGCAATCCACCGGTGCTTGAGGAATTCCTAATGCTTCAAGCACCAACCATCACCCGTTTAGTTTCGCCGCGAGTATTTCAAACGTCCCCGAAGGTTTTGGGTGGGAGGTCGAGTTCAAATCATTACCTTTAAGCCCTTTCGGAGTATCAGCCAGAGCTCACCCTGCCCGCGTATTCTGTATCACGTGAAGGATGAGATTTAATCTGTCATCCTCGCCCTTTTCTGCGTACCTCGGCTAGCTGGATCGTGCCTAAACTTTCTCTCTGAAAATTGATGAGTGGAGAAAAGTGACAAGGTGTTCTAATTACTGCATTACACCCATAACCCTCAATGAAAACGCGCATAAACGACCTTGAATATGCTTACCTTGTTGCTAGGTAAATTAAATACCAACGGTCTTCGTCGTCTTAGCCCCAGCAGCGTTTGACCTTGATTCAGCTGTTTACGTTTCCTTGGGTGAATAGCCTCTTCGGATGAATTCCTTTTATATCTTCAAGATCGAAGTAGCATTATCGATGACGTCCGTTTTCTTAATATTGAAGAAAATTTTCAAAATCCTTTTATTTCTCGGATTTTGAAATTTACAGATAGTTTAGGTAACGTGGCATTCAGTTACATGCATTGCAATTTAAGTTGGATAATACGTCCCTAGGTTGAAGTGGTAGTTGTGACGCCTTCGTCAATATTTGCGCGATTATTGAAGAGAATGTTAAGTCACATGATATTTCACGAGCTTTTTCGCTAGATCAGATCCATTTAACTGTGAAAAATGTTGATGAAAAAAATGATGAATATTATGCTCACTTCGGTTTCAGGTACTTGTGCAATATAATTCTTCTCCTGCTTCGATTATAATTTGTCGTGTACCACAATTATTAACATTTTGACGATACCAAATTACAACAGTTGACTTTTCGTACTGGATTAACAGTATCGATTTTATTTTTAAATTCTCTTTTCGAGGTTTTTGGAATGACTATAATAGAAGTTGTTAGCTTGTTTATCCCTTTGCCGCATGCTTAAATTCCTTTTTATCCGCATCGTTCGTCACGTGAATATTTTCATGTCTATTGATTTTAGGGTAGGATTTTGTAATGATATTTGTTCATCGTTATGATGGACAATCATAACGATGAACAAATAATACAATAAATCATTTGTTCATGAGGTAACAGCGCACCGAGGGCGGTTGCGCTAAAAATAAACTAAGAAAATGAACCCAGGTCGAAAATTGTCGTAATGAGATGAGTTTATCGTAAAATTCTTGATTTATCTGGATAGATTTAGAATTCACTATGGGGTAACCTTGAGGGGGACGCGAGTTTTAAAAGGATTTTCTACGGCTCACTATATTTAATTTCATTTTCGTAAATTTTCGATCAATTTTCCGTACTATTTTGTGGATAGTGTTCCAACGTAATTTGTTCAAGAAGTTTCAAACGGTTTTACTATCAATCTCGAACATTCCGCCTAGATTCAGTTATTTTTTGGTGCTATTCAAGCCAAGCTTTGCCTCCTATTGCACACTTAAATTAATCTGTAGCAAGAACTACGACGTTCCATATTAGACCTTGTCTCGCGAAGCACACTCACGACCCGTTTCCTTAAACATTTAGCAGCCTGGAGTCTCAATGAGACCTTTGTGCTTCCTTGATCTCCCATCTTCTTCGTCATTCACTTTCTCGCTCTATCAAAACACACACTCCTCTTTCAAATCACGAGCTAATGACGAAATCACCAACGCTGGAGAACCGCAATACTTAAGCGTTCAAAAGGAAATTAATCCAGCCTGCCCCACTGCTGTTGAATCATCTGAGGACCACGATCTGATTTTAAGTGCCTGTACCGGATGCAATTTAAACTTCAATTAAAGGGAGATCGCTGGAGCAAAGAGGACATGTTGGACAAAATGTATTTGCCTATCATCATGGAACGTCTACGGTATAATTGGATATTAAAGGGATAGGTAATAGATATTCAGAGTTGCCAGTTGGTAAAAGTCGGATTTATGCTACGAATTTACTTCGATGACTTTCATTCCAAAACTTGGAAAATTACAAAAAATGGGTTCAGTAATGTATTCCCTCAATTATTAGTTGAACATGTCCATCCCATAAAATTGTTAGATTCGTCTATTAGAAAATTTTAATTGGGTATTCGTACATTCTATCACATATTATTCTAAGTCAACCGGAATCCTAGTAAAATGTGACGTTAGATCCGGTGACACCAGGTTGTGTAATGGAGGAATGGTCATATTTTTCAATATTTTATAGGATTCAAATTAGTCTCTAATGTTATATTTAAAGGATGAGAGATTTACTTTATAACTTTTCCTACGAATATCCAATTTCGTATGTTCATACTATTAATGAAGGCTTCATTTACATGATGGTGATTTAGAGCTGTTCCGTCATTAATAACATGGTACCGTAGGCATTCTGATTGCTGATGAATAAAACTATTATTGATTTGGTTACAGTTTCTCCCAGTTGTATTCATGGGAACGACATCAACTGTTATAACAATCCAAGTAAACAAGATGGTGTGTTTCAGGAACCGCATTCCAGCGTTCCAGTGTGTCCTCTTAAGCTTCAATGATGCAACTTTGCTACCTTCATTTGATAAGATATTTCGCTGGCATAGGATAACTTTTCCATGAACATCAACCTGGCATAGTCTTTTCTCCGGCAGCTCCAATTTGGTCATCACAAACAAGTATTCTAATGTTTGCAAATCGAAGGTAGAGTATGTTATGAAATAAATCTTCTGAATTATGTAGCACTAGCTCCCTTGATGTGAGGATTTCACTGCGTAACTACAGCACTATCTCTGGCAGATTGTCTTGAAGAGACCGCCAATATATTTGAGTAGATGTAGATATATTCCAATATCATTGCAAGTGGAATTTAAAATTGTATTTCTCCCTTGAAAAGATTCCTCTTTCATTTTTTGATGTCCTCACTTTCTCGTTTATCGTACATATTTAGAGGGAAGCATTAATGATATTATCTTGACATCCTCTTTACCACCTGAGGTATAAACTAACACATTGAACACAATAAATAATTGCCAGATGAAAGTGCAGTCGTATAAAAAGAGAACTATTACCTTAGGAAATAGAAGAATTTTATCGCGACGTCAAGGAACCTGTTAAGATATTCCAGTATCCAGTTACCTGCTCCGTCCCTAGGACGCTCGAAAGGAAGCTACTGTTATAATTTACGTCTCCAAGAGCCATTCCAACCAACACACTGTCCGTTGAGCGTAAACTGCCTGTGAATTCTTTCTAGTGCTTTTTAACTTCATTAAACTATAAGGGAACAACATTAACTGAACTTTTAGAAGGTATGTATGCTGAATTATAGAATTATAGGAATTATCAAAAACATAGTCTTGTATTTAGATCTATGAATCCATTCCGTGATTGCAAGATCGGAATAATTACTTCAGATAAATCTGCATATGCGAAGGATGCAGCTAAGGCTCCCTGCCGTGAAATTGATGAGTTAATTTTTGTTTTTCTTCAGCTAATACGGTTGCTTCGTAACCGCTATCACCCGTATTTCTTCTCTTTGATTTTCAACATGACCATCACGTCCGTTGGGAACGAGAGCTGAGAGAGAACTCTTGAAATTCTTGAGGCATTTCTTCCTTTCGAGATAGTAGCACTAGATAAGAAAAAGAAAATCCCTTAGGCATTGTTGTTAATCCTTTGGAAAAGTCTAAGAAACCGAACCATTCGCCATCCTCTTGCTGAGACATGAATACCATGAATAATTGTAAGGACATCCTCATCATGAGAATTTTATCAATGAAAGGATTCCTTTTCATACTTGTGAGAGAGAGTCAATGCATTTTATTTCGTCCGAGAATTGATGACGCGGATGCATGATGATCCCATTGCGCCTTTACTCATGTTTTCGTTCCGTCATCTCGCATTCGGTGAGCGGAATCGCCTTGGTTATGACTACATCAAAATCAGAAGCTGTATTTATCAAGCGGACTGAGGGTTGAGTGCAGTCCTTATCACCCGAGCCAAAATAGAAGTCAGTTCCATTTGCTTTGGAAAACTTTACAATGACATCTAATTAGAAATTGAATACGGTATGGAATTTTGGTCTCCTTATATTAGTCTTAGAAGTCACAGAGTTGGGCGAAGTTTAGGAGGATGTGTTGGAAAATAGATAGAAAATAGTTGGAATGAGCGGAAACCAAAAGGACTCTTGAAGTTTTGAATAGGGTGGGCGAAGAGAGGAAGTTGCATTTCGGGAAATCCGGAAGAGGTAGCCAAAGTGGATGGAGGAAGTACTATTGAAGGGCAATATTATGTTGAAGGCCGTGACGGAAGGAGGAACATTGGTTTAGCGGGGTATAGAGGAAGGGAGAGGAGTCTTTTTATACAGAATGAAGACAGGAAGAAATTATGAAAAAAGAACTAGGAAGTTCCCACGATTCTGAGAAATAAATAGTCATCAGGGACCTTCCGAAACCCACCTTTAAAATAGGTAGGTTGCCTTGAGTGAAAATGAATTTCGCATACCTGGCTAAGCTGTCGTGTGAGTTTTCCCACTTACTTTAATGTGAAATTACACCCCTTGGTTCGACAACAGCGCAGGACCTTAAGGCGTAAGTGTTCTGTTTCTAGAATTGAGTTTTCGCACAACTTTATGAACCCCGTTCTTCGGACGCTGCTTCCAGAGAGTAGGAGGGTCACCAGAAATGTTTGATCCATTCCGCCTTTCACGCGACGGGGACTCGCGTCTTGTCGCGTTTTTCGCGCAGTTGTTTTCCGAGAATGCAATGCGTCGTGCGGTAGCTTTTAATCTTCATACCTGCTTCCTCTTTGAGTCGCAAAACATTCTCCTTCATCTCTAAGGTGAGCATACAAACTTAATGCCGTCATCCTTCTAAATTCACTCGGAAATGCGTAATCTATGTGATCATGCCTCACGTCGTGGTTTCCCACTTAGCTAACCAATCATTCATCCAAGTCACTTCTGATTTTTTTTTAATTCGTGACTTAACTCGTACCTTACAGTTGTACAGGAAATCGAAGCCAGGAAAAATATTACGAACGCTAAATTTTTCAATTGACGGGAATTGTAAAAAAAAACTAAATTCAATCATATCTATGGAGAACAAATTATGCATTAACCACGCCTAATATGCAGTTATTAATTTGACGGTTCGTTTTATTATATCTTACTTACATAATGCGCTCATGTACGACACAGCCGTTCTGATATTTTGTGATTACAAACATATTTTCGCTTAAAACATTTATCCTTTGGAAATGTCTCCATTGATTCAAGTAAATGCGGTATTTCGATGTGATTTCCGTATCGAACATTCCATATTGAATCCCAACCCTCATAGTACAGTACATGGGCGTATGTATCCACACCCGTTAATGTCGAGTAGGATGACGATTTACAGCGGATGTATCAGTCACATTGCCATGAAGGGCCATCACATTATTCTATATCGTCCCCCAGGAGAGGAGGGTGAAGGAATGAAAAATCACGGTATCATAAGCCTCACGTTATGTCATGCCACTCACGTAATTACAGTATGCTGCATGAGGATTAGCTTGACTTTCAAATATTCACCTTGATATGAGATTTTTATCCAAAGTATTTTTTCAGCATTCTCATGTTATGATCCGCCATGATTTTACAATTTGTATGTCTAAATTTTGTTTCAAACAAATATCATTTAACATATATTGTATCCCATCAATTCACCACGTGTGGATTTCTTTTTGGCTACAATCACAGAATTGAATTTGGTTTCTTCGTTTCCTTTATAGGACTTGTTTCTCCATTATGAAAACCTTTATTTATTTGTGTACAGTTTCTCCCAGTTGTATCATGGCAACAGCAGCAATTGTTGTAGTATTGCACATAAACAAGATACTTTCTATCAGAAACGTCATTTTCAATGTCATCGATGTATCGAATACCATATGGTATTAAATCTACATCTATGAACGATGTTGAACATCGTTGTCGACGTCGAAAAGGTGGCTCAATGTTGGATTAGTGCATTCAACAGTGATGGAGCTGGGAATGAAAGAACTTTTTTCGCAATGATTTCTTCATTTTCCACGCTGTTGAAGAGTTTCATCCTTAAGGTTTTTCCGGCATCATAAATGCGAACTAGCAAGATGTCTTGCATCGCGCAAATTGACAGCTTATTTCCTTGTGAAACGATCTTCCAGTACGAGAAGCTTAAGTTAAGTAGTTATCTTTGTCCTGTTATTTCGATTGCCTAACTCTGAAAATATTTCCATAAAGGCTGCTTTCGAAGTGTTAGAGTGGAAAAACTGTGTGGTGTGTGCGTGTAAACTTAAACGGAAGCGTGCGAAGTATTATTTACATTGAATTAGAACATGCAAATTTTCAATGCACGCTTTCGTTAATCTTCCTGTTTGTGGGGTAAAAGTCGAGCAAAAGAACAATAAACAGCTTTCCCGTACGTGTTAATTACCTTTGACGCCAAATTGTTGTCCGCTTCTTCAATCTTGGAAATTCTACGACCACATTCAACAACCAAAAGCTTCATTGGATCAGGGTAGAGTGCACCACATGCTAAGGCCTACATCTACATAATACCCCGCAAGCCGCCGCAAGGTCGTTAGGCGGGGGCTGTTAGGTCACTACCCTTGAAGGAAAGCTAAACCACTCGCAAAATCAACACATCCACGCAAAACTGCACCCACAGTGGCGTATTCATTGTGCAGACCTACGGAAGGTGCAATTCATTTAGGGTATGAGGGTCAATTCCTGGCCCTTTTCCATCGGCGGTTCTACTGATTGGGCAGCGAATCCGCGCTAATGTCCCAGACTCTTGGTATAAAAAACAGAATCCTTTAGCCATAAAAAAACTTGACCGCCGACTGTAATGTCACAAAGGGCATCCATTGCAAAGCGATTTTTCCGCTGAGCCTAGATTGGTATAATTCGATTTCCTCGGTTTTTTTTCTTGGAATGAGACGACTGCATACCATAGAGCACACATCAGTCTTAAATCAATCGTGTTGATTGAAGTCAAAGTAGGAAGGAGTAGCAACAACCGATAGCAAACATATGCGAGTGATGTCCATATTAAATGAATTTGTAATTTTCCACAGACTTTATTTTAAGGTAGAACGCGTTTCACCGAATTGAGGCATCATCAGGTACAAGTTTCACACACGAGTACAGCTGTTGAATATATACCTCGGAGAGAGGAAAGGTACCTGATGATGCCGCAGGTCGGTGAAACGTATTGTAACTTAAAATAAAGTCTGTAGAAAATGATAAACTCGTTTAATATGGACATCAAACAATTCCACGAAGTGTAGCATGAAAGTTATTAAGAGTACATTCGAGTGATATTTCCTTTTCGTATGCTAGGCCACTTCAATAATTATGAAATATCTGCTGCGATCATTTCCTGGTGTGAAAACATCAATTCTGTCAAGTCAAATCTTTGATATTGATGAGGAAGTAGCTTAACCTTGATAGTGAGTAATAATCCTTGAAATTGATATGTAAAGACTGTAGATACGTGGGCTGAAGTAATGACTCTTTTACGAGTAGTAAATTTTATCGACGATAGTATGGTATCCCTGAATGCATCTCTAATCCTTAGATCAGTGTTTTATGCTGAGCACAAAGTTGCTGTGTATAATCAATTAACAAATCAGGGCAATTCTCAGAACGATTTGATAATTTATGAAGTCACCCAAAAGATTTTTTTCAAATATCCGGATTTTGTTAGATGTTTTTAAATTGACGTAGTTCTTAACGATTGACTCGTTTTTACTCACCGAAGAAAAATATAGTTCTCTGATGAGAAGATTATCCATGGATTTCAAAACGAGAGGGTATTAACGCGAGAAAGTTTTGTCGCAAAAACTTTCTTTTACCGCTTGTATATAAACCAATGTCCGTCCTTTTTCGGGTGGATTCATGGCAAACGGTGTAATTGGGCTTGGGGTATTTCCGGTGCCAGATACGCATCCGCAGTTTTCAATTTTTTCTTTTCTAAGCTTTTACCGGATTTCCAGGAAAACTATCCTGGGTTGGTTATTTACTGGAGAAGGAAACAGGAGTGAAAACAACGAAACAAACAGTACAGACTTCACCTTAAGTTAGGAATAGTGAATAGGTATAATTCTGACCAGTGGCTATTCCATTGACCGAAATCGTGTCCCTCATTACCATAGATTGTTTACCTATCATTGGTAGGTCACGGACGGTCATTAGATGTTTTTTTTTCGTTTTCACATCACCTGGATTTCCTCCCGTTCGTCCCACGTAACATCTGTTTCTTCGCTGCATCAAACCGCCCACATGCCTTCATTCTGTCCAAAATGCCAGCTATTTTCCTCCCTCTGTCGATTCTCTGTTCTATCGTAGTCTTATAATAATCCTATTCTGCATTCCGAAATCTCCTCCAACTGCTTTTTCTTTTGGATTTAAGACTGAAGTTCTCTTCTCTGTCACTCGTTTTATTTTCTTCCACAATACTGTTAAAGTACGTGAACTCTGTCAGTTTCTCTGGACTATTCTTTCATACTTAAGCATGATTCGATCCATTGTTTATTTGTCGTTAAAGGGGTTTATGCCATAATGTCCGACTCCTAAAGCTGCGGACGGTTTTCCAGATAGTTTTCACTGCACATAGGTACTCACCATTTTTAAATTACTCTTTAAAATAAAAAGAATCGGGCCGACTGAATTTATTATTTCAAAAATGAGGATAATGGATCGTTTGGTGGGTAAGTTTTCCCACAAATACAGGTCCCCTGAAGGTTTCATTGGTGAAAGCTGAGGGTGCTATCTCTTCGGCTGGGAAATTATTTCAGAGCGAAGTGAATATCGATGGAAGACTAAAAAAAAGGAAGTCGGAAAAAACCGGCATATTTCAATAAACGGATTAACTTCGTTCTTCAGAAAGCTTTCATCACGTTTCGTTTTTTCGACTTTTTTGCTTGCTGTCTGGAAACGTTTCGCATGGGATCGTAAGATTTCATAATTTCTTTCATTTAAGATTTAATCGCCCCTCTTGGGATATGAAACCTCAATAACTTTCGAAACGTTTTTCGGGACGGTTGTGTTGCAAGTGGTTTTGCTTGAGAGGCGATGAGACCATTTGCTGTGATACAGTTTTGGGGAAGTAATTACGTAAATACGTTGGAAGGAGCCTTAAAACCGACGATTTCATAAAATAATCACAACTACTGATGTATGGTGTTAAAATTAAAATACGGGTTAAAAATTGAAGATTACCCTTCTGAATTGAGTCGCGCGCAGCGTAGAGGAGCTAGATTTGTAAAACGTTTTCATGATAAACTTAGTAGCGTATCCAAAATACAACAGCAGCTAGACTGGGAATCACTAACGGAGCGAAGATTAAATTACAGATTGAAGCTCTTGCATTAATTGGAAGGGCCTCTCTTTAGCAGTGATGCTGAAAATGTATTATTGCCCCCATCGCACTACGGTAGGAGAGATCATGTCAATAAAATTAGAGAGATTAAGTGTTAACAAATAGATGTAAGATGTCATTTTTTCCACGAACGATAAGGGATCATAATAACATTGTCCGACCACGGTAGGATCATGTTCGGGTAAAATTGTTCAAGTGTGTATTCACCCCCTGCCACACACCCTAGCGGTGGCTTGCAGGGTACATAAATAAAAATATAAAAAAGTAAAAAGGGATGTAAGTATATTTGAAGAATGTCAAATTGTAATGATTATGTATTTCGTGTTGTTTTAGGTGGGGTTTAGAAATTTGGTAGAACTTATGTAATGGTCCCATTAAAAGTCTACTTTTCCTTGTAGATTACTCTTAAAAATAAGAAAACTAGAAATATATCTCTGAACACATGAAATTGCGAACTGGGGCTGCAATACTGCCACTAACGGACTTCGATTGTCGTTTTGAGGTAGTAAAATTAATTACATAAAGAGCTGTGAAATTTAAAAACAGCTCCTATTACAGGCATATGCCTCAGGATTCTAGAGTGATTCTAGGTCAATCACGGAAGTAAAATATTGAATAAAAACAACATTTATTCGTGAATTATTACCGTATTAATTAAAATCGGTTACACAAAAGATTTCAAAATCATGTAAAGCTCTTATAAATATCAAGAAATCACAACGAGTATGGAAAAGGTTGACAAGAAATGTTTAGTCTCTAAATCAAGAAAGAAAACTGCGTGTGTGAAAGAGTAAAACGGAGATTTATTCATATAAAGTGAGAAGAAAGGATTAAAAATAACACACCTACTAGCGTCAAAAGCCTCTAGAATAACCCTACCGCTTGGAAAAGCATAAAAATATACGCTCGAGTTAACACTTCTGGGTCGGCATTTCCGCCAATCAGCAAAGCGGACGTGACTTAACCGTTTCAGTAAGGAGAATTATTGTATTACACCGAATGTGTCCCGCATATTATATTCCCTGGTACTTTCTTAGCCATAAACATTCGACTTATAAATTTCGTGCCATTTCTACCGCTGTACGCCTCAGTAAAAATTAAAACTATTTCCCTGTGGAATGTACCTCAGGGTTATTATTTTCAATTCATTATTTTACGACGGCAGATGTTTCCTCAATCTACGACCACAATGAAGGCGCGACAGCAACGTATTAGTTCTGAAAACACGACTCTCGTGCATACCTTTTTTTATTTTAGAAAGTTCTTACCCCTCATGAAGATTGAATACGTATTAATTTCACTTCGCCACAGTACTCTCAGACTTTATTAATATCCTATGGGTGCCTTACAGGTTCTGATATTTGCAAGGTGTACGTATTATTAATGTGGCAAACTTCATGCCCATGTCCAAAGCGGTATTCGAACCAGCGAACGCTGGAATGGCGTGAGACAAGAGTTCCTCCATCTGACTTACAAGGCCGAACTTAACTCTTGCGAACACCAGATTTTTTTCCATCGAAGGACCGTTCTCCGCTGATAGAAATAAAAAATCAAATCGTTCTCTGTACTTATTTCTGTGCAATTTTCCTTCCTCGGTACGAGCCGGAGACCAATGAGTGCTTTCAACATACCTTTCAACACACAAGCGCGAATGCGGAATTCAAAATACCCCCACGAACTCCGTTCTCCAGAGCTACTACAACAATGCAAGGGCGAAGGACGGCGGTTCACAAGTAGCGCAGCCTTCACTCCCAGGTGGCGTTCGTTTCCAGCCTCCGATCGCCTTGTCAGCTCTTTTCTTTCTCTGGTTTCCATTTCGCCGAGATTTGCCGTCTCTCGCTCTTGTTCCACCCCTCCCAACATTCCGTCCACCGTAGGAAAGAAACATTTTCTCCCGAGATGGGCGTAAGAATTGAAAAAAAAATAACATCTTCATCCTCAGACCTTTTATGTCTCCATAAATTAGCGACTAATTTAATGGATCGCTTAAATTAAGAGCACCCTTCAGGCTAATGCATTTTGAATTCCATATTTGAAAAGCGGGAAATGCGGGCGTGATTTGTGTTAAGAAGAGTGCAATATCAGAAATTAAAATCTGGGCTGCCTGTGATGATAGATCATCTAATTTCGTGAATATTTCGTTTTTGCTATCTGTTGAAAAATATTCGCTTGAAATCTCACCGAATTGAGTGAACAAATTATTTCGCGAAAAATAGAATCGATAATTCTGCATATATCACTCGATGGACTACGCTGCACCTATGCCGTATCGCCAGTAACATTTGTAATTATTTTGGTTTGTACCTGGTTATGTATCATTATTATACTTGATGGTGATTTAAATGAATCTCTTGGGCGATTTTTTTACTACTTGGAACTTCAAACGAAATCGAACTCTCATGTACAGATACGATAACTGAGCCATTTCGGGTAATTCAACTGCAGATATTTAGAATGCGGTTTCTCCCGCTCATTGTTTAACAGCTGTTGGGTTCACTTCGCTCTTGTCTATGCTAATCTAAAGGCATTTAACTAAAAAAAAATTGATAAACCCTTTGACTATGAAAGCTGTAGTCATTAAGTAATTACGTACTTAATTTCCTTATCTCCTTGTGGGTTGGGCTCAATTTAAACCCTAGGCCTCTTTTCTCAGAAAAAGATGCCAACATGCGAAAAATTAAATTTTGCATTGAAGTATCCATCTTAGAGAAATGTAATGAGTTTTGATTTTAAATAATCACCAGATGTGTAAGAATAAAGTTGGGAGATGATATATCGATGTATCGAAGCAAACACCTATACACTTCCCATCCATAGCCCAGCTTTCCATCGTCCCAGAATGTTTGGGAGGTAGAAAAAGTCTCTGCGGGAAAACAGCAGCTCGGGTTTGGTCACGTGTCCACCGGGCCTCTCCCCGAGGCGATTCCTTCGCATCCACCTCCCTTTCCTTATCCACCCATGCCCCTCCCCTCTCTTCCTCATTCCCTACACACCTCGTCTTTGAGAAATACCATCTTTTTCGGCTACCATTAACTTATCCCCTGCGATACCTGACTCAGTCCTTTCCCTTCCGCCATCCCCTCCTCCTGCGTACGGCCCCGGCTGATATCAGAATAAAAAGAAATATAAATCCCTCTTCTCTCACTTAACCTACACATAGTAACTCAAAAGTCAGTTCGCCTCCATGCCCGCGCACACAAACAGAACCGGGTAAAATTTTTACCCGTCTCGTCCTGGAAGGCTCTTCAACTTCGGCGCCCAGTTTTATTTATTTCGTTTATTTTGTTTAGTTTTTTTATATTTTAAAGGGAAGGTGGTGGGCGCTGATGTTTGCGCTTGACTTGCGGGAAGGTCGCGCGGGCGGAGTTGGGGTAGGGGTTTGATAAAAAATTTTTCCCTCTCTCCCCCTCTAGCTGTAAGGCTGTTCGAAGCGGGAGTGGAGGCGACGTTAAGGTCTCCCGGTCCCCGGTACTCGAGTTACATTATTCCCATGACTGCCAGATATCTCTCCGTTCACGCGACTGCCTTTTGTTTTGCATAAATCTACGTAGGTATACTCGATGAACTCGCGCGTGAAAGGTATATGTTTGCAAATTTCTGCAGTGAATAAACTCTCAGGATAATAGGAAGGTTCAGTCACACATTAAAGTTTGAGAGTATAAGTTAGAGCATGTATATCTGTGAGGAAGTGTTTAATAAGAATACAGGAAAAGTTACAAGGAAATTAATAGAAGGATTAGGTTAGATGAAGAAGTGTTTGGAAATACCAAGAGGCTGATGAGACAAGGACTTAACCTTATAAATGTAAAGAAAAGATTAGTGAAAACTTCGATGTGTTTCGTAAATTTGTCTGCACCGAAATCAAGCGTCGAATAGAGGATTTTGATAAACGGATGCTGAGGGAATGGGATAAATTAAATGGACGGAAAGAAATACAAACGAATGAGTGCTAGGCATGGTATGGAAGGAAAGAATGTTGTTGGGAGAAATTTGAAGAAGGCAGGAAAAGTGAATGCTGGAAATATTAAATGACAATGGAATGTTGGAAACAGTAATAGTCGGAAGAATGCTGAGTAAGCGATTGATTGGGAGAAAAAGATAAGGCATGTTGCACAGAATGCAGGTAAGTAATTGTGGAGTTAAATAATGGCAATACATGCTTTTACTCTGGCTCTGACATATAGCATTATTTAAATCTGCATAAACGCATTACCCCGCAAGTCGCCGGAAGGGCTAGTGGCGGGGGGTGTCGTGTTAAGCGTAGCTCGGAAGTGCGATTGTTATTAGGCCTTGGGTCAGTTATAAAACCTACCTTGACTGGTAGAATATGTCCTCTTAATAATTTCTACGAATGAGTACATCAGCGACCGAGCCCACGTTTCTACCATGAATGTGTGATATCGAGCTTTGTGAGCTTGTTTTGGGAGAACACACAACGAAAGCCCATCCAATCACGAAACGAGCAAGTGAGCCCTTTAATAAAAGAATGAAATTCGCTTGAGTTCGCGCTACACCACGGGGTATTACGTATTTATAGACCAAAGATGAATCGGCAGTTTAGACCACCCAGGAGAAACAGACACCCACACTATTATATTTGAACACTTCATCCGTCACACCATTCATGATCATAAAAAAAGCGAATTTTTATGCGCCCCGGAAATTTAAATCGAGAAAAACTTTATCTATCACGTGCCTTTCCTTTTATGATAACTTCCTCCCGAAAAATATGCAATTAAAAGCTTGATGCCCCACACCCCTTGTCACAAACGTAGATGTATTCTCTCCTAATCAGTCTTTCTTCAGATTAATTCTTGAAGCATTAGAATCAAGAAATGCTGTGTGAAACAAAATAAAAATTGCACTCTTTTGGCATTACGAAGACTCGGTTATGTTCGCAATTATTGTGTGCGAAATCCAACATTACTTTGTAAGTCGAAGCGAAATTTTCAATTTTTCGTTATGGGGAAATAATTAAGTAGAAATGAAGAATTTTCTCGCTCTATACCGAATCATCCGCCAAATAATTACACACACCCTGAATTAAGGTATTTTTATGTAAGAATACAAAATCTTATGTGCACCAATTTTAAAAACTGGATTATAAATTTGGTTAATACAGGTGAATTGAAACTCACTATCCCATTATTAACAATATTCATAATAACTCATTCATCATAATGACTATGATTGATAATTAAGTATGTCCTTCTATCAGAGAATGTCAGGTTTAATCTCTCACAACCAACTGTTCTGAAAAATCTTGACGCCGGAGCATTTACCGTTGGAGGAGTTGAACGTTTGCGAAGAATTGGGAATGACAGAGTGGCATGATAAACCTAATCAAGTCAAGACGAATATCCGAAATCAATCCTTAAAAAAATGTTTAATCTCGTATGCATGCAATACATAAATTTACACAAGGTTGAAGGAATTGACGACAGGGACGTTGAGTGAAGATGTTAAGAAAAGACTCGTAAAAACTTTGATATGGAGATTAGACTTTGGATGGATGTTGTTTTGCACGGCGCGGAAACTTGGTCACTGAATCAGGAGGATAGATGTAGATTGGAGGCTGTTAAAATGTTGATATGGAGGAGGATGGAAAGGGTGAAGTGGACAGAAAAGAGATGTATTCAGGGCGTGTTCATTGGCGGTGGAATGTTGAAGACAGGGTTAAAGTCCATCTCCGGAAGAATTTACCCAATTCAGGTATTATTTCCAATTGGCTTCGGTATATTAAGTCAAAATACGAATTGAGCTAACCGTATATTCAAATGAGATGGTTAAATATATAACTTTTGTTTAAGTGATGTGTTTTGCAGATCGGAACAGTCACGCATGCGTGTCCATCCGAAATCTACTTAAATTGTAGACTATAATTATTAATAATAAGAGGACCATTGACAATACTGTTAAGAAAATAAATAATTTTATGAACAAACACTATTCACAATGAATATATTTAAATACTTGTACGACTGCCACAGGTTCCTTGGGAAATGACACTTCCTCCCGCCGTGGTTATAAACAGTGGATGCCACGAGCGTAATGACTTTTTATTTTCAGTGAAACTGCGGGATATGCCGTGACAGTAACTTTTAACCGAGTCATCCGTTAATGCACATAACAATGCAACAATTTCAAAGTCTAATAATCATTTGTCTTGACATTTTATTTTTCTTAAAAATAGCAACTTTGACTGACCTAACTCTTAATTTCTATTTTTCTCGCACGTAACGTATCTCGACAGGGATTAAATGCAGTCATTTTGGGGACTTTTACCCATAAAAATTATAATAAAAAAGAAATTTCCTTGATACATACAATTTTGAATTTTAAACGCATGGGATTGTGCATTGCTCGACAGTGAGATTAGGAAATGCCACCGTTTTAAACCCTAGATGAAGAGACATGTATAATATTATACAGATACAATATAGACAGATACAATAGAAATACCATTTTCTGTCTCAAATAAAATGGTCAAAGGCAATAAATTCAGACACAAAGCGGCTCACCGACGAGCAATTATTCGCTAAACCGTTTTTAAATTTCGCTTTATGATAAGACACATCGTGCATAATATGTACATAGTTTTACAAGAGATATTTTTTTTCTCTTTTGGCAGGTTTTGATGAAAAATTGCTAATCTTATTTTCCCATAAGTGGGCAACGGCCACTATTAACCAAGTGTATCCCCTCGAAAGGGACAAAAACCGTGTCTTAAGTCACGCGGAATCAGCAGGGACCATCATCCATGCTCACGTCGAAGAATTCGTGGAGGTGCCTTTGAAAATGAGCGCGCTCAGTTCTTTTTATTTTTAGTTGGGAACTTTCCCGTCACCAAGAATGTGTTAGATAGTGCGTATTCCTTGCCGCGGTGAGATGTCAAAAATGAAAACATGGGGAGAGGGTTGAAAAAGAGTGCCGGGGTGGGGAAAGGGCTGGGAGGAGGGGTGGAGTAGTGCGGTTAGGCGGTGGGGAGAGACGGGAGGAGAGAGGAGAGTTTTAAAAGCTATGGGGTGTCTGCGAGACTTTCACATTCCATCGAGGGAAACGTTTTGGTACCCTCAGGGCCTTCTGGCAGCGGTTATCACTCCTACCCCCCCCCTTTCAACCTCTCCTCCCATACAGACGTCCTCTAATAGTTCACGACACACCCTCATACCGCTGACCCACCATGCCCACCCCCCTTAAGTACGCTTACACGAACACTATACACAGCAGCCGGCGGAGGAGGCGAGGAGAGTTGGAAGGAGGTGGGGGGGCGAGTCTAGTGGGAAAGAGAGAGGTTTAAGATGGGAAGGGACACCTTTCCTGCATTCCTCGCGGTCCAGTAAGGAGGGGGTCAAGTGTCGGAGGGAAGGGGAGGGGAGGAGGAGCTCTTCTTCGCGTCCGCGAGAGGAGATAGAGACTCTTCGGTCTCTTTCCTTCTCTCCTGCGGCGGACGGTGTGGCTCGAGTTCTTCTGTGTGTGTGCCAACGCGCGTGGCTTCTTCGTTTGTCCAAAAACCCACTCCCTTTTATTTTGTTTTCTTTTCTTGACACGCCATAATGGGCACTTGGGCGTCACCCTCACGTAAGTCTTATCGTCAGGAAGATATGTGGTGCCGCTCATGAAGAAGAACCTTGGATTCATTCGACTAGTCGCAGGAAAAATGTAAAGAGAAAGTAATGGAGGTGTTACTACATGCACGGGTGAGGTCGCACTTGGAACACGCGGCAATTATTTTGGTACACCTCGGAGAGTTGATTAAGGAGTTTCGATCGTGACTGCAAGGGTCGACGTGTCACCTTTAATTTCCGCCGTTGATGACGAGTGATGGAAAGTAGTAATGTAACGCCCATTCATGCGGATTTCGTGAACAAACGGATTTTACGAATGCACAGTTTTTTTAGGACTATGAAGGGGGCCTCAATTAATTTATCACAAGTCCTCCCTAAAACTTGATTTGGACTAGTTTTGAGGCGCCAATTTTGCAACTTTCCGGCACATTTTCCCGCAAGTTATTTAATATCATTGAAACGAAGGCGATTAGGTGCTGTGGCGTTAAGAATGTTTCAAGTCTTATTCGTACGTTTTTCGTAGAGACGAAATATATTCCTGCACTAATAATCCATAATTCTTCTGGTGGTAATCTTCCACCGCCGTTGGATTTTTGATGTCAATTGCTATGAAAACTAACATCGTAAGATCCTGTTTTATCATCAACATTTGACCAAGTGCAAATAGGACCAAAATACTGTAAATTTCACCGAAATTACAAATACCTGGTATCTCGATCCAACCTCTCTAATAAGATAAAAAATATACAAAGAATGGCCGCTAAATATACAAAGAATGGCCGCTAGATTAGTGAAGAAATGGTAACGATAGAACGCGAGAGCAACGCGATGAGCAGAGGAAACAGGATGGCACGACTGCACGAAGGGAAAAATCGAGACAGGATATTTATTAGAAAAATACAGGACACTCAACTTATGACACCGAAGAGGTCACTAAGACCACAGTGTGTAGCGGCAGATTGAATCTTTCGGTTAAGATAAGAGAGATAGACTGCGTCAACGTCAATAGATTCAGGGACTATTTCCTTCCACGCATGAATCGAAATTACCACCAAAACGCAGGAAAAACGACGGCCGAAGAACCTAGCCGCAAACTACTAACCTATAACACATCGATTTAGTTATTAAAGCCTGGTGATCCAGCACCCCCTGCCACACTCCTGTGCGACAATCAGGATACGATTTACTAGCAGATGCATAAAGTAGTGGGGAGGGAGGAAGGTAGGAAATGAAAAACCTACATTGACATAATATCCTGCAAGCCGCCGCAAGAGCGTGTGGCGGGGGTGTTAGGTCACCACCCATACATGTACAATCAAATGAGAGAATGAAGGTGGGGAATAATGGAAAAATACGTAAGAAGTATGCCTTAACGATATGATAGGTTCCTTTCGTATTGAACGGTAGGCGATATTCATTCAAGTGACTAAGATAAAAAAAGAGCGAAAAACTACAAATATAGTACTCGCGTGCTTTTCAGCAAGTTGATTTCAGAGATCGTATAATTACGCAGATAATGGAAGTTAGCCAACGTTACAGCTACTATATGTTTAAAGATGGAAACAAACAAGCCCCACTCTGTCTACGACTAATTTAGCTTACATCCCTGTCATATGGATGATTGTAAACAACGTCGTTATATTTCTCGACAGTCACAACTTTGTATCTGGCCACAAGTACGAGTTTCAAGAAAAAATAACATATTGAACGCAGTTGGTTCTTTCCCTCTACTTAATTCCAAAACTCAAGAGAAAGTAAAAAGGAAGTAGAGGAATTTTTTCTTTATTTATTCTTTTAAACGACTACGGTAAAGTCTTGCAGGACAGACTCGAGTACAAGGGTGTGTTAAAAAATGAAAAGGCAGCAAAGCGAATTCACGACTTTCTATTCAATCGCAAACAAAGGCTCACAGTGGATCGTAATACACAGCTCAAGTTTCAGTTAATCACCAATAATATGTCATTCCTTAGGGTAGGAGGAGCTTAAAATTTTTTATATTCATGGCATGGCGTTGATATACCAAATTGTACAAAGAAAGAACGAACCATAGAGTTCGTAATCACTTTCGATGGAAGTTGGCAGGCATTAACGAATGGAACGCTTAATTAGGTCTAGAATGATATGGCAAAAAAGAATTGGTTGTTTGCGACCTGACTTTATAAAACTGATTCATTTTTAATGAAAAACTATAACTTCGTATTGCCACAGTGTTTTATTTAGACACAGCACGGGTTACGACGGTTAATAAGGGAACGACGTCATCATCACTTAATGATGACGTTGAATGTCGAAACACGGATTTTAGATCGTGGCATGCTGGTGCATCCCAGAGAAGTTTTGGGAAGAATAAATGACACACGAAATATTTGGGATTTATAAATTATTCTGAGGAATTCTACATTACAGATTATAAAAGGATTTATGTTAGGGAAAATGAAGGATGGTGAAAAAAGGAATAATTGAAGTAGACAGTTAAAGGAGAGTGTAATGATGAGAACTAACGTTGAAGAACGTAGAGAGCAAGTTATATAGCACACGAGTCTGGTTGTACTTAATGAATACAACAAAGTTACTTTTCTCATTTAGCATGCATATATATTCCATGTAGTTACGCCCGACACCATCAATTAGTCTTTTTATAGACCCCAGCCGACAGTGGTTACTGACGCTGATTTACGTTTTCTCATTGTGATGCTGCCCGTTTTTTTCTTGGAAATCTATATTGCAAAGGTTGGTATGTTTTTAGAAGTCTTTATATATCAGGCGTTTGAATTCACTTTAATTAATCTGCAGTTCTGTTAGGCCTTCATATGTATTAGCGTTGAACTGCTGGGACGTATGGTAGCTCGATATTTTTAATTAAACGGGAAAGGGGATGTACATTCAATGACAAAACAGCACCGATATAACAACTCTACGATGTTGTTGTTTTGATAACGTCGCATTTAAAATATCACTATCACATTGGGATTATTGTACCGACAAAGGAAGATATTATGAAGGTTTATCGATTTGATTTTCTCATCTCCTTGTCGGAAATGAAAATTGATAGTCTTTCCCTTCGTTGGCCAGGTATTTTATTACCTCGAGCCTCGGTGTTGGAAGTGAAGAGTCACCAAACCAAAATTTTCATCGTAAAAAAAGGCTGAAACAAGGGCATTGAGAAGGATTTCAGTTTTCTCAGCGGTTTGAGATCGCGATGCGTAATCGCGTGGACGGCTCAACTTTCAGCCGATGCATCATCGCACAGAGCTATGTCGAAGGAAGCCAGAGGAAAGACGGATTTGCCTTTTCACCCAACGAGCGCAAGCAGTTTTCACTTCTTCCGGTTAAGTTCCGTCCGCCCCTTCTCATCATTCCCCTTGGCCGTCTGGGCCGCCTTCCAGGCATTTCTTTTTCTCTCGGCCTCGTCTTCCCTATCATGGATGTGCCCTCTCCCTTCAACTTGAAATTTCATCCAAGCTTTTCCCTGACGGTCGCGCTCGAGATCCGCCCTGCTTGGACGATATCCTGATTAGGCTCGATCTCGGGGTGTAATAATATCCTCATCGTATTCACCCTTCACTTCACCTGGGCTATTTCGTCTATTTTTGTATTATTATCTTAATGGTAGATTGAAGGGTGATGCTAAACTGGTGTCACATGTAAGAGCTGCAAAAATTCTTTACTTATTTTACTTGTACATTTCAGATTATGGCAAGTGAATCTGAAAAATTAACTGATTTTATCTATGCTGATTACAATTCATTTTTAACTTACTTAGGGTAAAATTAGGTAAACAGAAATCTTAACGTGTACAAGAGAAGAGACAATTCTAAGCTAAGTTAAGCGTTAATTTTATAGATAATGCGGGTCACGGTGGTCTAGTGGGTAGAGCTTTGGACTACTGACCGGAGGGTCCCGGGTTCAATTCCCGGGCAAGGCACCTGCAGCTCCACCCAAGCTAGTTGATTTTTCGGGTACCAGATCTTCCTGGGAAACCATAATCGGCACAGGGAAAGGAACTGGCCCCCCTACCCTGATGTGTGAATATTCACACGCCGTCGGGCTTGGTACATGGGTGAGCTCTACCATCACCTACTAAACCGACCTTCGGGTTGATTACTGTGTTTATGGTTTTTTTATAGATAATATCCTATATATCCATTGAATACTTATCTTAAATTACCCAGGTACATAAGACGATATTGCGCATAACCTTTTATTGAACTCAATCATGAATTGAACAGTTACATGAATATAATAGATTGATCCAGACTTGAAGTTGTGGAATATTACCGTTTTACTCAATAATGCCAAAAAGAATAATTGTTCAAATGAGATGCAAAGCAATTTTCTGCACACGCTAACCGGTCCGTTTGATAACAACACCAAAGCCTTAATGTTCGAGTTTAAATACTTTCGAGGTGATGCATTAATTTTGTAATGTATTGGCTGGAATGAAATATGTGGAAAATTACTTTGTATTTTTTCACTGCCAAAGTGGAATTTAAATGGCGATTTAATTCCCTATCACACGCTCCTTGTGTGAAAGGTGATAGTATCCAATGTGAAAAACTGTCCAAATTTCAAACAAAGTAAGCGTATGTATTAGCATTGAAATCGGCTAAAAAAATGTTTCCGAGTTATTCGGGTATTTTTAATGAAAGACTCGCATTCTTTCATTAGAATGCAATGTGGAATCCACGCTTCGCTTGCTAAACGTAGCTAATCCTCTCCTCGATGAAGAGTCGTATGCACACGTCAGCCCATGCTTCATTGCGGAAATGGAAAATTACTCCATGAGATAGAATTTCGCGAACAGAAGCGACGATTGAGATACGTATTCTCAAGCATCAGACTGACTTCCGTTGATCTTGAAACATTCTTCTGATTTGGAGATTCAAGGGTGTAATAATGTTTTCCATTTACTCTTTTTTTCCATTGACTACCACCCGGATACTCGAAGAGAAATACTCTTATGCAGGCACAGATTATAAACACTCTTTTATTCCCTCGCAAATTTCGCTATCGCAAGAAAACGAATTTTGACGTGCCCCAGAAACTGCAATCAGGAAACCTGATTGTTGTAGTATGTCATTCATGCAGTGGTCGCATCTCATTTACTCAGAATTACATAACAAAGCCAGGAAACCTAAGCTACCATGCCATTTACACTCCCGCGACGGCAAAATATAATTTTGATCATTGAATGAATAATTCTTGGCATTTTCTCACACAAAAGCTTTATAATAATACCGGTTTCGACACCTGATGATGCGTCGAAACCAGTAGTATTATAAAATTTTTGGGAGAAAAAATACTTTAAATACTAAAATAAGAAAGTTTTATTTATTCAGTGATGATGAATTTTCACAAAGTAGAACCTGAAACAATTTAATTCATAAGAAAGATTTATTGATTTTGTCAAGCGAATCGTGATGCATTAATTGAATGTAAAAATAATTGGAAAATTGTTTTTTTATAATTTTCATGCGATGACGCCATGAAAGGGAGCGTTCTGGGTCAGCAAAAGGAAATAGTTATTAGTTAGCGCACTTTTAATGATGCAATCCAGCCTTAATAGCCACATTTCTCAAGTTCCAGCAAAAATTAAATGTTAGTTTGGGATAGTTAGTATTTGTGCAACTAATCGACTAGCCTTTCACTGATTCACCGCGGAAATAGAGGTATTCACGGTGTGATATCATATGTAACCCAAGGCTGCGCAATTAGAATGATGGTGCATTACTTCACTCGTGCGGAGTTCTAGCGTAATAGATGTTGACAATGCGCCTAAAGCTTCAATTGAAGTCTCTAAATAATCCTTTGTCATAAGCTATGGGCTTCCGTGCATATGCAAGTTTTGAATAACCTCTGAAAACATTCTATCCTTTCATCTTGCAGTGCGTAGTTTCTTCAATCTCTAATATCTATTTCTTCCATCCAAAATGATTTTTCTGCTATTACCTCCTCGATGTCCACCTAATACAACACTACCACTCAATATCGTCTCAAACCAATGGGTATTTATTTCTGCAAAGCTTTTATAATTAGCTCTTCTGTCCCCTTACCACATCTAACGTGTTCTCATTCTATAACAAGTCTATGTTAATATCATATTCAGAGATTTCAGTTCTATCCTTGTTCTCCATAGTTAGCCTTTCTGAATAATATAAGGTGTCATAGTCTATAAAGGTATTTTTCGAGCGTAACTCGGTAGGAAATATATAATTAAAACAATTTTTGTCAGCACTTTCAGAGAAAAGGACTATACGATATCAATTTTCCGCTATCAATCCTCTACATGAAATATATATCAAGGTGGCCAAGATATATCTACTTGACTAGTGTTCGGATACATGGAGAATCATCAAACTTATCGACCATATTGACTCCATCATCAATAGATGACACGTAGATTATAGACAAATAGATTATTTGTCACAATAAATCAAGAGCGATGTTTGGAACAAAGGAGTTAGACAATTGGTTCAAAATACTGTGTTGTACCTCAAAGAGTAAACACCGATACCGAATTTAATTTCGTTAATGCAATGACATTGTTTCGCTTCAGTAATTTAAGATTTAGAGGGGTAGAGAATATGTTTTTTTTTAGGCAGCATGAGAGAGAGCAGAACTTGTGAAGAAATTAAGATAGGAAAAAGTGTAGATCATAGAAAGAGGAATTTCTCGCAATCCTTGCAAGTAAATAGTCATACGGGATCCTCCATAACTTTCCTTCAGTTGGTAGAATACTTGAATTGATGAATGTATAATGATAGTACTCTGTATTATATATTTTAATATTAATATTACGTTTTATATTAAGACTAAAACAATGTCTTCACCGAAAAAGCGCATAAGTAACTTTTATGAATGCCGACAGGCAATTTCGGTGAAACGTGATTTTGTTAGAAAAGGTTTTAGGCCAACGGAGCCTTTCCTGCATATCTATATTGATTTGGCTCGATGTCCACCATCACTCTTTTGAACGTGTGTGCGTGTATCTTCACACGCACTGGTCGGTGAAAGGACCCCGAAGTTCTTTCGATCGCCTCGCCGCACGATGAAAGCGGGCAAATGCCTTTCTCAGGGACGCGAGCACGTCGTCGACGTGTGTATACGTGAGTCGTGCACTCGTGCGTGCCTGCGTGCTCTGGGAAAACACTTTCTCGTGTCGTGGAACACGCACTCTCTCTCTTTCCCTCCTTTCTCAAATGGCTGAGCGATATATCGATATTGGTATCGATCGCAATGTTCATGCGACATCGATTCTTCGGAAGAATCAAGTGCTAAAATTCTGCGATATGAAGATGACTACCTATAGTATATCTCTAAATTTCATTTCCTACATTGATTTACGAGATCATATAATTCGAAGCAATCTACATCTGCATGTCGCCATGTAATCCACCGAGAGACGGTAAGTATCGCTACCAGTGTTTGGACAACACCCATCAAAGGAAAAAGGAGGATAGACGTAGATTGGTGGCGTTTGAAATGTGGGTGTGGAGAAGAATGGAGAAGGTGAAATGGACCGAAAGGAAAACAAATGAGGAAGTACTGGAGATGGTGGATGAGGAGAGGGGATTGTTGGGAGAAAACCTATGGAGGCAGTAAAAATGGATGAAGGGCGTATAGATCGCTAGTGGGATGTTGAAGACTGTAATAGAGGGGATAATGTTAGGCAAACGAGGAAAGGGCGGGAACAGGATAGGGATGTTGGACTGGATGAAGGGAGGAAGGAAGTACACAGAGATGAAGAGGGACCTGATGTTGAGTGGGCTGCTGGATTGGGTTTTGTTTGGAGTCACAAAATGCTTATTTGGTGGTAGTGGTCATCCATAAACCTACCTTAACCGGTAGATTACCTTATAATATATATAATATGAGTGTATATATGTATATATTATATGAGACATCAAGGAATTGTGTGATCTACGTTTTTAAGTAATATCGATTATCATTCTAGCATTCTTCAAACGATATAATGATGCTAGAATGGTAATCAGCATTCCTTTAAAAAACGTCGTTCAATCGTACTATTCCGTAATAAGGGATTTGTCACCCATTTATAGCACACGCGATACATCGACAATTCTGCAGTGCCATGTTCACAATTAAGCACACGTTACATCCCTATCACTTCCTCATCCTAAAAACGAAACGCCCGCTCTCGTATGGGGACGGACGCTTAACGGCAAATCCGCTACGAATTCCATTCATTGCATTCCGTTCTATTCCCCCCCCCCTCCTGCAGCTTCAGACTAGCGGTCAAAATTCCATTCACTCCATCCGATCTATCGTAAAATATCTCGGGAATAAATTAATTACCGACCGGCAGACCTCTACGCCGACCGGCAGCTTGCAAAGGTGCAGCCCACAAAATCCAGCAGCTAACAGTTGCGTGGGAACATCCACTTAGCACGTGGTCACCTTTAAAATACTGATTCTTGGTTAGAGATGTAGGGTAAATTGATGGAAAGAGGATTTATGCTATTTCAAATTAATTGGACCACTTCAGAATAGGCTGCAAATGCACGTTCGTGTCTTGCACCCGCCATACATATGTCGTTCGATATATTCATGCCGTCCTAGTCCGACGCTGCAGCATGTGGCAAAGAAGGTTGGGACAAGAGAATTTTTTATTCCATATCGGACTTATTTAAGTGTTCTTATCGTTCTATGATTGGCATATTTCAATGAGGCCCAAAATTCACAGCTCTTACGGTAATTTGAAAAGTTTGCATGGGGAGAAATAGTTTTGAGACCCTTCACATCGGTAGTACGTTTGCCTCATTCCATGTGGGTGTTCCATCTATAAAAGTTTTGTGAATGTGTGTTTTCGTATATACCATGCCATGACACGGACTATAGCCCCCGCTGACCGCACACTAGCGGCACTATTTGTCTTAGAGCTGTCGAGCTGTGCGTATGGTGCCAGTTAAGTTAGTTTCTGTTGTCCTTGTTTTTACTCTTTGTTTAAAATAGAAATTGACGGAATCACGGAACAACGAATCAACATCAAGTTTTTGTCAAAAAAGTTATCAAGAAATTACTGACTTTTCCTTTCCCAAAATTTCCCTTTTTCCTATTCCCAAAATGCAAAAATGTAATGAGGGGACATCACTGGGAAGACGTGGTCACAATAAAGCAAGAAATGACGAGAAAACTGAAAAGCATAACTGCCGAGGACTTCCAGGGGTGCTTTAAACAGAAAAGAAGTAGATGGAATAAGTCCAAAGCAACGAATGGAGAGTACTTTGAAGGGGACAACATCGATGTAGACTAAATTTTGCAAAATAAAATTTTGATGGCCTCAGTTTGCGTATTTATTGGATATATCACTAGGACGGCAAACTAAACCTCAAATAATAAATGAATAAAAAACGAACACAAACTTAGAAATAGAAAACACGTGTGTACGTGCATACATACGAGATGTCCCCGGGGATATCAATCAGGCACACATTTACACCATCGCTTACAAGTTAAAGTTTTGTTAATGAAGACAGTGAGCTTGAGCATTGTAAGCGTGTGTATGAGTAGAAAATTGATTCTCTTACCTACTGAGGTCGTTGCTTCTAAATAAAGTCAAAGTACGAGGTTCGTAGCATCGGTTTATCCCCCACGTCCGTATTGGAAACAGTTACCCATTCTGATCTTCGTTCATGAAACATTGACGTCGGGATTGAAAAAGAGCGCCATTTCTAATTTAACTTGGTGGCAGCGACTTCCATTCACGACTTGCGAGGCGCATAATTCCTACATCCGCTTCCTAGTTCGTAGCCTTTGCTGCCGCATTCATGTCATGAGCTGCGCCTCCTGATGGGGCTCCTATTTCCGTTCCAAAATGTTGATTGACCCGTGTTATAAATGTTTCCTAATTCATACTAGACCTCTCTAAATGTATCCTCCTAGGTCGCAAAAAGATTAAATTATTTTTGGTTGAAGCAAGTAGTTTCTACTTCTTTGTACAATTTGTTAATCGCGCTTTTTAAGGTCCTGTATTAGCTCTGAAAATCCGTTGTTGACACCGTTGTCATGACAGCATTCGCATATTTACTTCCCGGTGATTATCTCGTTTATAATGCGCACTTAAAATTTAACTATCGTCTTAT
Source organism: Hetaerina titia (assembly GCA_037158775.1). NCBI lineage: Eukaryota > Metazoa > Arthropoda > Insecta > Odonata > Calopterygidae > Hetaerina > Hetaerina titia. The sequence goes on from CM073777.1 coordinate 38,241,431, forward strand.
AGCCGAATTTGTATACTCTATTTACGATTTATTAATAATTTTCTCCTTACGAGAGATTTAATAATATTGAACCTTGCTGTTTTTTCACGAGCTCTGAACTGGAAAACTTCCGTGTTCAAAATTAACAGGTGATACAAGAGAGAGATTTGAAGTGTAATAAAGCGTCGTGAATGTGAGATTTCATATTAAAAACAATTACATTCTAACATTAAGTAAAATGCATAAAAAATTTTGGAAAAATAAACAGAGCTAAAGCAAACCAATAATTAACGGTGAATTTGACCCAATGATAAACCAATCGACTTTGAGACGAGGTTTGGAATAAAATGCCTTTATATTATCAAAATCGGAGCAACCGATAAATGATTAAATGATGAATGGAATTAGTAAATTATCACTTAAGACGACGCAGATCAAAATAATTTTTTCCACCCCGGGTCCTCAAAGATCGTTACGAAAATATACATGAGGATTTTTGACAATATATACGGAAGATTTTGTCCAAAATCCCGTTTCATCTACGGTAATACCTAATTTTATTTGTTACTCTAGGTGATCTAACCCCACGAGGGTAGAAATACATTAGATGCGATTTCATGCAAAGGGAATTCTATATTTTGCCTTGATTCCGCCATATTTCCTCGTTCGCTGCAGATGGATCAAGTGTTTAGGATGACGTAATACGAGCTCGTATATGCTTTATCCGTTGCCAATGGATACGCAACCCCAACAGGATTTCTGTATTTGAAAGAAAAAAGTTTGTACCCGCAGTCTGAATCCGGACATTAATAAGTGGCTTTCCCACCGGATATATTGTTAAAACTGAGTTAATATGTGTGGTACTGAGTTATATGACCACTCTTCATAATTTTCGGGAATACAATGCTTGATGACTCGGCGAGAATACCCTATTCAACGTATCGCCTCGGGCCGTCGGCGTGAATAAATGTTATCAGACGATTCCTGAGGCACGTGTGTCCACCATATAAATATTACTTTGTGAGTCCAACAGCGACTTCGGTTTGTGGAAGAGACATAATCGATCACCTCGGAGATCTTAACAATTCCTGGGATTGTTTGGCTGGCGGGGAATCAATTAATGTGCTCGAAGAGTAAGTTTTGTATGCGGTGCAAATGCGTGATTATATAATATTAATTCAATATCCAGGCATTTTAAATGTTTGAGTAAGTAGGGTGCAAAGGAAATCGTACTATTCTTGAAAAAACTTATGTCGCAGCGTACACACTTGTAAGTGATAATTGATAATTCACACTTGATAATTCTTACTACACACTTGTAATTTAAAATTTTTATTGAAGTAAAACTCGTTTTAATAAAAAATAGTCAAAATCTCTTCGCTGTTAATATACTCCATCGCTTCCAAAAAAATAAAATAATAATATAATTTCCGATTTCGGGCAGAACTATAATTCCCGCGCCTCATCACGTAGTTTGGACAAGGAAGGGCCATTACAAAAGGATAATCAACTTCATGTAGCCATCGTTTATAATTTTTAAACATAAATTACGGCCCAGTGGATTCATTCTTCCTGTTAGCATGTTTTTAATAACAATAACTCTATTGTTTTCATTAGGAGTCTTTGAAGAGAAGACAAGAGTTTTTAAAATGATTTATTACCCTGTGATTTTTACGTTTGTTTTGGCTACGGTGATGGTTACGTTGTTAAGACCTAAATCGGGTAAAATCTAAATTGCTCCTGCTTCATGATTAGATAGCCCCATTAAATATTTTAGCGGAATTTATACTTGTCTGGTTTTATTTCATTTTAACATTTCTTGATTGAGGATTGAGATTTTTCAATTGCATGAGGTGCATTTTGACCCACCATTATCCTCAGTATTTAAATTCTATGACTGGTTTGTCGCTGCTCTCTATCCTTCTCTATTCAGTGTAAATTCCCTAACCCTCTTACAGAGTATGTGCTTTATGTCTTAATTAATTTGTCGTAAATACTTTTCTCTTGGTCTTCCTGGCGGTATCTTAAATTCAATTTTCCCTTCTAGGAGTTCAATCCATCATCCTTGCCGTAGCGTTCTCCATATTATCTCTTTTATGCGCTTGTATATACGCGCAGTTCCCTGCTTCTCGCTTTATCTGCCCATTTAATCTTCGGTCAAGACCTCCAGCAAAATGTTTCAGAGACTTCTATTCTACTTTGGTTCACTTTCCCATTGTTCCATGTGTCTGATCCGTAGATTGCCATGCTCCATGCGAACGTTTGTTTGAGACAAGATTACATAGAAAGATGGATGGAATGCATGCGGCAGAAAGGCAAACGAAAAAGTGTTTGCCATGGTAGGGGAAGAAAGGAAAATGATTACACTGATTACATAACACTGATTACATTACCTGATGATGATACAGTGTATCGAAACCATGGTAGAAATAAAGTTTTAATTGTGGAAAATTGCAACAAAGTTCTTGCTATGTCTCGATTCCACAACATCACGCCTGACTCTTCACTTTTCGGAAGAAAGGAAGTTTATTGGAACGTTTCGGATTCTGGCTGCAGGGGTCTGAAGGATAACCCTACGCAGGTTCAGGAGAGGGTGTTCAAGAAGAGGCGTTTTGGATGGAATTAAAGGTGCGAAAATAATGGGCGAACCAATGTTGGAAATGATTTAGAACATTCGAGTGTTTGTGTTGTGCAGAACTGCTCTACAATTCCACGAAGATGCGTGTTTGTTTTCAGTGACCGTCCAAAACACACACAAATCGATAGACCGCGTAAAATCACAATATCACATGATTAATTTCATCACCTGTCACTTTTAAATTGATGCCCAATGGAGGCCTATAATGCGTTTGACGTGAATAAAAAAGAATGACTCTCCTGGTATGCGACGATGTATCCAAGAGAGAGAGAGAGAGGTGGAAAACCGCAAAAGCTTTGTTACGGCAGTCTTTAGAGCTGCCCAGTTTAGCGATACATCGTCAACATTTGGATATATTTTTTGTATAAACAGAGTCGATATTATATGTGGAAAATATTTTAGTACAGTTGTACGGAGGGTCATACCTGATTCTTAGGTTACAACTACTTACTAACCAAAAGCCAACACAGTTTCCGAAAGGATACATCTTGCGAAACCGAACTAACACTTTTTGTTCATGATATTTTGGTCTCGGGAGAAAATAACGTTCAGGTCGATGCTATATTTCTAGATTTGAAAAAGGCATTCGACAAAGTCCCTCATAAAAAGTTTCTCCTAAAGTTGGGAAGCTATGGGATTGATAAATGTGTGATAAATTTGATTAACAACATTTTAACAGGCCGTGAGTAAAGGATCGTAAAAGAAGGGGTTTCATCGGACAAGGTAAGCGTAAGATCGGGTGTCCCACAAGGAAGTGTTATTGATGCGCTATTGTTCCTTTTGTTCATTAATAGCATCGGGTCTCAGGTTTACAGTAAACTTCGGATATTTTCTGACGATGCTGTGATATATAGGGAAATATCCAGTTATGAAGATAGAGTTTCATTAGCTAACGACCTAAATGCAATTCAAAAGTGGTGCGAGACATGGGAGCTAAGATTAAATTTGAATGAATGTTTCGATAAATTTTTGGAGAAAAAGTACTTCACCAGAAAACACTTACTATACAGGGAACCAACATCACACGCATGGAATCGGTAAAATACTTGAGTATAACGATAACTACAGATATGTCCTGGGGAAAATACATTCATGAAATTTGCGGAATAGCGAATAAAAAGTTTGGATTCATAAAAGGGATGCTTTGGAAATTTAATGAAAGGGTCAATGAGTTTTGTTATTTCACGTTTGTTAGGCCCCATCTTGAGCGTATGCCGCGAGTGTATGGTATCCTCATGAAGTAAGCTTAATTTTGGAACCAGATCGATTCAACGTACAGCAGCTAGACTTGTATTAAGTTACTATGAACAAGGTGGAGGAGTGTTACGACTCCGTTGGAAGAATTAGGATGGGAGCCTCTACCTGACCGCAGGCTTAAATACAAGATAAATTTACGGCATAAATTTGAGGATGGTTACTTATCTGAGGATGTTAGGGGCATATAACAGGCCCCCACCTACTATGATAGATCATATCAGCAACGTAAAATTAGGGAGATTTTTTACAGAACGGATAGATTTAAAATGTCCTTTTTTCCTCGAACCATTAGAGATCATAATAGGTGTGACACTGATCGCGTAGGAGATAGTTAGAATTGGTAGTGTATATATTTGTTGATATCTTGCATGTTTATTCCTGCATGTTATTCTTTTTATCTAATAGAACCATCTTTTTGATAGTTCTACAACATGATTTGAATGTACGTATCCCGTTATTCAATATTGTTGCATGTAAGTACTTTCTTTCATGTAATTACGGTTTGCTGAGTGCATGAACAAACTAATATTTGAGTGGAGGTAACATAATTTGGTTTTATGTGTGGTTTTATTCTAGTTGACGGGTGGTGACCTAACACCCTCCGCCACTAACCCTTGCGGTGAATGATAAAGAAGTAGTGAACTATTTTGAAAATGTTTGGTCCAAAAAATTCTGGGATAGGTAAGTAGGTGATACAGTTAACCTATCTCGGAAGTGTTTTGGGACCAAAATGTTCAAAGTAGTAAGGGCATATGAAGAAGAATTTCGTTAGCCTGAGAAACCTCAGGAAGGATAGAAGTAATGCCAGGGACGTTGAGCAAGGATGATGAAAAAATGTTCGTGACAACTTTGTAATTGAGCGTGGATTTGTCCGGCGCGTAAATGTGGTCATTAAAGCAGGGCAGGTGAAGATTGGAGGCTTTTGAATGGTGGGTGTGGAGAAGGATGGAGAAGGTGTGGTGATCAGAAAGGAAAATAGCAGAGGAAGTGGAATTGAAGGGATGCTTATTGTAATGTCGGATTCCAAGTGGTGTTTGGAGAGGCAGATAAATGTATAATTGTAATCTGTTTCCATCCAAAACTTATCTTAAATGGAAGAATGCCAATGGCAGTAATATGTGGTTTCTATAATTTTCTTCGACATGGATTGGATATTGTCGATATGCCCCACATTTACGTGTGTTCTCGTATTTTCGAGAAAGTATATTATTATACGTGGATGATCTTTATGGCATTTTACACTTTCCGATGGAAGATATTATTGATGGTAATTAATATACATGATGGTTATGCCACTATGGATATTGAATGTCGCCTAGACCTATTTGACTATCCCATTCGTTTTGACGTGAGTGTGACAGACATCATTCACTGCTCTTTGCAAGTATGACGACACGCATTTAAAGACGCCTTACGCACGTGATTCCATTTCGGCTGTCAACTGCCACACAATCCGCATATCGCTCCGAGAGCCACCTCTGAAGTTCACTAGCGGATTTTTTTCCCGTTAGTTAAAATGCAACAAGTATGAGATATACACGTGTTAATTTATTTCTCCTGTTTTCTGCCTCGTTGATTCGAGCGCAAACCATCTCAGGCGTCTCGTCATGCGTTGTAGGCTTTGATCCAACGCAGGAAAAAAGGCTGAATTCGTTGAATATTTTTGAATTAATTGCGAAGCACTCTTCGCTCCTTAAACATGAATTTGACACCACTGCCGGTATGAAAAAAACCCAGAGGAGTACTGAATGAGATTTTTATCTCGAGGGAAAGAAAAACGTTGAGGATCGCGTTTTTTTTAGTGCGAAATCTAGACAGACCTTCGCGATAAACTGATTCATATGCTGCCTATTACGTTCTTGTGGCTAAATTCAGTTAAAACGCCAGCTTTATTTGTGTTGTTGGAACGATCCTAAGTGCTCAATTTTCCTGCAGAAATTCAACGAAAAGATTGCATTAGAATTTTGCTTCTTGCCCTGACAAGTTTCTAATTCTATGATCTTGATATTATTCCAGAATTTTAGAGGAAAAACTTTAACTAACAGCATTCGCTGCATTGCTCTTTGTCATAATTTGATGAAAACGATGGTAATTAAAAAGGAGACTTAATTTGCCCCAGTTTTACCTGCTCTAGTTTATAAACTCCTATTTTAATATTTACCTATGTCTTCATCCTTCTCGGAAACCTCAAAACCTTTGATTTGATTTTTTTTAATTAGCCATTGGTCGTGCTTGTGACAATGTTACTTTCGTTTAAGTTAATCCATCTTTTCCGCTACAGTTAGCACTTTTTTGTATTTTTATTCCGTATATATTGAAAATAAGGTCATGTTGCGTAACATGTCGTTTGGATGGCCCTTACTTTTAAATAAACCGTATTAATCCTAAGATTTCAATGACTGCTAATGATAGATGGCTATGTTAGGTGTGAGTTCAGCCAATACTAAGTCAAACTGGATAGGAAATTCACACATCGGGGTAATAAGTTAGAGCCAGCTCCTTTCCTTGTGCCTCCTACGGTCTCCCAGGAAGTTATGCGTACCTGATAATGACACACGCCTTCTTTGAAGCCGAGGTTGCCCATGGCATCACCCGTATTCGAACCCGAGCCCTCAAATCAGTAACCGAACGCTTTATTCACTGGACTGCCACGTTCCTGTTACTTTTTAATCCCTTTTCAATATTTTCGACGGCATAATTAAAAATAACTTCATAACTTTCCCAAAAAATTATTTTAATTTACAATGCACGTTAAGACTTCAAAGGAAAGACCTGAAGATGACTCTGTGAGTCGTCGTTTATTTAGCTTACGTATTTGGGGAAATGTGTATAAATTCGTTTGTAAATACGAATCCCTTCCTTTTCATTAAAACTCTGAACCCTTATCAAAGGCTTTAGGTAATTTCATGGTATGGCATGGACTCCAATGCTCAAATGTATTTCCTGAAAAGTTATCTATTTTTTTCTCTCCACATTCCGACGCTTAGTTCAAGACATTTTGACGACTGAACACAGACACGTGTAACACATACACGTTTTAGGTACAGATGTCGTTTCCGTCGTCGATGAACTATTTTCACCCCAATAGGAACGCTGTTTATCTGTATCAATACCCTTAGGAAACCACTGCGAGACGTCCAGTGACAACCAATGACGTAGCAGACAATCTAATGTGACGTCATTGTCTCGGTGTTTTCATATCCATTTTTAACGAAGGAAATTGTTGACTGCGGAAGAAAATTACTCTTCCTAAAAGTTATTTCCGTGAGGATATGCATAAGCAATTCTGGTTTTTTTAAAGAGTACACCGGCATTATTCCCTGCAACGCGGACGATGAGTGCCACAGACGACATTGACCCGAAGCGTTGGCATTGCGACACCATTGCCCTACTATTTAGTCGTAGATAGTCTACATTGATGCTCAGGCCAGCCGCTCCCGTCCTGGAAAGTCATCCAGTCCGTAATACCGTATGGAGCTCGGCTATGCCAAACGAGGTTTGCAGCCAGAATTTGTTGCTCGCTGCAAATACCGAGGGATGCAACGCCATGCTTTCATGAGGTATCTTTCAAGTCGTTTGAATGCGTGGAAAAATTCAATTCGAAGAACCCGAGTTGAAATTTGCGTAAAGGATAATTTTGTCGAGCGCTCAGGATTTCCATTGTGAGGTAATTGTCCCTCTTTACTTTCCTGAAATCCGCCCATTGTTGAACTACGTGGTTTTCCTCCAGGTAAAAGGACTTTATTCAGCCTCGCATATCCTGTCGAGGGCGTTTTGAACGATTCTCGAGGACAAAAAGGACTACGCCTTCACTTCAGCGGTTAGAATGTGTGACTCAAACCGTGGCGCAATATCCACGCCCAGTTGTTTACCTTTTCCGTGTCAGTAATGTAATTTATCATAGTTCCCAATTATCAATACCTAGAAAAAAGGAAAGGATGTTGTAACTAGTAACGCACATTGCTGGAAGCATCATCTGGATATTTTATCGTGTGGAGTAAATAATACCGTAATATCATCCAACAACTGAAAGTATCTTTACAAGTACTAAACGTAGCTTTTGATTGGTCCCTGAAAATTATCTTACATACCTAAGGGCTGAGTAATAGGGCCATATCCAAAATAGGGAAGGCTAGTTCCCCCCCTTTGAGGAATGTATTGAATTAAAAATAAAATTAAAAGTGAATATTACTCATTCCCTGGCCATACTTTCCGATAACTACCGCCCACCCCAAGCGTAACACTATACACTGCTAAGTGCATATATTCTCTAAATTAGTGAATTCATTTGAAATTACCACAACTTTCAACTGTATTTGTAAGAAAAATATTGTAAAACTATTTCTTCTATGCATGAATTTTTTATCGCCCTGGTGTCGGATACCAGGTTGTATTTTGTTAGCAGAGAAAAAGCAATGTATCTCTCTTCTGCCTGTGCCAAATCAAAACCTGTAACAAACGGTAGAATTCGAACAATTTTATCTCCTATATTCATGTTCCATTCAGTTATTCATCGTTTCCATCTTCAGTGATGCATAATTCTTCCTCTTCCCTCACAACGACTTCTCCCTTCCACCCCCCTTTCATCTTAAAGTGGGGAATCTTGGGAGCGCGTTGGTAGTACTTTGCCCACGGGTATGAGATAGTAAAAATTAAAGTGCATCCCGAGAAGAGAAATAGATTTGAAATGAAACACTTAAAAGATTAAATGCATCCTGTAAATGGATTAAACTCTGGTCTAAGCGAAAAAATATCCCAAGCACCAACTTCATTCTTGATTTTTAAAATATGAATTAGAAAATTGGGGAAGTGTACCGGGAAAAAATTCAGTCACGGAATGAAATATGCAGCGGGAAATCCGACATGAAGCACTTCATGTATTTTATTGCCATGTTTTCAACTCCAACGCTGGAATTCTTGGCAAGGATCGCGAATGACATGAGAGAACGGAGAATGGAACGCGGGATATCTGATAAATATTTGCGCGGATTATCCCGAAAGAATTACCTAATCACCGTAACGACCGACGGGGGTCATGGTGAGCTAACAACTCTCGAGGTGACGGAGAGGAATGGAACGAGAGAATGGAATGACAGGAGGATTTGTAGGCTGCGGGCACGCGGCTTGGTCCGAAACATCCCCAAAACGGGTTGGAATAGGAGGGAGGGGGGTGCGTAGTCCCCCTCCCTGGCGGGGGTGCAGAAACCAGCACTAGAGCCGGAAGTGGGACGCGTTGAATCACCACCTCACTTCCGCCGACCGGACGGCGGCGTTGTCGCGATCGGCACGGGACAAATTAGGAGCCAGCAGTGTCTTTTTAAGGGACAGGGCTCTTTGAGTCGGGGTAATGGGGTGGAATAGGTCGCACAAGCGGGGGGAGGGGTCCTTATTAGGGAAAACGCGGGAGAGGGTGGGAAGGGGGATACGGCCGAAGGGAAGTATGTGGCACGTGGGCAGGCGGGGATTGTATGGGGGAATGCGATGGGGAGGGGCGGGATGGGGTGGTGTCTTTAACCCCCTGTCTCCCCTCCCGATGGGCATTCCTCGGCTACCGCTGTCCCCCACTCCCCTCTCGTCCCCAGAAGGCAAAGGGGTATATCGTAAGACCATCGCGGGCCGAGGGCGTGTTTTGTTTAAAGTGCCCGAGCGATCGTAAAAGGTCATCCGTTCATATCCAATCCGTGCGATTGCTCGTCGTCTGCATTGGAGATAATAATGAGCCTGGGTGAGGTTTGGCATGCGGGGCACGCCGTCGGAGGTGAATTCTTATGTAAATACGCGGCTATCGGACCGCAGCAATGGATACTCCGCGAGTAGAAAATTGAACTCGAGAGGAGGTTCAACTCTTGGCTCATGACTGAAGGCCTCCGATTCCTTCCTTCGATTGAAAAACTCACCGATCTAAGTGCTAAAATAGGCCAGGTTGAAAAGCTCGGGCTACTTCATAAACATAACAGTGAATTAAGTGTAGAGCATGTGGAAGTGAATTCAACGAATGAAAGTCTTCGAAAATGCATTTCATGATTCAACCCAGGATACCAGAATAGAATTTCATCCACAACCCGCTTATGGTTTCCAATTTATGGGGTCTCTCTGCACATGCTCGTGTGAATTTTCAAGTTAAAATAATAAAAAATTGTCAGAATTGGGGGATAAAATTTTTCTTGCTCAACTTGTCGGTCTTAATTTGAATCTCTCAAGCTTTTGCCCTTTCCCTCTCCCTTATTATGTGCACATTAGAAGTGACCTAGGAAAACCGTAACTCATTCCCAAAAAATTGTACTGCCCTTGATGACTTGCATCTCTTTCCAATCAACTGAAACATACTGCGAATGGATCGAAATAGATGGGAAAACCACATATTACGTGAAATCTTTGCGGCATTGATTTAAGTTCTTATATTGGTTTCCTGGTCCACTTTTCCAATCTTGTCTATGATCATTTAAGGTGTCATACTACTTCATACGAACGTTTTGACGAAGTGCTTCCTTGTTTGCGACCGTTGATTCTTTGAAGATATTAGCTTCCTCTTCTACAGGAACACCTTCTTAGACTGAGCTATTCGTCGCTTGATATCGGTCAAAATTCTTTCATCCCGAGTTATACTACTGATGGGATAATTTAGTGGACCAGCGAAAAATATAGGCCTTTGAAAGATGTTTGCTGGAGGAGAATACTGAAGGTAAAAAATGGACAAAGTGGGAACGAGAAAGTACATAGCTGAACAAAAGAGGAAGGGACCACATAGAGAACTCAACGGCAAAGAAGAACTAGGCAGATTGGATACACCTTGAGGCACGATGGATTATTAGAAGCATAATAGAAGGAAACTGGAAGGGAAGATACCGCAAGGTTAACCAAGAGACAAGTATGTAGAAAAAATTATGGACTTAAAAAAGCTATCAAGGAAGGATGGGACTAGAGAGCTTCGATAAACCTAATTTAGGATTGAAAACCCAACGATGATGATTAATTTACCATAGTTTGTTTAGTAATTAGGAAACACTTTGACCTCAAATATTTCACTATCGAAGAACATGGGGATCTGCATGTAAAATTTGGATTTCATTATCCTGATGATTGGCAGTGGTGATGGAGAAGTGAAGGATTTTTATTATTTGACCCTTTCGAGGAACGTAAATTTTAATAAAAGGCGGAAAGCTTCCGAGACGCATTGAACAGACTGTTGATCCATAAACTAGACAAAGGTCGTAGAAAATTTACTCGTATTTCCGCAAAAGGAAATCTACACCACCCTGCAAATTTTAACTGGACGGGGTTTATGGAAAAATTAGTATTCGGGTCCCTTTAGACACTAAAAATACTTCCGTAAATTTGTTCTTTCTTCAGTTCGGGAAATCTGTTATGACATTCTCATCCGTACGTCTCCTAATGTATTTCTGTAGCTGGGAGACTACGTATTACGCGGACTTCTGCCTTTTATATGGTATAATATAAGGGAAAATAAATGGAAAGGTCCCGCGAGGAGGCCCAAGGGACAAATGCATAGAATAAAATAAAGAGTAATACTCGTACAATACAGCAGAGCTACTAGGGTATGAGAGAATAAAAATGGGAGAGGTAAGTTTATAGGGCTGGGTCAACCTGTCTTCAGATTGAAGAGCTAATGATTATGATGAAGTCTTTCAGAAAATTAACACGGCTCTAGAGATAACTTGTAATACCGAGGGGATTTTGAGAATATTATACAATATACTGGTAGATAAGGCCACCCGGATAAAATTGGAAAAATGACCGTTGCCACTCACAGATTGAAGTACTCCGTATTCCCTTTCATTAAATCCAAACAGAGTAAAACCAGCGTTTGGCGATATTTAATATTTATGATACATAGACATCCATCAATACCCTCGGTCCATCTGCCTATCTTTTTTCTTTGACCCACATAAGGATTTTATGTACGCAACATATTGCCACACGCAAAAGGTACATATTAATGCATAGTATGTGTCCATGAGCTAACAATGATCTGAACAATGATGCGAGACGAACACCTCACCTACATGACAAGTTGGAAGATGCATGCAGTGCATGTTATTGTTAAAAAATGATCACTCAAATCCTTGACAAATACTTAAGCACATCTTGTGTAGACATTTTGGTTAGATTGGACGTTTTTGGGTCGATCTAAAGGTGAAAGCACTAATTATTTCAATGAATTTCATGATTCATTTCCTTGTCCATTGGACGACGTAAAATTTTCAACACGTTGAAGATTAGCCAAACTAATTTATAACATGCACCCTGAAATATCGATTTATATGGAATTGAGTTGAGTATGTTTTAATCAGTTAAATAGGAATAGGTAGTTTAATCTTTTGTTGCTGATAAATATAGGCTATGTACCTACTCGTTAAAAACTCGTATCCCTTCTTCAATTATTGTTGATGTGCTACATCCTGATACCCATTCCCACAATGACAATAATTTATGCAATTTAATTGTATTTTCCGGTCTTTAGATGAAGGTGTACTTGCTTTTATTTACTTCTAAGCCACAATGTTCCTATTCGTGAAGACATTAGGCGATAAAATTAGTGAAGAAAAACTTTTCCGTTACAAGGAACATAGTGTAAAAAGGCTTATTTTATCCAGCCCCGGAGATGTCTTCCTTGCGTTTTGTTTTATCTTGCCAGTTTTATGAATCGTGTTTTTTCTGTCGAGTAAATATTTATTTCACCTATTTCTTAAGCTACGACATCTTTCGAGGCGTTCAAGGTGACTATTTGTGGCAATATTTCACATGTTTAGTTCGGATATCATTGCTGATCGAAGATTAAGTCACTATGGTTTCTGGTTCGTGTGGTAACATCCATGTTGTTGAAGACAAAATAAAAAGCATAATTACATACGAGCTCATACGTTTGTACTAATATCTTGAGTACCCCGCCATCAGTAAACGTAGCCATCGAGAAATTTTCAAGTAGGACTCTTTTGAGTCCACGAGCTTTCAACATCTCGACTCCTTAATTTTAGTTATTAAGCAAACAAAAGAAATGCTTTTGAATTCAATGAATTACGTTACGAACTAGAAATTAGATGAAATAATCAAAATGTTTAATCCAAACCTGCACAATACTCCGAAAGCCGCCGCAAAGGCGCGTGGCGGGAGGTGTTAAGGCACCACCCGTAAAATAGAAAGCAACTATATGCAAAACTTATTATAACTTACACACACACAAATACGTACAAAAGTCACTGATATACTCAATCATATGCACCTACGAATGCACTAGATATCTACGCAGCATTTAATCTTGTCCTCGCTTGTAATTCGATTTGTTACTATTTTTACAATTACTTGGATATTTTACTAATATGATTCCTGAAGTAATATCGGGTGCTTTCCCGGCGCTGAGCTTGGTGAAGTTTTCTCGGGTCTTCAACCGGGTCAGGGGTTCCATGATGACCGACGTTTCGATGCTCGACTCGTGCGTCGAAACGTCGGTCATCATGGAACCCCTGACTCGGTTGAAGACCCGAGAAAACTTCACCAAAATATGATTCCTGATCGTACAAAGAATGAACGGATATTTATATCTTTACTGAAGTGTATCTCATCTATGTAGTGTAACCTACCCAAATAGTGTGAGGCCATAATAATAAAAATTGCCTACACACACACTACATTTAGGCCACCCATTTTTACTTTGTAATTCCAGTGGGTTTCGTAAACTTTTATTCCTCGTCGCTCGCAAGGGCTGGGCAATAAAGAAGAAATTAGTGAAATGGAATAAGTTTTCCCTAGTAAAATCACTTGAAGCTCTTCTATTCTTTATGTATCCCTAAAGGGAACGGTAAAAAGGTGATGTACGTATTGTTAGCAATATTTATAGTTAACATGATTTCCGTTCAATGAAGAAGTTCACCAGCAAACTTTAAGAATGCAAGCAAACGGCAGACAATACATTCTCTACGAACCACTTGATACGGAAAATCCAAATGCTAACTCTCAATATTATTTTTAATCATTCCCTTGGCCTTAACAACATGAGATAGCTTGAAATTCATTGTTGTTAATTAGACGCGTCGTAATTTTCCACTGTCTATATTTTTTCCAATTGATTACGACGTCACAGCGTCATAGTCATGATACAATAATTTCGACATACACCTTGAAAACGATACTTCGGAAAAATAACAACTATGCAGAATATTACTATATGTCCAGCTACCAGAAACGGATCTTAATATTAACTATACTCAGGGTATTTGATTACCCGTATACTCGTATTTTAATCTTAAATGGGAACCTGGTTCGATTCCCGGTGGCGGCAGAATATACCGTGGGTATCGCGATTTTTTTCTTTGGGTGAAATGTGAAGAGAATTTCAATTGGAGTAAGAAGTTACTCTGATGGCATGTTAAATTGCGTGACACCTTGGCACCTTTCCTTAAAAGCAGGTTAATTCCCCATTCCCTGAAAATCCTACCTCTACCTAATCATACCCCTATCCCTAATGACGCAAATGACCTCAGCTGGCAGTCTATTTCTCTAATAACGACGGCTCAAGCTTAACACCAAAATTGCGTACCATTGTAACGCAATATAGCCTGGTTTATACTATATCCATGCTATGTTACTTACATATCCCTCCGGTCAACGCTTTCACTGTAATAGCCCGTGGGTTCTCATCCCGCGTGGGCAGTGAAACTTGTGTTCTTTCTTTATGAGAATTCATTGGTCCATTTCACGGTGCGATATGACCAAAGCCGTCAGAATCCATTAGAGCCGGGTCAAAATCGCTGCAACACGCAAAGCACTTTGTGATCGCTCCTAGCGGCATGGTGGAAAAATTGGCAGTCATCATTGATGAACCTGAATAACCAAACTGCATAATAATACCTTTGATCACATGAGGATCATTCGAACACGAGGACGTAAGCCATGTACGTAAAGACGGCATCCAAGCATTCTGATGTAATTATCCCTCCCAACCCGATAAAAGTAAAAATACCGAGCTGTGTTTTAGGAATTCTCCGACTGCTTAATGTCTCACCATTATATTATCCAGAGCATATAATGGCAATAAGTTTAAAGACGGTTAAGAACGAACCCTCATTCCTATCCTGCTGGATGCACCTTCCCGTATGCGGAAATGTGAACTGACTCCTGCAGAGCTGGTTTCGACTCTTGGCAGTAACTACCGTCACAGATTCATAATAAATGATTAATCTGTTGAATAAATTATTTATTCATCTACCTGAAACCATCGATTCAATCCGCTCACTATAATTCCTCCTTTAATTGAGGAAAGAAGTAATTGTTCGTGTTAAAATATGAAATCGTTGAAATATTCGTAACCCATTGAATAATCTGCAAAATGAAATATCGTTCTTGAATATTGAACAAATCATAAATCATATTACATTGTAGATTTAGCTTAACGTATTCTTGCAACATAAAGTGGTTTTAATGTATTCCATTGTAAAAAGAGGATGCATGAATGCAAGGCAGATGTCAACAAGAATATCCAGTTTATTTAAATTGATGAATTCACTTGCTGTCGTGATCGCGAATTGCGCGAGAGATGAACGATAGATTTAGATTTTCAGTTCTTGACCCTGCTTGTATAAATTTATTCTCTTATCGCTTTGAAGATACCGGGCCATAATTATTCTCTCGATGTCGTAGGTAAGTATGGTTTCCTCCAGGAACTTGCTTAAAAATGAAGATGCAAAAATTAATTGCATGCAAAAATTAATTGCATGCAAAAATTAATTGCATGCAAAAATTAATCAAAGATTAATTTTTGCATGCAATTTTCTCAGCAGTGTTCGTACTATGTTCATGGAAATATACATAGTAACGCACTCATGGCTGGACTATAATCAGTGAAGAATAGACCTAGACGCCGTGCTATGAGCCGATTGCGGTAATGACTCATTGTTACCTCATGTTCTTGTTCTAGCTCATAAATTGAATCATCCTTTTAAATTCGTATTTGCATAAAAAAGGCGCCGAGGTTATGACACATCTTCCATAAACTGGACCTCATTCATTTTATCTTTTCCTCAAAAGAAAATTTTGATTCTCTTAGTTTTCCTTATTTGTCTCCTACCTCAAGTCTATGCTCATCGTTATCTAAATGGCGGAATAGAAATTTTAAATTAAGAAGTGAAGAGACACGAGTGCATGACTAAGGATATAATGAACAGTATAATTAGACTTGCAAAGAACTTCGGTTTTTAGGGGAGGCGACCGACAGCTAAGGTCATTTACGCCGTTAGGGATGGATTGGAGAAGAAGGATAGAGAGAAACCCGACGTCGGAATTAGCCTATTCTTATCGAATGGCGCCAAGGGGTCCGCAGTTTAGCGTCCCATCCGACGGACGGCGTCCTAACTCAAAGTGCTCTCCACATAGCAACTCAAGTAGGGATCGGTATACCACTGAAAGATATGTCACCTCCAGGATTCGAGCCCGGACCCTCTCAGTGTGAAGCCAATACGTTAGTCACCGCACATCCCGATCCCCTTCCATTATCCATTTCGACCCAGTCTACACGGAAATATGCACATATATGTATATGTGCATACATATATACATATAATTATATTTTTCTATATATATATATCCTGTCTATATACGAGTACATACACACTCACACGTACATAAAGGCATCACCTTTCACGAAGTAAGCATTTTACTTTTCCTATCCTTAGATATTAGTCAACACCCATTGGCACTTCGCAGACCGCTACATTTTGAGGAAATTCTGGACAATGAATCGTGATCATATAAGTTAATTGCGCAGAAAGCGCTTAAAGCTATTAGGGCAAAAACTCTTTCAGTGGAGGGAGGTTAAATTGTCATAAACAACGACTGCGAGCGCATGCCGTGACGAAAGCATGGGAATTACGTCATTACATTTTTTTCCTTGCTACGAAAGCCCTACTCCTTCGTGTAATATTTTTTACCTAACTGCACATCATTCATTTGTCGGCCCCGGTAGCGGCGGAGTAACGTCCTCGTCTAGCAACGGAGAGGTCGCGGGTTTGATTCCCGCCTTGGTGACTTTTCCTCCACTTAGGGCTTCCGTGTATGTAATTGTCAAATGGTTATATCAATGTCCAAAGTCCGATGTTAAGGTCGAAGTACTGTTTTCGGACTAATGCAAAATAAATAAACATCACTGTCGGTAGTGGTTAGAAGAGGCGACGGTCAGGCGAGGCCATTTGCGCCAGTAGGGATAGGGGTGGGTTGTTAGGCAGAGGATAGGAGTTTTAGGAAATGAAGGGGAAGGGAGGAAAGAAACTCGGCGTCGGCATTAACCTACTCTTAAAAAAATTCACCATCATTATTTCTATCCTACGAGTGGTTCACTTCAGCCCTCCATTCTTCCCTATTCAGTTTTAATTCCGTCTCGCCCTCTGATAATTTCCCTGTTTTACGTCCTTAATTTGCCTCAGTTACTTGTCTCTTGGTCTTACGTTGCGTGATATTCCCTTCGGTTCCCTTCTCTATTTTGTTTCTAACTATTTCATAGGTGTATATTACCTCAGGTGTATAGAAAAAAAATTAAATTACCCCTACTAAACATCCCATTGTGATTGTGGTGCGTCCACCCACTGATCTGCATGCTGGTGAAAATTGAAATCTTTGAGTTAAATTAATTTTCTAAAGCTTAATATTTACGTAAGACCAAAAAAAGCATTGAAGTTGAACAATGTGAAATAAACATTGTGAGACTTCAACATTGTGCCGAATGTTTAATACATGATGTGACAAAATTTCTCTCCTTCAAGAAAAGTCTGTTTTGTACATTGGTATATTATACTGTTATATGAGAAAGAAGTGTTTGACCAATCTCAATTATTTTACGCATTAAAATATACATCAAATTGGATTGGGTTTACCTTGTAGTAAATTCGGTTAAACGGACGTAAGACTCAATAAAATTAAAGACTTCCGGGATTTGACTTAAATCGTAATACAGTGAACGTGTTCTTTTTATGTAGGTGGAGTGAAATAATTGAGTTAGATATTACTGTGATGTGTAATATTTAGAAGAATGGGGTGTAGAATCAGTTGTCTTCTCTTCTGCCCTTCAATGGTTTTGCCTTCATGAATATTTTCTGTCTATCCGACCCAAGGTTTTTTTTATTTTTGAATATTCATAGATGGCTTAAATAGTGATAATTAGGGCGTGATATATGGGTTGGGCCAGCAAGGTGGACAGTGCGCTTTCGTAGTACCGTAGCGAGGCGCATATAGGCTAATATCGCATGCAGGACCTTCCACTATGTTTTCAAGGGAATAGCGGCTCAATTTCGTATGTTTCAGCGGACGTTAAATGCTTTTCCCATATCAGACGAAAAAATCTCAAATTGCTGTTCAGCAGTACTTCTTATCGGCAAAAAATCATATTTTAAATTAGTTTAATATGTAGATATTGCAATATTTTCATATTATTTTAATTTTTTTTACCACCAAAACACCACAGCAATCAACCGCAAGGTTGACTTGATAGGTGACGGTAGAGCTCTTATAGTACTAAGCCCAAACGGCGTGGGAAAGTGTCACATCCTTTCCCTACCGTTACCCAAGTCCAAGTTTCGCACAACCTGGGTGAAGCTGAGGGTGTCCAGAGACATCCCCGGGAATCTAACTCGGTCCCTCCGGTCAATAGCTCAGCGTCCTAACGAGTTCACGTACGCTATTAAAATAATTTTAACATTATTTTTCTTGACTGTAGAGAAGGAAGGACAAATGGACGGTAAGGAAAAAAACGAAGAGGCACTAGGAATGGTGAGAGGGTGTAGGAATAAATCCAATGTATACCACGTTGAATAAGAGTTATTGTAGTGTGGGGTGTCAGGCTTTGTTCTGTTAGGGGAGGCAAAGGAATAAAACGTTGTTCGGTGTGCTTCCATCCAAAACCTTAAAAAAAATTAAACGTTTGACAACCATATAATAATAATTTTTCTACGAAAGTAAAAGTGATTCTCGTGGAGCTATTTTATATTAGAGCAAACAATTTACATTGTAAGCTCCAGAAAATTTGGTAAGTCAAGCCAAAAATTCATTGTCGAGTCGTTATTTACCTAGCTCTAAATGAGTTTTTCTGAATTCGTAGTTCGAACGGTATCGAGTAAAATGGCGCCCATTGTTTCCACGTGCATGCGTAAAATTTCAACTACTCCCGCGCGTGAACAAGAACGGCGAGATTAATCAACAATGAACGCCATTTCAGTTAAAAGGCATCGTTCGTAAAGTTATTTTTCTTGGATAGAAGTATTTATTTCCTCGTTGTTATTCTCGAATTGAGATATACGTATCAGAGGCGGGAAAATTCTAAGGGATTACCACAGCGTGACGTCTCTGGCGAGTGAGGAAAAGGGAACTTTTCTTGAAGACGAGGGGAAACTGCGAAGTGGGATTGAAGCACGGATGGTCGGACGGGTTTTTGCGTTCGCTGCCTTTTTAAAAAAATCTCTCATCTCGAAATGCTTGGTGTTGACCCCTTTAAAGTCGTTTGAAAAAATAAAATAAACATGAAAGGCGCTAATTGTGTCATAAGGTTCTTTTTCCAAGACATCGGGACGGTTTCACCTTAAAAAGGATGATATCAGGTCATTAATATCACGAATCCTACAATGTGTTCGAATTAGTTCTACGGTTAAAAATATCTGGGTAATTGAAGAGCGTTTATATAGCGTTTTATAGCGTATACTATTTCGTTTGTGCATACAGCTTTTTAGCTTCTTTTGGAAACATTGGAGGAATGATCGAGGTTTCATGAATTCCCTTATCCGAGCCGTTCGCTTCTGTTTTATGTCTATATTTTAGATGGATGTGTCGCGCTAATTAAGGTCGTGATTTTTTAAATCTTAAAGTATCCTAATTACAACAAATAAGTGCATCCTCTTCGTTTATTTATTGGAAAATTTATGTGATAAAGCGGAATTCATTATCCAAAATCGATTCTCGAATTATCTTAAAATTAGCTAATTCTCCTCAAAGTTCTATTGCCTGTGTACACCAATTCCTGAAAACATACATCCCTCGGTTAATCTAAAATATTCTTGGAATGAAATGGCCGAAAAATTTGAATTTTTTAACATGGACGCTGTTTCTATCTGGACGCTATCTCGGTATTTGCTATACGTTTCACGCCGCACATATCTTTAATTTGATTATGTTATTTTAATTATTATTATTTAATAGTCTACCGTTTAAGTTAGGTATTGGTTACGTACACTTACGACCCCTATTTCTTAGTTTAGCCTAACTGGACTACCAGACAGGCACCCCACACACTAAACCCTTCTTCAATTCCGTGGCCTTCTTTCCTCCATTCTGTCCAACATTCCCACTCCTTTCTTACTAGCATAACGTCCTCCCCTCTATATCTCACAGTATTCAACGTTCTATTGCGATTCAAAACGCTCTGGATCCATCCTTCTTCCTGCCTCCTTTAGATTTCTCGCAAAAATCCTCTCTCCTCCCCTCTCACCTTGCCTGTTATCATTTCCTTTGTTGAAAAGTTACTTGTTTGATGTTTTACTGGTCGTGTTTTTCTTGCATGAATATTTCAATGCTTCTTTAATATCGCGTGAACATGATCGATATAATCGTTGCATGAAACGAATAGTTCGTACTACGGGATCTTAGTAAATGTTTTTAACGCAATACGATGTTAAATGCACGTTTACACGTGAAACATGGGGTTCTGATTGAGAGGTTACTCGGTAGAGTCGGACTCGAAAATTACCAAGAATTTATCCTCCTACTCGAATAAAAATATCCTTTCGACATGTGTGTGGAATTAACGAATTAACGGTCCGAAAGCTATTAATTTATGCTGAACCTGTACGGAAATTCGAACGGATTTTACTCAAATTTCTTTCCGATTTCAGTTCATTCCATTTGTTTCATGTGCAAATCTAACAATGACATTTCCTTCGGCATCCAAAGTTTATGAATTTCAACGATAGCCGATATTTCAAAGCTCGTTTTAATTTTGTTTGCTAGCGATGAATTTTCGTAGGGTTTTTTTTAAATTTTGACTTATTCGTTGGTAATTCCATGTCTATGGCTGCATTTTAATGAATGCGGTTTTCACGATGAAAATTACTTCGCGCGGTAAATAAAGAACGATAACCTTCGCGTCTCGAGGAAGTTTTTTCCTCCAGACATCTGATCTGAAAATCGAAATTATATTTTTTTTTAGCGGGGAACACTTTTTAACAGCTCAGATAAATGCTTTTTTCCGACATTTTTCATTTAATTCCATGTTTATCCGAGCGAAACATCATAATGGTAATAGACTGATAGTTAACTCCCAAGGTTTTCGCGACCTCGCCTTGTGCCTGGGATAAGCCATGTGTCAATTGTATTCCGTCCACCTTTCCCTCTCTCAGTGCCGGACGGGAAGAACGTTCAAGATATAAGGTCTAACTGTCTGAAATTTAAGTCTGAATTTTTTCACTGACTAACTACTTAGAACAGAAGGTTGAAAATTATTTACCTCTCAGCTTAACTTCCAAGTAGACGTGTATATTTTTCACCATTCCAGCGCTATGGATCCATAGCCGTCAAGAGCGCTTATGTGGAAGCATTTATTGCTCACCGGAAAATTTTTGATAGCCAAGGCTTCTTGGGTTTGTTTTTCAAGCAACGTTTGGCCTTGTTTGAACTGTCACACACCCACGAACGCACGTTTTATGCACATAAAATAACACCGTATTACCGCACGCCTCTCACTCGACTGAAGATCAATGTCGATGGAAGTCTTAAACCAGGCAAATGGAGGAAAGGGATGTTTACACACTGTTCTTGTTCACTATACGACGCCATTTTTCATTGTTGAAAACGCTCCACACTCTAGCGGCAACTATGCAAACCATGTGAACAGTACAGTACAGCCATATATGTGTTGTATTTATAAAGAGTGCAAGCGTATTTTTGCAAGCGTAATGATCACCATTGCATTAAAAAGCGGCCTAAGCTTAAGTTCTTGCCTTTAAAATGCATTAAAAAAACCATATTCCTGTCTGTTATCTACTCCTGATCCGAATCCATTTACATACATTTCCATCAGTACCTTCGCCATATTTTTTCATGAACCTAGGGATAAAAATACTATATACGTGAAAACAGAAAATTCTTTAAGTAGCTTTTGTCTCGATTATTTATTCGTGTACTGCCGATTTGTAAGCATAGGTAACGTCATCAGTTCATTTACCCATTCCATCAGATACCTCGATACCTTATAATGTGTAGTACATGTGTCAAAATCAATAGTGCCCAAAAATAAAGCGTTGTAAAAATATACATAATTTATACTTCCTGTGATATGTTATCACTCTTTTTGACTGTATTACAATACAATTGTAATTAACGTCGAATTTTAAAACTCGTACTGCTTTTAATACTACGTCAGAAAATGATTTTGCTTATAAGGGCATAGTTTGGCGTCAATTTTAATGCCAAATTGAAACCGCAGGCTTCATTTTATAAACAATTTCAGAGAGTATAAATCATTCGCCTTAAGGGTGATTCGAACTCGGATCCCTCGATGACCGAGTGCTTTACCAGTTTAGCCACCGAGGCATCCTATTAAACTCCGAGCGACTCATCAATAATATTGCCCTAAGATTGCCCTACTAATCAATCTCTCTTTTCAGCTACGGAGATTGGAGCTACATAAACCCTCTATCGACTCATCCATTACGAGAACTAATTGGTGGGAGACAGTCAAGCTCTCCTTTCCTGAGATAGTTGGTTATTCTCTTGAACAAAATCAATAGTCCTATGAAATAGACCAAATGTTCATAGGGGAAAACAACGTTTTGGTAATTATAATCTGTGAATATAAGGAACAACTTACTGTTCCTCGAATCGCCCATACAAGTGTTTCTTAGCCTTGACGCCAACTTAATCTTTATCAATGGCGAGTCTCAACCCCTTGAATTTTGAAATGCTTGGCCCCTTGCCTAAACGATTCACGAAACATCCGATAGACCATGGAATGAAGTTGGTTATTAGGTTCAATTGTTTCATTTCGATGACATGACAGCTCTGTATTATATTTTGTCATTATTTTAGATTCCCTAGTTCCAATTTTGAACCTGGTTTACAAGTGGGCACGATTCCACCCCCTCCCCGTGAAAACCGGCTAGCTGTCACCGGTAAAATCCCAACTCACTTGGTGCCTTACACTCCGGAAGCCTTCCTTTTTTATCCCAACTGGTTTTTTGTCCTACTTCAAAAGGAGCGCTCCTATGTTGCAAATTGTATCTCGGATCAGGAGGAAGATGGTCCACTTTTCCTGTTTATGCAGCATTAACGCATATTAAAAGAAGTGTGGTACACACATATATATTTTTTCACAGGGAAATATAGTATATATATATAAGGAAAATGGGATAGGAACAGATATTAAGGGCGAATACAGGAGAGGTGGGGGAGGCGGAATCGAGCTGATCACAAGCGCAAAAATATTTTCAATTTCAAATTGTTCCGGTCAGGGACATAAGTAAGAAATGTAGAAATGTATGTACGTTTTTATGTATTTATCTATATAGTATAACCATAAACATAGTAATCAACCCGAAGGTCGGTTTGGTAGGTGATGGTAGAGTTCACCCGTGCACCCGACGGCGTGTGAAATTCACAAATCAGGGTAGGGGGCCAGTTCCTTTCCCTGTTCCAGTTATGGTTTCCCAGGAAGATCTGGTACCCGAAAAAATCATGTAGCTTGGGGCCAGTCTTAAAAAGGTCTATGCATTGGTGGCTAGCGAATACATTTACGTGACCAAAGCGCCCTGGATTGAAAGAAAGGAAATAATCCAAGACGGTGAAACCGACAGGCTTCTACCTGGTTTTGGATCTCTTGATTTAAGCGAGAGGCTTTCGTCCGTGGGACCAGGGGAACTTATAACAATTAAATTTCTCCTTGATAAAATTATTTCTCACCGCGAACAGCTTTGAGTAACACACACACACACATCACTTGTGCAGATCGGCTCCGATTAATGATGAAGGGGAGAGAGGTTTCCAGATGTTCCATTGGCGCGTCTCCGCTTCTCATCGCACCTTGTTTATACAGTTTGTGAAATATTACTAGGAACTTTAATGTGTATTCTTAGATAGTTTTCAGTGGCCAGTGATAGCAAAGTGAGGAGACGCAAGAAGTGGGATGGGAGAGGATTAAAGAGGGAACTGAACACTCACGGTTGACCCATCGCTGAAGAATCCTCGGACGATGTCGTCTAGAGGACCAACTAGCTGTCCTCAGCACCTTCACTGATTCACTGCGTCCAATCAGGAAGCGGGTGATCACCTGGGTAGATGTGTGGTGTGGAGGAAGGTATGGATAGGTAGCGAGGGAAAATGGTATTTAAGAGAGGATAACAGGAAGGAATGGGGGAGAGAAAGAGAGAGAGATTCAACATCTTTTCGGTGGCAATGCCTTCTTCATGAGGTAAAGAAGGATTAATAAATGAAAACCTTACTAAAAAATAATATTCCCACTTGAACAAAGAGATCATTTTAACTTAGAGACTTAATTTTAGGTTGAAAATTAAACTTCTCGTGTGTAACATGAAAGAAGTGAAATACCCGGTCACAAACTCTCCATATGCTTCCCCTCCCTCTGAGAAAATGAAATGTGAAATATCATTTCAATTATACTTATTTATAGTTTGTGCCCATGTATCCCTAAAACTATGTGTCCACTATAGCCACTCAATACTTTTCTCTTATTCCTTTGAGAACATAGCTATTTTTCAAGTCTGATATTAGATTCGAGGGCATATGTGTGATAATTCACCAGGCAAAATCAGCTGAATTAGGATCGCGGAACATTTTGCTAGAATCTTAAATATATCGACGCATGGAGGAATAAATGTTGTAACCTCAAGTAATTTCAAAGATGCATTTTTTTAAATATACCTTACTACATTTATAAATACCTAGAAGCATTAAAATATGACTCACTTCGTGGCAAATTACGATGATTGCGATATGGGAAATGTCAAAATAAGCTCAAATACACATTTTTTTATTAATGTTTTTCATTCTTTTAATACTTTTTGCCTGACTAGTTAGAATGATTCGGTTTATCGCTGATCTACTCTATCGGAAGATAAATGGAATTCACGAGTCATTTTATGAGAGTGCCTAGTAATTTATGGAATAAATGACTCGAATGGGCGCTCTGCCAAAGCGTAGCTCGGCAGTGGCGTGCTTTAGGATTTTTGCTGCGCATAAGATTCAGAAGCATTCATTCAAGTTTTTATATTATTATTTTTGTTACGATTGATACTGAAATCCTAAGGATTTATTCCTACTGGCCTCAGCTATGAAGTTAAATGATTGTCGGAAATATCTTCCGCAATTCATTCCTTGTTTTGGAGGCCCCAGTGCAAGGACATAGGGAGTTAACAGAGGAAAGGTAAAACGGTGCGCTGGAGAGAAATATGAGAAATACTTGCATTTCAGGAAGTAATTATGGAAAATCCTTGTGCACTGTTAAATATTATTATTAGGTAATCTACCGGTTAAGGTAGGCTTTTGGATGGACACAACTATCAAAGAAACATTTTGTAATTCCAAACAAAACCCAATCCGGCAACCTAATCTACATCAGGTCCCTATTCATCTCTGTGTACTTCTTTCCTCCCTTCATCCCGTCCAACATCCCCATCCTGTTCCTGCCCTTTCCTCGCTTGCCCAACATTCTCCCCCCCTATTATCTTCTTCAACATTCCACTACCGATACTCAATACGTCTTTCATCCATTTTTCCTGCCTCCATAGGATTTCTCTCAACAAACCCCTCTCCTCACCCACCATCTCCAGCACTTCCTCATTTGTTTTCCTTTCGGTCCATTTCACCTTCTCCATTCTTCTCCACATCCACATTTCAAAAACCTCCAATCTGCGTCTATTCTCCTGCTTCAGTAACCACGTTTCCGCGCCGTACATACGCTCCATATTAGAGTTTTTACGAGTCTTTTCTTAACCTCCCTACTGTTAAATGTATCGCAGTATATTTACAAATCAAACCAGGAAAGTTTTTAGAGAGTTGAAAAGTTTATTTAGGGTGCTCATAACTTCCTTTTTTCAAACGCAAAAAGCTATCAAAAAAAGAAGGTACGTTGCCGCACCCTCTGTAGCTCAGCAAGTTCAAGCATAGAAAGAGACGTATATGTGGATAGCTTAGGTCGAGGCTTGCTTAATTACGAGGTAGAAAGAACGTGATTTTACACGACTCGGAAACTTGGTCGTTCACGCAAGACGATAGGCGTAGGTTGTAGGCTTTCGAAATGTGGATGTGGAGAAAGACGGAAATGTTGAAGTGAACAGAAAGAAAATAAACAAGGAAATACTGGGCATGGTGAAATGAGAGGAGAGAGGAATGTTGTGATAAATCCATCGGAGGGAGGGAATATGGATTCAAAGCATTTTGTTTGGCTTCGGGATGTTGAAGACTGTGATAGAGGGAAGAATGACAGGCAAGCGAAGAAGGGAAAGGAGTAGGATAGACATGTTGTGGACGTAATGAAGGGAGGGAGAAAGTATGCGGAATTGGTGTATCACTTGTTATTTTATATTATATCTTGTGTTTCTTGGAGTCGCTGGATGACACTAGCGTGACCTCCATCTAACCGAAGCTGTTTGATACTAGGAATCTAGTAACCCTCTAAATGTTCTCTTGTTCTATCCGGAAGCGTTCGGACCTGTCTTCGGCATCATTTCTCACTTGACTTGGAGCGAACATGAAACCCCTTATGGGACGATAGAAATGAGGCGCAACTACGGGCACAAGTCATCCAATTTGGAGTAGGAGTCGTGGATTTAATTAATTGACGCAATTTAAAGTCATCGGTCACGGAGACGAATGTCTACGCATGAGGAATGCAAATCAAGCGTGGGAGTTGCATCACTATAAAGTTCCATTGGTATCTCCATCCTGAAGAGCGAAAATTACTCAGTGCTTCTGAAGTGTGAGCGTGGCGTTTGAATGCTCCTTTGAATGCAGTGCAGCTGCATATTCGTAAACTGTGCTTTCTTTATCATCCGTAGTTGTTCAGAGATCGCTGAATAGGAATGGGAAAACACGGGAACTTTTCACCCACATACCGATTTATTATTTGACTCCAGAAAACAACTCGTACTCTCTTTTATTCTTCCATACCAAAGTACCAATGACAATAAGCTTCATTCTACGCAAATAAATTTCAAGTTCCCCAATTTCAATCTGATTCTGTATGATTTAAGACTACCACTAATTTTAGAATACCTGTGTAATGACTTGTATGAATAACTTCAAGAAACGGACCTCTGTTGACTAAATTTCTGCCAGACCAGTGGCATTATCACGAAACCAACGTTTCGGTAATTAATTTTCAGTTAAAAATATCTTTGCGGCGTCCCACTTTTACTCTCCTTTGTGTAATGAGGAAGAAAGGTGGTGAAAGAGGAGGATAAGGGTGGAGGAGACATGGAGATATTGAGTCACTATTAATAGGGTGAGGTTGTGGTTTTTTCTGGCCACAATACCCTAGGGGTTGTGAAATCTTTTGAAAATTCAACTGCTCTAATTTACTTCGATTGTTAGGTTTATACAAGATGTTCGCACCAAAATTTTATTTTTAAAATTGTTCCTAGCTACAGTAATGAACCAGAAAGTTTGGTTGAAATAGATCTCACATCGTACGAATGCTTGTGAAATTCACACGAATGGGTAGGGGGCGGTTTCTTTCCTTTATTCTCTCTGGATAACCCAAGAAAATTAGATGCCCGAAAAACGACACGGTCGAAACTTTGCCTAAGATCATGGTCGTGATAACGCCATAAATAAGAATGATATATGACAAGTGTTTTTTGCGATTAAAGCGGTCGAAATGATCTCTCTGCGGATTGGCGTTCTAAGTGGTATCTTTGAAACTTCTGTTCTTCCGAAGATCTGACTCAAAATTGGTGTGTGTGGATTTAAGAAAACGAAACGAAATTTTTATCTCGCACCTATAGTTTCCTGACACAAATAGGGCTGTTTCTGCAATGGGCCTTATTCGTAGTCTTTGAAAGATCACCCAAATGTCCGAAAGTGATAATGATAATAGCAATGATGAATATTTTATAAAGATGCTTCTTTGAATATAACTAAAGAGAACCCTGCTTTCAAATAAAGTGACAGTTCGCAAGATACGCAACTAAAAACTTCAGTACCGACTCTTAGCGCTTCGTCAAATGCTTATTTTGTATACACGATTGAAGACTGTATGGCAATTACAGTAAAATTTAAGGATGATAAGAGTTAATTTGAGATGATCAACAAAATTCACCACCACCTCCACTGAGTGCTCCGAGTGAGAATGATAGTACGGAAACCTCTTCAATGGCTGGCGGGGACACTCATCGGTATTGGACTGACCATGGAAAATATTTACTAGTTACAATTGACAACTCCCTACAAATTACAAAAAGCAGTAGTCTGCCTTTTGCCATAAGTTTTCAAAAGAATCATATTAAAGTGAAGGTGTTTAAATGATAATTAATATAATACTCTTCAATAACTTTAACAATATATACTCAATCTGTATGAATAATTCCTCATTTAGCATTGGTATTCGGTTTACTCACTGTTGTTCATTTGAGCTTTCCGCCAGTTATCGCCTGAAAAACATTACTATCGGTAGTGAAATGAGGAAAGTTGTGAGCTCCTAAGTTGCAAATATTTGCCCACAGTTTTCAATACACATAATTGGACCTTCATCTATCCTTGAAAGAACTTTTCTCGGTAAAGCACCGAATGAAGGCGAACGAATGAATAATAGCCAACCTTTGTTTTTCCAAATGGATATATGATATTTAAACGCCATCGGAACAACGCTGCTCAGCTTCGATCAATACAAATATTTTTGTACCCATTGTGATCGTCTTGAGACCATGCGACTAGTTTTCCTGAATCCAAATGAACTCATTTTGAATCATTGGTGAAATAAAGATCAAGTGGATGGTGACGCTGTTGCGAAGTCGTGGTATTTCCGGTTAATCGGGGTTGAAAAAGCAATTAAAATTGTATGAAACATACGATTCCTGAAATATGCCGTCTTGTTTATTTGGAATGCTATGACAATTGATATAGTTGCCATTGAAACATGGAGGAGAAACTGTAACAAATCAGTTAAGGTTTTCTTAATGGAGGAAATGCCAACATGAAACGAATTGTTGGGAGAAACTCTGTAATGGAAACATTTTATGAGGGTTTATCAGGTAAGCAGCAATTTAGTCCCACGAATACGACGAATTCACCAACAGGCATCAGTTTCAGTACACATATTAAGTACAGAAGCCTAATGTACGTATGTCAAGTTGCGAAACTGTTAAATAGTAAGGTGAATATATTAGAAGTAATGTTGTCTGAATACAAGTAATTCGAGGAACAGGAAATTCCAAGCTTTCCACAAAATACCAGAGGTCTTCTGCAGTTTTTGCAACGCTTGGCGGACAAAATAGTATATCTTTGCTTATCTGTTAGACCCAACAAAATTGGAAACGAACCTCTTAGCATCTGAAGGCATCATTTCGAAACAACTGAAATAGTAGCGTATCTTTCGATCAATAGTCGAGTGACAGATACTAATTTATTATTATCGCTCAATGTATCGACCAGAAGCTACCTGATGGTTTCGTCATGGTCGCGTTGAAGTGAGTAAGCTGGAATTCATTATGTAGACAAGTGTTGCATTGGCTATTTATAGTAGCAGCGCTTCGGTGAAGGCGCGTCTCCAGACCGTTTGCAAGCGACGGAGGAGGCTCAAGGCTGGGAAAATGGTGAATGCAGTGAATCCAGCGTTTTCTTTAAAAACTAGATTTTGAGTTACTCTTTCTTTTTGGAAGAACGGATGACGAGACAACGGAAGTGATTCAAGCGGTAAATCCAGGCGCGCGATTCAAAGATCTTTTAAATGAATTTCAGTTTTGACATCCAATAATGGATCAATTTAAAATTTTGCAGATTTACTCTGTAAGAGCTGCTATTACATGAAGAAGAAGATCAAAAGGGAAGTACTGCCTGCAATATTTACTCCGGGAATTGCGTGTGATAGACAGAAATAATAAATGCAGAGCATTTGTGTGGGTTTAGGTATTCATTGACTCCGCATATTTGTGCCCTGTTGAGGACGGTTCATATCAAATTTTAAAACTTGGCACGAGACATTTTTAAGTTACGGATAAGGGCTGAGAATGGCACGATTCATATTTCGCCATCAGAACTTAATGCGGAAGATGGCCCTGTACATCTTTTAATTGTAGGTAACTATGTTACCCAATGATGGACAAGAAGGAGTTATAAAGTTTTCCCATCTCGTTCGGTCATGGCTGACACTCAAGCGCCACGTGTGATTAAAACATACAATAATGATATACACAAACGACAACATAGAGGCGAATTTGATTAAACTCGTGAGGGAAAAACCCACTACTTTACGATATTTTCATTATTTGGAATAATGACCGAGTAATGATAAAAGTTGATTGATCGAATTTTAGCTCTTTAGCCAATCAAACAATGAGGTACTAGCATTCTAGTGCAATCTAGAGCAAAATCAGTGTCATAGGTATGAGATGAGATCAACACGAGTAAAACAAAAGTTATGAGGTTTTCGAGAAAGTGGAAAGCTAGGTTAAAAATCACAGAAAAACTAGAACAAGTGGAGCAATTTTGCTCCCAAGGCAAAGCTTTGGACCAAGGTGATCACAGTACTTAGGACACAAGAAGAAGAATTGAAATAGGCAAAGACGCTTTCACAAGGAGGGAATTGATGACAGGGACTTAGAGTAAGGACGTTCAGAAAAGGCTCGGCAAAACATTGATGCGGAGCATAGTTTTGTACGGCGTGGAAACATGGTCATTGGAGCAGAATGATTGAATTGGATAGGATGATAGGTTGGAGGCTTTTGAAGTGTAGGGCTGGAGAAGGATGAAAGGTGACATGGGCAAAAAGGAGAACAAACAAGGTATGGTGGGGAGAGGAATTTTGGGACAAATCCAAAGGAGCGCGGAAAGGTGGATTCAGAGCGTTTTAATTGGGAGTGGGATGTTGAAGACCGAGACGTAGGGAAGGACTTTAGGCAAGGGAGGAAGAGGTAGGAATTGAATATGTATGTTGGACGAAATTGACGGAATAAAGAGGGAAGGAAGTATGCTGAATTGAAGAGGGGGTTATTTTGGTGTCGGATGTCAGGTTGTTTTTTTAGAAGAAGCAAAGAAAAAAGAAATGTATCGTTTTTATGGTCTGTGTCCATTCAAAGCCAACTTTTAAATGGGAGAATACCTATGAAGATCATTAAAAACATTATTGAAATCAACTCGTCAACATAAATACTGGGGCATAAGTTATTTTATTACCGCTATTGCGAATTTAGTTGTTTCTGCAGCTGCTCCTCCCTCAGCAGATTTAATCTCTGTTGCTGTTGCTGAACTTTAGAAGACAAATCTATGCTCTGAATTGCTGAATTCCTTACAATTGCGACAATATGAAGGAAACTCCTGATTTTTGTGTACGTCACAGCTTTGCTGAGCATATTACGTCAAGTTCTCACACTCAATGTGAACCGACCTCTTCAGTGTCGATGCTCCCCGCTACAATGGCAGGAGAGTCGCACATCTGAACACTAATATAGAGCAAATGAAGCATGGCAATGGAGCGACGGAGGAAATTCCCTAATGGGAAATCTTCCGCTTCTCTTTAAGAGGTGTGGTTTCTCGCTAAGACGAACGCCAAGGAAGACCTGAATGAGTGAGATCGGAGAGAGGGGGCGTCCGGGAGAAACGCGCTCCAAGAGCCTGCCGCCTGCGTCTTCCGCGAAAAATACGAAGGCGGACGTGGTCGTTTAGAATAGGGAGTTCTTCTGTTGGCCCGACGCTTTTAAAAATGGAGGAGGATGAGGCACGTAGGGGTCACAAAGGGAGTTCCATTGGAGAGGGAGGGGGCGGCGTGCTGGGGGGTGGATGAAGTGGTGGGAGAGGGGGTGGCGAGAGACCTCTTTCGGGAGAGGCTTTTGACCCAAATGCGACCTGTTTGCTCGTCTTCGGTGGACTTGGAAGGGAAGAATCTTGGTGAGTTGACGAACTTTAGTCTGAGATGGGGGAAGGGAGGATGGATAGGACGTCTTGGGCAGGAATTCTTTGAGAACTCATCTTCAGTTTTGATCAGGGTGTGAAGCCAGTCTTGGATGCACTTAAACGGTCAAGGAATCCCTCTTCCGTCGATACTCTTTAGAGTTATGCCGTTGTAGGAAACTGATAATAATTCTCGCCGGATCATGCGTAAAAATTCGACAGAAGGTGCAGGTTTAGTTTTATTAATACTGAACGTAGTGGGGGAGTAAATTATTTCACAACTGGAAGTGTCCAGGAATGGATATCCTCGACTTGGGAACTGCTACCATCAATTTCTTCTTTCGTTAAGGTAGACATTACGTTTCGTTTCTCTTGTAGAAAGAGGCGCGTTTCTGCATACTCAAATCCAGCAAATTTATCATAATTATGCGAATAATTCATCTTCTCCATTGAAATTTTATTAGGTATTGAACATTAATACATTGTAATTTTGTATGTTATCGTTGTAATGTAGGCTGTTGCAGATTGTAGTTACAATTGTTTGCTGGTTGTATGATAAACAAACAAAGGAGCGAAAAATAATCATGCTAGTTCAGTTAAAATTTAAAAAATCAAGAAAAGCCGTTCTCGAGCGAAAATATTTAGTTGAATTAATGATGGTTTCATTTTTCATGAAAATAATCATTATTTGAAGATCTTTGACATATTTGTCGAGTAAACATTGCCAAAAAATCAAGCACAAAACTGTTGCTTATGTATTTTTGCCGTGGATTCAGCTGGAAGAAACTGTAAATAAATAATCAAAGGTTTTATAAATGAAAATATACCTGATATGTACCATCTTGTTTATGAACACTTATTTGTTATGCTGTGTTTTTGATTATGTGTATTTGAAACTTGCATTAAACTCTAATGGAGCCATTTAGGTTGAGAAATACATTTGGCAAATACTCCCTGGAAAAATGTTTAAGTGTATAGAAAACTGCCGTCCATGGAACACGCCTTCATGATTGTCTGAAATGCTATAAAATGCATGTTGTAGCCATGAATGCTATTGGGAGAAACTGTAACCAAATCAAATCTATTCTTTTCCTCCCCTTACCTTACTTGGCGACATTCTTCACTCTATCACGGTCTTCAACATTCCATTTCCGCTCATTATCTCCTATGCACAGTTTTCCTTTATTTCAAGGTTATCTACTGTTTAAATAGGTTTTGAATGGGCACACAAGACTAATAACCGCTGTTTCAACTAAATCGATGCAATGTGACATATTGGTAAAGAATGAAGCGTAGCAAACGGTGACAATTTGAAATTTTGCAGCAGTAGTAATTATGATTAATCCTTTCAAAAATATTCATTTAAAAGAAAATACTTAGTACGGCAATTAATTTTTTTTTCCGTTGGAAATTTAAATGCGTACATGATCTAGTTCTTTTGAAGCATCGGTAGCGCAGTAGGCAGCGCGTGTCTCATAATCTTAAGGCCGTGAGTTCGATCCTCACACGGGGCATATCTATTTACCAGCCCAGTCATAAGATTTCATCGTATTTTTATTTCAAAAACTTTATTCAATTTATAGACCACAACCCCTCTCTGTCAGTCAGCCAAGGGGTTGCAAGCATTGTTGAGGGAATTGGAGGTTCAGTGCGATAAATATGGGATGAGAATCAAT
Organism: Hetaerina titia; assembly: GCA_037158775.1. Taxonomy (NCBI): domain Eukaryota; kingdom Metazoa; phylum Arthropoda; class Insecta; order Odonata; family Calopterygidae; genus Hetaerina; species Hetaerina titia. The sequence continues at coordinate 38,275,085 of CM073777.1, forward strand.
ATTAATAAAACAAAGGTTATTCGATTTTCCAGAAAGAAAAAGGCTAAGCTAAATATTAAAATAGGCGGGGAAAAAATAGAGCAGGTAGAACAGTTTACATATCTGGGAAGTGTTTTGGACCAACACGGTCAAAGTGGTAGGGACGTAAGGAGAAGAATTGCGCTAGGCAAGGAGGCTTTCTCAAGGAGGAGGGAGTTGATGACGGGGACGTTGAGTAGGGATGTTAAGACAAGACTCGTAAAAACTCTGATATGGAGCGTAGCTATGTACGGCGCGAAAACGTGGTCGCTGAAGCAGGAGGATAGACGTAGATTGGAGGCTTTTGAAATGTGGGTGTGGAGAAGAATGGAGAAGGTGAAATAGACCGAAAGGAAAACAAATGAGGAAGTACTAGAGATGATGGGTGAGGAGAGGGGTTTGTTGAGAGAAATCCTATGGAGGCAGGAAAAATGGATGAAAGGCGTATTGAGCGGTAGTGGAATGTTGAAGAGGGTAATAGAGGGGAGAATGTCGGGCAAGCGAGGTAAGGGTAGGAACAGGATAGGGATGTTGGACGGGATGAAGGGAGGAAAGAAGTACACCGAGATGAAGAGGGACCTGATATAGATTAGTTTGCTAGGTGGGGAGTCACAAAATGTTTATTTGATAGTTGTGTCCATCCAAAAACCTACCTTAACCGGTAGATTTAACCAGGATAGGGATGTTGGACGGGATGAAGGGAGGAAAGAAGTACACCGAGATGAAGAGGGACCTGATATAGATTAGTTTGCTAGGTGGGGAGTCACAAAATGTTTATTTGATAGTTGTGTCCATCCAAAAACCTACCTTAACCGGTAGATTACCTAAAAAAAACCACTCTCTGGGTATAACATACAGATGGTGTTTTGCCCTAGATCGACTGCTATTGATGGAACCGCTCTAGTTGAGCGCACATTATGTTATTCGATGAAAAATAGGTAGCACTGCACTGCACCGCCTATAGTTCAATGGTGATTGAGATGAACTCTTAGAACGCGGGATGAATTAAAGGGGTTTGAAGTAAAATTGTTAGTAAATGCACGCTTATTAGTTATTGCAGTGCATAAAAGTTCCTTTAAGTTGACCTATTTTAGCATGTGTTAGCTGTGTGCGGAAATATCCGAACCTTACGTACATAAGAGAAACAAGCACTGTAGCAATCAGCCTAACGGTAAGATATCGGAAAAATGGATTAATAGCAGTAAGTTACTGGACATATATGAGCAAAGTTTAACTAAAAGGTTCTGTGTCTCGTTCAGTTCATCGTTGGTTTTTGTTCGCATATCTTAAAAGCAAATATTTCATCTGAAAGAGTATTGAATTTTGCTGCATGGGTTTCAACATGTAATTGAAAACGGAAAATTCACTAAGAATTTTAAACCATTACTGTTAAATGTTTAGCGACAGAATTGCTCTATAATATGTAAATGGAAATTAACGCCGTTTCGATTTTAAGTATTTTTAGAGTAATTTTTATTAATATTAAAGGAAATCAAGATAATCAAGGATTTACCTAAATTTGAAATAAAAGTAGGACTACAGAATATTCGTGACCCCGATGAGATAATTAGTCCCAGTGTTAGCGTCAACATGTTAAGGATTGAGTTGTCGTTACCAGGGGCAAGGAGGATCCGTAGAGGTAATTTTATAATTAATCGTTTCAGGTTTCACTTTGTGGAATTGCTCCATGATGAATAATGTCAAAATAAAAATTTCTAAATCCACATGAAAAATAAACTTTAATGTGACCCAGGTTTCACTGCCTGATGATGCTGCACCGCAGTGTAACCTGGGTCGCATTTTTCATGTGGGTTTACAAAATGTTATTTTGACATTATTCAAGGGTAATTTTAGTTGATACATGTGAAAAAACAAGAAAATTTATCGATGAGGAAATGGTGTGAATAAGAGTCTCTTCATAAGATGTCTCTTACGAAATATTGCTAAATACGGGCTACGTTCTAAAAAACAAATCGCTTTTCTTTTCAAGTTGAGGCTTAAAATTAATTGGAACCCTCGATTATCGCAGTAGAAGTTTCCAGAAAAAATAATGAATTTTTGAAGAAATAATCCGTAGGCTATCGAATTTTACGGGAACTGTTTACAAATTACGAAGCGTCTGTTTAGCTGTCGTCATAAATTATAATATACGTTTGTAAATGATATAATAGCGCAAGAGAAATAATGTGACAATTAAATTGTCGTTCCTCTTTGAATTGAATGAATGGAAATCTTAATTATGGGTGGAAACATGCAGGGCCATTTGTGCGTGGGATCCAAATCGGACCTAGTCTAACCTATACCACTATGTGTATTTTACTCTATTTATGCAAAAAATTATAAACCCTTATTCCGTAACGCATTGGTGTGATGTCTCCCCAAACTAACGAATAGACAAATTACTTTTAAGACAAAAACGTGTATATGTGTTATTAAGATATGCGAAGGGAAGCAATTGTTCTCTCATAGCGATAATGCAAACCGAAGTGACATTTGGCCCTTTTCAAGCATAAATATCTTCGTTAAAAGGTCAGCTACTCAACATTTACGACATAAAAACCTAGGTCGTGGCCTAAGGTAAAGTAAAGTATTTGTGGAATTACAAATTTACTTTTTTCATTTCGATTTACAACCCATTTTTACAACATTCGATAAGTGGAAACATGCTCAATGTTATGCGTGAAATTCAGGGTAGGTGATTGGGCATGTTTAAAATGAAGGTTCAGCCTTGAGAGAGGCTTATATATACGCGCGTACATGGAAGAAACAAACGCAAGAAGGTGATTAAAGGAACAGGTATCCTGTTAGACGTCTTGAAATTTCCTCGTAGGCGCCAGAAAGCCGAAATGTGAGAGAGGAAGTAATGCTGTGGGGAAAACCTAGAGGGTTTGGGGGAGGGCGAGTTGGAAACTGTAGTCGTGGACAGCTCAACTTGAGGCACAAGCAGGTAGATGACCTTCAGCTTTCCTATCCGTCCCTTCCTGTCCACGTTCGGCCACGTGGGCTTGGGCTGGAGAAATTAACATGTTTCGAAGGTGGGTTTTAAATTTCTAAAATTCCAATGCAATTTTGCTGGAAAACAATTTAAAAAAGCATTCTTCACTGAGAAACTGCACAAATTTACGGGAGTTAGTTGGAACCTCAAACGTGGCATCTCAAACAACAATTTTTTTCAAGAGTTCGCTTGACACTTATTGGGCATTAATTCACATTGACACTAATGAGGTTGGACCGTAAGAGCGTAAGTCAATTTTCTCTACCTTAGTTCATGTATTAACGACGAGTGATAACATTACACCTTCATGCGTATTTCGTCTACAAATATGACGTGAATATACAGTATATAAGAACTCGGAGGTTCTTCTTAATTTTTGAAACGTCCTCTAAAACATATTTGGGACAAGTTCCGAGGTGCTAATTTTGGAAATTATGCCATTTCCGCTGTTTTTTTCCCAAAATTTAATTACAATCATTAAAAAAAAGACGGATAGGTGCTGTTTAGTCTACACAAATCCCACATCGCGCTCATGTTATTAGTTTTTCGTAAGAAAGGCATATCCGTAATTCGTCTACTGGTAGTCCTCCCCAGTCATAAGAACATGTATAAAATCTGGATTTTCGATGTCATTTTCTATAAAAACACGTTAGGGAAGACCCTGTCCTCATCATTATTTTATAGTGTACCCTTAGGATTATAAGTACGGAAATTTTGTGGGAATGAGACCACGATTGAGGTGATTAACAACGAACGTTTTAAGAATTACCATAAAATTGTCTCACAGTATATTACTTCTGTTCGTGACTGAATATCATGAACGGACAGCTTACATTAGCGAGAAGGAAATGCAATAACATTGCTATATGAGTAGGTGGGGAAAGGGAAGGTACTGGTTAGTCGGAGGTCTTCGTTTGTTTTTTATCTTGCTTCCCAACCATATTTCAGCCTACAGGCACTCCATTGGAAAGGTGACCAATCGGTCGGGAATTTCTCAATGTCTTAAGAAATAAATTTTCGAGAAAAATGGAGAAAAGGTGTCGAATTTTTCGAAAAATTCGGGGTATTGATATAAAAATCGGGAATGCGAAATGTGAATCGGGAATTCCCTAAAAGATTTTACTTTTTCCTAATTGTTCGTGAAATCATTTGGTGATAGATGTACGTAGGCTCAATCGCTCTTGAAGGCTTTGGCAAAAACTGAAAACTTAGTTAGACCGACGTCGATTATGTCACCTCGCGAGTATCTAATGAGGGAAGATTCACATACGTGGGTTGTTCAATACTTCATTAGAAAATCTAATAGATGGCGCTCGTAATATCAGAAACCATATGCTTTTAATAAGCCTCATATTTCATTAGACTGCTGCTAAAATTTCAGCTAGATTCATCGCATGGTTTCATTTTTCATAGTCGAATGAGACGACAAATTTCAATGGAAAAATGAGGTTATAGCGATGTTTAAACGCTTTTATTACACAGACTTAACCCAGAAACATGGTTGAATGAAGTTCATGGCACATCTGCTCCTGTGTTTGCAACTGAGTAAATGAGTTCAAACGTGGCCGTACATCCACAAATGATGGACATCGTTCGGGACGTCTAGTGGAAGTGTCTTCTTCCGAAATGATTGACAAAATATTCGCTATGATTTTGAGTGATCGACGAATCGAAAAATAGTAAAGGCCACCCGTATTCATCGGGAAAATCGGTTAGGGGGTGGGAATTTAATAAATTGTGTGCCCTGAATTGTGGCATGCTCATCACCAAGCAAACTGGAACACCGTCCGTCCTCCGTGACCGTCGTCATTGTTATTCGTGCTTCTTAGGGAATCTCCATATATCGGAAAGGGCATTACAATCTTTATCTAATTAACATAATGTAATATATGCAATATAATAATGACCTAATTCCAGGAGATCGGGCGGTGCTGCAGGTTATGTACTGGCTTACCACCCCGAACGTCCACATTCGGATTCCGGCTTTGGCAGGATTTTTCGGGACATGCCATTCGTTATTCCCTGCACATCCTACTCCTTACCTACTTACCCACCTATCCCTAATAGCATCAATAAACTTACCCTCCCCTAATACTTCTTATTCAATGTATGAATTTAGCTAAATTCAAATCCTGGATTAGCTTCCCATATGAGAATTTGTGTTCGCAGGTTAATGGCATAGAGTATAAAAACACAGACGAAAACTCTTGCAATTTTTCTCGTAATAAAGATTTATTTTCGACTAGTTTCGATGTTCTAAATCATTTTCAAGTAAAGTATTCTATTTACAGAGTCTAATATATATTAAACATACGTGGAGACACCCCGGTTTCCCTACCTCCCATGCTTCATATACTCGTATACTTACGTGTACATTTCCATGTCGCTTGAAATATGAAAACTATGATCTACTTGTCCCAGTATATTCGAGGTTTGAGTCGTCCTCGATTGGGCTTCAGATCATCACAGATGGTTATGGGACGGGACAATGAGAGCCAGGAATGCAGTGCAATGCGTGTTTCACATCGAATGACCATCTATCGTAACCTTCACACAACCCAAACAGTCTTACTTAAATATCCTTACTTATCAGAGACCTTTGTTCAAGGGACAATAAATCGTCTAATATTATCTACTCAGTCATCATAAAGACGTTTACATTCGGTGGAATTTGGACGAGTAGAAATTAGTGAGGTCAAAATCATAGCACCTGTGCCTGCAAGGTAAATTTAGACTGCTCGATTATGTAAACCAAAGACTCCCGAGGGAAGCGAAAATGAGAGAGTGACCATCCAAACTATTCCCTGAGAGACAAATTTTAGCCATTTTATATTTGTGTGTATATATATATATATACATGTATACACACATTATTTTTATTAGGTAATCTACCGGCGAAGGTAGGCTTTGGATGAACACAACTACCCAGTAAATATCGCCTAACAAAACACAATACAGCATTCTACTCTGCAAGTCCCTCTTCATCTTTGTGTACTTCCTTCCTCCATTCATCCCGTCCACCATCCCACTGCAAAACAATATGTTTTCATCCATTTTCCCTGCCTACTTATGATTTCTTCCAACAATTCACTCTCCTCGCCCACCATACCCAGCACTTTCTCGTTTGTTTCCTTTTCCGTCTATTTTACATTCTCCATCCTTCTCCACACCCACATTTTAAAAGCCTCCAGTCTACGTCTATCCTCATGATTCAGTGACCATGTACATAACTACGCTCCATATAAAAGTTTTTCACGAGCCTCTTCTTACCAACCTTACTCAACATCCCTGTCATCAACTCCCTCCTCCATGGGAAAGCCTCTTTCCCGAGTGCAATTCTACTTCTTACGTCCCTATTACTTTTACCATTTTGGTCCAAAACACTTCGACATACGTTAACCATTCCATCTGCTCTAGTTGTTGCCCTCCGATTTTAATGTTAAGCTTAGCCTTTGTCTTTCTGGAAAATCGCATAACATTTTTTTATTATAAAATTGATTCTCACACCATATCTATCGCACTGAATTTCAAATTCACTCAGCAACACCTTCAACCGCTTGCCTGACTGACAAACCAGAGCCTGGTCATTAGCAAACCTAACCGATTTCACGAATTCCCCTCCGACTCTCATTCCTATCTCCAGTTCTCCCCATGGTTCTTTGATCATTTCCTCCACATATACGTTGAACAGCACAGGTGATAATGGACAAACCTGCCTTACAACTCTTCCTAACACTGCCCATCTAGACCCTCCGTTCCCCACTCGCACCTGAGCAGTCTGAGACAAGTACAGGCTACGGATTAACTTCCTTTCTCTCCAATCTATTCCTATTTTCAGTAATATACTCATTAGTGTTTCTCAATCCACTCTATCAAACGCCTTTTTTAAATCTACGGAACATGCAAATACGTCCTGATTGTGTTCTATGTTCCTCTAGATTAGTGACCTCATTACTGCTGTGGTATCTCACGTGTCTCTTCCCTTTCGAACTTAAACTGATCATCCCCTAAATTTATTTGCCCTACTCTATCCTTTTGTTAATGATCCTGTGAACAACTTAAGTTGCGCGGGAAATCAATAATATTGTACTGTAGTCCTCACATGATGTAGCCTTTACATTTTTCGGAATAGGAACTAACACTGATCTCTCCGTCTTCCGGCCAAAATCCTTCCTCATAGATACTACGAATTAGTCCATGGAGACTCTTCCTCCCACATTCTTCTAAACATTTTATATATAAATTTATAAATACTTTTTTCACTGGTATCCCGATCACTACTACGGGTATTTAGTAGAGAGCACTTTAAGTAGAGTACGCCGTCCGTCGGATGGGGGTCTTCTTAAATTCTGGTCTCTATCGTTAAGAGAGTAGTCAGTTGACGACGCCGGGTTTCTTTCCACCCTTCCTCCATTCCCTGAAATTCGTATCCCTACCAAATTAGCCACCTATTCGCCTAAACGGCCAAATGTCTTTAGCTGTGGGTCGTCTCCTCAACTAACATTAACTAACCAGACGCGATATCTCAATAAGATATTGCGTTTCATTCCTAATTAAACAACTGCCGTTCTTATATCCTGTTTGTTTAGTCCTCTTTTGTTCTTCTGCTGGATACAATCGACTAAACACGGCTAAGAGAATGGCTAACTTGTTCGGGAAAACCAATGCGGAACCCCAACTGTCTAATGCCGGCACAATAGGAAAGAGTATCATAACGCTCGTCTTCTTTGAAACGCGGCATTGAAGGCAGGCAGCTAAGATTCTCCGAGTCTCGACTTCTTAATTTGCATGAACAATGGATGAAAAAAATCGAGCTTGGGTTATCCCCTCCTCGTCAAAAGAGAAATCTATTCCCTAGTCACGCCCCCGCAGTGTGCAGTCACTTGGCAGAGTAATGGGGTTCCAATTATGCCCCGTGCGATTCGTCAGCGTGTTGAGTGCGCGCACTGTACAGGTCAGGATGTGTCATTTTGAAAGAGCCCCTTTGTGATGTCACCCTTCCTCTTCTCCCTCCCACATGCTCGCTCCGCGTCAAGACAGACAGCGTCAAGTCACGGAGCGAGAAAAAATGTCGCATCGAATCAATTTCGCCGCCTCGCCGTGATTTGAATGTGCACTTGGTGACGCGTGTGTGCGTAAAAAAATTGTATTTGCGTTTAGAAGAACACCCACGTGTCAATTTGAATTGTTTCGGCGTTGACCTGCCACCTTCCTCGGCGGATGAATACACATTATTTTTATATGTAAGAGTACTGAGTTTTCTTCCGCCGAGGAAGGTAGAGAAGGTCACCGCTGAGGAAAAAGTTGAACTTTTGTGTATTCATCACTTGAAAAGATAGTTTTTCAATGTTCGAGGGCAGAGCTTAGCGTTTTACTCTACGTAATTGTACGAAGTCCTTCCAATGGAATTGCACAGTCGGAACATGAAGCCGTCTCCTTTCTCTGCGATACCTTTTTATGATTTTTCGTGAAAATTTCAGTCGTATCGGGAGCCATTAGGGAAGGCGACTGATAGCCGAGAGGTCATTTGACCCATTAAGATTAAAGGGAAACTTTGGTAAAGGCAAGCTTTTATGGGAATGAAGGAAGAGAGGAGGGAAACCCAACGTCGACATTAATGTACCCATAAAAATCAAATTCTCCGAAGGGTCACAAATTTAACGTCCCATCCGACGGACTTCGCACCTACTCCGCTTGAATTCCTCTACACATGGCGCCCAACAAAAGGATCGTGGTACCTCGAGTAACATTTCCACCGAGTTTCTAAGAATCGAGCTCGAACCCTTGGGGTAGGAAGTCAGCTCACTAGCCACCGCACCAACCCGTTCGAAGACATTGTTTACATTAAGAAGCATAGTAAGGGTACAGGGATGTCCATGTCGTGAAATTAGAGTGCTAAATAGTTATAGGTTACAAAATCCCGATGTTTTCTTGTTTAAATCGTTTTACCGATAATGCATTGGGGAAAATAAAAACGTATTAAAGTATGTACTCGTATATGCTTTATACAAGTACGATATACTTGACCTGATGATAATGCGCAGCATCGAAACCATGGTCGTATTGCATTAAAAGTGTGTGTAAGTGTAAAGTTTCCCTTATTTTTTACCCTCATCATGAAGGAATTCCACAAAGTTAAGCCTGAAGTTGTTAACGATATCCTTCGTATATACTTGTACAGCTTGTACTTGGTCCACCTGAACCTTAAAAGCCACAAATATCTTTTTCATATCAAGACCTTGGAAAACCTTGAACCGTAAAATGATTATCGCGGACAGGAAAAAACCTAGGAAGGTGAATGTCTGACGAGAATGCCTGCATTATACGTTTATGTTGATGGGTGGACAATTTTTTATCGTCACCTACCTTCCCTCAGATAGCGTTCTTTAACGTTTCCTTTGTTAAGGAATGATGGTATCAAAGAAATAAAATTACGGGCCAACTTTGCCCGTGCGGTCGCAAATACTCGCATACTGGTTTTAGTACGTATTCGGTATCTTTAAGGCCCTCGGCCTGAAAAAAACCTTTATCGTTGCTTGACATTTGTTTTCATACCTTAAGTGATATCCCTCATTTTCAACCGGATTTTAGATTGGCATTTATTAGTTACATGTTCTAAAACACGAGTGGGCTTTCAATTATTTTTATTAGCACTGAGACGTTTATGTTTCCCTCAGGTGATGTGTCAATCGCTCGAATAGTAATGTAATATGGGAAGCATACGTGTTTCTCTCCAGGTAAAATATTTAGTGACGGTGCATTTCTTTCAGTAATAATCGTAATTCATGCTTTTAAAGTCCCTCTATGGAATTTTCCAACAAATGTTTTGCGCGGATACGGTTTAGATATACCTATATTTTGATTGATGTTAAAATGCATTAAGAGACATTGAAATGTTTTTCAATTCCATTGTTTAAATATCACACCCGTCCATATGTATGTTGCTACTACGAAAATCTAGCACGTTTGTCCAGCAATCATGCATATTTAAATTATCGAGAGATGTAAAATTAAACATGTAATTCCTCCCAAAAATTAGGTTTTTTTGTTTCATTTATGGAACTATAACTGTTTTTCCATTAATAAAACCTTTTTGTACTTGGTTTTAAATGTTCCCAGTTATATCCATGGCAACAGTGTCAACAAATATAGTCTAAGTAAACAAAATATCGTGTTTCTGGAACAGCATTTTTTATGGACATATGACCTCTGTTTTAATTTTATTTCCGTCGGAGAACACAAGTTTCTGTAATTTCTACGTACGAGTATTTAACCAGTCTAATTATATCGACTTTTCTGATAACTCCTGAACTATTTACAATAGCGTGGCCATTTAAGAATGACGTCAAGACGAGACTTAAACTTTAGTGTATAATATTTTGTTATTTTTTGGTGTATTAGATCAATAATTATGTGTATTTGAACGCGAACTAAATGTTTAGTACAAATACCCCATTAGATGCGTTTGCACGGCCGGTTAGATATTTGCGGACGAACTCTCACTCATTTTTAAACTATTATGCAATGGTCTCTAGCTGGAAATCGCGATGGGATTTCTATAATGCCATTTCCTTTCATACATTTTATCTAGAATCATTTTTTTTGCAATGAAGGTTATTAGGAGATGCTTTGCGTGAAGATCCAGCCTCTGGTGTTGTTTTTTTCTCTTTCCTTTCGTTGAACTTTCTAAAATTTCTTTTTTTTTCGTCGACTGATCCATGGAGTTGAACAAACTCTGCAAAGTTACCTCATTAGAAGATTCTGTCGTAAAAAAGAAGACGTTGTAGATGCGAGACCTGTGAGAAACTCGACCCATAGGCGGACGGTATGCGTTCTCATTTCTTATATCCGGATATCCTCGAGAATTCTTTCTCCGCATTCCCGAGAAGCATTCCCCCTATTCAAAATCTTATTAAGGTTTCACTCTTAAGGACTTATTCGATCGTGATGGGGTGCAAAGAATTTTGCGTTTTCATCTGTGCTTAATATTTTACGTGTTAGATACGGGTGTAGAGTAGAATGGAGAAAAATGACAACGCTCGATTGAGTAGACGACCAACGAGTAAATTGGTGAGGAAATTCGAATGGAAGAATATTGAAAGACAACCGAATAATTTTAATAGCTGTGACAGAAGAGATAAAAGGGTTGTTTGATAAGCAGGAAAGAACACACTCTTTCATGGAGGAAGGTGAAGAGGAGGGAGAATGAAGATATGAAGATGGAAGTGTATGAAATAGAATATTCAAAGAAGTATTATTAAAATGAATACTGTAGAAAAGTAGCATGTCTGTCATTTCTATGAATGTACATAACTTCCACAAAGTTAAGCCTTAAAAGTTATAAGTTTAAATTGTTTATTACAATGAAATTTTTGAAAGGCCACAACGATATGCGAGTAGCTCTCGGGAGTTTTCCAAAACTCATCTCCATACTATAAATTGTGTTAGGAAAACAATTTCAATGCAAGAATTCGGCAGCAACATTAGCCGTTCTGGGGAAGAAATGTTAAAGGCTATGACGGAGTGGAGAATGTTTGGGCAGACGAGGAAGGGAGGATTGATGGGCATGTTGGACGAAATGAAGGGAGGAAGGAAGTATGCGGAATTAAAGAGGGACTTATCCTATTGTCGGTTGTCAAGTTGTGTTTTGACTTGAGATGCAAAGGAATGTATGGTTGTTCATTCTCTGTCCATTCAAACCTTCCTTAAACTTAAGACTTCCAATTTTAATGAGAATAAGAATGTCATTGATGATTGGTGTACGGAAAGCTATCCAAACTTCGATTTTAGCATCAGTATTAATCTTCGTCATGCGTTTAAATAGTTTCAGGAGTAAGTTTGTAAAAAGTATCAATGGAAAGGAACATTTTTGTAATTTTTACGGTCATATAACAATCGACATTCACAGTCGGCCATTGGAGAAAGTATAACCCCGCCTTGAGTCTCCTTACTAAATACAATTTTCATATTCATATTTTACGGAATTGATCTGGAAATTTGGAAGGTTGCCATATTCCTTTCCTTTACAACCAACGAGCGGTTTATTCTTGCCAGAAATTAGCCAGCATGTGTCACCGACCCCGTGAAATAAATCTGTAGAAAAATTACGAATTGTTTCTCATTAATCCCGCGCAGTTAGATTGCTATGCCTTTATTTATAACTTTTAAGGCTGCGACAAAGCTGAAAGTACAATAGTGGCGGTTTTTGAGTTATTATTTTTTAGGATATAACCTCCTTCGTCCTGGTTATCAAACCACCGTAATTCGCGCTGAGTGGTTCATAAACACCTCCTCCGTTTCGCTTTTCCCGCTCCGGCGCGTAGAAGTCATTAATTTTTTCTTCGTCTTTGGCGCAGCCATTCGGAGGTCTCGCCTTAAATGGTGCCGTATTGGTAGAAACTCTCCCGTGGCGACTGTGGTTCCTACATCGTCGCCCCAACACCCTAAATAGGAAACGCTGGTGTTCACATCGGCATTTTTCGGAGGCGATGACCCAAATAATATTACCTGACCATGGAAATCATAGCTTGCACGCCGAATAACCGTTCGAATAGAGTCGCTTTCAAACATAACGGCGCGGCACAGTGAAAAGACATCGCTATCCCGACCGTAGAAATACTTGTAAGGGTCGTTTGGGTGATAATTTGTCGAGGAATTCGTGTCACGCTCACCATCCGGTAAATAGCTAACGATTAACTGGTTTATTTTAACCTTTAACATGCACTAGTAGTTGCCGCTACCATGCTTAAGAAACGAACCTTGCTCCATTCTTCTACAGGATATCAGTTGTCTGTTTGATTTTTTAACATTTGAAATTCTAGCACCTGTTTGTTTTCACCGACTTGACTCAGTATTGTTCTATTCTTCTACAACTCAATATTCAATATGTATTATATATATTATTAGGTAATCTACCGGTTAAGGTAGGTTTTTGGATGGACACAACTATCAAATAAACATTTTGTGACTCCCCACCTAGCAAACTAATCTATATGAGGTCCCTCTTCATCTCGGTGTACTTCTTTCCTCCCTTCATCCCGTCCAACATCCCTATCCTGTTCCTACCCTTACCTCGCTTGCCCAACATTCTCCCCTCTATTACCCTCTTCAACATTCCACTACCGCTCAATACGCCTTACATCCATTTGTCCTGCCTCCATAGGATTTCTCTTAACAAACCCCTCTCCTCCCCCACCATTTCTAGTACTTCCTCATTTGTTTTCCTTTCGGTCCATTTCACCTTCTCCATTCTTCTCCACACCCACATTTCAAAAGCCTCCAATCTACGTCTATCCTCCTGCTTCAACGACCACGTTTCCGCGCCGTACATAGCTACGCTCCATATCAGAGTTTTTACGAGTCTTGTCTTAACATCGATGATGCGGAAGTACTCACGAGAGCAATATAACTTTTGGACGGCACAATAGAACACAGAATAAAACAGATAACACGTAAAAGAACACTCACATTGTAGATTATTTGAGCTTCAGGCCTACTCCTGACCTGAAGAAGGCCTCGGAGTAGGCCGAAAGCTCAAATAATCTACGATGTGAGTGTTCTTTTATATATATATATATATAGTCACTTTCTTGGAAAACCCACGAACGTGCACAATAATGCTATACCACTGCTTTCGGGCCTTCCTCTGCCTCAGTTCTGTTCCTAATTCCTCTTGAGAAAGGTGGTTGCACCACCGAAAATTCGAGAACTAGTGAGTCCCTCTTTTATATGTTTTAGTTTCTGTGTTTGCTATGACTATTTAGTGAATTTACATTATATATATGTGTGTGTGTGTGTGTGTGGGTGTGTGTGCAGGTCAACAAGGCCATCAGAAAATGAACACTGATGTGGACCTAAACATTTATGATAGACAGCGAGTTTTGGCCAGGAAGCTTGAAATTCTGCAGGAAAGAAATATTTAAAATGTCGTGAATGCAAGTTGCACTGAAACTGTATTCGTCACTCAGTCGATTGCGATTGCGCACAAGAAGGGCATATTTAGATAAGAAAACCAGGAAATCACGGTATTTTCCTCAGAGAGTACTGTAAAGTATAAATTTAAGTGGATTTCGCGTTATGGCAAACCTTTATTCCCATATAAAATTCATATGAATGCCCCTTGGTTTGCTTCGTTTAGGAATCATGAAAGCTGTCTTTTTAGAGGCAGGTATGCTTAGTAAATACTCAGGGCGTGTCTAAGCGATTAGAATGTGTATTTCTTGGGAGGGCATATCTCTGAAAAAGAGCATAGAAAAAATTGTATAAACATAGACGTTTGGGTTTTCGGTCATGGAGATAAATTATCATACTCTTTAGTTACTCACTCTATTTAGACTTTCTAAAGTCTCCAGATAAACTGTTTCGTGTGATGAAACAGCTCATCCTTAATATGATATCTTAAGTCCGATCAAATACAGTAATATTACCACACTTGACCGCAATATTCCCGTAGTTTTTCACATAATTTTCGGTCTAGCATACTTTATTTTTCAACGTATAGTTTTTTCCATTTCTCTCTCTGTATCATAATCATTCTCCTTTTCCCGTTTCCTTTCTTCGACCCATCAACTTCCCGATAGAAACTTAGATAATATACCTTTACACAAAAAGTCTTCTAAATTTCTACGACTGTAAGAACTAGCTCATGAAGAGCATTATAGCTTATGTAGAACTGCGTACCTAAAATAATTGTCAACATTACAGAAACACCTTATGTTTATTCTTTGAAAATGGAACTTTTCTGGACTTTATCGGAATATATTAGCCTTCCTTCTTATCAAATTCTAGCTTGCACGATATTGGATAAATTCCTTACTGCATCCTTAGGTGCAATTATTTGTTAGATGATAGTATATGTAATTGAATACGTGTAGAATGAAAGGAGTTAGATATGCATTTGTATGCTTGTAAAATGAAAGGATTTTTGCATGAGTGTATGTACCACTGTGGGTATGGGTTTGCACGTATGTGTTGGTTTTGAATGTGGTTTTGTTCCCTTTTACGGGTGGTGACCTAACACAGGCCACAGGCCCTTGCGGCGGCTTGGGGGGTATTATGTAGATGCATTAAGAGATAGATACACCCAACCGCCGTTGGGCTTGATATTGTGTGAGCTATACCCTTGCCTATTTAACCAAACTTCGGGTTGATTGATGTCGTATTTTTTCTAGAATTATCACTTTTCCGCGAAATTTGCTCAAATAAGACAATCATAGTAGAATCGTCTTTTCCTGCATCTTATAACCTGATCAATCAAAATACAAAGCGGTTTTAAACCTGTAATAAGTTTTGAAAAAATGCCAAGTTTAATTATACAACATGTATGAAATATAGAGTCCGTACTACTTGAAATGTATACTTTTGAATTCTCATCGACGCATTTTTGACACAAAAATCGGGGATCTATGGAACCTATATCTTTTGGGTTGCCCTTGCCTTCATATAGGTTGAGAAATTTGTTTCATTTTTCGCAATGGGTCAGTATGTGTTTCGTTAATCAACGCTGAAATAATGTGCTTTCCAATGTAAACGCGCTTATTTGGTTCTTCGTTCAGTGACTTGACACTAGCATTTAAGTACTGAGAGGTATTGCGTCCATTCGGCGAAAAAGGCGACGCAGCCTACATGAGTCATCCCTGCTCCATGTTGCACACTTGTGAATTCCAAGTTTCTAAAGCTGCCAATATAAAAGGCTATTGCACCTGACTGGCGAGAGTGATGCATTTAAATTACAATTAACTGTGTCAATCCTGAACGAGATGGCATACGTGCCTGTAGCAACAAAACCCCGACAAAAGGATAAATGCTTTATGTTTTGATAAAACTGCCAGGAACCTTACACGACAACGATAAGTTTCCTTGCCTCTTATAACAAAACACAACCAGACACACGACACCCATCTTCAAATTCGGTGCTACGTTAGGCGAAATCATATGAATAAAATTAGGAAGATTAAGTGTATAACTGATAGATTTTATATGTCCTTTTTCCCACGAACGATAATGGATCAGAATAACGTTCGACCGCGATAGTGGGATCAAAATAAATATTTTAATCAAAATTAGAGTGGTGTGTATTCACCCCCTGCCACACACCCTAGTGGTAGTTAGCATGATCTAAAAAATACAAGTCCGCATACTTCCTTTCTCTCTTCAACATGTTCTCGTATTTTTTTAGCAGCAGTCTACCGGATTAGAGTTAGAACCGGGTAGGTTTTTGATGGACCATGGTGCAACACACTACTAAACTCCAATTCCAACCCAAACTCCATTTAACACGATACACAGCATCATTTAATTATCTACTGCATGTTATGTAGCTCTTACACTTTCTACCTCCGTTAATTCCATTAAAAATGCCTGTTTTGTACCTCTCTATTCCTTACTCTCCCAGCATTCATCCCTATACTCGTATTACCGCTTTCAGCACCTAATTGCCTTTTTTAAGTATCTCCTACATATACCTGTCCTGCCTTCTTCGACTGTCAACCAGCAGCCGTCTCTCTTCCCCTACCATGCCCAGAACTTTATTTTATTTTCCCTTCCGTCCATTTTATTTTTTCCATTCTTCTCCACACCAATACTTATGTCATAGCCTCAATTTGTCGCTTATCCTTCTGCTCCAACGATTTAGTATTATAATATGCAATTATTCTGCTTTAATGTTACGTGAGTATATTTAATGGGAGTCATCCTATCAAAATAAACCATGGAAGAATTAGAATTCTAGACTGTAATCAGTGGAATAATCAAGACATTTGTTACAACAAATGTGACTGACATTGTTAGAATCTTAATAAGGAAATGCCTCTTTTTTCCTCGTGTTGTCACCGCGTTCGATTTCCCTGCCTGTACCAAAGAATTAACGCTCCGTGGACATTCTGGTAGACATTTTCACGTCCAAAATACTTAACTGTACGTGAATACTTTAACTAAAGCAACGAAGAAAGTCATCACTCAATAAACGGGGTATCAATTCAAGGATTGGTTCCAAGCAGCCATTCAATCCGTATCCTGTTCCCTGGCAATCTCTTCATTCACTAATTATCCCCTTACATCGATTTTTTTCCATTATCTAATCCTCACAGTTCATCCTCTGCCTCCATTTTTAATTCTTCCTCACTGTTGTTCCTTCAGTTATGGTCTTCCAAAATATGCATCGCTTCAATAAAAAATAACTTTCAGCGGGGTAACTCGGGGATAAATTAAACATTTTCAGCTTCAACACCGCTGCGGACTAAATGAAAGAAAATATAGTATTTTTGGAATCAAAAGCGATGAAGAGGTTGCGAGGATTTAGGAGACGTCCAAAACCGTTCTTTTTAAATACTAATTGAGAATCCGCGCCGAATGTGTTTCAAAGAGGATGAAGGCGTGCGCGATTACCCAACATCCGGTGGCTCGACAAAACACACGCGATTCGAAAAGAGAGTTAGGAGGGTGTTAGGAAGTCGAATGAGTCAGCGAAGGTTGCGGCGGGCGTGGGTGTCTCTTTCCCGAGGGTGTAACCGTGCGAAATATAAAAAGGAAAACGGCGGGACGCCCTCCCCTCCGCGAAGAGCGAATCCCAAAGCCCCACCCAGCTTGCCAAATAGGTATGTAGCCACGGGGGTGAATCTCTCTCCTCCCCTCCCCTACACTTCCCCCCTTTGGCGGCCCACCTTGTGAAAATTACCCTTCTACTTTCTCACAAATTAGAACGGTTTTGGAGGACGCCTCCAGTTTGAAATGCGAGCCGTTTTCTTTTATTTTTCTGGCTTAAAGAAAACATCGCTCTCGATCCCGTGAGAAGGCCGTCCGTCTTAATCTGAGGATCTCCCTCTCTTTTTCCTTCAATGTTTCCGACTGTCGTAATTCCATTCTCATGAGATGAGACTGAATTTACGAGCGGAGGGTCGATAATAAAACATCCCGGAGGATTTAATTGTATGCTCTCTTGTCTAAACTTGCGGGATATTAATTAAATGAGGAGGGTTTCCCGCGCCTGAGGTCCACTGTTTGGTTTGCTGTACTCTTCACCAGCCGTTCATGAAGGCAGACGCAAATGAAAGAGATCTTATGTTAGAGAGATTTCCTGAGGAACAAGCCTGGGGAAAAAGCTGGTTACATTGGAGGAAGTCAGCTTCAGTTGTAGGAATGGCTTCAGTAAATGTAATAAAACATTTAAGGATTATTATTATCGGTAGTCTACCTGTTAAGGTAGACTATATTTGGGGCTTCGTTGAGCTATTTCCCTTGACAACTGAGAAGGATAATTGAGCACCTAAGAATCGACAAGATGGTTAAAAATAACTTAATTACCGAAATTTCTTTTAAAAAATCACAATTACTAAAGTTTTCACTCAAAATTTTAAGTTAAAATTTAAGTAATATTTGGTGTCGTGCTACGTATTGTAAGTGATATATTTTTATATCGTGTTTTTTTTTATTTATTGCAGGGAAACACCTATCATTGGAGACCGGAGAAAAAGGCGAAAATGCTGCAACAGCAGGGCCTCTCGGTGACAGGTTCGCCTTCGACAATCCCTGCTTCCTCTCCGAGGATGCGTCGCCAAACAAGAAAAACAAGAAAGGAACGCCAAAAATTAAAGGTATGTATGTGTACACTCACGTGATGCTCGGCTTTTCCGGACCAATGCATCCGTGTAGCTGTAACTACATTTCATTCGTATTATAGGCCATTTTATGTGCGTGTGTACGGTGATGGTATTGTGTACGTAAAAATATGAATATTTCTCCATAAAATAATTGGTGTTAGTGATTAACATCGTAATTCTGAAATACAGCTATTGTTACAAACATTGATATAACTCATTTGATCACTGTTGCAGTTCTGTTTCATGTATAATATATGTAGTTTTTCCACTATTCTTTTAAATTTAACAATTAAAGAAATAATTCAAGACCATCAGATTTCGCGGTAGCAGTTTAACGAAAACAGTAGACACTTGCACAGGTAACTTTTAAAGAAATAATCAGAGACTATCAACTTTGCTGCAGCTACTTACAATGTACGGAACCTCTTTCCCAGTTCTCGGCATAAATCATATCGTACGTTTGTAAATGATATAATAGCGAGGGAAAGAATGCGACTGTTAAATCGTCGCTCCCCATTGATGTGAATGAAATGAAATCCTAATTCTGAGTGAAATATGCCCTGCAATCTGTTTGCGAAAAAGAATTTTTTTTCCAAAAATAAATTTTTTCTATCTTAAAAAATTACAGAAAAGTATATCCAAATCGGATCTGGCCTATGTAAATTTGTATATTTTTATCCTATTCATGAAAAAAAAATTTAAGGTTTTATTCTGTACTCTCTTTGTGTGTAACAAGTAATAAAAACAAGTAAATTGCCAGATTTACATATCATTATTAGGATCAGGATACATATAAGTCTGCACAACCCATCTATCGATCTATCTTAACTGTTTTGTCACTTAACTCAAGCATGTGACTTTGCTCGTCTCGAACTTCATAATTTTTTTAATTCGCACATAATAATCACTCTTTGCCCTTCAGGCATTCTCCGATGAGGGATATATTTTTGATATTTTTTGTTGAAACTTTTTTTTGTGTTTCGGTAAAGCCATAGGTTCTGATTTTAATCCGCCTCCTATCTTTATCATGGACGTAAAATGGTCACTCTGTTTATTTTCCAAGCTCTTCTTAATAATTTGACAGTCAATGACCTCACGTTCATTTCAAGTTCGCTGGACCTTTCCATTACCATCATATTTGCGGGACGAATCGTTGAAATTCCCCGCGACAGAGGAACGGGTTGCGTTTTCCGTCCGCATTCCTCCGCGAAAACGTCTTTTGGCTGGTTACAGGTTTTTTCTCGGATGAGTCCTTCGACCTCTCCTTCCGTATGTGATTCACTCAATTCAAAGCATAAATAGAAAATTCAGTGGCAAGTCCAGTGGAAAGAACTGCACCACCGTGAAATTGTTTCATGGCTCAATGCGTGCTAACTCAAGACGATTTCGGCTTGAAGGACAAGGTCAATTTTTATTTTCATTCCTAGAGGAAGATATACTTTTGCTCATAATTATTGCAGTTTCTGTCCAAAAAGTTGATAAAATAAATTCTGGGGAAAATATTTATTGGAGAGCAAAGAACAAATTACTAAAATTCTTCAAATTAGTACCTTGGTGCATCGAAACACCGATGCCAGCTCCTCTGCCAGTCACAGTATTTCGACGGAAACCTCGTTTAGGCACCTCGTCGCGGCCTATTTGGTGTTAACCAGAATTCCAAAATGGTTGAATTTCCAGCTCCTTTTTATTCTTGGGAACAAAAAGAAGTCCGTCGGTGCATCATCATGTAGGGCGGCTGAGGCAAGATCCGATAGATCATACTAGATGGTCACCCGAGCAAATGATTTTCCGATAGCACCTAGGGGACCTTGTCATACCCCTTTCTCATGACTAAATCTTCTGTAAAAATGCGATGCCCTGTGGTTTTCGGAATATAGCACTCCTCTACTAGCATTCTGACTCACAGGCATCAATCGGAAGCGAGCATACTTATCTCTCACTTTTTGCAAATTTTTCATCGCACGGCGTCATTGACGGACGTCCAGGGAGTTCTTCGTCGTCTACCTCCAAAAATTGACGCAGGAGAATCCTCTAATGGTTCCCTCCTGAGTTGGAAGACGACTATAAAAACGGGATTTGATGTTTTCTTTACCTACGAGGTTGTTCTACTCATTGGCTAGAAACTCGTATAACAGATTGAAATACATATTACTTTTATGTATGCAGTGGGTTTTTGTTAATCGAGTGTGTTTTGTTTAACGAGTCCTAGCTCGTACTACAGTAGAATGGTTTCAATGTGAATGCATCAGTCCTAAAAATATATGCGCAAAAAATGATATTATTAAATTGACCACTTTTGGGTATCCACGTTAACGCCAACACGTTTCGCGGATAATGATTACGTGTATCTGACGCAGTAATCCATGCTGAACATTCATGGAAGGTGCACGTGCGGCCTGTAAACGAATAATAATATTAATCTTAACAGTAACGCAATGGCAAGGAGTTTTTTTCTTCCGCATCGCTTATTAAACTGCCTAATCTTACTCGTTAATGTTCCACCGTATCTTATGCATAACACATATGTCCGTAATGGGTAGTGTGATAGATGTCCAGTTAACTGGAGAATAACTCATAGAATCTCTGTCTTGGACATTGCCAATTTTATTCCAAGGGAGTTTGATATTTTAAAAATATTTGAGTTCCCTGTTCTCACTATTTGCTAGAAGAGCAATGACATGCACTTTATCATACGGCAGCAATTCGTCTGTTAGCTACAGCAAAGAGACTCGCTGACATAAAAAAATAAATGTTGAATAAAATTTAAGAGAATTTTCCGCAAGTATTGCTTTGAGTATACTTATTTGTGCATATTACCAGCCTCTAGCACATTCGTCAGGATCTTAAGAGAATTATATTGCTGGCATATATTTTAATGTTTGCTTTAAATTGTTTATTTCATTGGTGCCAAGCTCAACCACGGGATTCAATAGAATAAATAAATTGAAATTTGCAAATATTGGACCTTTTCTTTAACAAAAGACTAAAAGTACTCTTTTCTTAAAGGTCTGACGAGATGAAGTTAAGATGTGAACTTTCTTCTCTTGTGTGTGGCTTTCACGTAACCTTTTGTCTCCACATTCTTTATCGCCAAGCAATGTTTTAGAATGACCTCAAGAAACTTTATGCAATTGTTTTTTCGACGTTTTACCATATGGTTTTCAACATTCATTCTAGACGTCGCACGACAAACAGCGGGGAAATGTTTTCAACATTAACACGGATGATGAAAGCATTTTGATAGCTTGTATTTGCCTATTTTATGATGGTTAGTGATTTCGGTGTAATTTTAGGATTCCCATCTTCAATATATACTTTATGTAGTGGGTCAAAAATTGGCTTGTGTTCGAATAGCTCTATCTGACTTTAAATTGTGACACCCCCTCATTGACTTAAATGTGCTTTTAGTGATCTACCCAGGCTGAGGTATTTCTTATGCGACGTGTCAGGCTGTCTACAAGCAATACGAGGTGATAACAAAATTTTTCAAAACATTGCTATGATCGGGCTGAGATTACTTGTTTCAAAGACTTCTGTTCTTCACTAATCCCATCGTACTACGATATGAGAGATCATGTCAATAAAATTAGAGAGATTAAGAGTAAAATACATAGATTTAAGATGTCATTTTTCCCACGAACGATAGGGGATTAGATTAACTGGAAGCTACCGCGCCAGGGGAAAAATTATTTTTCTTTTATCATTCTTAGCAGCCTGGTCGTTTGTAATAATCTCGTCTAATTGACCTTCATGTGTCTAACAGCTCCTCTCATATGCAGAGATAAGTATATCCAGCTTAGATACCGAAGTGCATTTACCAGTTACCATGATCTACATTATTTAAATTATTCTACATGTTTATTTTTATTAACAATTCATAAATACGTATTTTTTTATGTTACATGTATGATGTTTAATCACCCCTGCCACAAATTATAGCGGTGGCTTGCAGGGCACCATGTAGATAGAAAGATACCATTGCACATATTTGAGATAATATTTTTCGGTAGATTGTATTTTCCTTTTCACAATCTACCACTCAAAAGGAAGTTTTCTTTTGAAATCCCAAGAAGGCAGAAGAAGTGGGCGGAGGAAAAGTGAGAGGTAGTAGGATGTTGAAGGGCGTGAATGAATGGGGAATGTTGGGTAAGCGGGGAAGAGGAAGGAAGAGAGAGCTCTGTAGATGGCATGAAGGCTGGTTGAGGGTACAAAGAAATGAATAAGGAAATAGTGTTGGGCAAAAAGGAGGGTCACCCAATAAGTAGAAGGTAATAGTTGCTCAGGTACCATCCATAACATACCTTTTATTTTCGATGTTTTGAGGCTTAACTTTGTGGCAATCCATTATCACAGAAGTAAAAATACCACTGTATTTTTCCACCTAAGTTTATTCGGTAAAATTTGTAGTACCTGAGGATGACGCGGATGTGTCGAAACTAGTTGTACCGAATAAAATTGAGTGGAAGGATACATTGGTATTTTTACTTCGGTGATACCTTTTATTGGTAGATTGCCGTGGATAAATAAAATGTCTATCAACAAATCGTATTATTTTAGTATTTACTCGTGGAGTCCCTGGTAATATCCCGTCTGTAGGCGAAGGTAACGGTAGCACGATCGTTGTGTAGTGTCATTTCTGAACCAATACCTAATTACTTATTGGCCAATGCTTAATTACTCGTACTTTCATGGCACGTATGGGGGTAAATGAAATGTCACACTCCATAAATACAGTTGTTCGGGGATTTTCATAGTTTCGAAACCCTGTTCATAGTCCTTCCCAGATCGTTTTTTAAGGCAGCGGACAATTAGAAAATATACTTTCGTTGTACGTGTACTTCATCAGTTACGTTTATGTTGGTTGACTTAAGAAAAGGAAGGTGTTTGAAAAGAAATTAATTAAGTAACATGTCAAGTGATTTTAAAAGTACACGACGAGACACATTTCAGTCATAACCCTGAGCGGTCAATGGGATAGGGAACTCTTTCCTTTCGAGTGATTCTACCACCTTTCATACCCTTTCCTCCGGCCTGCGAAGGTGTCAACAAAATTGTTAATCTACAGATCTTTACCTTACTTACTTGCCACATTATACATGCTCCGCTTATGAGATGTACGAAATTATGGACCTTGTTAAAAATATTTTCAGTGACCTTTCGGTCCTAAATCTAAGTTCAGCCTAAGTCATCCATTGCAGTGATTTTGTAGTATTCAGAGAAAATATACCCTCTCCCTGACCCCTTCAAATTCAAGGCCAGTTAATTCGATAAAATAGTTGGTGCACGTATGAAAGTTGCCTCTTTGATATCGTTAATCAGTTAACTCGTCTCTCCTGGAACCTACCGGTGTCCAAATCAGAGTCGGGTAACATGCAATCGGCTGGCGGAATCATTTTTTTTAATTAGATCTAATGGTGTTTCGCTATATTAATTCAATTTATCTTAATCTCTGGTATTCAGTAGTAACTAAAGGAACTGTTTTGATAACAATTTTAATGTGGAAATTGGAAAATAGTCGTGGTGAATGCCAGTGCATTAACTACTTGTATGAGAAAGCAAATGCGTAATCGCTTCGTATTATCGAAGCGCCGACGTCAACTCCACATATTCACCTACGTCAAGATGAGTAACATTGATAAAAAAGCTATGCATTTCAATAATATATTTGTGTAATTTGCTACTACCTCGACCGGTATGAGGGCAGAGACATCATGAGAATCACTTGGAGGTCGAATGTTTCCGTGCGTAAACATTGTAGGCTATGTAAATTTGATGCAGATATATTTTCTGAAAATGTTTAAAAATGGAGTACTTCAATATTCGGATTGTTAGACTGAACCTCGAAATCCATTTCTTTCCCCTGTGCCCTTGTAGTTATGGAATATAAGGACTCCGTCTTGGACTTTTGTCTCCACCCTTACCTCATCAACATACCTGAAATTTCTCATGTGCGCTTCGTACAAACAATTCCGAAAGCCGTTCTTGGTAGAAACTCCGCTCACCTCTTACACACACATATTAATGTTGCCACTCAATTACTAGACTCTGGCTTAGATAGCCAAAAGAGCAACCGCAAGGTGCGAATCCTCACCCGGAAATCGCACTGGTATCCTCGTTCACGGATACAAATCATCGTGAAGTATCATAATAATCGTTCTGAATCGTAGTTTATTACCTGAAATGTAATACAACTTGTTAGCCAGACTGGTGTTGGGCTGATTAGAAAATTGTTGTTTCATCAATTTAAATATATTCCGCATTAAATATGACTTGTATTTGTGTTGCTAATGTTAAGGCGGGCCACTACGCATTATTGATTGCGATTACGTTCAAATTACATCGCCTCCACCTGCAGCCACTTATTCGAGCCACAATTTGGTCGCTATTAAAGTATTTAATTAGAACGGCCAATCCCAATTATATATGGGACCGAATAGAAGAGGTGGGTGGCAATAGTGGATTTGGCTCAGCTATTATTCATTTGTTTTAAATGATTCGTGATGTTCTAGCCGTATTCTTGGCTTCACACCTTTCATATTTTGTTCCTGAATCTTTTTTCTCCTTCTCCATTTTACTCTTTTCCGTCATCAGACCGCAACGTCAGATCTCTAACGGACAACTTCCATTCGGTATTAAAAATCTGATCCATTAATCGGCCTTGAGGGAAGCATTGTGAATTATTTAATTGTGTTTTCTCATGACTCAATTGATACAAATATTCTCATTAAGGAAAACAATTTTAAGACTATCTTCAATGGAATAAAAGACAGTAATATAAAATTATTAAACTGAAATATATATTGCTCTCAAACCAGATTGGTTCTGTGTCAAGATCTGCCAAAGAAATATTATTTTTTTGCCCGGAGCATGTTTTTCGTAGGATATGCTTCCCGGAGGTAATCAGATTTTTTCATGAATAGCGCATTTTTGCGACTCTCCTCAGTAGAAATTGGTCGAATTTGACAGCTCGTAAAAGTATTCAGTAAGTACTATAAAAATATTGGTGGTCAACGACGGATATTGAAGAGGACTAAGTACGATAGGAAGGCAAATAAGGGGAACAAGGATGGAGAAAAATAAATAGCTATTAACTTCAAATACACTTGTTTAACGAGGATTTCGTTGGTCTGAATACTGGGGCAGCCATTTCATCATTCACAAATGTGAACATATTTAATATAGTGGATATTTAAGTAGTAAAGTAGTTAGTAGAAGAGTAGTTACTAAACTGAAGACAAAGATACATAGTCCCATGGCATTGAAATCACATTGAAATGGCACAGGTAGTTTCAATTGCAGAAAGTGATAATTAAATCTTCACACAATGGTCAATACTCCTTTGCTATTTAAACTGTTAATTCCATTTTTTCGCGATACAGCGAAGGATTTGTGGGAATGGGAGATTCATTGTGAGACTTAGGATTGATTTTTTGAGCATGCCTACGTTCTAAGCGTTCCTTGTATTGACATAAAGTTTCTTTTAGTAATGGCATACCAAAGTTCCCAAATACCCCGAGTCAAGTCGGATGGCATACGTCTCCGGAAGCATCAAACTTATCGCCCATTTTCGCTATACAATTTTACAATTCACTTTATCCCTTATGCCATTTAAGTTTTTTCATGCATAACAGTTCTCTGATTTCTATTGCCACTGTAATTTTCTCTTTGACTTTATGGTAACGCTACAAGGTTGCGTGAAAGGAGTGCTTTTAGCTGAATGGTATAGTCTATGATCACTACTCAAGTCGCGAAAAATTACGGGGATTTTAAATGCGTCGCCGGATCATAATAGAAAATTACGATGCTCTCCAAAATGCTTATGGATAGCATACTTCGCACTTACTCAAGATATATCTGATTTGCGATCGTCGGGCAATCATCCAAATGTGTTCACAGGCCTTGTTATCTCCGACTCACGCTCGAATTTTACAAAGTCAAGAAGAGTTCCGTAATATACTCTTGTGTTGGCGTTGAGGAGTCACGATACAGGTTAAATCTTCCTTTCGTGGCGTCCAACGCGAGTCACAATCGTGTTTTGATCATCGCAGGCGGTTATGGCCCCGTAAAATGTTTCCTGGCCGCGTCGTCTCAATCATTGACTGCATATCCCATTAGTAAGGCGTTTTGGGAAGTTGTCTGCAGGTTAAATATAGGAAAATAGACTAAAATGTACTCTTATTTGGTTACTCATTGTTCGAATTATGCATTAGATGCGTCGTTTCGAATTTTAAAAAATCAACCAACTCTCTCCGCCAGTCGATAGATTGATTCCGTTACTTACCCGTATAGCAGAAGAAAAACATTGGTACATCATTTTGAACTCGCATTTAAAAATGAAGGTTAACCTGTGATAATAAAAACTGCTAAACGAATAGAGCGAATTTAAGTCATCATGTGAGGTTGGATATTTGTCGGAAGAAATTTCGTCTTTAGAGAGCGACTTTAAAAATAAACTCCCGTGAAAATGGGATGAAAATATTCACAAGCGTAATTCGACTAACCGATACAACAAATGAGGAATTACTTGGTATGGTGGTTGAGGAGAGGGGTTTGTTGGCAGAAATCCTAAGGAGGTAGAAAAAATGAATTAAGGGTTTATTGATCGGCAGTGGGATGTTGAAGACTGTAATAGAGGGGAGAATATTCGACAAACGAGGAAAGGGTAGGGACAGTACAGGGATGTTGGACGGGATGAAGGGAGGAAGTACACAGGAATGAAGAGGGGCCTTTTGTAGAGTAGGTTGCTGGATTGTGTTTGTTTTGGAATCACAAGATATTTATTTGATAGTTGTGTCCATCCAAAACCTGCCTTAACCGGTAAATTACTTAATAATAAAAATTCTATTGACTTAGAAAGAACAATTAATTTAGGTCTAGAAAGAATAATATTAGAAGAAATAAAAAGTCCATCTGACGACTTCCAAAATTTGTTAAACTTTAAAAAAATTGGTGGAATTCGTTACTGTCTTCTTCGATTACAGAGTTTCATGGCTCTTCCCTAACGCAATGACAATTTTGGTATCCTTTCTGTATAACCTCAACTTCCTCCACCATTGAAAATACCCAGTTTTCGCATTTTTTGAGCGTTGACTCGGTCCCTTTCCATTTTTCCAGTTGTTTCCAGACTCGGTGCGGGTTTCCTAACAAAATGTATTGAAAATAAAAAAGGCAGTTTTTCTTGAGCAGTATGCTTAAATTGCTTGTGAGAAAAGATATTAAAATTAAGCACGCTTAAGATGTTTTCTGCATCGCATATACAGGAAAATATTTTGTATGAATTCCACAATTTGAAATTCACATTTGATGCTCTGAAATTAACAAAACTATTGTAAAAATGTTTGCTGATAACGGTTTTATTTTAACATGTCTCCTTACTGTTCCGTCTGGTGTTTTGTATCAACATGTACCAATGCCAAATCCGACTTCTTCTCATAGTTCGTGGTAGTTTTGTTTTGTACAAGGAATTTGTGTTGTGGTACAAAATGCCTTAGTGGGTAGGTTTTGGATGACACCAATTCCTCAGGAGAAAGGATAGGTGGATGAAGAGAATTTGGAATGGCGAGAGAATGTTGAAGACTGTGATAGAGGGGTAAATGTTGGGCAAAGGAAGAAGGGGAGGGAATAGAATAGGCATGTTGGACGGAATAAAAGTAATGCACAATTTCAGAGAGTAAAAATCATTCGCCTTGACCGGGATTCGAACCCGGATCCCTCGACATCCGGCCGAGTGCTTTAACCAATTAAGCTACCGAGACGTCCTCTTACATTCTGAAATTTTGGGGGCTTTAAAGGAACAAGATGTTGTGACGAAATACCGTACATACAATGTCACAGGCATTCGTAGTCGTGCGCGAGGCGCCACTGTTACTGTTGCGGCATCTCCCGCAGTTTCTTGAAAGGAATGAAAGTAGTTCGAAAGTGTGCGGCATTGAGGTAGAGTTGATTGTAGTTTGAGAAGTCAGTATGCATCTTGTTAAACAACGCTGAGAAATGTAGATATTCGGTTTAGTTCCGTCCAAAAACTACCTTAAACGGTAGACTTATCAAGTTATAAGTTAAAATTCCCATGAATTCCCGATTTTTTCGTTAACCTGGTGGATAACTTCACTTTTAAATGACAGTCTGACGATACATTTTATGTATTTCCCTTTAAGCATTCTCCCGGAACCCATTCTCTTATTCTTGAGGGGGTGAATACCAAGAGCTCCTAGATAAAAACTGAGGTCCAGTGGTGTGGAACAGAGGTTAGGTACTGCTAGTATTGTGGAGTTTCTTTCTAAAAAATAAAATGACTTCTTAATGAAGTAGGCCATAAATGAAAGAGCACCACGAAAAAGGAGAATGAGGACTTAAAGTGACTGACCGGGAACAAAAAAAAGTATTAAAAGTGGCTTCGGCGACTCACCCTATGGCCTGTAATTAGCAGTGATATATTTCACTTTTTTTAGGATTAAAAAAATGTAATATCTTTTTTCCAGAAGCACGGAGCTTAAATTGCAAAAAAAAAGAAAGTGGCATTCTTGGGAACTTTTCGATAATAACTTTGGTGTTCTATTTTAGAAAATCCATTTTGGATCGAATTTTGTTGCGGTGTAGTGAATGTTATATTTCTAGGTAGAATTAACTTGGGCTAAAAATGGTCAGTGGATTGAAAAATCAAACAAAAAGAACATCAAAAAGTGGATTGAAAAATCAAACAAAAAGTCGTACGCACATGTACATATGCATGTAACTCTCCCCGTGGTATGTTTTTTCTAACCAACTGGTGCCACCAGCGAATTGTTACAGATGTAAATAACATCTGCGTGATATAATACATATAATAATAATGATTATTACTTTAAAAATTACATCAGTTTGAATTTGAACCTTCCACTGAAGCAATTGCCAACCAAAATTTGTCATGTACTTTTTGATGAAGCACGTCAACAGTAGTTGAAAGCGACTTTTTTTATCAATATAGATGCTCGTAATAACACGTCACAACATCGCTCTCACTCACAAAATAATGCCCACTTTCTCACAAAATAACACTAACATCATTGCAAAATTTCAAAATTCGCCCTTTAAGAAAAGTACTGTTTTTAACGTGACATAAAGGGGATGATTGGGGCCATGAAGTACGCTCTGTGATTCAAATAGAAAATGAAGAGTCTTGTGTTTATTCTTTTATCAACCTTCACATTCGATTTCGTAATTACATAGCATATGGCCATCGAATGCTATAAATAATTAATTGAAAAGAGAAGAAGGCAATGGAAGATGGGCGACTTGCACTGGAGGGCGAATAGTTGTATTAGCCGGGGGAAATTTGTGGAAAATAAAGATAATGCCTGTATGTGTTGGAAGGTATTGGGATTTAAATTTTTGCTAATGGTAGAGGATAATCTTAGGTACACGTATTTCAGGAATTTTGAGTGGTTGAAAAATGGTTATAAGTTAAGAGGAACTGAAGAAAGTAGTCATGCAGAGTAAATTCTATTGTAATATTTCTCAAGGATAGCCCAAAACCCACTTTTGCCCCAGACTAATCATATTCCTCGGAACATTAATTCTATCACGCTACAACCAATTGATAACATTCACAGCGTTTTGTACATATTTTTCCCCAGCAAGCATGGGTTTAGTTCGATGGTACAATATTTTCATTGAAGGTTCCCGGTTATCGATATAAATGGTGTATT
Source organism: Hetaerina titia (assembly GCA_037158775.1). Taxonomy (NCBI): domain Eukaryota; kingdom Metazoa; phylum Arthropoda; class Insecta; order Odonata; family Calopterygidae; genus Hetaerina; species Hetaerina titia. Next base: position 38,305,378 of record CM073777.1, read on the forward strand.
AGGTTAGGTATAAGTTGTGATCGGTGTATCAGACGAATTTAGGGGTAGAAAGGTCATTAGTGATCAATGCATTGCTGCGTTTTCCCAATAAATGACGTCCTTCTGGCGACTTCCATAAAACAAAACATTCGTGTATAACAGCCCGAGAATTTTAAAAAAGAACAGTTTACCGAAGAATCAAAAATTACCTTGAAAAATAAATGTTTAAAAACTCTTAGCGTGCGCCTGATTCGCCATGGTGGGGCTTGACTATTTCTGTCCATAATAACTTATGCTCTGGTATTTTTGGCTTATTTGACGACTGTGTAATTGAATCATTACCTTTCAAACATAGTAATCCTCAGGAGGAAATTGAATCTCAATTTTACGCATTCGAAATATTTGAGCTCTCGCATATTTTTGTTGAAAACGTGAAAAAACACAGGAGATTCATCGAAAACATGAAGTTTTGTTTACATTGGTTTAGTTGGTAAACTTGCGGCATCCGAAAAACGAAGTGCGCATTCAGATTATCTCCGACCTCCATCTCGTCTGACCTTCAATTGTTTGCTGCGTCACGCGGAACCTCGACGTTTCTTTGTAGTCCTTCGCCATTTGTTTTCAGTGATGGAACATTTCTCTGACATGCGGGATTTGTTTCGCTTTCTATCCAGACTGACGGAATCTCGACAAATGCGATCACGTGGATGATTCTCAAGAAAATTGCGCCTTGAGGATAGGTAGCAAAGAAGGGATCCAGGTGACATTTACTGAGGGGGCAGGTGTGTAATGAAGTACTCAAATCCAAAAAGAAAATTGCATCTTTGAAAGGCGTATTGAGCGGTAGTGGAATGTTGAAGAAGGTAATAGAGGGGAGAATGTTAGGCAAGCGAGGAAGGGGCAGGAACAGGATAGGGATGTTGAACGGGATGAAGGGAGGAAAGAAGTACACAGAGATGAAGAGGGACCTGATGTACATGAGGTTGCTGGATTGGGCTTTGTTTGGATTTACAAATTGTTTATTTGATAGTTTTGTCCATCCAAAATGATAACACGTAAAAGGACACTAAAATGTGTCCTTTTACGTGTTATCTATTTTATTCTGTGTTCTATTGTGCCGTCCAAATTTTATATAAAAATATATATAACACTTTACTGAAGGTGTCACGGATGTGAATAATAATGTATATTAAGTTAGCGCTAGTAGACAAAGACAAAAACACAGAAACAAAAAGTGAGTGAGCAAGTAAAAAAATAGTGAGTTTCTTTTTTTATGTACGTCTGTGTTTTTGTCTTTGTCTACTAGTGCTAACTTCATATCATTATATTTTATTAGGTAATCTACCGATTAATGTAGGTTTTTTTGGATGGACACAACTATCAAATAAATATTTTGTAACTCCAAACAAAACCCAATCCAGCAACCTATCAGGTTCTCTCATCATCCCGTCCAAAATCCCTATCCTGTTCCTGCCCTTTCCTCGTTTGCCTAACATTCTCCCCGTACATTATATAAATATGTATATATATTATTTTTAAGGAGGTCGCGGTGGTCCGGGGGGTAGAGAGTTGGACTACTGACCGGAGGGCGCGGGTTCGATTCCCGGGCAAATCACTCTGGGCACCTTCATCTCCATCAGGCTCCAAGCTATGTGATTTTTCGGGTACCAGATCTTTCTCGGAAACCATAACCGGCACAGGGAATCTCTTCTGTGTGAATTTCACACGCCGTCGGGCTAAGTACTGGGTGAACTCTACCATCACCATTTGTCTCAATTTCGCCCATATAAAGACCTCTTTCTATATTCCTGAAGATTCCTCTCTACAAACATCCATGCTTTGATAGTTAAATAAAGCAGAAGATAATTGATTTAGAGTTAAAGAAGTGAATTCTCGCATAATATGGTACATCATTCGCGGATTAGTTTCGACGACATTATTCCCTCGAAAATTACAATACGTGTATCTTGTTGGAAGTGCTTAGCGGCCATTATTGCATTCGCGGTATTTATATCCGCCTTTTCCCCATTGTTTCTTTCCGAGTAAATAATTCGTTGTGATATCGTGCGAAAGGCAAGAATGGACTTTTATTAATTTCTCAAACATCCCTATCATCCCCAGTCATGGCAAGTCTGTTGCCAAGAATGAAGAAAATGCTACTAACGAGTATGGCTTGAAACAATGACCAATGCTGAATGTTGGCTACGTAGAGAAGACGAAGGAAGAGAAAACGCCATCTTAGAACATAAGGGGTAAACAATGGGGGACAGTATTGTAAATCCTAAAGGCTATTTGGCTGTCCAATTTACGGTATTTCAGAAGCATAAAGGTATACTAGTTTTGGTCAATCGCGCTAAATTTACAACGCGATAGAGCATATATAAAATATAATGGTCATCAATCAAAAAATTATCAATTTCGAAGCAAAGCCTTCCTTTGAAGCCATTTTCTGAACAAAATCCGCTGTGTTGAAAAAGTCTACTTTTTCAACACAGCGGATGCTCACAACACTTCACTAGCGACATCACTCTTACTCACAAAGCAATTACTCTCTAACACTAAGTAACATAAATAAAGTAGCCAATTCACAAAATTGGTTGTGAATTCGTTCCAAACAACTTTTTTCCGTCTTATTTAAAAGTCGTTAGTTCTTTAGATACGAATTCGTAGCTAATAGCAATGGATGTACACAAAAACGTCGATTAAGTTTCTTATATTCACGTCGTGGATATAATTGACTTAGAAACAAAATTAAAGTCGTATTTACGGAAATATTGTGGTATTCTGCCACAGTGGAACCTTCGGCAGTTGTGCAAACCCAATTTCGATCGCGTGAATCTGTTGCTGTCGCGGGATAAAGCAACAAGATCATTCACATGCATGGATCTTCCATTCTTATCCAAGTCTCTTTCTCTCACATATTCCTTCTTATAAGTACCCACTACCTCTGAAAACGTAAGCGAGCCTCTCAGCTCGCCTCTCCCTCTGCCGCCTGCATAAACCACCTCAAGGCTTTCTTCGCATGCCAAACTTCTCCCTCCGCCCCGCCCGAATGCTCCACCCTTCACCGACCGCGCAATGTCCCGTGAGGTACACTCTTCCTAGAATTCTGCGTTCACATAAAAACCCTCCTCTGGCATAGATATAGTACCAACGTGGGCACAAACCCAATGTGCTACTCGTAAAATACAATGGTATCTTTTAAAATAGAACTGAGAATCACTTGACTATGGATAATGAACAGCTGTGCATATCACGTCCGAATATGCGTTTTATACAATGACTAGCGAATAAAACTCCATCGTAATGCAATACTTTCGAGATTAATCGGTCCCCCTCACAACATTCAAAGCCTCTTCACCTGATTTTAGGTTTTGAGAATTTTAGTTTGTTATCTATCCTTTGAGATGGCCGCACTGAAAAGAAAAGGCAAATGTTTTCCTTCAATGTTATCCAGTTTTTCGATTAAAGAGATAGATCTAATTGACTAATAGGTAGATATCTTATTCGTGAGACCCGTGGAAAATATGATGTGATTAATTGGAAAAATTCTTTACTCGAAAATATTTTATCATATGCACAGTAGCGTATATTTATTTTTGAGACCTACATTGCGTTTATTGATGACAGGAACGTTGAGTAACGATGTTAAGAAAAGTCTCGTTGAAACTTTGATATGGATCGTGGTTCTGTACGGCGCCCCAACATGGTCGTTGAAGCAAGACGATAGGATTAAATTGGTGGTTTTTGAAATGTGGGAGTAGGATTCACAAGGTTAAATTGATGGAAAGGCAAACAAAATTGGTGATAGGTATGGTTTGGGAGGAGAGAGGATTGTTGGGAGAAATGCTAAGGAGACAGTAAAAATGGATTCAGAGTGCTTTAATTGGTGACGGTATTTTGAAGACTATGATAGAGGGGAGAATGATAGGCAAGCGAGGAAGGTTTAGGAATAGTATATACATGTTGGACAGAATGAAGGGAGAAAAGAAGGATACGAAATGGAAGAAGGGTCGTAGTGTAGGGATTCAGGTGGTGTTTTTTGTTAGGACAGGCAAAGAAGTGTATCGTTGTTCTATCATTGTGATTCGAAAACCTATTTCCAACGACAGAATGTTGATTGTGATAATAACATCGCCATCGTTTTGTTTTTAACAAATTTGACTCGTGCATAAAGTGATGGTATCGTAGTCTAGTTTTTTGAGGACAGTATTACCGTTTTATTGATGCAATTAAAAATGTTAGTTCTGATTAATAAAAATTCCACAATATCACGCCTGAAACTTCTCTTTTTATTGTTAGTTCTGATATTATTTTTTCAGCTGTGTATTTGCTTAGGAGAGAACTAGACGAATATAGTGAAGTACTTTTTTTTAGCAGTCAAGGGCTTTAATTTGGATGGGTTCCTCGGAGGAATGGCCGAAGTTCTCTTCAATTCCTTCCAGAAAAGTGTCTGGAAAATGATTCAAGCACGCTGTAACTGAATTATGTCTCATCATACCTATGGAATTTTGGCCCAAATTCGGGGAGTTCTGTGGGAAAGGTCCACGATACCTATTCTCATCGAAGTTAGGAAGGTGACGGACGTTCTCTCGTTGACTGACTTCCAATGCAACAATTTCAGAGCGTTAAAATCATTCGTCTTAAGCTATATAGGCGTCCTATTAAAGTCTGAAATTTGAACTCTTGAAATTTGACTGACTTCCCCTGTGGCCCTTCCAGTGGATGGATAATTAATTATTTATTTCCTTGCGAATTTCAATTGGCTTTGACTTATAGATTCCGAGATTGACCGGGTGGGTGAGAGAATCCGAATTCCCATGAGTTTTATTTGTGAGGATATGTCCATATCAATCCAGGTAGAAAAGCTACGTTTTCGTTGAAACCTCTATTCTTCTAAGTATTAGTAATATAGTGTCGATCCCAAAAATAAGTAGACTAAAGTTGGGAAAAAAATTATTGCAGACCAAAGTACAAGTTAATTATATTCTTCAAAATACCCTTGTGCATCGACAAACCGATGCCAACGCATCTGCCAGTCCCCGGATTGAAGAATCCGATGCCTCCTGACTGGGTGTGGTTGGGAACCTCACTCAGGCACCTAGCCTTTTTGACGTTAATCAGGGTTCCAAAATGGTTCCCTTGCTAGCTACTTTTCATTCTTGGGAACAAAAAGAAGATCGGTGGTGCATCATTGAGGCTGTAGGAAGCTCGGGCGAGATCCAAGAGATCACACGAAATTGTCATTCGAGCAGTCTTCTGATCTTCCGGCCATCTTGGCACTCACATTTCTCATGGCTGAATCGTCTGTAAGAATTCGATGCACTGTGGTTTCCGGGAGATTGCACTTTTCTGCTTACATTCTGACACCTGGGCGTCGATCGGAATTGAGCACGACTCTAACCGTTAGCACATTTGCGTCGTACGGTGTCGCTGACAGACGTCCAGGGCTCGCCGCCGACTTCCTCTCTACCCTCCCAGGAAATCTTGTTCCAGCAGAAAATCATTCCTTCGTACATATCTTAATCTCCGTAAGAATCCTTAGCCATGGGTCATCGTCTCCGAACCCGGCTTTTCGACCTTAACACTAAGGTTTATCGCTCGTCGTTGTCCCATGGAGCGCGGCATTATGAAGAGATTCATGGCGCGTCCCTGGAACAGGTATCCAGTCTAGCAGCGATCCGCACAATGCAACGACCCGCATATAACTGACGCGGGTCGTGTTGCTTTCCCAAGACCTCCCACCAACTTTTCCGACACAAATCGACCCACTTACGCCGTCCGCGTATTAAGGTCTTTTCTACTTATTTTTGGGGCAGGCGCTGTACAGTCCATCATTGGATAACACGCGGGAGCATTTCATGTACAGTACCCTAGTCTCCATTGGGTCGTTAAACCCTATGATGTTTACACATAGTGTGTGTGCTTAATTTCGATGTTGGACGTCCTATATCCTTCCTATCCCTTCCTTAATTGTCATTTCTGTGACACATTTTCCCATAACCAGCCTCTAAAAACGTGCGTTTCCCACTTCAACAACGAGCACTTACGACATAAGTGATCAAAGACACCAAAAGCATTAGTTCTAGAAAATAATACATTTATTTTTTCTTGAAAATTTACGAGTAATTCAATATTCCTCGTCTGAACTCGTACTCAGATTCCCATCATTTTTAAAAAAAGTTTTACATAGAATTAGGGCGAAATAAAAAGCTCACATAAAACGGGTAGTCCACTAATCAAAACACTGAGGAAATCGATTTTCGGTTGGTGAAGAATATTATACTGTAATTAATTCATGAGTGATTTTTTTACATTGTTTATCTTTTTGGCTGTAAGTGTTATACGAATTCAGTAGACTTGTCTGTTATATTCTGAAATTTGCTGTTACTCATTTTCATGCTATGTTTATTTTAAGTTACAAAAGAAGCGTGTTTAAAACCAATCGCACATGTAATTAAATTATGGAAGAAATACTAATAACCCTTTTCCTCTTTATTTCAGTTGACGGAACACAGGGCAAAGCGGAGAAAAGTGTAAAATCGGATAAGGTAAGGGTATTCTTTCAATTTTGACCGGCATCAACCTTTTCGGAATCTTGAGACGACAAATAATAGAGACAGACAAATGTTTTGACAGATTGAAAAACGTCATTGGGAGTATGAGAAATTAAATGTTTTTCTCGAATTACACAAAATTTGAGATTCACTTTCATGTCGATATGCACTTTTCTCCAACGCCAGCAATAAAGTGCATACATTAAATTTGTTTTATTAGACGAGTTATTGTACATGCATATCATTACCGTATGGTTCTTGCTGAACGGTCTATCCCACAAACAATGCTGAAATTATCCATCTTTTTAATATTTTAGCACAACGCGAAGTAACGAAAAAAAGAATTGAAAAAGTCAGACAATCTAAAATTAAAGGAAAATGTTCTAACACCGCTTGTCATACACTCTTGGGACGGGACTGACTGGATAGATTCTAGGTAGACCCATCCCACGAAACGTCTTCAAGGATGGAAATACTGACATGGCCGGTGACTTGGGCTGCCTAGAGTTCGAGTAGTGCGAGGGAGCTAGAGTAGAGCACTCGTGAAAACAAAAGACATAACACGAAGACCTGACTAAACTAAAATAGGAACGTCCCTTTTGAGTTAGAAAAGTACTTGAAGAACTATCGAAATGAATTTAAAATCTTAGAACTTCAGACACTCATCATTCCCCTTAGTTGTGCTAAGACAGCAGAAGTTTTTTTCTTCCTATTTGTTCCATCCGAAAAGTCAGAGTAAAAGTTACACTGATTCCCACTGGTCATTCTAGACCTTCTTTTAAGTACTCTTAAGTTTTTATTGATCTGTTGAAGGATTGAATACAGTTCGCTTTTTTTGTAAGGCCTAAATGATATTCTTCTTGATAAAAACAACTTTCAGAATCGAACTTATTCGTCTTGTACAATATAAACAGTTTTTCAGATCCTTCATACGGATTGCTATCCTTGAAAAGTTCGTCAGGAAGAAAATTATTCTCTTCAAAATTACCTATGAATGATGTCGGAAGGGTTTACAGGAAGATTCATAAAGACGGTGAATGAACGTTTTAACCGTTTGGGTTCACCGTGGAAACAGCATATCGTATGTATGTATGCTCCATGTTATTTCTCCTAGGGTGATTTCGAACGAGATAAATATTGTAATCATCTATTCATCTATGATATCTTTCTTAGTTGTAATTGGATTTTAGTCATTTGTAGTAACACTTTCAAAGAAATCCCACATTCGTACACGAATGAAATAGTATCTACCAAACCATCGCTGAAATTTCAAGTTTTCAATAAATGATGGAATGATCAAGTAAAACTCACCGAGAAGTTTTCTTCATCTCCTTCCAGGTCCAATTTCACGTGGTCATGTATGCTGTGGAAATAACGCAGCCAGGCAAACACTTGATCAAACAACTTAGTAGAAACTGAAAGTCAACTGGCACCTTCATGTTTTATTACTTTCTGACCGTTGTAGTCAAAAATAAAGGAAACGCGATACAAATAACCGCGGGTGTCACGTGACATCTGACCAAAGTCTGAATGGTTATTACTAGGGGCGTGGTAGAACATCTCGCGGGCTAAGGATAGCCAGCAAATTGATTGGTTTAGCATTATTCTCGCCCTCTGTTGGGATTTCAGAGACTAATTAACATGTTAACTTGGCATGCTATTTTTACTCGAACAAAATCAATGTTAGTCTGAGCAACGTATGATCTACCTTTTGATGAAAAAACATGATTATATTCGAGAGTGCGGACTATTAACTGTGCCAGCAGGATCAGTATAACCTCTGCCTTGGAAACTGAAAACGCTCTTTTCAGATAACATTAGTAATAAAATCTCAGGGCTTATAGATGAATTTACCCTGATAGTATATGGATTCATTAAAATTTTAAAATTGTATTCAAAGAGAATAAAGTTAGAAATCTATAGTGAAAAGGAAAGCTGTTAGTGACCAATGCTTTTAGAGTTAGTTTTATAATAAAAGTTTGCCATACCTAATTCCTAATTAATCCACCATCAGCATTATATTTATTTCTAAATGAATGTTTTCATTATCATATATGCTGGTTTTACCCTCTGTATTGTGTGCAAAAAATTAGAGGAAATATTTTGTCTTTTGATTTGATTCATTGACTGACGGAATGAAAATATATCATTTTGACAATGCAACACTACAACATAAAAATATAGCTCATCATTAAATGTCAACTCATATTCAAAGCAGTACGAGAATGTCACCAAGATGAGGTAGGAAAGCTCTGTTCTCTAAAATGTTTCATTAGCCACACTTTATATGCAGCTGAAATTCTCCTTATCCACATTTCAAATGCCTCTCATCTATCTCTCATCATCCTCGTGTATGAAAAATAATTCTGAGAACTCCAAAAGATCCAATTAAACAAAATCAGCCTTGATAACATAAAATGCCATGAGGAAAGAGTATACTGTCTGAATAGCAATGCCACTAGTGACAAGCCCTGGAATATTTAAAGTGCCCCAACATTTCAGGAGTTGACATTTAAAATCAGTTGAGCATGCATATAGCCCATGGACAATTTAAATACATGTCATTGTAATATCTTAGGCCTACTCTCTTTCTATTTAATCAACACAAAACATTTAAATGATTTCATGGGCTTCTTGCTGTTTTTTCATTTGAGTAAATTGGTCATCTACCATTCGCTTTCTAGGGTGGAGGAACAGGACGTTTGGGAAAATGGACATCGTGGAGTCCTCTAGGGGCTCTTGTAGGCAGTGGTGGAGTGAACTCTAAAGGAAACGAAAAAAGAAGAGCATTTGATGACTCCTGCATAGGGGTAAGTCCAAAGTTAGCAACTAGATCTTCTAACTACAGACTGTCTACATACGAAACATCTGAGTTATTATCTTAGCATAAATGGCATGCTGATCTAGTTCCCTCTAATTAATAATGAGCTAATGAGTTCCCTCTAATTGCTAAATGGTGCCAGCAGCAACTGCATACCTGAAAAGTAAACAAGGATTCAGACTTCAACCAGAGCTCACTGTCTCAATCAATCATCAATCAGGAAAGTTGTCACATAAAACTCTCTATTTGTGAAAGGTATATCATAACTTGATGGTAACCATATTTATGAAGTTTATACAGTTTTATTTAGAAAATGAAATTCATATCAAGCTCCTATATTTTAACTGTCTTTTAATTTGAGGTAATATTTTTTGGTAGATAATTCATTGCCTGAGACTTGTCTTAACCAGTAATATTCAAAGTTATAGAACTGTCTTCATTGTAGTGAATGGAATTTAAGCATACTTGTTTGCCTTAATATATACTAACTCATGGCAGCGATCTCGAAAGTTGCACTTAGTATCCATTTTCCATGAATCTAATAGTCATTATGTGGATATGTCTATATTACCACTGAAGTAAATATCCATCAGCAATTCATGTTAAATCAAAATAACTTTTAAGATCTCACCCAAATAAAAATTTCAATGCACATTTATGAATCCAGGACTTAGTTTTTTTTATGGGTTTTTATGTTCCTTTTTATGTCCCTGATATGATAATGTATAATACATTTTTGAAATGGTAATACAGTCATTTCTCTAACTTTCATGTGCTGACCTTTGGCTACCATGTAAAGTTACACATTTTATTAAATGAAATCCTTTGGCTCAAGTTTTTCACTAGTATCTGTCATGATTTATACTGATCAACATGCATTCTCACTTACAGGAACCACAAAGGGTTTCTGTGTCACTGCGTGGTCATGATTTCACTGGTTTAGGATTCAATGTTTGTGGTAACATGAGGGATGGAATATTCGTCAGAGATGTCCTTCACCGTGGACCAGCATCAGAGTCAGGTCAAATCACAGCAGGTCAGTTTGATAAATAAATATAATTCTTGAGAAATGATTGATCCTTTAGTAATAAGAGAATACTTTTATATAACCAAAGATAATAATCAATTATGACATATATATATTCATGTCTTACTATTGATGTAAGGATATATAGTCATTATTATTCTTATGCCTATGATTCCAAAATTAAATAGTTTCATTGGACATGTAATATAAAATTAAAAACACAGTAATTATGGGTGATTAAGGGGTTGGACTACTGACCTGAGGGCCCAGGTTCTATTCCCGAGCAAACCTCTCTGGGTACCCTCACCTCAACCCAAGCTGTGTGATTTTTTGGATACCAGATCTTCCTGGGAAACCATGACCGGCACAGGGAAAGGAACTGCCCCCCTGCCCTAATGTGTGAACTTTACACGTCATCAGGCTTAGCACTGGGTGAACTCTCTCATCACCTACCAAACCGACCTTCCAGTTGATTACTGTGTTTATGGCTGTTTATATGTGTTATATATATATTCCTCTCTCCTCGCCAGGAAAATTTCTATAGAAATACTTGTAGTGTAATAGGAAGTTTTTACTCCCATTGGTTTCGCATAGCAGTGCCTTTTTTTAATAAAAAGGTCCCTTTTTACGGATTTTGAATTTGGTGTATGTTACTTGGCATAAAATAGTCAGTGAATAAAAAAACCATAAACACAGTAATCAACCCGAAGGTCAGTTTGGTAGGTGATGAGAGTTCACCCAGTACTAATCCCAACGACGTGTGAAATTCACACATCAGGGTCGGGAGGGCCAATTCCTTTCCCTGTTCTGGTTATGGATTCCCAGGATGACCTGGTACTCAGGAAAAATTACATAGCTTGAGTGGAGTTGCAGGTGCCCAGAGTGGCTTGCCTAGGAATCGAACCCAGGCCCTCAGGTCAGTAGTCCAACCCTCTACCCTTTGGACTACCGTGACCCACACAGTTATTGAATGCGTAATATTTTTTAAATTGGAAAATAAGTGCAAGACTTTGAAGGTGCAAAAATTATTTTTTTAGGCTGGAATCCTGGTTTTTCTAATGATTTATGATGAAGTTTTTTTTTAAATGTAAAATTATCTCATTTGAGTACATGCAGGGTAGTTCTTCTCCATATATGGTCATGACATTTCATGTTCATTTGTACTTTCTTTAAATTTGAAAAAAATAAATGTTTTTCCTAAAATGCCCCAAGTGTTCCCCGAATTATCCAGAAAGAGTGGAATTCCATCATTTTGATTTTTTACGCAACTCATGATCCATCAAAGAGATTGGACTTGGTACTGACAATTGAGATCTTAACTTTAAAATGAATAATTTTCCCAGAAATATACCATATGTATGTCCAAGAATAGTCAATACACTTTTGGATTTTTACCAAAGCATCATGATATGTTAAACAGAACCTCAGAATGCACATGTAAGAGAAATGCTTAACCACTTTCAGGTGACCGCATAGTCAGCCTTGGCATCTCCTTTGAGCACATGGTTTTCGAAGATGCCTTAACTATTCTCAGCTATGCCTCGCCATATGAGGTGCTGCTTCAAGTTGAAAAAGGGGCAAGCCCACCAGGAAGCACCCTGCTGGCTGGCACTGAAATCAGCAGTGGCCAGACATCACTTAAACGGACAACAGCAGCTTCAACACTGAGTGGTGCTGGGGCTAGCCACTCCCCAGACAAGCAACGTGCCATAATTTGCCACCCCTTTTACCGTAGTCAGTCCATTGATGATCTTGATAAGGTAAGTGAATAGAAAATCAACCTACTCCTTCCATTACATGAAAAGTTGAATAAAATGTTCATGCAGCATCTTATGTTGCATTGTCATTTTTATTCTTGCCTCAGGTATCTGACTTTGGAGAATAGGATTAAATTCTGTCGAACTTAATTTTTAGCAGACCACAATTGAAACTGGTATTAAAATGTAGGAAAAATGAGTGTGATGATCTTACAATAAAGTCAAAATGAAATGCACCAAGCAAAAAGTGGTATTCACAATATAGGTTTTTTTTATCCATCATTTCTTATGATAATCAGTTTTCTTTGCTCCAATGTTGTGCACTCTTCATAATATTTTATGGTATATGTTATATGTGCATACCTACAATAAATACACCAATGAATAAGTTATTCATGGTTAGGAAGTTGTATGAATGCAACTAGAAGGCTGGGATTGATCATTAAAATTTATATTAATTAGCTTGGGGAAAAATCACAAAACCTGAGGGTTATGAACTAGGAATAAATGAGCATTGAACACACTTCAGAATCTTCTTAAATGAACTAATTTACTGTCACATATGAGTGATTCTATGAGATACAGTGTTGAACGGTCAGCTTGAAATATATCTGCTTTCTTTATGATTTTAATGATAGATGCAAACACTATTATGGAAACATTCATTATGACTAAGAGATAGAAGATGCCTTACAGGTTAATCAACTCCTTAAATGCATCCATATCTTCTCGAGTTATAGCTTGCTGTCACCAAAGGTCTTATCGTATGAACTGGCTCATTTCATTGGTAGCAAGGTACTTTACTTTAGGTGAAATACATTAAGCTTAAGTTACTACTTAAACACTAGGCTTCATTATATACAGTTAATCTATCTCGGATTAACCAACCACATAAGGAAGTAATACCTAACTGCTTTTTGCACTAATTATGAATTACCTGATTGAGAGTGATCTAATGAAAATGAGAGTGATCTATCAAGGCTTGAGAATCTCATAAATTTAATCCCTGATTATGATGCTGATGAAAACAGAGGTGTACAATGCTTTACTAATACTAAAAATTATGCATATTTGCCTTTTGGTAGGATGATTGCTTTTTAATCTTCATGATTACTTGTGTGGTGTGCTTCATTAGATTGTATAAGTTAGAAATATGGTTGTACTACTGATATTTCTAATTGATAATTATATTAATTTTAAAAAAGTAAATATGCTATCATAACGTGATGTGGTAAATGATACTAATTCTATAGCACACAGGTGATAATTGTATTTTCAGTGAACTCTGCGCAACAATATGATTTCTACTTTACTGTATTTAGGGTTTGATAATTTCACATCCCTTTGTGGCAAAAAGGATGTTTTTTTCAGATAATTGCCTGATATACTACCATAACTTTTTTCCATTTCTTCTGACATCTAATATATTCGGGAGCAAGCAAAAAAATCTTAGATAGTATGTGAACTAACAAAAATTTTTTTTTGCAGATTGGAAAGGCCAGTATAAATGCTAAGCGTGCCCAACAGATAGCGGAGATGACAAGAGTAAAATCCAACACACAGGATGAAATGAATCATGGCAGCACTAGAGAAGGAACAGCTGAGGTTGACAGCCGAAGTCACCATAAAGCCGTGGAAGACGAGAAGTTGCTGAGGCGAGAAGCTCCTACGATGTTACCTTCGGAGGAAGACACAAAGAGGGATGGAGAAACAGGACCTCATCACACAGGGTACCAAAAGTTTGGTGTCAGGGTGCTTCCCATGGGGAACCCAGATACCGGAGCACATTCTCAAGGAATTGGGAAAGTTCACAACCCAGGTCACCAAAATAGTTCAGCTGCCATGGGAAGCCGACCGGACAGAGCAGAAGAGGTTAGCATTACAATAGCCACACCAGAACCTCAGAAACAGAATGAGAGGAATTCAATGATTGAGATGGGGGCCGGGAAAGAAATGAAAACTGTGGCACCCCCCCACAATCCTTCGGACAAAAATCCACCAGGAAAATCTCAAGATGATGGCATGGCAAACAATCCCAAAGAAGAAACCATCAAAGAACCTGCAGCAAAGATGAAAGCACAGGTGGCTGAGGAGTTTGATGGAGCCAAAAAACAAGAAAATACAACCAAGAACCCACATGACAACATGGAAGAAGCCAAAACAGATGCTCAGGATGAGAAAATGGAGGGACAGGATAAGATGAATAATGAAGGAATGATAATCGATGTTCCCGAAGAGGTGTGCATGGCAGCCATGGCAGCTGTGACTAATAGGAAAATGGGTGGATCAAGCCAGTACCATAAAGAGGAGGAAGATGAGGCCACAAAACATAATGGTCGCATCAGATACAGCTCGGGAGGTAGCGGCGATGAAGGCAGTGAGGATGGCGATCGAGTTCTCGGGAACACGCCTGGCAATGGGGGTAAAAGACGTGCTCCAGCCCCACCGCCAGAACTGTCCGAGATGAATCCTGGAGAAGGCGAAGTGGCACCACACACACCTGAAGGCACTGCAGAGGAAGAACCACCACTCTGCATTCCCTTCAGTGAGGAACGCAAGAAAAAAGGTGGGACACGTATAGAATTGGGACTGGATCACATTACGATACATCATCAGCCACAGACAAGTGAGGAAATTATATCGACAAACACTGAAGAGGGGGAGGCTGCCCCTTCAGACTCTATGGGAGTGAAAGAAGAAAAAGAAACTGCAGAAGGTGACAGTTCAATGACCACAGGGGAGGAAAACTCCAGTGATACTGAGGCAGATGATGCACCCAACGCCAAAAGGACTGTCACCACTGTGTCTGGTGGAAAGGCAGCCTCTCTTGGTGACCTGTCACGTCTTGAAGGAGGAGAGGTCCACCGCCCACCGAGGATGAGAACTGGACCCTCCTCAGTCACTGGAGGGGGGGAAGGGGTGATGCTGGAGAGAGCTGTGTCCCTCGATCTTGGGAATGCGGAGGAAGTGGTCACGTGTCCGCCTCCCACCACATCAATAGGCAGTGCCAAGAAACGCAAAGCACCTGCACCCCCAACTCCAGTGTCGCGTGGAAACTCCAATGGTTCAGATGAGATTGATGGGAGTTCCCGGGCAGAAATGGGACTGGATGGAGATGAATATGGAAAGGAGCCTCGCCTCATTGGTGTAGGAGGTACTGATACCTTTGGACGTCGTCTGAAGAAATCATCTGATTGGGGAACGATGGAAGAAGCCCTGCTGGCAGGAGGTTCTCCCTCTTCGTCCTCCACATCTTCATCAACTTCAGCTGGAAGAACAATTCTTCACCTTGGTTCAGTCCCATCATTCATACCAATGTCAACCTCTGATGGAGCACCTCACGATTTTGGTGCTACCTCTTCCGAGGTGTCAACTACAAGGAATGCTGAAGCACCTCAAGGGGGGAGCGAGCTAATGGTGTCAATGCTTAAAAAAATAAACTCACATCCTGAAATTTCTCTCCAGTCCTCCGTGATCACATCCAGTGATACTGATGCTAATACCAACTCAACAGTCACATCGACATCTGAGATGCCAAAAACAAGTGAAGACCAGGCAAATCCCCCAAATTCAGCAGGAGGAAACAGAGTTATAGTGACGACTTCGGCCAGCGTGGAGGAGGCCATCGACTCAACCACATACCCGAGCCAACAGAATAACCGAGGAATCCGTGGTATAGTGCACCTGGAAGCCGCAGACACTGCAAATATGGGTGGTGAAGTTGAAAAAGCTGAACCTAGTGGAGGAGAATCCTTTCACTCTTCCTTTCAAAGAGCCAGGGAATTTTTTGAACGGGAAGACGAAAAACCTGCAGTTACTCCCATGGAGGAGGACAATGATAACGATGATGATGATGAGGTAACCAGTTCACCACCTTCCCTGCCCACTTCTCCAATGCCAATAATGCAACCGAGCTCACCTTTATCACTTCACTCCACCACGACATACATCTCCTCCATTGAGGATATCCCTGTGGTCCCAGGTTTGCTTGATGGTAGAGAATTTGGGGTAACTACCCAGAATACACCAGGAGCACAGCATCATATTACAGAAATCCAAGTGAGATCCATTGATGAAGATGGGAAAAAAGTTGAGACTAGGGAAGTGGTTGTGAGTCAAGATGGCGATGAAGCATTCGGAAGAGTTGGAGACATTATAAGTAGTGCCATAGAGAGAAATTCTCTCAGCAGCAGTGGAGAAAATTATTCTGTAGCACCAATGAAGATATCAAAAGGTGAAGGTGAACTTCAATCCAGCATGTACATAAATGAATCCTTTCCTGCATCAGAAGGGACAAAAGCAATCCATCGAATTGGATATAAACTAACGTCAAGCATGCCAGAGGCCAGTTACCAAGTAAGAAAGCCATCCAATAACCCAACTGACAATGGTGGCATTGAGACTTCTACTCATACAGGATCCATTATGGGCTCCAGCGATCAAGTAATAGAGGATATTGGAAGCATGATGGATGCTATATCTAGTTCTGGAATCATGGGTGACACAGGTAGTCCAATAGTTCAGATACGAATGCGTGAAGGGCCATCTGGCTGGATTCCATACCGACACAGACACAGCCAGGGAGAAGAAAGAGGAGATGTGAAGAAGGAGATTTTAGAGGGAAGCAATGAACCACCCAAAGTTCCCAAAAAAAAGCCACCCGTACCTCCAAGGAAAGATGCAAGTAGTTCACCATCTTCGGAATCTCCCAATCGATCTGACCCAAGCATAGGTGGTAGCTCTTTCTCATCAAGTGTGAAAACAGTGGTCGAAGTCCCTATGTCTTTCACCAAAAGATTAGTTCAAGTTCGCGAAACAAGGAGTGATGATGGATTCGAGGGGATGGATCAACCAATGCACAGGATATCAGAAAGGGAGGTGATACAGATCACACCCCAGGAATTGGACAAGGTCATGATGTCACATTCCCAGTTCCTGTCTCATAAAAGAGGTGAACCATCACCATCAAAATCTGAACAGTGGCTCCCAGGAACGACACCCATCCGAAGTGTTGTACACAGGATAGTGGAACACTTGGTAACAGACGAAGATGGGACCAGAAAGATAATAACGGAGACTTCAGTGGGAGATGGGAGTGAAACTATGACAGAGGTAAATGAATCTGAGAGTGGTGGTACTTCCACGCCACCCAATGGCATAGTTGCGACGGTACCAGAGGGGAATGCCCTGGATGCAGCATCTGAGTTACACAAACAAAATATGTCCGTTACTCACATCTTGGTCGACCCAGAATTTGCTAGTAACTTAGGAAGGTCAAGTGATGGTGTGACAAAAACTATTAACGTAGCCAATCTTCAGTTATCTGGCATTGAGGGAAAACCCTCTATTCCATCGAGTGGTCTGCAAACATAAACAGTCATGACTTTTTTGCATAAAAGAAAGTTTACATTGCCTTGTTTTAAGTGGTGCTGGCCTGTAATGACTATTTAAAATTAATTGGCACAAAGCAATTGATGTTCTTGGCTCAATCCTCTCCTCTTGTTTTGCTCAATGTGCAATATTATAGTACATACATTCAACCATGACCATTTTTGTGCTTAATTTAATAATGCATATGTGCATCATGCAATATATATTTTACACACATCTGTAGTAGTATTTAAAGATACACAGGCTTGTGTGTAATTTTTCCAAGATCTGATTTATGTGGTTGGTAATGAATGTTTATCATTGGTAAACAAAAAGTGGATTTTCCAGGAATCACTTACAAGATGGTTAAAGGATAAAATAATTGGTTTTAAATGAATTTTTAAGTGAAAATATATGTTCAACAATTCCAGAGTTGAAAGACTCAAACATTTAAGGCATTCATACCAGTTTTCTTTAAACAATTAAAAAATTTCATTATAACAAGCTAATGAAATAAAACTGAATATGAATGCCTTTATTAAAATGTATGCCCAAGACCATAATGAAATCAACTTATTTTGCTTGATATAACATCATCATTATCATCATAATTACTAGCAGAATGCCAAAAATGACATTAAAAACTTTTCTGTGCAATTATAAGTAGTAAATACATCATTAAATGTGCCATTTTTTTGGGTATTATAATACCTCCTTTTGTGTCTTATGGAAAGAACTTAATATTACCCAATCACTGGAAATGGTCATAGGTCTTATCAGTGGTGATAAATTAGAATTACTAGTTTTAACCATCAAGGTGTACTTAACAATGGTATTGGATTATTGTATACTTGTACAAATTCTAATAAGTATATTTTTATACTATGGGTGTGTATTACGCAAGATTTGTATAAAGACTTTGTGTATCATTGAACTCACTTGTGATTTAATGACAAATTTTATGTATTGCTCAAAATACTTTAGTAATATTCACTGTAAATAATTATTTCCAAATAGTTAATGGAAATGCATACTGCGACAGCATATTTTTATGCAAATTATTATATGACAATCATGCATGATATTGATTGAT
The DNA here is from genome assembly GCA_037158775.1 of Hetaerina titia. Taxonomy (NCBI): domain Eukaryota; kingdom Metazoa; phylum Arthropoda; class Insecta; order Odonata; family Calopterygidae; genus Hetaerina; species Hetaerina titia. The sequence continues at coordinate 38,323,982 of CM073777.1, forward strand.
ATGCTGAAAATTTAACAAACACTTTCATTTGACTTGTCAATGCATATTTTAAAAAATCTTGGTACAAAATCAAAAGATGTTTTTCATATTTGTTTGGGTCTATTTTTGCATAACTTTTTGCCTACTTCATATTCACTCCATGGTACACAGACCAATATAATTATTATGTCTCTTATAGATTATTCTCCACCCAAATATTTTCTTTTAAACATATAATCTTCATATTTTTGCAAAAACATTCATTAGTTATAAAAATGTTTGATCCCGTCCACTAAAATATTGGTTTAAGTACAAATTGTATTTATTTTCAATCAAGTAACTGTATGACTGCATGTATTGTTGAATGTCCATATCTTTTTATTTTTATAATTTGATTATTTGAATATACACCAAAAATAAAAGACAATATTACTTATAATGTCTTATGACTAATTATTTAAGCCTTGAAAAGGCAACACATTCATGTCCCACATTAGATTTTTATGCAAAAGTCACTTTGGACAAATTCTTAATTTTGAGGGAGACTCTGTGTATAGCAATTATTGTATGGTGACCAACCAACAAAACTGAAGTCAAAGTGTTTCCTATAGTAACAACTTACTTCTTCTTACTTCCAAGTTGACAATTTGAATAGGTGCACAATGGGAGGAGGGAGGAAGTAGGTGTGGTGAAGCAATATCATCTTGAAGTTGATGATTGAGTCATTCATCAAAACAATGCTTGGAAAGCACCAGAAATTTCTTCACTCACTTCACAAATGTACGAAATTAACAAGGGCACTTCTTTGACATCTAATCTTTAATTTGTGTACATATGTCTATTTAAAAAAAAATCAAAATATCAAATAATAATAATACCAATTGTGATTTGGTGAATCTCATTTATTTAAGCCATCACAAAAATATGCAACAATGTAATTTCCAACACATATTGATTTAACTTTTTTATACATATCAATATTTTATGTATCACATTTTATATATATATACTGAAAATACACTTAGTGAAGTTGTCTCACAATGCTTTTCTTCCCAGTAACAAAAAATATTTAAATTTGACTGTTATGTCCGTCTCCTCAGGTTTCATATTGCTTCCTGTGGTAGCCAACAACCTGTAAATGGAACATGAAGATCACTCAAAGCAAAACAGAACTATTTGATTAACCCAATATTTTTTACTTGTCATAAGTGATGGTAGATCCCATTTGGTACAAAGCCCTAGGGTAGGTTACATTCCCAAATCAGTTTACAGGAGCCAGTATACTTCCTTGTGCCAGTGGCAGTTTTCCAGAAAGTTCTTGAAGTCAGCAAATGAGAAATAAGAGTTTTAGGCAGGGATCATCCAGAGGAATTACCAAGATTTGAACCCAGGTTTCTATGGTCAGTGACCAAATGCTTTACCCACTGGCCTAATATGGCACCTTTCACATATAAATTACAGTAGAATTAAGAATTTCATGTAAATGTAATATGATCCAATAGAACCCATAAAAGGGAAACAATAATGACCATGGCAATGCCTATAACTAAAACTAGCATGCATCATAGTGTTGTTGACTTCAGGGTAGTGTTGGTCAAGACTGCTTATTTAACATAAAAGAGCATCTGGTCTCACTGATCCTAACTCACTGAATTTCCAATGGTAAAAGAAGAACCATAAATTGATGATAATAATACATGCAATAATACTTATTTGCTTCTCAGATGAAAGCTTTGGCATAAAGTAGGTCACAGTTAAAACAATTTACAATACAAAAAATTAAAAATAAATCCTAATAAAAAGCATATGCAAAGTTTATAATACAATTGGAAAATATACCAGAGCTTGGTTAGACAAAATAGACTTTTGGGCCATAGAAATGTTTTTCCAGGAGGTAAGGCTCTCAGTCTACTTTAAAGATGTTGGCTGTAGAAGATTTCAAAGAAAATGGAAATTTATTATAAAGTTTCAATGCCACATTAAATAATAGTAGTACTTAGTAGTAAGGTTGTCAGCCTGTAATCTTCTCTATGAACATTACCTTGCCTTCACACTGAATGATGATAACCAGAGTTGGAACTACTACATGGACTCCACTAGTAATTAAAGTAACATGGGTGACATTAAATAAGTGTTGGCATTTATTGAAGTCAAAAATTCTGTAAGCCAAAATGTCATCTGTAATTCAAGGAAACCACTGGTGTCATCATCTGAATGGAGAGATTAAAAATAAATGATACAGGATATGCAAAAATTACCTTTAGGATGTCATTCAGCAATTTTTCATAAGCATCAATTTTCAGGCAGGGCAAAAATTACAACATAATAAGTTTTAGGGTCAATACAAAGTAAATAAGAACCTTGCAGAAACCTTGAAGAAATTTTGCATAATAATAATGTGAGCTGCCACACTGAAGAACACATTAACAAATTTTCTGGATCGTATGGCTTTAACCCTTTCAGTGTTTTGAATGCACCTAGTATGTTTGCCTGGTAGGCTGGTGTGAACATACCTTTTCACCCTCTCGTGGTGTGCAATCATACTTTGAAATTAAATAAATATTTTATTAATACATGGTAATCTACCGGTTAAGGTAGGTTTTAGATGGACTCAACTAACAAATAAATATTTTGCGACTCCTAACAAAACACAACCCAGCAACCTACTCTACAATAGGCCCCTCTTCATCCCTATATACTTCCTATCTTCATCCCATCCAACATCCCTATATTGTTCCTGCCCTTTCCTCTTTGTCTAACTTTCTCCCCTCTATTACAGTCTTCAACATCCCACTGTCGATCAATATGCCTTCATCCATTTTTAGTGCCTCGATTGGATTTCTCACAACAAACCCCTCTCCTTGCCCACCATATCTAGTTTCATTTAATGGATGGCTAAGATTGTATCAGTGTACCATTGTATATTATTATTAGGTAATCTACCGGTTAAGGTAGGTTTTTGGATGGACACAACTATCAAATAAACATTTTGTAACTCCAAACAAAACCTAATCCAGCAACCCAATCTACAGCAGGTCCCTCTTCATCTCTGTGTACTTCTTTCCTCCCATTATCCCGTCCAACATCCCTATCCTGTTCCTGCCCTTTCCTCGCTTGCCCAACATTCTCCCCTCTATTACCTTCTTCAACATTCCACTACCACTCAATACATCTTTCATCCATTTTTTCCTGCCTCCATAGGATTTCTCTCAATAAACCCCTCTCCTCACCCACCATCTCCAGTACTTCTCCATTTGTTTTCCTTTCGGTCCATTTCACCTCCATTTTTCTCCACAACCACATTTCAAAATCCTCCAATCTACGTCTATCCTCCTGCTTCAGTGACCACGTTTCTGCGCCGTACATAGCTACGCTCCATATCCGAGTTTTTACGAATCTTGTCTTAACAACCCTACTCAACGTCCCCGTCATCAACTCCCTCCTCCTTAAGAATTCCTCCTTGCCTAGCACAATTCTTCTACTTACGTCCCTACTACTTTGATCGTATTGGTCCAAAACACTTCCCAGATATGTAAACTGCCCTACCTACTCTATTTTTTCCCCTCCTATTTTAATGTTTAGCTTTACCTTTTTCTTTCTGGAAAATCGCAAATTCTTTGTTTTATTAATATTGATTCTTATCCCATATCTATCGCACTGAACCTCCAATTCACTAAAGCAATGCTTGCAATCCCTTGGCTGACTGAGCAACTAATGCTTGGTCATCAGCAAACCTAACCGATTTTACGAATTCCCCTCTGACTTTCATTCCTATCTCCAGTTCATCCCATGCCTCTTTAATCATTTCCTCCACAAACACGTTGAACAGCACCGGTGACAATGGGCAACCCTGCCTTACGCCTCTTCCTAACACTGCTCATCCGGACTATCCTTCCCCACTTGCACCTGAGCAGTCTGAGACATGTACAGGTTGCGGATCAGTCTCCTGTCCCTCCAATCCATTCCTATTTTCTGCAATAAACGCATTAATTTTTCCCAATTCACTCTATCAAACGCTTTTTCGAAATCTACAAAACAGGCAAAAAGTCCTGATTGTATTCTATATTCCTCTCGATTAGTGATCTCATTACTGCAATGGCATCACGCGTACCTCTTCCTTTCCTAAACCCAACCTGATAATCCCCTAAGCAATCATTTGCCTTACTCTCTATCCTTTTGTTGATGATCCTGAGAATAACTTTAGCTGCATGGGATATCAAACTTACTGTCCTGTAATCGTCACATGATGTAGCCTTTACCTTTTTCGGAATAGGAACTAACACTGATTTCACAAAATCTTCCGGCCAGATTCCTTCCTCATAGATACTACGAATCAGTCCATATGGAGTCTTTTTCCCACATTTTCCTAAACATTTCCACAGTTCCATAGGAATGGTGTCTACCCCCATGGCCTTATTTGCTTTAATCTCCTTTAATGCTCTTTCCATTTCATCGTCGAGTATGCCTGGACCTAAGCTATCTTCTTCTACGTCATGTTCCTTTTCTATGTCTAACCTTGTCGGCCTAAGTTCTCTACCATATAGTGTTTCTATATATTTCTTCCATCTCTCTTGGATCTTTCCTGTGTCAACTATTATCTTACCTTACTTATCTTTAACTGTTAGCACATCTTGCCTTCTTACTTCCCGATAATAACTTAACCTTGCTGTATAGCGCACCAATTTCACCCTTCCTCTGTAAACTTTCCATATCCTCGGATTGCGTTTTTCACCATCCTTCTTTTGCCTTATTTGGGGCCCTTCTCATTTTGCCTAACTCTGTGCTTACATTCTTCCATCTTCTTCTCTCATCCATCTTTGGAATCATCTCATCCGTTACCCATAGTTTCCTTATCCTTTTCCAGTTAACGGTTCCTATAGTGTCTTTTGCGGCTTTCGAAATCACTGTCTTGATACATTCCCATTTTTCTTCGATAGTACTCAGTTCTTTACCGTCATCCATCATTTTCTCTACAGCCTGCTGATACCCTTTCCTCGTTAATCCATTTAATGCTTCTACATTCCATTTTCTAACCTGCCGCACATGCCGTATCTTCTTGAAATGGACGTTACATTTCATAACAACTAAATTGTGGTCAGAGTCCACATCCGCTCCTGGAAAACTGTGCGAATTTATCACACTGTTCCTAAACCTATGCCTAACCATAATATAATCTAACTGATACCTTTCTGAGTCACCTGGAATTTTCCATGTATACCTATGCCTTTTGTGGTGTCTAAACCATGTGTTGGTGATGACTAACCCCTGTCTCCTGCAGAATTCAATTGCTTTCTCCCCGCGTTCATTCCTCGTGCCTAACCCATAGTCCCCCACCTCACCACCATCTCTTCCTTCGCCTACCGTGGCATTCCAATCCCCCATCACTATCAAATTGTTCCTTGCAGGAACACACGTGATTATATCCTCTAACTCATTGTACATCCTATCGACTTCATCCTCCTTGTGGTTGCTCGGTGGCATGTATACCTGAACAATGACCATGTTCGTTGGCTCTGCTTTGATCTCTACGAATAAGATTCTATCAGTTGCTTACTCTATATTGACTATGCTTCTTCCTACCCCTTTATTTAATATTACGGCAACCCCTCGTTGGCTCTCGTCCCCACCGCTGTATATTATTCTATAATTATCACTCCAGTAATCCCCGCTATCCTTCCATCTCACCTCGCATTGACCTAAAACATCTATATTACCTCTTTCCATCTCTCGCTTAATATTCTCTAATTTGCCTGTCCTCAACATTGTCCTGACGTTCTATGTTCCTATTCTAACTACTCTCGTCTTCTTCTGCATCTTCTGTACCATTTTATAGTCTCCATATATCCAAACTTTACCTTAAAAGGTAGAATACTAATAATAATAATCTTCAGTTATATCCTACATGCTACAGAATCATTCAGGATACCTCACCTCTCAGTGTGGGTGGACCCCTCCTAGTGTGGGCTAGTAGGGCATCATGTATCCTGGATACTTCACTATCATGCCAATCCAAGCCCACAAGAACATGGGTTATGGCGACATGAGTTTTTAATGAAATTATGTTTTGAACAAATGACAGCAATTTCTCCTACTACCAAATACTCCACAGCTTCAGCGAAGCTTTTTACCTAGATTAATAATGTGTTTTCTAATTGTTTCAACCTTAATCTTCAAGACATCATTTTTCATTAAAGTAATGATACATATAAAATATCCCAAGGTGCTAAATAGTTATAAATGTATCTACTCTTATTCACATTAAATATGTAGCTATACAATTCCCTTTCAGGAATAATTTGATGCAATACATACAATTAATAACTGTATATTTTATGTGATCCACAGATCATTGGAAAATTTCTCAGAGACAACTACCCATACATGCCAAAATTCAAAACAAAATGCTAAAATTGAAAGGAAACTCACTCGTTCTCAAATTCCTTCAAAATTCTGCCTGCTTTTTCATCTCCATTCTCCCTCAAATAATATTGGAAGGCTGACCAGCTACTAACATAGCCAATCAAATCAGCAAGTGTTCCTTTTTGTTCCACATACACTGAATCATCCCTGTTAAAAGTAAGGAGTGCAATAAAATACATTAAAGTTATTTAATATTATAACTATTTATTACAAAACTGATAGTTATTTTATATTTACAGCAGTTAAACCATGGTGCCCACCCTCCATTAAACCAACAACTCCCAAATAAATCATCTTATCTTATTTACATATAATATTGTAAAAAAAATGACATAATTTTAAGGAATTGCCACATGAATACTAATTATATTAAACATATTAAGCAATCATTTCATTATATATATATATATATATATAAATAAATTAATAAAAGAACCACTTTACTTGAGCAAATATGGTCATATTTACCTTATTTTGAAGCCCCCTCCCAAAACTTTATTTGTGGCATTTGAATGACCCCTATGGGCACACCTGATTTAACTAATATTACACAAATTCAGTTCATACAGAGCAAATACTTTTCTACCTTGCCAAAAAAAACATACATAAACAGTACATTGAAATTGATTTCAATGAAATAAAAGGCATTTTTATCATTACTTGAAAGTTGACAGCTTAATTCAGCTCTTGGTTGAGTAACTAAGCTCAAGGATGAGTAACAAGATTGTAAATTTAAGTTTATTTAGTTACTTATTTAACGGGAATAACTTATTTTACAAGAATAACAAAGAGAGGCGAAAAACATATATTGGTTCCACAATTATAAAAAACATTTACAAACAGGTACAAATTACAAAAATTACATACTCATTATTGGTAATTAAAATATAATTTAAAATTAATGAAGAATTTTGATTTGCAATACATGAAAGGCATTTTCAGATTGTATACAGGTACGTAAACATACCTAGTTAGTTTAATTAATGTAGACAAAATATCAATATTAAATATTATTCTAATTAAAAAATGGAAACAGAATATTAGAAATATAGTATTTTTTGCAAGCCAGATGATGGCACAAAATGACAATTGTAGGTAGTAGTTATTAACTAGACCTTGTGGCATCGATTATGAAAATTTTCTCAATGGGCATTAGGAACAAATTATTGACATGTACAGACATCCACATAGCAATAATTAGCATTCTAAAAATCTTCGGATATTTTTTCTTAACATTTTTTTAATGGATCCTGATGAGATCGAAAGTAGGTCAATATAATCTGGCTTATTGACAAGTAGTAAGTGTTTTGTGCATGAAATCTAACTTCAAAGAGTACTTCTTACCTTGTGTTGTGTGAAGGTACTCAGAAAAATATTGCCCTTAGGAGTTATATGGAATCAATCTTGTTATGCAGTAATTTATAAGGAAAAGTTATGTTATTAATTTTTCTCTATTTAGGCAAGGAGGAAGATTTAGTAGAGGTAACATTTCATGATAACTATAAAGATCTTTGTGAAGATTGAATTGAATGCAATTCTGCCCACAAATTTTCTTTGAACATATTCCATTGTATGAATATGGAGTTTGTAGTAAGGTAACCAAACAGTAGTATTCACAGAGTGATTTAACTAATGAGATTAGCAGAACTTTATACATTAAGTTTGATGATCTGTTCCACTGGTTAGAATTCATCTTTTTAACCGAATATCCCAAAATTTGTCATGACTTTATTAATAAGGCAATTACAACTAAGGCAGATAAATTCTAACACTAGAAAAAGATATCAAGGAGGGTATGTTTCAATCACCAGGAATATGACTAGCGGAATCATTAAAAACAGTTAGGAACAGTAAGCAAATAATCTAGAAAATGTTCTAATTCAAATGCTCTTCCTAATCAATCGAAAATGTCATTCTGACTAGCTTACACAACATAGACAATCATATTTCCCAGATTGCACCTTCATCTTACACAATGCACTTAGCAAGTTGCCATTTGTCCAAAATTGTCAAAGACTGGAATAATTTTTTTCCATAAAAGATCTTGAAAATAGATTACAGTTGAGATATTTGTCAATGAATTACCATTTGTACATAAATGCATGCATAGGACTCCAGTGGTCAGAGACAACTATCTTATAATGAACCCTGATAGATTTAAATGAAGTCCTGGACTCTCAGGGACTAGGCACAGCTACAATTCTATGCCCTGCTTAGCAACCTGCTTTATAATTTTTCAATTCCCCACACCTCTTTTCCCTTCATACAGTCCAAATACTTTGCCCTACCTTTCATGCTTACCACCTTCACCCTTCAACACCATCTTTACCACCCCACTATTTCTTCTTCCCAACAACCTTCTCTCCCCCTTTGCCATGCCTAGTGTGTTTTCTTTGGTTGTCCTTGCCATTCATTTCTGTTATTTATTCTTCTTTGCAGCCAAATCTCAAAATTTTCCCATTTACATTGATTCTGTTCTCCCAAAGGCCAATTTGCAGAACCACATATCACTGCCTTACATAAAAGTTTTCATCAGCCTTTTATTTATGCCTTTACTCAAAATATTCATTTACCTGATGCAATTCTTTCCTTTATACTACTCTGCTCTTTATACTTCCACTACTCTGTACATCTTCAATAAAAACACTTCCAGAAGTGAGTTGTTCTCTGCACTCTAATATATGCCTTAAAACCATAATGTTTACCTTAAGGTTCTTATTTCTTGAGAACCTCATCACCTTCATTTTCTTATCATTGTATTTCCATGTCTCATAGCCATAGAAAAGTAGACTCCAAACTTGATTCAAATTCAAGTGAATATTCAATCCATGTTGCAACTGATTGAAATGTCTTCACATCTCTTCTTGTAAATTTCAATTATGTACTGAATCATTACATATAGATCAGCCTTCACCATTAAACTTTGAACACTGAAATAGAATTTTAGCATAATCATACCATCAAAAGGCATGTATCTTCACAGGATAGCTATGTAAGCCATGTAGAAAATGTAATTAAGGAATAAATTATTTAGCATCACTGGCTCTGAGTGTAATAAAAAAAACCATAAACAATGTAATCAACCCTAAGGTCGGTTAATTAGGTGATGGTAGAGCTCACCCGTGTACCAAGCCCGACGGCGTGTGTGAATATTCACACATCAGGGTAGGGGGGCCAGTTCCTTTCTCTGTACTGGTTATGGTTTCCCAGGAAGATTTGGTTCCCGAAAATTCAACTAGCTTGGGTGGAGCTGCAGGTACCCAAAGTGCCTTAACCGGGAATCGAACCCGGGACCCTCCGGTCAGTAGTCCAACGCTCTACCCACTAGACCACCGCGACCCGCTCTGAGTGTAATATGTACTTAATAATAATAGATTATGCTCTTCTAACTTAATCGGCCAATTGATTCCTGGTCAACAGTCTCATATTTGAAAACTTAAACCTACTTCCACACTCTTGTCATACTTATCAGTAAACAAAATATCTGTTGTGTTCTCACTATTTGGAGAGGGACTTCATATGCTTCATTGTCACAGACATACTTGACACATGACTCATGGAACATAAGTATGTTTAATATACATGATAACCAATGAATCAATCTGAAGTTTGGTTCGATAGGCAAGGGTAGAGCTCACCTAATACTAAGGAGGCAAGTAAAAGTCACACATTATGATGGCAGAAAGGCCAGTTCCTTTCTCTGTGCTGCCTAAGGCTTCCTACAAAGATCTGGAGCCAGAAAAACCACAGATCTTGGGTGAAGTTGCAGGTACCTTCAGGCATCACTTGGAATCAAACCCTAGCCCTTTAGTCAGTAGCCCAGCACTCAAAACCACTGGAATACCATACCCTTTATGCATACAGTTGAACACAATTATGAAGATTGTGGGCAATACGGGCTGTTCAAAAAGAGTGATCATGAATTTTTTGTATAATTTTTACAAATATTTCACTTTGTAATACTATTAGCTTAATGTGCAATGTTGGGGCTCCTTTTGACTACTGCGTGGCATCGTAAGCTACGGTTAAAAAGTTGAAAGATGCTTAGTTCACTTACAACAATGTAACATGAGACAAGCAAAACCCTGCACTGAAATTTTGATTTTGCCTAAAGAAAATCATCAGCCAAGGCTTATGTGATTTTACAAGAGGATGCATTCAACATAGGATCTGTTCTTCCCTGTAGCATTGATATAAGTCAGATTGGAATGTTTCGTGAGGAGAAACAATCAAATTCAAAGGAAGGTGTACCTGGAGCTTAAAGGTCCTCCTTTATTGGCAGTGAACATTAACACAATCACTGCCATTGAGAGAAGATCGCCAAATAATGTTAAGAGCACTCAAATAAAATTGAGTGAAAAGATGCATAGTTTTTTACTTCAGTGATAATGGATTTTCACAAAGTTAAGCCTGAAAACAGCGAATATAGCTCACAGCACTATCAAAAATATTATAAAATTTCACTTGGTTACTCACATGCTGGTGACAAAAACCAATCAATACATGTTTATGTACATTGGATTCAGTTAGACCCACTATGAAATCCAGAATCATCTTTATAGAAAGGCTTTTTCAATATCAGAAGCAGGTGAAGGCCATCTGAACACATTTCAACATAGATCAGCAACCACTGATTCAATACTAGAGTCAAATAAAAGAAACTTAACACCACATATACACTGAACAAGACTACTCATATTGGGCATCCCTCGTAGCTTGAAATTACATATGACAATACTGATTTTACTATTACAATATATTCCTGCTGTTAAAGTTAAATAAAATATGATTTCTAAAACTGACATAGTTTACATTCTAAATTATGCCAGAAATAATGTGAAAATAATGATTAGTGAAAATATTGGGAGACTGAAGTAATCTCTTGATAGATAAGAAAGAAGAAAGTGAAACCAAATAGAAGAGCACATGCATATCTTTAAAGATGACTATTCACAGGCAACAAAAAAAGCAACGAAATAAATAAATTGTAAAATATGAGCAGTGCACTTCACCATAAGCACTATTAACAGATATAATTAGAAAAAAATTAACCTTTTAGTATCTTCAAGAGGGATTTTTATGCTACTATACTCCTCATCTACGAATTTTCTTTCAGGAGGCCAAAAGTTGACAAATTCACCTTCATAGAACTGTGAAATTAAAATAAATTTTAGAATACATAGGTTCTATGTACCTATCACAAAAACAATATTTTATACAAGTAAAAATTTTTGCATGGCGTTTTCATTGTCACTACTAGTCAACAAGACTGACAGGTCTTAAAAACTATAGCAAAATGCCATGGTCTTCTAAGGAGCTTAGCTTATGTAATTTTACTCATTTGAAAGGAGCACTGCTTATAAATAATTTCCATTACACTGGGTCATTCAAAAGATGTACATACAGTATACCTCCAACTGGTCCAAAATGCTGATACTTTCCCATTCTCCTATCGCAATGATTCAATAATCCCTGTTCCATTACAAGCTTTGAAATCCTGTTCAGTATCCCTTGACCCACTTTTTCAGCCTTCTTTGAATACATATACATTTCAACATTTGCAGAAGAAATCTAATTTTGTCCTTGGGTTATGAATAAGTGATTACAAAATTTTGAAATAATTTTTCTCATTCCACAAATATCTTGTTTTATATCCCTTTACTTCCTTTTACAACAACAGTAGCATTTCATTTTATTCTACTACTCATTTTTTGTTATCTTTCCTTCATCAAATAAGAAGAACCAAGACAGAACAAAGAAAACTATCTGATTACTCAAAAACTAAAGACCTAACAAGAAATATTTATATTGAATAAACAGTTTAATTTGTAATATAAATTACCACTGCTCACACTCTAGCTGAAATTTCATAAAGGAATAAAAATCATTAAAAAATAAACTAATAAAAATAGCCAGGGGTGATTGATGATACCAATCTTTTCAAAATATTTGCAATGTGTATGAAAAAATAATGTAATAATTGCTGATATATCATGTAAATTTTTATTTCAGAAGCCATTACTCTTAATACGTAATACTGTTGAAGATTGAGCCTCCATATAATCTAAATATGTTTATATCTAGGAGAGAAAAGATGCCTTCCCATTTGTTGTAACCCTTCAATTTTGCACTATGAGTCTTCATAGAGAGGACATTTTCAATTTTGAAGTAACCTATAAATGCATGGAACTAAGTGATATCCTGATAGCTCATCTAGAAAATAGGTAATTACATTCAGCCGGGTGAAATACATTAGGGTTACATTTTTAGTGCACATTACGGGTTAAGCAAGTCTTTTTAAGGAATAGGCGTAATGCCTGGAGCCTTTAATGGGATATCTTGAGCATTTGGTCACAAGAAAACAATGAAATTTTTCCCATTACTGAGTCACAAAAATATGGTCATCTGATAAAAATAAGAACACAAAAACATTAAAAATAGGTGACAGCATTATCAAGTTTGCAGACAATATACAACATTTGGAAAGTGTTGTCAAAATTACCAATTTTTGCTTTTTTTGGTTCATATCATGTTAATTGTTGGAAATCCAGGGGGACATCACAAATATTACAGATACATCATGCAAATCAATATTTGTGGAATATGGTCAGGATTTAGGTATTAGTTCTCACATTGACCAAATCATGCAAATTTTGATTTGAAGGCTTAATTAAAGTACTGGAGGTTCATGCAATCATGATAGTGGTGAGGTTATATACTGTTCCTGGGGAGGTGGAAGAGAAGGAAAAAAAAATGAGGAGGAAAGGGAAAAAATAAAGAAGAAAGTAAACATTTATCCCATCACTATTCCTGCATTATACCGTCTTGAAGGATAAGTAACCTCAAACTTCCTAGAAATGCCAAATCTCAACTTTGAATTAATTGATGTACTGTACAATAAAAAACTTGACATATCAGCTGAAAGTTAAATTTATGCCACAAAGAACAGACTTTGTGATGAAAAATGCCAACTTGCCCCCTTCCTCTCCACAACTCACAGTTTACCCCTTTTTTGAAACTATATACACCTTGTACCTTTCCTCCAACTTAGCATTTCCATGTATTTGATGATGTTGCATCGTGACAACAACCATAGCACAAAAAATTTAAAGCACTGTGAAATACCAAGTGAGCTTGCTTTTATTTATCCTACTAATAGTAATAGTCTTAACCTACAACTTTGCACTGGCATTTATGTCCAAGCATAAGACGAAGAGTGTAATCTAATGAATGTCAGAGAGATTAAACATCACATATATGTCTGTACTGTAATCATCTCTTCAATGTTATGAAGTACACAGTAAAGATGTTGGAAAGGAGAGGGCTTTATTGTCGTTGAGGGTTAAAGGATGACGGATAGATAGATAGTCATCTTTATTTTGGTGGGAGATTGAGACTATGGAGTGGGGGGGAGAGGTATGTGCCAAGGCTTGTGTTGAGGGACACTTTTGGGAGATGAGAATTGGATCAACCCATAGGTCTAGGTACATTGAACAACAACAAGTGGTTGGCAGTAGAAGACATGCAGCTTAAAATTACTGGTGTAATTTTCTCAAAAAAATGCAAAAATTTTTTATACACACAAGGATAAGAGTGCCACGCAAACCCAGATACCACACACAGCCATAGATGATCTAACCTGCGGGATGCTCTGATGTATTTGGCCAATGTGGCTCGTCTTCTCCTCCTGGCTATGCGTGCCATGAAACACACTGTTCATATTCTTTATGAGATTGTGTGATTACTTTTCCTATAGTCCTTTCGTCTTGTGTTGTCTATTCTTGGAAGGTGAAACAGCTCCCTAACACCGAATCGGTGCACTTGGTTGCATAACCCCCTGCAGATTTCAGTGTAAATTATATTTCCTTGATAGCTCCAGTGGTTAGAGCATCCAGTCAAAAGATTTGTGGTTCAAGTCCTGGTTGAGGAAATATTCTTACACTAGTGATCTGCCCGATTCTGCCTTCGTCACCTCTCCTGTGTTCGTCTTTTATATGTATTCCTATACCATTTCCTTATATCTATTTCCACATATATGAAAAAAAAAATATATATATATATATATAAATACAGGTATATATCTTTATAAATATATATTTATTTAGTGATGTTAGTCAAGTCACTGCACTAAATTATAACCTCAATATTTACAGAACCTCATCAAGTTATATAATTGATATTTTTTTTTCAGGTTTTGAGAAGAAATCCCAGAATATGGAATGGTACATAAGGAAAATCCAGATTTAGTGTACCAGTTTGCAGGAAATACCAGTCAAAAGTTTCTGATTTCAGGAATTCCACTGGAGGTTGAGTTGGTCAAGTTAGAAGTAGTTGATCACCTATAGTTATATTTTTGCATCTGGTAGAAGAAAAAGTAACTTTTGGAGACGTTCTTTATTATATATTTTGTTGTTACCAAAACATGCTTTAACGTAAACTAATGCTTTTACAACCTCCTCTTTTAAAAATCAATGTGCTGAGAATATTTCAAGCAAATACCCAGGAAAAATTGTAAAAAAAGAAGCAATTATACATTTTCTAAACATTGTTTCAAGATATTTTAAATTCTGTTAAGAACACCAGAATGACACCAGCTGACCATTAACAACCTAAGTAAGGAGTAAGCATTTGTTGAGATTTTCAAAAGACAAAAATCTATAGATTTCATTTACTTCATCACACATACAGATGACTTTGGGATGGGAGGCGATCAGCAGGAACTTTAAAGTCTTTCAAGCTGAATGGATTTCCTTCATGAACAAACAAACACTTACCCTCTTATAATAAGAGCTATTAGGTACCATGTAAATTAAAACCTATTTTAAATGCTATCTCTTAGAACATAGACAGCCTAGGTCTTCCTCTAGTTCCTGGAAATTTCTCATGAAAAATAAAAAGGTCAGCCCCAATTCATCTTATAATGCATACTAATGAGCAGTTATTTCTTCTTCTTTTATTCTGGCTACAACTGCTTGATAGTTGAAGACAAAATTTCCAAGATGAAAGGACCAAAGACACCCTTTGTCCAAAAAGATCACCATTCTTCAACTGCATGCATATTAGGTTCAATACATTACACAGTTCTTTTGTGGGATACCCAACCTTTGACTTCATCAAGTTTGAATAATACTATGGAACAAATGCAACTATAGAGGTGGATCTTGAGGTTTAGGTTCATAAAAGTTAAGGGAAAACAGAATACTAAGAGAACGTTAATAGCCTCTCCTGTAATTATTCATCCCATTGATGAAAAATTGATGACATGAACGCAGAAAATAATAATTTTTAGCACTACACATTATAGCATAAAATAGCTAAGCAGTTAGGCTCGAGGGAAAGCATAATTGTATTAGAGGTAATCCACAAATGGTTAGAATGTAAATCAACATCAAAATTTAAATTAATTTAAAATGGACTAATGGGTCTTATTATTTTGTATCTGCTTTTATAGATTAATCACGCATATAAATGTATTTTTTACTTGATACCTCACTCATTTCAAAAGACTGCTTTTAATGTATTAAATAGCTAAACTTGAAATTAATATAGCATTAAACTTTGAATTCTCTCACTAAATAGCACATTTATATGAGTGGTAAAAGTTGATGAGTTCAACTGTGGACTCGTACCATCAGGTGGACATTTTGCCCAGCAGATGGCAATGTCTCGGCACTTTTCATTTCAGGCATTCTTGAAACGCCAAACTGACAGGAAAGAAGATAGAAATACCCTTAACTTAAAAAAAATACAAACCAATAATTCTAAGACAAGACTAAGTAAATAAAAGTTAATTTAAAATCAAAAGAGAAATGGAAAAAAGACATATGGATATGTTAAGTTTGTGTGTGGTGAGACGGAGAGTGTGCAGGGACTACAAGAGCTAGTTGCATGCGCGTATATCATTATCTACAGCAGGGAAGATGAGAGAATATGATATAGCTGTAGTATTGGCTAGGACACTGGGGTAAAAGGAAGTGATGGATGCAATTTAATTGAAAATTTAAAAGTAGACACAATGGAAGTACAAGTATCAGAGGTGTACTTGCACACCAGTCATCACCAGGAGGAAGAAGTAGACAGCAAATATGATCTACTATGCAAATATGACGAAAAATGCAACAAATACCATCCAACAGCCACCGAATTCACCTGATTTGGCTCCCTGTGACTTCTTTCTGTTCAATCAAGTTAAAAAACCATTACGGGGAACGCGTTTTAGCAGCCGAGAGGAAGTAATGGAAAAATCGCAGGAAGCACTGATGGACATACCGAAAACCGAATATAAAAAATGTTTCGAGGATTGGATCAAGCGCTGGCATAAGTGTGTTGCAATCGATGAGGATTACTTTGAAGGGGACAATATAGATTTAGATGAATAAACTTGTATTTTTAATTTTCTGAATAAATTCCGGGAACTTTTTGATCAAGGTAGTATTCAAACAAAACATCTAATAGTCATGGGAATTTGGAATGAAGTGGTGGGAGAAGTGAGAGATGGCACTGAGATAGGTAAGTATGGTTTAGGAACAACAAAGAAGACCATTGGGTTAGAATTATCAACTTTTGCAAGGAAAAGAATTTAATAATTACTAACCTAAAACAAATTCCAAGAAACTGCGGGAGATACCGCAACAGCCACTTTTAATGGAGTCATCTGCTAAGTGTGCATTACAATGCTACAATTCCAGATTGTCAAAATTATTCACGTTGACCGGGATTGGAACCCGGATCCCTAATGTCTGGCAATAAATTTTTTAAAGGTGTTTAAAATTGGCTTTAACCTCGTGGACTGTGGGGCTTCGAACATATTACCAATTGTCATGTCCCATTAGAAGGACAATTGCATAATAAATAAGCTTCTTCAAAGAGGCAAGTATTAATTACCAGAACCTTAAGAGTTGATGTAAAGAAAAGACAAGTGGAAACTTTACTAAGGAGTGGTGTTCTACATGGCTTGGAAACTGAGCTGTTGATGCAAAAGGGTAAAATAGGTTGGAGGCCTTTGAAATGTGGACATGGAGGAGAATTGCAAAGCTTAAAGCAAAAAGGTAAGATTTTGATCTGTGCCACATACAACTTAAAATAGTGCTCCAATCCCAGCCTGCCAATTAATGGGCTATACAACTTTTCCCCTGCTGACCAGGAGTTCCACTTTAAGTCATCATCACCACTAAACCTGTACCTTGATCCCTGGCTATGTGAATCATTCTGATTCTTGCATTGCATTGAAGAGATGCACTTGTTGGTTTTAGTGAAGACTGGTGGGTTTTGAAGTTTGTTCAGTCATTAGTTGCACAATACATAATGTGATATCCCTTTGATTTATACTTGTACTCTGTTGTTCTGAGGGCTGGTAATGGATTATCTCATTTCACTGACTCACCCAACATACAGGTTCAAGCAAAACCCACCCAAGTGTTTCATGTAGAAAGGGTTTATTTTTCATATATAGCAAATATTATTACTCGAAAATAACTGCTATTTATAGTGAGCATTCCTAAAAAGTATTCTATACAGGAGATTTTGGCAAATGAAAGTCAAGCGGCCAACAAAAAAATTACCTTTTTCCAGAGGACCAGAGAAATATTACCATCCTATCAAGGGGAAAATATCATAACAGCACAATGATTTCAGTATAAAAAGTGGATTTATAAATGAAAATCATTCGCAAGAGCATTTGATTTCGACACATGCTAAGGTATCATGGTTCACAAATGAAAAATGTTTGTATGTTGTTGTGTTTGTAACATTTAGTGGATGCCATTACATACTCAAACATGCCAACTTTCAAAAATGAAAAATCGGGAGGACATGCCAACTTTCAAAAATGAAAAATCGGGAGATTTTTAGAAGTGTATCACGAAGTAATCACTTTTAATTACCACAATATTTGCATGGCACCTTAATCCCTTTATGACACTTTGCCAATTTTTAATGAATGTCACACTTTATTAACATGTTAAGCTAAGTACACAATTTGAACAGTTCATCAAGAACGTAAGAAGGAAAAATCGGGAGTCTCCCGCTTAAATCGGGAGAGTTGGCATGTCTGCATACTGCTCATTGCTATGCTATAATTTATTGGATTTAAACAGACATGTCCATAACTTCAATCCATGCAATCCATTGAAGTGAAATATCTATATCATATTCCATACACCCATAGTATTTTCTCAGATGCTAGAGAAATTTATTAGATTTAATTGAAGAATATTTAAGCAATATTTACTCATATTTTGGCAAATTTTTAGGCCATTGTATTACAATTAATTTAATAAAAAAGTTACCAACAATCAGTAATATATGAACCTTTATAACTTGATTGAAATTTATCTTTGTACCTTTGTAGTGGTCGAGTGGCAAAAGGGATCTGGTATTTCTCATTGCTATACATTCCAAGATAACAATCTCTGCTCCCCTGCAGAACATAACTCCCGAGTGTGCCACCATAAAACTGGGAATAGAGATACAACCTGAGAGCATCCATTTCATGCTTTTTCATTTCAATAAATATAAATACGATTTAATTATTATAACATGGAATAACTATTCCAGGAATGAGTCCAAGAATTCAACTGTTAGCTAGGATTCATTTCACCACACTTGTTTTATTTTATCTTTTAAATGTCTCTGTACTCTTGTACAATTATTCTCATTCACCAATATATGTTGAGGGATCAATATTGACAGCAAATAAGTTTCAGTCTCTGTGATATAATATGAATAATTAAGTACAAATAACTATGGTAATATCTCTACCTACTGAGACACAATGCTACCCATTTAGCTAGGTAAAGAATCCTTTTTTTTTAACAATTCTAATGCCAAAACTGTAAGAAAGCCTGCCATGAGCAAATATAACTTCCTGGTACAGGTAGAGTTCAATGGTTCAAAAGCTTTTTTGAATATAAAATTTAAGCATATGCACCAAATCACTCTAGATTAAATCAATGTTATTTCTCTTTACCAAATAATTTCCTCCTTTTTATTTAAGAGAAATTGAAATTTCACATGTATGCACTAGACCAATGCTTGCCCTAAAAATAGCTTTATGGTTTGAGTTCATATGGTATATCTAAATAATGAGGTAAGAAACATGATCGCACATGCATTTGCTCATTGTTCATGCTGCTCCTGCATTCAACAGCTAAGATAAATGACCTATGTCCCTTACTTTCTGAAGAGTAAAAGTAGATATAATTTTGGCTGGAAATCAGCAAAAGAGAGACTTTTTAAGCACAAAAAATTTAGTGCAGAAGACTAATATAAATTGGAAACAGTTGTAAATACACCATTGGTCTGAATTTAGCCCATCCAATTACTGAAAATGCTAATTTCTTTCAACAAAAACAGTTTCCTTGCCACATTTGTCAATAAACAATTTCACCATAATGGGATACTACATTCAGACCAATAAGGAAGTTTCTGGACATTATAAGAGTAAATAAAAGAAGAATAGAATAAAAAAGGTGCATGTCAATTGCCAAATTGCTGCATGATGAAAGAATAATATTAAAAAATTAGCGATTTAAAAGAACTGGCACTCACACATGCTTCTACTTTCCTTTTTGTACCCTGTCTCAGCAGCAGCCTACCTAAGTCCGAAGTTCTAACAAGTTCTATAAATGTATGTGGCAATATAGCAATTAAAACAATTTCCAACACCTATCAAGTAAGAAAAGCCTGTCGTCATTTTTTAACTCTTACTAGGTTTAAACTATCTATACAGAAAAAATATCAGCATAAATTAACTGCAATAACTTTCTTCCATAGGTCATTCTTATAATTTACAGATTGACAGTTCCAAGAGGGAACTTTCTTGGGCTGGCATGGGAAAAACTGACTGCCAGGGTGAGAAATAAGTACAAATTATCTACATAGAAGGCCAATGATTACAATTTTTGAATGTCCTTCTTTTCAAAGGTTACTTGCTCTAATGATATTCAATACAGGAAATAAATAATCCTACTAGTCCTGCAATTCCTCTTTGAATTTGCACCAAATTTCATGCAGTTCAAGCATATGTATAGAATTACAAGGGTTTTTCATTCATGCTACCCAATTTTGCAAACTTAATTTTGAAATGAATGATAATAAATAGAATCAAAAATGAAAAGTTTTTTCCTCCTGTGAATGTAGTTCAGAGAGCCTGATAAATTCATTTTTAAGTCTTCATTGATATCAGTAATTATTTAGAAATCTTTCTTTCAATAATAAATTACTTTCAAAATAAACCATTGATATCCATTTTAATTTCCTCTTAATTCCTCCAAAAAATTGGATAAAAATATGAAAATTCATCCATATGAACACACATTGATGCAGAAGGATCAATTGACCATCTACATGATAATGAAACTGCTTTGAAATGTCTGTATTCTGACAGGAATATTACAAAATATTTGCATATGGTGACAAACAAGTTTCTTCAACTACAGAAAAATAGAAACATGGAATGAAAGGAAAATGCACAAAAAGTGCTAGATATGATAGAGGAAATTAAAAGATTAGGTGGAATTCAAAGAACGATAGGAAGTAAGGTAGGAAGAGTCTGTGCATTTGTATTGTTTCTGTTTGCTCAGCAGAATATTCACATATTTAAGTATTTTATTTGATACTCTGCACAGCACTCACCAAAGCTTTTTTCATTTCGTCTTGAAAGTATATACAGTGGAGCTCGAAAGAATACTCTTCCATTTACATCTTTATTTTGGAAAGTGGCTTTTTGAAGTGAGGATAATTCGTGGAAGGAATCCCATTACAATTGGAGGATGGGAAAATTCTAATTCCTCAAAATTACAGACACTCAATGATATCTTTAACAAGAAAATGACAAGGAAACCATGGATCACGGATGAGATGATTACACCAATGGATGAGAGAAGAAAATGGAAGAATGTAAACACAGAATTAGGCAAAATAAAGTACAAAGAGTTCAATAATAAATTGAGAAGGGTAACAAATAAAGCAAAAGAAGCATGGTGGAAGACGCTTTAGTTTGTCAGTCAGCCAAGGGGTTACAAGCATTGCTGAGTGAATAGGAAATTCAGTGCGATAGATATGAAATAAGAATCAATATTAACAAACAAAGGTTATGCGATTTTTCACAAAGAAATAGGCTAAGCATAACATTAAAATAGGAGGGCAAAACTAGAGCAGGTGAAAGAGTTTATGTATCTTCCGCGAGTTTTGGACCAAAATGATGAAAGTAGTAGGGACATAAGAATTGCACTAGACAAAGAAACTTTTACAAGGAGGAGGGAGTTGATGACAAGAACATTGAGTAAGGATGTTAAGAAAAGACTTGTAAAAACTTTGATATGGATCGTAGCTATGCATGACATGTAAACATGGTCACTGAAGCAGGAGGATGGACGTTAATTGGAGGATTTTGAAACGTGGGTGTGGAGAAGAATGTAGAAGGTGAAATGGACCGAAAGGAAAACAAATGAGGAATTATTAGGTAAGGTGGGCCAAGAGAGGAGTTGGTAGGAAGAAACCCTAAGGTGTCAAGAAAAATGGATGAAGGGCTTATTGATCGGCAGTGGAATGCCAAAAACTATAATAGAGGGGAGAATGTTGGGCAAGCGAGGAAAGGGCAGGAACATGATAGTGATGCGGTATGGGATGAAGGGAGGAAGGAAGTACACAGAGATGAAGGACTTGATGTAGAGTAGGTTGCTAGATTGTGTTTTGTTAAGAGTCATTAAATATTTATTTGGTAGTTCTGTCCATCCAAAATATTTATTTGGCAGTTGTGTCCATCCAAAACCTACCTTAACTGGTATAATACCTTATAATAATAATTATAGAAGTGCCATTAATCTAATTTGCCTCTGGGTACATTATGATGCAGATATTCTTCAGCGTCACCAAGAACCACAGTCAAAATGGAGAGCTAAATATATTTAGAAGTAATATTATTAATTTCAATGTATTTTGAAACTAGTGATTAAAATAATTTAATAGTTCACAAGCCACTAAAATGATGCAATGTCCACAGGCTTATCGACTCGCAGAGCAATACATAGAAGCAGAAGTAAAGGGTAGTTACCTAATGTCGATCTTAGTGGAGAATTTGCTGCTGCTTATTTTGGCAGGGTTAAAGAAAGGAGAGGGTGGACACCCATAGATTGATTGATCGAGCTCATTCATAAAAGACTGAGTTTCTTCCTTCATGTAGCTTTGATACTATGAGTTAAATATAGTAATCCACCTATAACTATGCACACAAATTCTATTAATGTTTACTTAAATGTCTGACACTAACTTACAAAATAGCCTAGAAAATTCCTTAATATTGAGTATCCCACGTAGCAAATGATTTCCCTCAGCTGACCAAACATTCAAAACTATCCTTTGATTCATCACCTACTTCACCATACTGAAAGTTTAAGGCCAACACAATTTTTGGAATATTTCATTGCCTTCTATATTCAAAATCAAATAAGATTTTTTTAAGCCCCCCTGGAAAAAATTGAACACACACTGACAGTAAGAGAGAAGATTAGATCTTTTTGAAACCATTTTAACTTGGAAACAATTTTTCATCAATTTTCCACTATTTTACATCGACAAAGTTGGAACACTAACAACTCCCGAGAGATTCATCCAAAAAAATTGAAATTGGTTAAAAGGGACCACAAAATTAGCAAATTGTGGGAAATAGAAAGCGAGAAATGTTTAACAAAATAAATAGAGGGCATAGAAGAAGAGTTAAATAAGGTTGATGATGAATGAACATGTAAAGGTAGGTATGATTGACTGACGACACCAATTTTCGGAATAAAAATACCTAAAATCTTAAAATAATTTCAAACCAATGGTACAAAAAATAAAGGTTACAAGAATGGGAAGGCATCTACATATTAAGTATACTTCCTTAATTTATATTTTATTCAAAATACCTCTTGCACGACTCTAAAACAAACCTTATCAATTATAGGGGAGAGATCTTTGGTTGTAGGGCCATGGTACATCGGTCTCGGGAGTTGATAGCCATACAAGGCCAACGTTCCCCCTGGTATTAATATTCTTTTTACTTCTTCGTAAAACGCAGGCAGATTAAACCAGTGACACGCTTGTCCGGCTGTCACTAGTGTAACTGAATTATCTTGGAAATTCAATTTCTCTGCCGCACTTGTACTGTCAGAGAAAATATATGGTTAAATGAACCAGCATAAACGACAGTGCAATTGACGTTTCTAGATTAGAAATCCACACTCACCCGTAGGTTACATTTGAATTTTTAACTTTTTTATTTGCTTCATTTATCGCAGTTTCGCTCGCATCAACACCAAGAACTTTCGAGAAGTAAGGAGCTAAAGCCTCGGTGCTTTGGCCTGAACCGCACCCAACATCCACAGCCATTTCAAGAGGCCCTGGGATCTAAACAATTTGCGTTAAAAACTTACAGTCACGTTTAAAACGTTGTAAACAGCATTAGGAATACATTTTGCGTTACCTTTTCGTTAACGTAAGCTACTATCCGCTGGACCAAGGCATCTGGCGTTTTTGGTCGAAATTTGCTGTATATAGCAGCATGGTTCACAGTATCGAAGTACTTATGTGCCATATTCACTTCAGTATTAACACTGAGGACAACAAAGAACTATGAATCCACAGCAAACCACAAATTGATAACACATCCACCTCCACGCGCTCATTTAAGTTAATCGCTGACTGCTGATAAGTAAATAACTCATGGAACCTTGCCCACTTGATGCTGCCACTTGAGCTGCTATGAAATCACCGTACTCCGCAATCTTCGCAAAGATGGAGTTAGCAAAGGCGCCAAATTTCAATAGTTCCATTTCATAGACCTACCATGAGCAAATCTTCACTTCCAGATTAGCTCAGCTACACATGAATTCCGGGCATAATCGAATCATTTTATCAAAATTTCTAAAAATAATACCCCTAGTCGTCCACGAAGCTACCAACTTTTTAGCAAATTTGGATAAGAGTTTCCTTTTTAATTAGCTAAAAATTACCTTAAACTTCGTGTTGAATTTCCGAACGACCATTTTATTAAATTTAAGTAGCCACGAAGTATATAAATAGTAATAATTTAAAATAACAATAGTAAATATTTGAAATTGAATTAATTGGTTATTAATAGGAATTACCGTTTACGATATGATTGAATTAGAGAAAAAGGAAGAAAATGCCATCAGGACAAATATAGTTTAAAAATCATAAAAGATGTAATAATGAGGAATAACACAATGCCATATAGAAATCAAAAGTATGTGTTATTTGTTTACAATGTTGCTTGCATGTCATGATTCGGTTCTTTTTAATTCATCAAAATATGAGTGAAATATATCTGTTCTGGGAGTATTAATATCAAATTTCTTACATAGCTTGGTTGAGGTGAGTAAAACATTCACTCTCATTTAAAGTTTTGCAAATTAAACAAACTCATGATTTTAGCATGAACTGTTTGAGTATAGTATGCACATACATTTCCAGTATACTAGGGTAAATTAGGTTATAATAAGCAGGCTATTCCCATAATTCCATATAAACCTCCAATTTTTATCTACCCATCCAAATTTTCCTTTCATATATTTACTTATTTTCCTAGTAACTTGTATGAAACAGCATTTTTCATACTTTCATACAAGTTCCCACAATCACAGTCACCATACCAGAACCCAGTTAAACCTCTGCATCATATACAGTCAAACCAAAGCTGCAAGGCTAGGACCAAGATCAATGACACTGAACCTAGAAATAAATTACCTCATAAATGCAAGGGCATAACTTGGTTTAAGAGACAAAAATCACTCTTGAGAAAAATTATTACATCATGTCTGAATTTATCAATGATAAAATATGACAAGTATAAGCAAAACATAGCCTATGTAAATATGACCCATGTGTATGTAAATATATGTTAAAATAAAATAATTATTATAAAGCCCTATTTAAAACAAAATGACAAAAATATCTCCTTTGGTCTCTTTCACTTGTTATTATATTTTTTAGATAATGATTCCACAAATATGAGTAAAATCCGAGTTTTTCCCTTACTAGGGCACAATTTGAGGACTTCAAAACAATGTTAACACCCCTAGGGCATTAGCCAATAAAGGCAAGAATTTTAATGCCTCTACTCATTATATTTTCATTTTTCAATATGGTAATCAAAATTTAAAGAAGGGTTTAGATACATTCTTTATATCCTTGACAAGATTTGATTGTTAAATGGGCTCAATGGCGATGAAGTCTTCATGTAGGATTTAATTCTTTCTTAGGCTTAACAAATAATGGAGCATACCTTTATTTCAAGCCATATCACATCATTTAATCTATTCAAACTTGCATTTGATGCAATACAGTCACATTAAAACATAGTATATAATTTTTAATCACCAGTATATAGCAAATAGTTCAAGCTATAGGTAGGACTCTTGGCTGCCCAATTTAATCAATAAAAAGGATAAATTGAGCTTCTTTAGCTTTTTCTAAGACTGGCTAAATTAAATAATATTCCCTTAATCCATAAAAGGCTTTTTACCCCACTCTTAAAGGAAAAAAATAGGGGAATACTGAGATCGGTGTGGTGATTTTACAGGGAAAGTTAATTCCTCGCCAGTGATCAGACAAAGTCAAAATACTAAGATATTCACATTTACACAGGAAGAGAGGTGTTTCTCTTTTAGGTTTACAAGGAAAATAATCCTATTGCCAGGGACCATATTAGGGATTGTATTGCCATGGACTATTTCTTAGAGAAAGCACATGTTGGACTCTGTCAAATGCTTTAGGAAAATCTATGAAGAGTAATCACCTGAGAGCCTTCATGTATATTTCTTTGAAAATTTGGTTGAATTTAGCAGATTGGTGTAAATTGGCCAACTACTCTTAAATCTCTGTTATTCATGTGATTTAATAAAAAAAATATTTACAACAAGGCTTTTTGCAATGCAGGATTTTGATTATAAACATGAAGCAGTCCTGAATGTCACTTTTGGAATTTTATTAAAAGACTAATACCCCACAACCATCCTTAACTACATTTGTAAGGCGCCTGTAGATAAATCACAAAAGAGTCCCTTAAAATGCAAGGTATTATGCAGTCAAATTCTCAAATCAATAATTCCATATGACCCTGAAAATACTTTACATTGTGAGATATTTTATAGGTCAGCTAATAAAGATATACTTCACACTCGATCCTTCATAATTATTTACACTGAGCTCTCCTACAGGAAAACTTAAGTAATCATGTAGTCCACACGAAATTTTGTAGAAGTGAAACAGATACATACTGTTTTTTATGAGGAATTTCAACTCATGAACATCCAGAAATCATAGGTAGAATTAATAATATAAATGATGGTATGTGGGGTACATTCCTTCATAATATCCTGTATGATTAAGTAACAAGTATCAAATACCTCATTTGTCTTCAATGCAGCAGATAATATCACTGCCCAATAAATACTAAGCAATAGTTGCTTCATTAAACTAGCTTTTCATATCTTTAAATGAAATGTATAACAATGATGTTGTTTCACTACAACATTAACACACATTTTACCTTTGAAAGGGAGGAACATTTTATTTTAGACTAGTAACTTATTATGTCATCTTGTATAACTACATTACCACAGTTGCTAAGGACAAGATCAAGAGTTCTCCTAGGGAGTTGTGACAAAATTTGAAATGTAAGAAGTAAGAATACTTGGCCACAATTCTACACTGTGGTGACAAGTATTTGAAACAAGTTTGATACTTACCATTTCAAAATAGATTAGGCAAATTATCTCAGATTGTTCAGGTGTGTATGTGTTTGGGTAACTCTGGTGAACATTAAATCAATAAGTTTTTTCGTGTTTCTCAAAATTCTCCCTTAGTAAATTTATGGTCTGTCCATTACATAAGTAGAAGAATTCTGGGAAAATTTTTTTTAAGGAGATGAAAGAACATTTTAGTTCAGTTCTTCAAAATAGCACCCTTGTGCATTGATACTCCAATGACAGCACCTTTGCCATTCTCAGTATGCTTCCTGGAAGGCATCAATGGGAACTTTGGCCCAGTAATTTGTCATGGCCTCTTTAAGGTTATCCATGGTTCCAAAATGGTTGCCTTTCAAGCCTCTTTTTACTCTTGGGAACAAAAAGAAGTAAGGCAGTGCCACATCGGGGCTGTAGGGTGGCTGGGGCAGCATTGTGCTTGGCCAGGTATTTGGTCACAAGAAAGACAGTGTGATACGGTTGTCATGGTGCAACCTCCAGTTGCCAAAGATCTTCTTCCTGATGAATTGCACTCTTTTCCACAGCCTTTCGAGGACTTATAACAAAATCTTAATGTTCACAGTCTGTCCCTGAGGTATAAATGTACTTATTTTTGGGACAGACCCAGTTTAACCTCTTCATTAGTTCTTCAATTAGGCAAAATCTGTATACATAATTTGCCTTTGCATTTCAAAAAGCTATCATTAGGATAGTTGAAATTGTAATTTCATATAGCAGAGCAACAGGTATCATACAAGCAGATTGCAAAAGATCCCCTTATTCTATAAGAGAACAAATATAAAAATAAGGATGTAGGTATATTTCAAACATATAAATGTATTTAAAGCATGCTATTATTTATATTATGGCACAACTCAATGTCAAATATTATTATTTACATATATACATGGCTGAAAACATTAGTAAAGTTGACATTACATTTTATATGATTCAAAGATGTCCTGTTGGGAGTTAACCTCTTGGTTTTTTCAGAATCTCTACTTAATGTTAAGATTCTTGTATTTTACTTAACTACAAGGCAAGGCACGTAATGCCTGAGCACTTTTAAATTTATTCTCCTGATGCATTACTGTTAACCACACTTCATTGTATTTATTGCAATCATCATGTGCTTAGACTTGGGATATTTTAAAACTTTTTCATTCTTCAAATTTTGGTTATAATTGCATGTCTTACAGTGTTTCTAAAATTTGAATTTAAACATTTTGGAAATAGTTATTTTTTAAGCAAAAATGTCAATTTTACATTGTCCTGAAAAAAAAATATTGAGGAAAGATCATGAAATACTTTCACAGTTTCAGTATGTTAGGAGTCAAAAAGGAGCCAGGTACAGAGATTAAGAAATAATTGTACTGTAACTATTTTTTTCAAAAAGAGAAGGTGCTCACATCATCTAAATGTGAACAATCTTTTATTAATAGCACATGGTTAACATTTTTTCAGAAAAAAATACATGCTGGCAGATAGAATGCATAGTTATTGTTTGCAAGAAGCTGTTACATAACACAAAAGTATGAAAAATTAATAATACACCTGAATTCAGAGCAGTATTTTATGCAGTGAGTATGGAAAACACAGAGTTACGTATGAAACTCAGAAAAAATGTTTAGCCTAGTACCTATTATATTTTTGATTAAAAAAAGTTATCTTTAATGTATTACCTGTTAAAATTATCAGGAAATGGGTTACATTTTTAGATCAAACAACTGTTACATATTCTATCAATAAAAAATAAAACGGGTTTATTAACATTCCTTTTATTGATTTAGTCTCTGTTTAATGGACGAGAGATTTTATATAAAACTGTTAAAGATACTTTAAAGCTCAACTTACATTTAATTTATTTTGAGATACTGTCCTGTTTTCCATCCCAAAATTATAATTTGTACCGTTACACATGTCTGTTTCAATGTTATTAATTATGTCAAATGTTAAACACTGGATTAATTTTCACATTTCAATTATTCCAGTGTTTTCAAGGAACATTTAAGACATCTATGGCTCGATAAATTTTCCAAGTACAATTACAGACGGTTCAAGTACAGTTTGTTTTTCAATATGTAGACTTGATTTTGAAAATAAAAACTATACTTAGTGAATGTGTGCCTCCCCTAATTACTACTAATAATTATAATAATAATAAAATTTTCATCCATCAATATGTGTAAGCTTAATTTCAATTCATCAGTGCACATCCAGCTACCCTGCATCCCAGTGCCAATTCTCACATACATGTTTAATTTGGTGATTACAAGTTTCAAGAGAGCCTTACTATAGGAAGATTGTCATTATTTTATTTAGTATTTTCAATAAATTAGACAAAATAGGTGTCATATAGGATAAAAAAAGTAATTTCCTCATTCAAATTGATCTTTAATACTTAAATGTTCGTAAGTGTTATCATCATATGATATGCATCCCTCCTTACTGACATGCAACAATAAACATTTATTCAGTAATTTAAAAGATCGTACCCAAAGGTACTAAATAAAAATTAACTCCATGTAGCTGTTTAGTACATAGAACATACATAAAACTCCAAATTAATATAAATTAACTTGCAACCATTTTTCAAACTTTCTACATACATAATAATTATAAGATATTTTCCTTCCAATACTTCCAACCTATTTTAAATACCAAACATGTATAATAAAACAAATTGTGGGATTGATATAAACTTGAAGGCAGTAATAGGCCTAAATCCTTTTATTTCCAATAAACAAGGATGCATGACTAGTTGCTTTTCAAGTATATAAAGGTAAGACAATTCATACATTTTTCCATTTTTAGGGTTATTATATTACAAATTCAAGTAGAAAGTGTCGTAAATGGAATGTACTTATACCAAAACTTTATCATCATTTAGATATGATGATCATTTATCATTTTACTGCAAATACTTGACATATTAAACTATTTATAAACTAGTAAAATTTAATCATATACAATTTAAGGATGGTACTTGTAAGAGATGAAAATGAGGTGAAAATTTCTTTAGTCTTTGCCTGAAGAAATTTTGCATTTTTAAAGCTTGTCACACTCAGTAGGCAGCATGGTCATTATCTTAAGCTTTGATTATTCAACTGTTTCACAGTCATCAAAGTTGTATCCAAAATAATCAATTACATCTTTAGCTCTTCCCTTTTTTGAACCTCTGCCTAGCTTGAGCTTTTGTGTACCGATGACCTCGCTCATTGTTGCTTCCTTTGGCATCATCCTCAGTAGCCACCTCATCTTCATTTTCTCCTTTGCTGTCACCTACAAAACCAAAGTAAAGAGCACATGAATGCAAAGTTCGATTAATACATTATTTTTGACATTCTACCAGTTAAGGTAGGTTTCATATGGGCAAAGCCTATAGAACATTACAATGATACATTTACTTGAATCTTTTAACAAAATACAATCTGAAATCTGACACTACAATAAGCTCCTCTTCATTTCCATATACTTCCTTCCTCCCTTTATTTCGTATGATATGCCTATCCTATTCCTGCCCCTTCCTTGTTTTTAACATTCCTCCCTCTTATCACAGCCTTCACTAACCAGTCTCCAGTCAAAATGATCTGCATCCATCTTTTGTGCCTCTTTTGATTTCTCCCTCTACTCCCATCTCACCATGTCTGGAACCTCTTTGTTTTCCTTATCCTCCACTTCACTTTTTCTATCTTCTTCACACCCACATTTCAAAAGCCTACAATCTACACCGATCATCTTGCTTCAATGACTGTTTCCATATGGCAGGAAGCCATGCTCAATTTTAAAGTTTTGAATAGCCATTTGTAAATGCTCTTACTAGTTGACCCTGTCATTAATTCTTACCTCCTTGTGAACACTTCTTTTTCTAATGCATTTCTTCTTCTCCTGTCTCCACTACTTTGACCTTTTTGGTACAAAACGCTTTCGATATAACGATAATACGCAGTGTGAACAAGTATTGATAATGCCTTTGTACACCCACAACTTGTATACCTAAATGTGTGATTTTCTGGAAGACCAGCGGTAGGATACATAGTTGCACACCAATGCTGAACATTTGAATTTCATATGCCATATGGCTTAGCACCAGAAAAGCTATTTCCCATCTGATAAACCAATCTGTGAGTTTAAAACTCTAATGATGACAACAAAAAACATTATATGCCACAAAAATTAGGAGTAACTCAGCATCACTTATGCTCATCCTCTCTGTTCAACATGAGATGGGACTATTTGGAGTAAGAAATAGGTGTAACATTTTATGGAAATGAAAATCATATTTGATTTGGCAATGGAGTAATTACCCACAAAGTATTTATAAACCATTTCTACACAAATAAGAAAATTTCTTCCCCAAATAACGAGATTTTCAGGTCTTTACTCAGGGATGGGTTCATTTTCCCAAGGAATTAGTTCATATTTTTGTCTAACTAAATTCAATCAAATGATAGAGGTACTTCACTATGACATAATGAATGACAAATTCTCTGATTATGGCATTAAGACTGAAAAGGATATGGTCATAAAGTCATTTTCCAACAAACAAATATGTTTGCACTAAAACAGTGGGTAATACTCTGAAAAAACTCTTCAATAGGTCATGGAAGGCATTTTAAATATCCTCATCACTTTTAGCTTCCTAGTATTACACCCATCTCATATTTGATTATTCAGCTGATTATTTTGGTGAATGAAACATGCAACCTCCAAGCTCCACTCTCTTACAAGCAGGGTTTAACTCTTGACAAAGATTAAGAGATAGGCTGGATCTTCTTCAGGTTTACAAATACCTCCAGTGAGTTGGCTATCATATTAACAACCTATTATTAATTGTCCTAGAAATTATTTCAATTTCAAGCTATTTAAGGCAAGAAAAATGAGTTCAATATACAGGATCAATATTAAAATATACTCCACTGTGGCTGTTAAATAGTTCTTCATTTAGCTACTCTCTGAACAGTTCTATCTCTGCTATTACTTGCAGGCCATTCTGAGTATACTTTGAAGGTTGTATCCAATGGAACATCCCTGCCTTTTATTACGATTTTCAAATAAATATTAAATATATTGTGCCCAACTATAATAAAATTTTCTTGGAAGAAAATAAAGAAGATTCACAAACTTTTGATTTAAATAAAGATTATCTTTCACACTTACCAAGCAAGTCAACAGGAGCTTGTAATAATGCCTTCCGTTGGCACTTAACATAGTAACGAAATCCTCGTGCAATACCATAACCAAACATAGCTATTCCAATGGTAAGTAAGGCCATTAAAATGGGATGCTGAAAATACAAAGAAGAAACTTATTGAATTTCAAAGGTATGTTATCATGAGATAAATTGATTGAAAAAAATAAGCAATTGATGCTACACAAAATTAAATGAAATAGGCGTTCAGAGCATTCCAGAAGTTGAGAGTCAAGAATAACTGGGCTAGAAGTGTCATTTTATGGATGACAGGTAATCCTTAGTGATAACATTCATTTACAACATAATAGTCTGTGCAGCTTCATATAAACCCATTTATGAGGATTTTTAAAAGTATGATAAAATTTGATTACTTATTTTATACATAACATGTACATTAGAATAGTAAAAATTTAGGTAACTCTGATCCACTAAATGCGATGTAATTGCTCCTGAAAACAGAGTGGCAGAGGACATTTGGCCATTAAATGTAGAGGCATTTTTTATTTCAAAGTACATAAAAAAAACTTTAACCCAGTAGCTCAGGAAGAATTTTTTGAAAAAAAAAAAACAATTTTAACGAGAAAGTTCAAGGGTGGTCTGAAAAGTTCTTGACCTCGATCATAGATAACGTCACTACTTGCATAATTTTTTCTCTCATGCTGGCACACCATGTGAAACTGCAAACTACTCTGTCCAGCAGTTTGCTGTAGGCAGTCGTTTGAATCAGTTGTGGTACATGTGTTGTTAGAAATAGAAAAAAATCAAGTCACGCGTAGTGATAAAAATCTTCATAAAATAAGGTTTAACACTGATTTAAATTCATCTGGGGATAATTCGTTGTCTCGGGCGTGACTTCATGGAATCAACTTAACATAATGAAAAGAGAAACTTTATAATTCCACATAGATTTATTAGACGGACGACCTAGGTTTCGACGTGGCACATCATCATTAGGTGATGATGACGGCCACGTCGAAACCTAGGTCGTCCGTCTAATAAATCTATGTGTAATTATAAAGTTTCTCTTTTCACTATCATCTGGGGATTGTAAATGTGCATGGAGACTCATTTCCTTCATTACCATCTCAAATAAAGTGTCTAGGTGATTGGAAAATTGAGGGCTTTGCAATAGTAAGTGCTGGAACATCAACCCTAATTCCCAGATTTGGCTCTCTCAGACTTCCATCTCTTCCCAAAACTCTAAAGTTTCCTAAATGGCTAATGATTTTTGTCTTATCAAGAAGTGATTGTGACTGTAGACGAGTACTTTGCAGCACTTCTGGAAAAACACTACAGAGACAGTATAACAGCATTGGACCATTGCTGGATGATATTTATTAATAATAAAGGTGATCACGTTAGAAAATTAAACTTTTTGAAAACATAAATTACCATTTTTCATTCTCAGATAGAACCTTTCAGATCACCCTCATATATTGTGATAATGAATTCTTGGGCTGGTCAAACTTAAACTGGATTTTTTCCATAATCAGGAAATCTAGTAGACTTTTGGGATCATTTGTGCCTTTAAACCAAAATACAGAGCAATTTTTAGCAAAACAACAATCCACTGGCCAGATATGACATTTTAACTAATGAAGGGAAATTACACAAGACCAAGGATGGAGCTATAAAAGTAGGAGAAGAGAAAAATGAAATCTCACGTCATCATCCAAACTGACACTTCACATGATTCCTCACTGAGGGAAGCTTAGACAGTTACAGTTCAAAAGCATGAGGGTGCTCTGATAGCAAGGATAACTGGAAGTGTCCATAAAATAGAAAAAAGCAAAAACCAACTTCCACAAATTTTAATACTGGTGGTAACACGCTTTCATAACTCAATCAACTCAGATTTCAATCCAGATGTACATAATCATACGTAGAAATAATAGATACATCTATAGTGCACCTGACTATCTATTAGACAAAATTGCGAAAAGACACCAGGGGAAAAAATTATCAATCACCACTTTACACTGATTTTGGATTGGAATGCAAGGTATACATAAGGAGAGACAGAGGGAAGGTATTCAAGGATAAACAAGGCATGTCAAGGCTCAGAATATTATATTTATCAGGAAAAGGATTTAGTAATTGCAAAAATTAGGCTCAAACATTATCATCCAATGTTAGCAGAAATGAAAGTGCCAGGATATAGAGATTGATGCAAATTATATTATGTAATGAAAATATATTTAGGATGAGCCATGATTTTGTAGTTTCCCAGGAGAAATCAAAATAATATTACAGCAGCTATGAAATTCAACATGCAATATAAGAGGGTTAAAATGGTACGATTGAAAAAATAGATACTATGTACAAACTTTACTTGGGAGGAAAAGGAAGGAAGAGTATGCGGACAAAATCCTTTGTCACGTTAAAGTGACAAGAACAAAGAAACAAAGATAGGAGGTCATTAATAATGTAGACAGCTGTAGAGGATATAGAAAGAACATGGATAATAAACAAGATTATTAAGCATTGGAATGCAGGAAACACCTTTAATAAGATGGAAGGAAGACAAAAACACGAGAATGAAAATGGAGTTTTTAGGAAGACTGCACAGGTAATATTAAAAGACAAATATAACAGACTAGTTTTAACAGAAAAATAATAACCAAACTGAAGGAGATTTATTGAATAAGATAGAATAGAAAGAAGAATTCTATGGCCATCAAAAAAGTTGGTAAGGTCAAACTGAAAAACATAAAAGAATCTGTGAAGAGTATGCAGGTACAATAAATTGTTTCTGGCATGACTTCATGGAAATGGCTTCATGATTTAAAATTACTCAAAGAGTCAAAGCTTTGAAGTTCTTTTAAATCAGTATATGAGTACTTTGGGGTCAGGTGAAATGAAGTTCTTTTGTATATTACCTGTTCAAACATACATACTACATAAAATGAATGTATACAGTTGGCAACTGAATTGAAAAAGTAAACATCTTACACCAAGAGTTGGTTTTTGTGTCAATGCATGTTCTCCAATCACAATTGTCACACCGATTATAATTCCAATTCCAGCTCCTAACCAGGGGATTTGCTCATCCGCTGAAAATTAGAAGTTTAATCACATAAATTTGATGAAAAATATTCTTTAAGAGCTTTAAATAGTATTCAAAAGATAAACAGTAGTCCACAAAAACTATTGATGAATTAAAAACATTTTGTTTGAATTAAATTGCATTTATAAAGAAAAGAATAGAGAGAGCACTAGATTGACGTGCACTGAAAGCCCAAAAATAACCATAAAAAAATGGGATGAAAATCCCATTGCACTTTTCCAGTTTTTTTAAGCTATACCATGGGATAGTTAAAAACATAATAAAAGGGAAAATTGATGGGAAAATCCAACAAGGAAGACCATGAGACAAGTACATATACATAGGACAAATTAAGATGAATGTAAAACAGAGACGCTATCATGGAGTGAGGGATTTAACATTGAATAGAGAAGAATGGAAGGCTGCAGTATACCAATCTTAGGATTGAAATACAAATGATAATGACCTTGGCATACATAAATTAAAATCTAAGTAAAAGTGCGATGGTTTTCAATTTCAATTCATCCTTACACAAAAACCAAAGACACATTTAAATCACAACAAAACCACAATACAAGTCGAAACTTAATAAAAAAACAATCTTTGTCTGTAAATGACATCAGAAGTGAAATTAAACAAATGGAAAGGCACAGACTATACTTGTATCATCAAAATACTGTGGTCATACCCTTCCTGTCCTTCTGTCTTCCCTGGGTAGCACGTCTAATGGCTTCCATTATACTTTGGTCATCTGGCTGAAGATCTAAAGCCATTTTATATGAAAGTAAAGCATCGCTGAAGTGAAATGTTGCAAACTCCACTTCTGCTTTCCTAAAATACCCCTACAATTGAAGTTCACATTAATTTATAATTACTTAAATGTATCCTCCTAGTGAACTAACAATCAAATTCAGTTGTGTGACATGAATTTGGCTTTGGAACCAATTTGTCAATATACTTGGTTTAGGGTCCAATAATTCAGCATTAACTTGTCTATGCTGAATTGTTAGAACAATTATATAATATATGGATTTTCAAACATTAAAGACAAACATACATTCCAGTAGGCAGTCATGGGAGGAAACTTACTCCTGTGCTCATAAGAAGAACCATAAAGTTTAACAAAATTAGGATGCAGAGGTTTTTAAGGGTTTCCTTGAGCTAGAATTTACTAAAGTTTAATGAATGACATGGGCAGATAGATTAATATTCCAGGAAATACCTGTTTCCTGAGCCAATCACAGTAACCGAGATTGGAAGTACTTCCATCTAATAATTGAAGTATATAGAAATGAATGATTTAAAGAGAGAAAGTGTAGATTGGCATCCTCTAAATTTTGGACAGTTTTAGACAGACTAGCAACAGTGTGTTTCTATCAAATGAATGCTTTTTGTTGCCGGGGAATGTTACCTAGATCAAAATTATATTGATAACAGCTTTCCTGATCATTTACACTAGCCTAGACAAAAAATAATGACATGAGTCGATAAGGCACAGTGTGCAACAAGGTGTATTTCATATGCCATAGCCAGGAAGATAAGCCCATTCCTTTAGACTAACTAAGATACGATAACACTGAATGCTGTCATAACATTTTTTGCTAACCTCTACCACTTTGGAAACTAATTAAAGCGCTGGTGAATTCTTTTCATTCAGATTACTTAATAGTTCAATACTTATAAAAAGGCCAAATGGGTTTGTCACCTACACTGTGGCTTATCGATCACAATTAATATGTACAACACAGTCAAATAATATGCGGTTGCACTGTTTTCAGATGGATGCCGTACCAATATAAAGTTAAAGTACATAGTTTGCAGCGTAACGTTTTACAACCAGCAATACGGAGTTGAGATTAATTTCTCAGTCAAGAATATGAGGTAGATAGTGCACATTAGATTTAGATACCCACTCAAATATTCATTCAGAAAAAGGATGATGCAGGCAAACTCATTTTTGTCCTATGCTCACACAACACAAGCTTCAAGATCACTGGTTATTTTTGAGTTATTTAAGGGGGTACATGAATCTTTTAAGTAGGAATTTCTTAATAGCATGAGGGAGAGGGTAGTGGATGTTGCACGTCTTTGGATAGTTAATTTAGTTGTTAAGATGACGTGATTCAAATTTGATTGATGAAACTATACATATCAGAACTCCATTACTTCGTCTTTTACCCTCTCTACGAGGCATCCAATATTCCAAGTTACAGCAGAAATCGGCATATAGTTTTTAAAAAAATGACGTCAAAAGAAAATTACGGGTTTCATTGCTTTTTTATATTTACCTTAGCCCAATCAGCCTTCAGCCTTATCGTTTCATTGGCATCTTCTAGAGCAAAGTAAAATTGCTGCATTTTCAAGAAGGCCAAGGATCTGTTGCTGTATAAGGAAAAATTCTGAGGATCCAACTTAATAGCATGGGTATAATGAAGAACTGCTTCGGCGAAATTTCCATTTTTTACACATTTATTACCCTTCTCTTTCAGGTCTTGAACCTTAAAATCACATTACAAAAAAGACGCATGCGTAAGTTAACATTAATTTAACCTGACTTAAACATTAATATAATATTCCTGTAGAATGAATTCCTCAATATATACAGTAAATGCATAAGCTATACTAATAATATAAGTATAAT
Source organism: Hetaerina titia (assembly GCA_037158775.1). Taxonomy (NCBI): domain Eukaryota; kingdom Metazoa; phylum Arthropoda; class Insecta; order Odonata; family Calopterygidae; genus Hetaerina; species Hetaerina titia. The sequence goes on from CM073777.1 coordinate 38,362,009, forward strand.
AAGAAAAAAGTCAGCCAATTAAGTTTACTTGACAGTTAAACGTGAACCGTTTACCTCGTTAGCATTCGCCATTCTACTACCGCATTCTGCTAAAACAAACGAATAAAGAATTTGTAAGCGGTAATTTTAAGCTCAATTTTAATGTGTCGACGAAAAATTTAGTCATCCACTTAATACACTTGCACTTAAGAGCATATGAAGTCCATTGATAATAAACACTCTGCGATCAATACTGCCATACATTTGAAAAATGATCATTGAAAGTCTATTTAGGTCGCAGTATCATCCACATGTATATTACGGTACTTTAGTTTTACAAAATGAAATTGAGACTCAATGGATTTGAAATGCTATTCCCATGCGCTTGCCTCTGCATACCAACTAATATATTTATGAAAAAATTACCATCAAGAGAATAGAAGTTTCATTTACCAGAATCGTATTCAATTTATTAGGTAAACCAAGTTAAATTTTAAAAAATCATTTGAAATATATTCACTCGTATTCTGGGTATACTCAGTCATGGGCTGGTATTGGATATGGTAACTAGATCACAGCGATAACCCGTAGGTCATAGGACAAATTCCTAGAGGCATTTTATAGGGTGAAAGGTAAGAACCTGAAGAAAGATAATCTAGGCAGCATCTGCCAAGACTACCTTTCCATAGTTAGTAATTTAGCTTACAGACACCAATAAGGTGTCTGCAAAGTCAATGGTCATGATGGTGTGGCCATTTAACTGATTTGATGTCGCATTAAAAATACTAAGGAAAACAATAGGAAACCACTTCAGTTGTTTTCCCAATGAAAATAATGGAATCATAAGGATAATTATGAATGCTAACAACTTTGGCAATAGACCCTCAATTAAGAGGTGGCACTTATTTCTGCCCAACAGTGAGGGAGGGAATGTCACCATAGAATACCATGGTTGCCAACTTATAAAATCCTAGAATAGCCAAATCAACAGTAATTAGACAAAATGCATAGAAGAGGATGACAGCAGAACAAGAATCGATGGTTTCAGGCGTTATTTTATGGAATCGGTTCATACTTAAGCGGATAAAATGATACTTTGTAATTCCACAGATTTATTTCACAAACACACGACCCGGGTTTCGACGTACAACGTCATCTTCAGGTGCAGACATACAGGCGACCAACGTATATATACCCTAAGACCGTGGGGAAGGGGGGAGGAAAATTGGGGGGAAGGTAAGATAGAAAAAGGGGGGGGGGGGCTGGGGAGGAGGATGGTGGGGGAGGGGGTTGGGCAAGGCGCGCTTGTGGGTGGCGCCTTGCCCAACCCCCTCCCCCACCATCCTCCTCCCCAGCCCCCCCCCCCTTTTTCTATCTTACCTTCCCCCCAATTTTCCTCCCCCCCGGTCTTAGGGTATATATACGTTGGTCGCCTGTATGTCTGCACCTGAAGATGACGTTGTACGTCGAAACCCGGGTCGTGTGTTTGTGAAATAAATCTGTGGAATTACAAAGTATCATTTTATCCGCTTAAGCAGAACAAGAACTTGAAATATTAAGATGACAATGAGAGGAAAGTCAGAAAACAAGAAATTAATGTAGAAAGGAGCATAGATATTTGTTCCATATGTATGCAGAATAAGATGGATAGGCAGCAAGGATTAATGAAACATTAATAACAGAGCAATTTAGAGAGGGAAGGGGTAAGTCAACATTGAGCAGCTTTCGTATGAAACAGGAAAGTGGGGAGGAAGAGTACATATACAGTAGGCTAGTGTGTTTACTGCATAATGTATATGTAAAACACAAAAACACCTTATAAAATTAATTTACTGATTAATCACAAGGGCATGGCACATTTAATAAAAATCAGAAATTATCATCATACTTACTTAAGTATCAAAACTGATTTATAGCGGAAAACAGGAAAAGTAATACACAGGGTTCTGTAGCACCAAGATGTTTGTATTGGAAACCTCCTTAGTCTTAGAATGTTTAATATAAATATCACTTTTCAAGATTTGATATAATTTATTATAAAAAACACATTGACTTTTACATCATGTTGTCCATATGTAAAAAAAATGATCAACTATGTTCAAATAGTAGTATACATTTTTAACTTGCCAAGTCACAATATTTTTTATATAAAAATCTATGGATAATAATTAACCATTATTTTTTTACAGTGCCTGGAACAAAACATTCTTTTGTATTTTCCAGATGATTTATCCAAGGGTTGTGGAATTATAACAGGGCAGCACTGTGAGGCAAAAGCAGGAAACAATAACTTAATAACCCTTATGACGTTTAAAAAAAAGGCGACATGCAAAGATGGAAAAATCAGTCTGAAGTAATCACTGGAGTCAGAAAAATGAAAACGTCAGATGGATAGGTCTTGAAAACCAATTTCAAATGGACTTTGACAGTATTTAATTAACAGGTGTGTATATTCATCAACAAGATTAAATTCAGTTAACTTCCAGAAAGTGGACATTGGTTCCTTTTATTCTAGGGACTATCTTTAGCTGTAATAACAGGACTCATCACTTCTTAATTTATTTCCCAAAATTTACTCAAAACAACAAAAAATGCCAAGAAGGACATTTATTCATATTTTAATTGTTCTGAGAGGTACATTGGTTTTTACTCACCGAGTCTACAAAAATAGTGCTGTTTTGAAGGCAAGGAACAGGATTTACATTAAGAAAGCCATCAGAGAATTTGTAGTTTTGCTACTTGAATCTAGAGAGAGGGCAATATGAAGTAGTTTACCTGTGTAATTAGGGAATGTTCCTTTCTGTCAAAAAGTAAGCCACCATTGTATCTCAATTTCTGATCTGCCATTTGCCCCATGGTCATAAACACTACAATGTGCTCAACTGAATAGTTGAAAAACATAATCACTCTAAAGGCCATATCAAAGAGGGAGATCCTTCTGCTTGACCCAAAAGAACTGTTTGGCTACATGAATAACTGACCCATATGGTAAATAAAAACAGAGAAAATGCTCTTAATTAGGTGTAAGTTACCCTAAAAACCAAAATGACTAGGGTTAAAAGCCATACCAGTGTTAAATTATTTTGGACTAGATGTTTTTGGTGTGGATGTCATTTTTGTAAAATCAGTTCAGGTTGGCTGTGTTTGCTTTTTGTTGAAATAGCTTCTTTACCACTACAGATTGGCTTACACATTGTAACATCTTTAAATGAAAAACGATATATAGTACACAGTGTGAATGCTTATTCAATCGTGAGCTATTCTGAAAAGGTCAGTCACCCTCAAAGGAATATATTGTTGCCCGATAATAGACTCACATGTATTCATCACTCACCTCTGGAAAGCATGAACCCATGGCATACATATATGAATATGATATACTCAACATGCTGAACTTGGGATATTTTCGACCAATCATGTTTTATACCACATTATGGCGGAATTAAAAGTTATCTAAAGCCTGCAACGCCATATCTATTATAATGTTACACATACTGTGAGATTCATATCAAGAATTAAAATTTTATAAAACCTTTTCTAACAAGTAAAGGTAAAAATAATTTACACTGCTAGCCATTTCATAAACATGATTATCTGTTTCATACCCCATCATGAAATAGACTTTTTAAGTATTAAGAGTAAATAGAGTATTAAGCAATCTTCAATTTGATTGACTAAGCAGAAAAGAAAAGGATTATCACTTTCCAACAATAACAAGAAACATCATTAAAGCATATGTATTCACAATTTTATTAACAGTTTTTCAAAGCAGGCATGGACATCATATTTAATTATTAGCAGCACTTTCCCAAAACAAGCAACCACATCAGTCAACTAATAAATTCACATATGTCATAACATTTTCAACTTTCCTATTGCACATGAGCACCAGCCTAATGACTGCAACCTAAAGCAACATGAGAAGTTCTTCCATTAAAAGTGTCCATAAAAAAATAAAGAGGCAGCATGCTTCTTTATGCTGGACCACTGTTATGCAATATTCACCTAGCGATGAATGCTTTAGAATCTGCATACCTTATTTGTACTTCCAAATTCTAACACAGTCGACTTTTTTCTCCCTTCCACATATGATATGTATTTTTATAGAACATGGTTTTGAATATCAAAATTAAGGAAATACATATCTATGTATACTCTCACACAAAGGATCATTTTCTATTTGATCTCTATGTCAGTAATTAATATATTCACAGACAAATATATAGATATTCACAGAAATGTTTTACAATTTTGTAACTGGATTTTTTTGTCTGCAATGAAGTATATAATGTATTTGCCTCCATATTGACCACCTCAAGGACTTAAGTTTCACATTTCATTTGGTCAATATTTTAATTTTCATTTTAAACTCTACCTTATACACCAGCATTGCTGAATTCAATGTCCATTAGAAGAAATATTCTGCATTAGCAAGGAATTATTTTCCTAAGAAAAGTACAAATTTTGCCCAAAATGGCTACATGAATTAATCACTAGAAAAAGAAAGTAGAAATCATCAGAGGAGGAAAAAATAAAAAGATGTGATGATTGAGACACTATTTAAATTAGAAAACCAACAGGTTAAATTTATAATTAATTTGTGACAAATAATTAAAACAGATACCTCATTCACAATAAAACAACAGTGTACATATAACTTTGAAGTCAACTTTTGCACATGAATTTCTAACCTCAAATCAAAAAAAATAAATGAAATTTCTGAGGATTGATTGACATGTTTTGTTCACTTCCATTATTGACAACCACCATCAAAATTTGGCACATTCCACAGGTCAATCTAGATTAATATTTTCATTCATGAAACAAATCAATTAACCCCTAAATCACACAAATTGCTGTTGCACTGCATTGATCTGGAAGAAATATATTTTTTCATTGTCTGGAAAGTTAAACCATGTCTAATTTTAATCCATAACAAATCCAATTCCTGAAATGCAATCAACATAAGAGTTTTTTACACAACCTCCTTTTTTCACATGCAAAATCCTTTCATATAAGGAAGCTTTGTTGCCACACCATTTACCTTATAAGGGTGAATCAAAATATACTGACTGTTGTGTAATTCATTTGGTCTAGATGCCAACTAACATGATAATAACTAAAACACTGTATGGGTAATCCAGGTATACAAAAACACCAAACTAAGACAAACTTCTTTGCAAAGTCATAATTACAATTATGTAGAGTGTTGAAATTGATAAACATTAATTGATGGACAAAAGACAAATTTGCATTTGAATGTAACAATAATTTATTACATGCACTAAATTATTCACTTGGCATCATTTTATTTAAGACCAACGTAGTATTTTTACATGGGATTCCCAGTGCATAATTTAACCTTGCATTTACAAATTGTAGTGGAACTAACTTTTTAAAGACTAATACAATCCAGGCCAAAGATAAATAAAATTATAAAGAGAAAAACTGAAGGTGAGCTAATGGTTGGAGTAAATAACTGTTTGCCAGAAGATCCCAAGCTTAACAACTGGTAATGAATCATTAAATTACATTAAAACAAAAAAACAATAAAAACAAAGCAGTTGGCTGAAGTGAGTTCCTACTTTATCTGTGAAATTATTTCCGGCACAAGAAAAAGAATTGGCCAATATCCTTAATGTCTGTGCCATATCCCACATTATATCAGATGAATTCTGCAGTTTCACCAATAAAGCACCGAATACCATTATGACAGCTCTTTTGTTAACAAGGAAAAATGTTTATTAACAGCTATAAATATTTTAATAAAAATAATTATTTTTAAATTCAATGATAAGTTTCAAGTTAAAATTCATTGATAAAATATTGGCGTACTTACAGCATCTCCCTAAAATGTCAACCGGCAATTGACAAGCATTCGAGCCACAACGGAATTTTTGCATTCTTGCAAAAAGGGCTGTGTGGAGACTGCATGACTTATATATACATACATACATATACGTATATATATATATATATATATATGTATGTTTATATCATATGCATATATTTCTACCATATGTATATCATAATAATTTGTATACAAACTTAATCATCACAAATTATTGTGATTGGAATTATTATTGAGATTAAATGTTCCCACAGAAGTGTATATGATGAAATGGTATGCAACCTAGGCATTTACCTAAGGTGCTAAAGGAGACTGGGTGATAAAACTATTTTTTTGCTGGAAGAAATGCCAATTTCAGAGTTTGACAAAATAATGATCCAAACACTCAGTGTCTTTATATACCTTTGCTTTGATAGCTTGTCTTGCTGACCTGGGGCACACCTTAACAGTAGTTTGTAGGTTATCACACTGATGAAATGTATAAGAACTATACTCAATCATGGATGGAAATCCAAAAGATAGCTATTTTGCACAATTTTTTATCGCAAGTAACCCCTTAGTTTCCATCAAAAAAGAGGATACTGTAGTTGCTTTTCGAGACATCTTGCTATTGTAAAATTTACACAATTCAAATTTTGCATCACTTTCAAATGTTTCATGTAGTGGCAAGATTCATAAAAAAACACAAAGGAAGCCAACTTGAAAGACAATGAAATCATTTAACATGAATGATAACTATCATAAAATAAACAAAAATTAAAAGTATGAAAACATTTACATGTGTATAGATGGAATTAAGTAAATAAATTGCATTTGGGTTAATACAAAATGAACAATGCAATGCACAAAAAAGAAATAATAAAAAAGGTAAATTATATTCAGGGTTTAACTTAAGCACGTGTTCTTTCACTTCTTATGAAAAAATTATAAATAATCACCGAGAAGCATTATCATCACATCATAAATAACAGATTGGATTGACACCAAGTCTTATTCAACAAAATTTAAATGATTTTTTTCAAACCATCCATATCAGTAGTGCATCTTTTACCTACCATTTTTTTCAATCAATGAAAATATAAATATGTAACCATTTCCATGCCATTCAATGTTATGACACTTTTGACTCATTTTCCAATCTGACACTCTTTCTTAGTGTGCGAATACGAGAACGAATTTCATCCCAGTCCATGTATGCTCCCTTGACATGCCTTTCCAAGCTCTCGGAGATACCCTCACTTGATCCATATGCCCCTCTTCCATGGCAAACCCGTAAGTTATCAAATGTCAAAATTTCTCCTGAAATGAAAAATTAATGCATGACAATTGTGAAATTTGAAAATCTCTTATAATAATTATAAAATATTTTATTTCAGTTGGCTAAAAAGTAACACAGAAAGAGCCCAAATGAATGAAAAAGTTAAAGGAATACAGAAACTGCATACATACGAACATTTAGTGGCCCCTTGGGCCACTCCTTTTTCTGATATATATCAATGACCTACCTAGCTGCTTACAGAATTATGAAGGAATTACACCAGTGCTGTATGCTGATGACACTAATGTAATAATATCGACAGAAACTTACCCCAGCCTTGTGGAAAAATCACAGTCTGTCACACTTGCAATAAACAAGTGGTGTACAGACAACTTTCTAGATCTAAATGTAAATAAAAGTAAAATAGTATACTTTACACACAATAAAAATGCGACTGATGATCTGCTGGTAAAAATTAATGATCAATCAATTGAGAATGTGACGGAATGTAAGTTTCTAGGCATTTCTCTGTCTGCTAATATTTCTTGGGATATGCATGTAAAAGCCCTTCAGCATAAGCTCAGTTCAACTTGCTATTTATTAAGACACTTGTATGAAACTACAAGTAAAAGTATACTTTTGAATTTATACTATGGGGAAATTTATTCAAATATAACATATAGTATAATATTATGGGGATCAGCTGCTATCTCTCAAACCATCTTTAAAATGCAAAAGAAAGCCATTAGAATAATTACCAGGAAACCTCACAATGCCCCATCAAGGCCTATTTTCCATGAATTAAAATTGCTACCACTCCCATGCATATACATTATGTTCTTAATTTTGTATATTAGAAATAACATTGGAAACTATTCTCTTAACTCTGCCTATCATCATCACTACACCAGAGGAAGGAACAACATCCATTATGGGAATATTAGAACTAAAGCATTGAAATTAGGACCCAATGAAATGGGCATCAGATTATATAACAAACTACCCAAAAGTGTAAAGGAAACTAAGGGAACTGCTGCATTCAGGCATAAATTAAAAAGATATTTACAACGCAATATGTTCTACTCGGTTGATGAATATCTCAACAACATTCCTGACTAGAAGGTTTATACTCTTTGTTTATAGCAATTGTCATGGTCTGATTCATGTTGGTTATTCAATTATTGCCTTAATTAATATTTCATGTGCATGTAACAGCCAATGTTCATGGTGTTATGTCATATATTATGTAACTGTGAGCACCATTTCATTTCTTTGTATCTTAATTAGAGCCTGTGTCTTTGTTCCTTATTGACGTGCCTTATATCATGTACATACACCATCCACCTGGTATTTTGTATTGTGATCTCTGGGCAAATAAAAAGTAATAATAATAATAATAATTTACACAATCAGGCAGATGAAAGGAAACAAGCAATATAGAACATAACAACAAAATCCATAAAACTTCATCGAAACTGTTATGTGGCCACACACTTCAGGTTAACAAGAACACACTATTCAATTGATAGGTTGGTGGTTTTATTTACTCTTGTTGTTCTTTATTAGAGATTACATGTATCATCTTTTCCTCTGAACATGTAATCCTCATAATATATATATTAATACATATTAAATTGGTCCAGCCCAGTTTATGGTGACATCAACAAATTGTCATATTTCATCCCTTCAGTTTCACAAACAAAATAAAATTAACAACGGGAAAATATGTAACTAATAATAATTCCATGAAGTCTAATTTTCAACAATTTCAATTAAGTATTCACAGTATATAAGTTAGAATGTTTGACTCTGCAAAAATTTTTAAAAAATTAAGTGTTTATGCTACTGTTTTGAACCAAATGACAAACATTTCAAAAGAAATACAAATTTTGCCACAAGCAAAAAAAATATCTTCCTGTGCAATCTGATGTTGAATGGCTCTAATATCATACACTATTATCCTAGAAAAGTATGTCCGACATTATGTCAACATTTTAAATTAGATAAAAGTCTGTGCAAAATTTAAAAAAATAGCTAGGTTTGCAGATAACCAAGCCTTAATTTGCCAGGCAGCTAGGCCATTGCAAGGGTTGCTGAATGCATTGAAAAGCCAGTGCAATAGGTATAGGATTAAGATAAATGTAAACAAAATTTTAATGTAAGAGGTTATGAGGTTTTTGAGAGGGTAGAGCATGTGAACATTAAAATAAGAGTTCATAAATTAGAGCAGTTCAAACAGTTTACCAATTTTGGACCAAAGTGGATAAAGTAGCTGGGAAAAAAAAGAAGAATTGAGTAAGGCAAATAAGCTGTCAAAAGGAGGAGGGAATAAATGAGAGGGATGTCAAGAAAAAGTTAGTCAAAACTTTGATATGGAGCATATTTGCATAGCATGGAAACTTGGGAGTCATCAAAGCAAGACGATAGGCACAAATTCTATGGAGGCAGGAAAAATGGATGAAGGGTGTATTGAGCGACAGTGGGATCTTGAAGATGGTATTGGAGGGAAGAATGTTAGGCAAACGAGGAAAGTGCAGGAACAGGATAGGGATGTTGGACGGGATGAAGGGAGGAAGGAAGTACACAGAGATGAGGAGGGACCTGATGCAGAGTAGGTTGCTGGATTGATTGATTGTGTTTTGTTAGGAGTCAAAAAATATTTATTCGGTAGTTGTTTCCATCCAAAAACCTACCTTAACCGGTAGATTACCTTATAATAGGCACAAATTGGAGGTTTTTGAGATGAGGAGAAAGATGGAGCATGTGAAGTGGCCAGAAAGGAAAACAAACAAGGAAGAGCATGGTATGAGGGAAGGAAAAGGGATTGTACAGAGAAATCCAAAAAATACAGGAGACATGGATGCAGAGAGTTTTAATTGGCAATCAGATGTAAAAGATGGTGATAGTGGGGAGAACGTTAGGCAAATGAGGTTGGTTGGTTTCATTGGGGAGGCGACCAACAGCTAAGGTCATTTGTGCCATTAGGGATGGGTGGGAAAGGAAGGGTAGAGAGAAACCCGGCATCGGCATTGGCCTACTCTTTTCGAAAGGCGCCAATGGGTCTGCAGTTTAACGTCACATCCGACGGATGGCGTACTCACTCAAAGTGCTCTCCACAAAGCACCTCAAGTAGGGATCGGGATACCACTGAAAAATATCTGCAGTCTCTGGAATTTGAACCCGGGCCTTCACGGTGGGAAGCCTGTATGTTAGCCTCTGCACCATCCTGATCCCCGGCAAATGAGGAATGGGTAGCAATAGGATAGGCATGTTGAACGGAATGAAGGGATGAAGGAAGTATGCAGAATTGAAGAAGAGTTTATTGTAGCATCAGATACCAAGTTGTTTTGTTAGGAGAGGCAAGTAAATGTATCATTGAGCTGTTATTAGGCTGTGTCAATCCAAAACTTACCTTAACCCATAGAATACCAATAATATTAACAACCTTAATGAGACAACTTTGAATAACAAATGTTAGGAGAGACATTGGGACATTAAGTGTGAAAGTCAACCATAAATAATGTTCATTGGAGAGTTTCAAAATCGATTTCAAGCATCAATTATCACTCACCTGGTTTCAATTTATATGTCACACAATAACGAGGACTGTGTAGTAGCTGAGCAAACATGTTAAAAGCTGCATACCATGATGACACTTGTGACAGTTTTACACAAAAATGTGAATCCCTCTGAGGCTGACTGACATTCACTCTCACAATATAACCCTCACGGTCTTCACTAAAAATAAAAGAAAATACCTAATTAATAAACAGTAAGGTACATATTACATACATAAACAGGAACATCCACATAAACAATCCGAGGAGACCATGACCAAAAGCAGTATGGTAAAATCCAATAGGAGGAGTGATCTCACCAATCTATGAAAGAAATTCAAGAACCTATCATGGAATAAGGTGCGTGTCTAGTCTTTTCTTTGACAACCTTAGTACATAAGTATGATGAAGAGAAACATTAGTCTGGAAGTGAACTTTTTCTGCTGAGCAAGACAAATGTAGGTTGGATCAAAGAATTCTATGGCATGAAGACTATTACCCTTAGATTTCACTACATGTTGCTTCAAGCTGACAATGCTACGCTGAATCCAGCTGGCACCATTAGAACTGAGAATGCCAGCTGTAATGCTAGCAAAGTTTTTCCACATCAAAGGGGTGAAAAATCACCCTCATACAATGTGAGGATGTTAACTGTAGTTGGAATGGCATTTAATCATCTTCCAGACATGGATTATTTTGTAAAGCCCCATCTAGAAATTGAAAAGAGTTATGCAAGATTGCCATAATATAATTTCAAAGCTGCCTTGACCACTTTTCTATATGCAAATACAAGGATAGGCTGAAAACTAATGCACATATGCTTGTAGAGTACAAACAAAATGACCTTCAGAAGCACTTCTGGTGGCAGGTGGAAAACTTATTATTTCTTCAAAAACTTATTATTCACTCACCATAGTTATTTCTAGTTCTCAATCCATACTTTCCTTTTACATTTAATACAAGGCAACCCAATTTATAGGCAACGTAAAAAAAAGGGAAGATCATAATTCATTTGTAATAACTAATCCTATACTAAATTTTTAAACCTCATAAGTGAAGGAATGAAGCAAATGTACCATATAACAGGTGCACGGTAGATACTATGAAATGCTCTACGTTCCCGTTTGGCCTCATGCCCTCCAGAATCATCATCTACTCCCTCAGGCTCCTGCCCAATATCAGCCCAGTCTACAAGGGTAGTTGACAGGATGTTGTATTCATTGGGATGTTCATGACGCATCAACTCAGCCACAGCAAAGCTGTCAACTAAATGATTCTCACCACCTGGTCCTTTCCACTGTACCAAACATTGAAGCATGTTTACCTAAAAATTATGGAAACATGCATGAGTATCTATTTCCATTGAAAAAATATCTTTCTAATTATTAAAACAATTGTCCCCTTGAATTGAAATATTATTTCTGGAGAGATTTCAATGGGCAGTAATGATGAAGTAGGTAAGAAGAGGAATTTAAGATGGGAGAAGTTTAAAAAGGGACATGGTAACTCATGATGTTCAATCGCTTGGTGGAGAAGCCTTAGAAGATCGACAGCTTTAGGGTCAGCTGGATGCTAGTGGCACTTTCCCTGAGTTTAAGTGGGATGAGATAATGGGTGGTCACCAAGGTAGGGATGTGGTGTGGTAGAAGATAATATTGGGCAGTGAAGGATCGAAGTTATTTAAGGAAGGATTAAAGATAGGGAGAGAGATAAAAAGGGAAATACTAAATCATCAATGGTCATTGAAATACCTCCAAAAATAATATCCACATTTTGTCAAAATCAAATGTCTTTTTTAGCAATGAAAAGAAATGTTAACTACATCTTATTCTCTCATTTAACCACATATGTCATGAATTCAAGGTACACAGAAGAAAAGTACATTAATGTTCAACCATAATACAAGATTTTCTTAGTTCCATTCTAAAAAAAGTATTTATCAACAGAAACGATCCAGAATTATTGAAATATTTTCTTTAGAGAAAGTAAAAATTCTAATTTATCCCCTCAGGTCAAAAAATTACATGCATTAATCTTTGAAAAGGAATTGTAAGGAACAAACTGGACAGCATTTGCACCAAAAGGACACAAGCTATCAAAAATCTAAGTCAAAGTTGAAACATCTCTTGAAAATATAATTGTATGTCCTATATTCCATCATCTATGTTGCACTTGGTCAAAGATTTTTGACCTCATTCCCCATTAACATGCATCACACATTCTCCTCCTTTATTCCCACACTTCTCATGATGGTCCCATGATATTAACAACTGCTGGTGAATAGATATTGTCAAATATATGAGGTTGTTTTAAGGTCACCCAGTTTTTTTTCTTAGGGCCGGAAGGAGATAGAAAGATTCGGTCAAGCTTAAAATAATACAGGCATTCCAATTACTTTTTGTTTTGTTCAGTACTAACTATACACTCTCCTGTTCTGTCAGTACACTAAATATAACTCCAAGTGGGGTCATGTGGCAATGGTATCCTAGCTAACAAGATAGTCCTTTCAGAAGGGATACTGGCCTGTTTAGAATAGTGAAAGCAGGTCTGAGGTAATACTAGACTCTGATATCACATGTGTCAGGCATGCTAGGAAAATGTGCCAAAATTAACCATAATGTGCCATAACAATTCGGAAGGAAAACTGTATGTAGCACAGGTACTGCCAAGGCTAATAACCTCGGATACTCTAATTTTTATTTGTTTCATATGTCAATAAGAGGCCATATAGTATTGAAGATGGGTGGCATTGATCCATAAGATAGATATTATATACATAAACAGGAACATCCATATAAATAATCCAAGGAGACCATGACCAAAAGCAGTATGGTAAAATCCAATAGGAGGAGTGATCTCACCAATCTATGAGAGAAATTCAAGAACATAGCATGGAATAAGGTGCATGTATAGCCTTTTCTTTGACAACCTTAGTACATAAGTATGATGAAGAGAAACATTAGTCTGGAAGTGAACTTTTTCTGCTGAGCAAGACAAATGTAGGTTGGAACAAAGAGTTCTATGGCATGAAGACTATTACCCTTAGATTTCACTACATGTTGCTTCAAGCTGACAATTGCTACGCTGAATCCAGCTGGCACCATTAGAACTGAGAATGCCAGCTGTAATGCTAGCAAAGTTTTTCCACATCAAAGGGGTGAAAAATCACCCTCATGCAATGTGAGGATGTTAACTGTAGTTGGAATGGCATTTAATCATCTTTCTGACATGGATTGTTTTGTTAAGGCCAATCTAGAAATCAAAAAGAGTAATGCAAGGCTGACATTATATAATTTCAAAGCTGCCTTGACCACTTTTCTATATGCAAATACAAGGGTTGGCTAAAAACTAATGCACACATGCTTGTAGACTACAAACAAACCCAACTGATTTTATGGATTGCCCACTGCCTTTATTTTCAATCACCAGTTTTCCCAAGCCTCTCTAACCATTTCCTCCAAATATATGCTGAAAATCAGAATGTATCACCATTTTTATACTTTGCCCGTGAAAACAGGCAAGTTATAATGAGAATATACAAATTATATTATATAATATTTATATTATTATTTATTATTAGGTAATCTACCAGTTAAGGTAGGTTTTTGGATGGACACAACTATCAAATAAACATTTTGTAACTCCAAACAAAACCCAATCCAGCAACCTAATCTACATCAGGTCCCTCTTCATCTCTGGGTACTTCTTTCCTCCCTTCATCCCATCCAACATCCCTATCTTGTTCCTGCCCTTTCCTCGCTTGCCCAACATTCTCCCCTCTATTACCCTCTTCAACATTCCACCACTGCTCAATACGCCTTTCATCCATTTTTCCTGCCTCCATAGGATTTCTCTCAACAAACCCCTCTCCTCACCCACCACCTCCAGTACTTCCTCATTTGTTATCCTTTCGGTCCATTTCACCTTCTCCATTTTTCTCCACACTCACATTGCAAAAGCCTCCAATATACGTCCATCCTCCTGCTTCAGTGACCACGTTTCCGCGCCGTACATAGCTACGCTCCAAATCAGAGTTTTCACGAGTCTTGTCTTAACATCCCTACTCAACGTCCCCGTCATCAACTCCCTCCTCCTTGAGATAGCCTCCTTGCCTAGCACAATTCTGCTCCTTACGTCCCTACCACTTTGACCGTATTGGTCCAAAACACTTCCGAGATATGTAAACTGTTCTACCTGCTCTATTTTTTCCCAGCCTATTTTAATATTTAGCTTAGCCTTTTTCTTCCTGGAAAATCTCATAACCTTCGTTTTATTAATATTGATTCTCATCCCACATCTATCGCACTGAACCTCCAATTCACTCAGCAATGCTTACAACCCCTTGGCTGACTGAGCAACTAATGCTTGGTCATCAGCAAACCTAACCAATTTTACGAATTCCCCTCTGACTTTCATTCCTACCTCCAGTTCTTCCAATGCCTCTTTAACCATTTCCTCCACATATACGTTGAACAGCACCGGTGACAATGGGCAACCCTGCATTACCCCTCTTCCTAACACTGCCCATCCAGACTCTCCGTTCCCCACTCGCACCTGAGCAGACTGAGACATGTACAGGTTGCAGATCAGTGTCCTATCCCTCCAATCCATTCCTATTTTCTGCAATAAACGCATTAATTTTTCCCAATTCACTCTATCAAAGCTTTTTCGAAATCTACAAAACAGGCAAAAACGTCCTGATTGTATTCTATATTCCTCTCGATTAGTGATCTCATTACTGCAATGGCATCACGCGTACCTCTTCCCTTCCTAAACCCAAACTGATCATCCCCTAAGTAATCATTTGCCTTACTCTCTATCCTTTTGTTGATGATCCTGAGAATAACTTTAGCTGCGTGGGATATCAAACACTGTCCTGTAATCGTCACATGATGTAACCTTTGCCTTTTTTGGAATAGGAACTAACACTGATCTCACAAAATCTTCCGGCCAGATTCCTTCCTCATAGATACTACGAATCAGTCCACATAGGGCCTTCTTCCCACATTTTCCTAAACATTTCAACAGTTCTACAGGAATGTTGTCCACCCCCACGACCTTATTTGCTTTCATCTCCTTTAATGCTCTTTCTATTTCATCGTCGAGTATGCCTGGACCTAAGCTAACTTCTTTTACTTCATGTTCCTTTTCTACATCTAACCTTGTCGGCCTAAATTCTTTACCATACAGTGTTTCTCTATATTCCTTCCATCTCTCTTGGATTTTTCCTGGTTCAACTATTATCTTACCCCACACATCTTTAACTGTTAGCACAGATCTTGCCTTCTTATTTCCCAATAATAACTTAACCTTGCTGTATAGAGCACCAATTTCACCCTTCTTCTGTAAACTTTCCATATCCTCACATTGCGTTTTCCACCATTCTTCCTTTGCTTTATTTGTGGCCCTTCTCAATTTATTGTTTAACTCTTTGTACTTCATTTTGCCTAACTCTGTGTTTACATTTTTCCATCTTCTTTTCTCATCCATCTTTGCAATCATCTCATCCGTTACCCATGGTTTCCTTATTCTTTTCCCCTTAACGGTTCCTATAGTGTCTTTCGCGGCTTCCGATATCCCTTGCTTGATACATTCCCATTTTTCTTCGATAGTACTCAGTTCTTTACCGTCATCCATCATTTTCTCTACAGCCTGCTGATTCTCCTTCTTTGTTAATCCATTTAATGCTTCTAAATTCCATTTCCTAACCCACCACCCCTGCCTTATCTTTTTGAAACGGATGTTACATTTCATAACAGCTAAATAATATTTATATACTCATATTAAAATTTGAAAATGATGGCATGTGATTTAAATGCTATTGATCAGATTTTGAGCAACAAAATGCGAATGCAAGTCAACACACAGTAAAATTGCACCTTGTACCATAATTTTAAAAATTCCATGAACATGATGTATTAGAAGTTTCTTTCTTATTTAGGCATCTTATACCATTTTAATAGATTTAAAATTTACCTGCGATTTTACAATTTTTGGAATTGAGAGAACCTTTCTAAATAATGAAATATGACTTTTTTTTATCAGATTGCTTACTCACTTTTATCTGTATGGCCATTTTGCAATTAAACTAGGGTTAAGAACAATAAGTACCAGGGAGTAATCGTAGACAACATATATCACTGCAGCTGATGTTTATTAAAGCTTTGGCAACTAATTTTGGTCATAAAGTCAATATTTAGAAACATTATTTCTGATGCTTATAAAATCCTGTTCTAAAATGACTCATATTTTTTCTTAGCTGCTGAGGCATTAAATTGAAGGTCAATGTAATAATGTAAACAAAAAAAAAGATGCCCAAACCTCTCTGAAAAAATTTATACTAACTTAATGGACATAGTTCATCAGCTCTTGTTCAAACAAACATATTTATATTGCTTATAAAAGTTCACTAACTAAGATGAATTTGTCTATCAATATTGCAAAAAGGATTAACTAAGTTAATAAAAAAACTCACCATATCGACTATTGTTCATATTAAAGAAGTGCAAAG
This sequence comes from Hetaerina titia, assembly GCA_037158775.1. NCBI lineage: Eukaryota > Metazoa > Arthropoda > Insecta > Odonata > Calopterygidae > Hetaerina > Hetaerina titia. The sequence continues at coordinate 38,379,165 of CM073777.1, forward strand.
AGAGGTTATACTCGTAATCCAATATGCTAAGATTAATACTTCAAAACTAATTCAGTTTAATTACTCTAACAGCTACTATACTGAGTACACTAAGACAATCTATATTTCCTGCATTCTGATTTTTGGAGTAATTCTCTACTTTTTAATGGTCAAGTGTGCATTCACCAAAGCTCTACATCATTCAGGACTTTATAGATAATGCAAATGATAAAAATCATTCAGTGAAGAGAGATACATGATCCAAGATATGTAAAATATATACAAGACCACGTGCAAAGCAGGCAAAAGAAGAAATATTTGTCAGATTCTAGCAGAGCACCAACCATGGATGTCCTATTGCTGGCCTTATCCCCAAGCTTTGGTTCTCACAATAGCTGGTATATTTTCTCCTGGCACTTTTCACCTAGTTTGCACAAACACTTAGCCATTCTTCTAAGGTTTTAGAAACAGAAACAAACATGATAAAAATGATGATTTTTACGTATACCTGGTTAATGACTATAATTGCTAACAGGTAAATGTCTTCCAGAGTACTTACCCCTGGTTTGTACTCATAGTATGGAAGATCTGTGTGCAACTGCAGTTTTTCAGACGTATATGCCAGATTGCTGGGTTCATCCTTCGCACGTACACTAAAAAGCTCTCTTGGTATTCCATGAGTTTAAAAATAAATGAAATTTGAACACTAATCACATCCAAAAATATTTAAAGTATTAATAAGTTATGTGATATAAAGTGAAAAATATTGTTAGATTACCCATAGTGTGTCCTCCTCACAAAGGAAGCACGATGTGCAAGTCTCCTCAGTTGTCCATTGGCTGCATTTGAACCCACAACCATGGCTACTCCCATTGTTTCCAGATACTCCAGCCAAGCAAGTAAGCTGCTATCTTTTGACATGATATCTGAATATGAAAACCTCCATGACTGAGGTGATTTATCCTCATTCATACGCTTGAAGTCACGTGCATCCCACAAAACCCGGTTTCCTCTATAATCAATGAGTCGGAGGGCTCTTGCTCTTGGAGTAAAGGCTCTTTCACTGAGCCAATCTGCTTTGAAGGTACTCTCATGCCCATCTTGCCAAAAAAAAGTGATGGAGGTTTTATCTTCAGACACCTACAAAATTATTCACACAAGATTTTAACACTTCAAAAATGTTTTGTAGTTTGAAGTAAACTTACAATTCACCTGGGATTACAATAATGCAAATATTATAGTAGTTTGCAATGACAATTAATAATCTTCATGGTAATCACGCTCACTTTAGTTCTCTTAATAGAGAAGAGGAAGCAATGAGTGATGAATTCACTCACAGAAACAATAATTAACTTCAAAATCATAATTATATGAAAGAGGTTTAGTTTTGCTAGGCGTGTTTTAGGCCTCTACATGGCAGCAGCTATAATAAAAAATCTTCCAAAATCTGACAGCTCTTGAGGCGATAATGGGTAGATCAGGAGAATAATTCCTTTCCCACCACAAGTAGGTAGGGAGTGTACACTAATGCACAAGAAGGAATCATAACTTTGTCTTTCCACAGGAGAGCAAACTAGTTTCACAGTGTAGCAAAACTCATTCAAAGCAATAAATTCTACTTGACAAAAAGGCATAATTTTCGATTCTTCCTAGAGTATTACAATGAAATTCCTAAAAGAATCAACCTCAACTATCTCTCAAGACAGTGAATATGTCTGCCATTAAATTTAAAGAACTTCAAGAGATGTCAAGACAGTTAATTTATGGGATTCCTCTGCTAACGTGCACCAAAATTATGCGGTGTAAAAATCATTTGCCTTGACCAGGATAAGAGTATACACCAGTACCCTAATTAGTTAACATGCTTGGCTAGAAAATGAGGGATAAGGGTTCAAATCCTGGCGAAGGCAATGATTATTGAACATTGAAATTCCTGCATTTTGGAGCACAACAGTGCATGGCTCTAACAAAGTAACTGTCTTGGCACCTCCCATGGTTCTTTGAACTAGTCAAAGGAAAATACCTATGTTTTTATAAGTTAGTTTAAAACTTGTAGACTGTGGTGCAACTCACAAGACTAGAATTACTTGTGACATTTTTTGTACATTAATTCATGTCATCTAGAATCCACAGTGTAAGATCATACTTTGGTGGTTTGATTGTTTAAAGGACTCAGCCAAAAAAAGGCGATTCTGGGTTCATATCCCAGTCAAGGCGATTGATTTTTACACAGTGAAATTCCTCAAAGCCTGTTTGTTTGTTTCTTCATTCATGATTCAATTTCCAGCTCTGACTGAAATCTTCATCAATGTAAAAGAGAAAGAAAACATGGGACTGATATCTGTGTGAACTTAGGGATTATCTGGCCAGAGCTTTACCCAGGCTACAGTATAAAACTGATAATTTACAGTATAGGCCAGCTGAGTGAGGTTGATGGCTCATTGGTAGAATGCATCCTGGCCTGATGAAAAAAAGAAAATATACTTGTGATGTGTTCATAAGGAGGTCACTCTCCCACTTCATCTACATAACTTGACCGCACATCAATAGCAAATAGGTGCATGTAGAAAATGTTGTTTCTGAAACACAACATCTTGTTCATCTGGAATGCTATAGAAGAGGTATTGTTACTGTGATACAAATGGAAGACTCTGTAACCAAATCAATTTAGGTTTTACTTAAGAGAAACGGACCTAGTGCCATGACAGAAATGAAAAAACAAATTGCTGGGAGAAATTATTAATTGGAAAATAATTTATTTAAATTAACTATATCAATCAAATTTTGGAAAAAAATGCCAGTGATGATTTGCTTATGTTAGAGAAACGTAAACAAACAACATACCAATTTGAAGAGATAGCCAAATCTTCATATCCTGCATACCCTTCAAGCAGTTTGATCTGGTAATCAAACTGCCTATCTCCTTTGCAGTCAGGGGTCATTAGGATGAAATTGAAGCCTGATACTTGCAGGAGATTGAGTTTTTTCGTTTTTAAATATGGAATAGACAATATTAAAAATAACTGATAAAAGGTTTTGCACCCAAGTGCAATGTGACAATGTCACTTCTACTCTATCCTGGCCATTGAGCTCATTAAAAAAGTAAGGCTGGTTACTAGATCAGGCATCAGAGGAGACCCAGGTTTTCCCAAATTTCATTTGTATCAGGGCATTAACATTTATTGTTTAAGATATGATTGCAAGTAAGAACACATTTATATAGCTGAAAGAGTATTTCCATCATGGCAGTAACATAACTTGTAATGGTAGATGTGTTTTAGAAAAGCAAAAAGAATAAGGGAGATGAATAGGGCTTTCCATCAGATGAAGCAAAGGCTACTTGCCTAGACCATAAAGCCATATTTTATAAAAATTGAGTTTTACTTTTCTACGGCTGTGACACATGGGCAAGTGCAGCAGAAATAAGAAGATTAGAAGCAATGAAAATGTGGAGCTACAGGAGAATTATGAAAACATATTTCCTTGTCCAAGTCCTAAGAATGGGTGAAGATAGAACCATTTAGAAGAGACATGGAGATGAGGGTTTCTAAAATTACTTGCTGATGAACAATATTTAGCTTGAAATCTAAAATGGAACAAACTATAAAAGACGACATATGTAAAACAAAGCCAAGGATGAATTTAAAGGGCAAGTAATCAGGAATATCAATAAAAATAGCTATCAAGGAACGAAAAGATTGGGAGAGAACAAGATAGCTTCTATAAAACTCCTCTAATTGATAACACATAAGAGTGGCATTTGTAAATAAAATTTCATATTAATTTGTACAATTTCCATGATTTTTTTAATGCTGGCCATGATACTTGAAGCAATGAGTTTTCATCTATAGCAATTTCATGAATTTTCAGATTTGTTCAGCATTTAATCAATACCTACTTTTCACAAAAATGAAATCCCATGTTCCTCAGATCAATTGTTTTTAATTTGGCCACAAAATACTAAGCACTAATGTATAAACACCCACAGGAAAATGATCAAAATTTGATCAATGGAATAAAAAATATATAATGATGTTGTATATCAAGCTACTTATGAGAGATGTGAAAGCTGCTGGTCAAGAGCTTATGGTATATAAAGAATTTTCCATTTGGTACTCAATGAAGAATTTTAATGCAAAAAATATAGTCACAAATTGGTGAAAACTTCACTATTCAAGGCAGGAGAGAGATTCATAGAAAATTTATGAAATGTGAATTCGTATTCTCTATTGCCTCATATTTCTTCTTTTGCTGAGTAACTTAGGCTTCAATTCCTTTCGTCTCATTCTCCAAGAATAGGATACCAATCCAGGTATTTCCGATTGCATGGAGTATTAATACTGTGTTGCAAATATTATTAAATGGCAATGGGAGGATACAAACCACAGGCATATTGGTGAGTCCAAAAAATTCCAGAAAGTGAACATACTTATGAATCAGAAACTCAAATCATTTGTGCTACCTGCTATGGCTAAAATTTTTGGGTTCCCAGAAAAAAAAATATGAAACAAAAATCACACTAATAACATTCAGGCTTACACTAGATTAAAGAGATACTTGCATGACTGCAGTCATTCACGTATCTTACTCTGCATCATGATGAGCCAGAACAAAAAGTTCAAATTCCCCACACCATATAAAATCAACTTCCTTAAAATTAAACAAGAATATATCACACCCACTATCAGTGAATTAAATTATGGTAACTGAGATAAATCCCAGATATAAAAGTTAACAATTTAATTGAAATGACAATGAAGAATGGGTTTTGCCTTTAATAATCTAATATCACTATTGTAGCCAATGAAACTTATTTTGTGGACTTGCATGCATGACATAAAAATATCTCTTATATAATGTAACAGTGGTCTAATTGTGAATACAAAGTAATATCCTGTGATGCAAAGAGATGACATAGAAGCAGACAAGAAGTCCAAAATCAAACATAAATACCTTCAAAGAGGCCGGCCTGCAGTTAATATCAAAATCTAACATCTGCATGGTTCGAGAGAATGCCTCAGAATGGAAACACTTGGGGCATTGACAATTATCTCTAAGCCATACAAAGGGAAATTGCTGATTCTCTACATCGGTATTGCTGCCAGGCAAATATTTTCCTTGATTTACCATCTTCACCATGACATTCTCCTTCTCCAGTAGAAGTTCTGCAGATAATATCTGAGACCCATCATCAAGATGACCCCTTTTAATAACAAATAAGAAGTGTTAAGAGCGCTTAAGTACGGACAAAGACACGAATATCAAATCATTACTTAGGAATGCATTATTTTAAAAAATACCACTGGAAATTGAGACGCTGTCTAGATAGTAAACACCGGCACCAAGTTACCACCAGAGCAATAACATTTTACAATGAAATCAGTACATATTTTGAAATACTTTCCGAGTTGGAATGTTAACATCCGCGCACAATAAATGTTCCTATTTGGAAGAGAGATGCGTCAATCTACTCCATTTATAATATTTAAAACGAATCAAGAATATATACGGCCAAATGATAATTCTAGTTAATTAAATTTACATTTATCATTATTTTTCATTGGTAGCATTTATATATGTTGTACGTAAACGATTCATTGATTATTTTGAGCATCAAAACTACATTGCTCTACCCGTACGTCTTGTAGGTTTGTACTATTACCCTGTATACTATTTACCTTTGCGGTTGTCTTGAACTAATGTATCGCTTTTTAAACTGCTGTCGAGAATTTAAAAATTTGGCAAACCCATAATTAGCATTTGTACCACCTTGGTAAGTTCGGATTGATAATGATCTGAATTTCTTCTCTTTGAACACAAGTGCCTGATTTACAATGGCTTTTCCACGCAAAAGCTTCGAAAATGAAGTTCTAACCGAAGTTTGCATGATTCTCAAACGACTTCGAAGAAATATTTGCACATGAAATGACCTTCTGCAAGAAAAGACACCACTCCTTTACATATATTTCCCAAAATGTATCACAGTAGATTAATGTCTGCTACCAGAGTTACCTGGCAGTCGTCTCATATACCCATGCCAAGTTACGACATCTTTTGTCTTTCGGAAACGTCACTATTGGCATGCATTTACTATCATCAAAATTATCGCTTTTATCGTGTTTCTCGACAACATAATGCAGGGGATATGAGGCGAAAGAGGTTAACGTTCGCACAGAAATTCAGGATATTGATAACACCGATAGTTTCAGGCAACCTGCTTCGCCAAGCCGATTGTATAATGAAGGCTAATTCATACTATTTTATTTGAATCCGCTGTGTACATCATTTATATTTTGCGAAAATTGCATCAACGTTTTGTAACTGGGTATATCATTCCCTGGGAATAAGCTCCCTTGCGGTAAAAATGGCATTTCCAGTCATTAACGATTCGATGAAGAACCCGTCATTCTTTCCGGAATATACACAATATCTTTCGTCGAAACCTACTCGCGAAATTATTTTATGATAAAAAAATTCCTAGGCCACGTAGTCCGGAAACGAGAAATTATCTATTAGCGGCAAATTCAAATATTTATTTTTTGTAACACGATTGTACGCGACTTCCAAGAACCTTATGGATATTACAAATGTATCCTATTGAAAATGCTATATTTCAGACATTTTCTAGCTATAGTTAGGTGATTATTTGATGAAATTAATCAAACACCACTGTTAAACAAGACGCAGAGATATAACAAGATACTAAATAAACATTGTTTCCCTGCCAAGTTGTGCAATTATTAGCTGCTATAATCACATTCTAAATATAATCTATTCTGTGGTACCAATGGGCAAATTCTATAATGTATCACTTTAGATGGCTTACTTCATCAAGAACCGGATAAAGCTCTTACATGAATGCTGAATTACAGCAACACCAACAAGCAAATGGTATGTTCCTATTCATGCACACAGTGTTTTCTCAGTATATCTGATACTGCAATAATAATATCCATATAATTCGTTTTTTTATAAATCAATAAACAAGCCATTTAAATAAATAACAAAAGTACCAAAGTTTAAGAAGTAATTTATTTTTTTAAGTGCCTATGCAGACAAAATATCCATAAATGCAATTCAAATGCAAACAATGTGTATTATGTAGGAGGAAAACTTAGAAGCAAAAAAGTCTGCATCTAAAAAGTTACTTACAGAACGTTATGGATAAATCCATCCCTTGTCAAGCAAAAATCAAGGAGATTAAAATTATCATAATTCTATGTAAGAAATATTAAATCCATCACAGGTCCTTTGTCTGGGGGGTAAAAGTTGATTCCACTGCTTAAGATGGCAAATACCTGCTGAGTATATAGGAGCTGCTACCTTCAATACAGCAACGTTGGAATTATTCTTCCAGCTATTAATGCCATCTAGCTCACTTTCTTCCTTGAATAAAACTCTCTTCATCTGTTGAGGGCACAATGCAACTCTGATGGGGAAATCATTTAAATGATTTTCCCAGTCGTGCAATAACACAGTCACATCTTTCTCTGCCTGTTTTTCTGTCAAAGACACACTCCACCCAAACTCGAACATTTCATTACATTTTTCACTGCGATCACTTGGTTCATCACAAAGTTCTCCCTGTAGACCCTCATTTCCAGGTAAAAGTACCTTTAAATTACCATTTAAAATGCAAAGAAGCAGCCAATTTTTACATCCATCCGAAATCGGAGTTTCAATCAATATCTTAATAATGGGTTTCAAGTTACATTCATCCAATAATATTTGTCGTATTGCAACTAAAAATGCATCATAAGGAGTTGATGGCATGCTTAGGCAAGGAGAACCATGCACATCTTCCCATTTCACAGTGAATCCCCATAGCCTGCACATATTATATTTATCGACATCACCTAGCCAAGCTTGACATTTACGGCATGACACTATGCCAGGAGCTTGGTCCTTAAGGTAGATTACTGTAGAAAGGTGATCATGGAAGCAATCAGTAACTTTTGGTGTCAAAGAGATTAAATCACTATGGCCATGGCAAAACCATTCACCAAAAACTTCTCCCAAAGGTGTAGAGGGCAACTCAAGGACTCGTTTGAATTTCCAAACTTGATCCTCCCAAACAGGTGAACCACACTCCCGACACTTTGGTAGACAGGACTCTTGTGGAGCTGAAACATTAACACTAAGTTTTGAATCATCATTTTCCATTCGGGTTAGCCCCAACACTTGGGCTGATGATGACCCAACACGTTTATCCTTGGGTTCAAACACCAAGGTAAAACTTAGGGATTCGTCATCAATTTTCATTCCAGAAGGAGTGAATGAGAAGTTGTGAGGGCAAAGAATGGCCACCAGCCCAGACCATCCTGAACCACCAAGGGAGAGAATTATGTGGTTGGTATTAGAAGAGGCATCAACTCTGGTTAGCCGTTGAGTGGTTTGAAGGAAAACATTTCCAGTGGACAGGTGGGGTCTCAGCTCACACACCAGTAACTTAATTACTGTCCTATTCTCCATCTCCTTTGCCATCGTCTCCCACTGTAACGGGGGTAGCTTCAACTTTACGGACGATTCCTGCAAAGTTTCTTCATTAATTATTATCCATAAACCTTATCATTAGACATTCATTGCAGAGATATAATTTTTTCCTCATTTCTACTGAATAATTTTGAAGGTGCAAACAAATATTTTAAATATCCAAATAAAACGTAGGTTGAAAAGTGATTCAAATGAGATTTCTAAAATTTAAAACAAAAGTAAAAACATTCAAAATAAAAAAAAATTCATTATGGAAGTCAGAATTGAAAAAAATGTATAAGACCTAAAGCGAATCTAAAACATTTTTCTTTGTTTTATTAAGTGACAAAACACCAATTCATGGCACTTAAAAATCTGCAGCATTATCTTTGCAGGTGAAAAGTGCAATTTTACAACAAGTGAAAACCTACCAATGAAAACATTCTGGGAGGACAAAATACACATCATGTCACACAATCAAAAATGACAAAAATATTTCCTTATGTGTAGTGACTACTCTTGTGAATGTTCAATATAAAGCTGATCATTCAAATAACATAGATGTTCAAAGAAGCTGACTTAACAATGAAAAAATGTAACTCACCATGTTTTTCAAATTTGGAGAACAGATTATCTGATTCCTTTAAAAAGAATGGCAGAGTGGCATCTTGATAATAACTGGGCAAAAGTTCTAAATTGTTAATAACGGAAGTTAAAAGATGGGCTTTTCCGGCATGGATACCTGAAAGACAAACTTTTTTACTACACATACCAGTATTTAAGTTCTCATGCTGACATATTCCTGATTAAAAATGGAGAGATAAGAATGCAAATTTAAAATATGCCAGATCAGTTGAGAATGCCTTTGTTCAGAGGGTGATATTATTTTTTTTTTAGGTAATCTACCGGTTAAGGTAGGTTTTTGGATGGACACCACTATCAAATAAACATTTTGTGACTCCCCACCTAGCAAACTAATTTATATCAGGTCCCTCTTCATCTCGGTGTACTTCTTTCCTCCCTTCATCACGTCCAACATCCCTATCCTGTTCCTACCCTTACCTCGCTTGCCCAACATTCTCCCCTCTATTACCCTCTTCAACATTCCACTACCGCTCAATACGCCTTTCGTCCATTTTTCCTGCCTCCATAGGATTTCTCTCAACAAACCCCTCTCCTCACCCACCATCTCAAGTACTTCCTCATTTGTCTTCCTTTGGGTCCATTTCACCTTCTCCATTCTTCTCCACACCCACATTTCAAAAGCCTCCAATCTACGTCTATCCTCCTGCTTCAGCGACCACGTTTCCGCGCCGTACATAGCTACGCTCCATATCAGAGTTTTTAAGAGTCTTGTCTTAACATCCCTACTCAACGTCCCCGTCATCAACTCCCTCCTCCTTGAGAAAGCCTCCTTGCCTAGCGCAATTCTTCTCCTTACGTCCCTACCACTTTGACCGTATTGGTCCAAAACACTTCCGAGATATGTAAACTGCTCTAATTGATGTCTTCTAACAGACATTTGGTTAATGTCAATTCTGTGTTTCACTGTATAGATTCATTTAAGTCATTTACTTGATTTTGTGATAGTTACGAATCTATCCTTCAAGACTAATGTTAGCAGAAATCTAGATTTTCCTGGGCTTGCTGCCCTTCTAAAGGATCTTTTTTAAGTGTCAGGGCATTAGGCATAAACATTTATCCCTATCGGGAAAGTTCCAGGAAATGAAAAAATAAATGGGTTAGTACAACCATGCATACATTTGACCAGACAAATTTTGGACAAAAATTCCCTCTTAAACCCCACATTCCATTTCTTTCCCCCAATTCCCAATATATTTAGCAAACATTAATCTATGTAAAAAGATCTGATCACTCAATACATGATAGAAAAGAAATAAGTACAACTTTGAAAAATAAAACAGCGCTAAATGGACTTTAAAATGAGAATAAGTAATAAGAAAGGACAATTTTTAATACAAAATAAGACTAAACACTCAAACATTAAAACAATGAAATTTTGACTTACCAAATGCTTCATGACGAAGAGATGTAAAATGAATATGCAAGTGATAAAATGATGGCTGGTAATGAAAGAATATGCGAAGTTGAGATGCAGACAATCCAAATTTTTCCTCTATGATTTTCTGGCAGGAAAAGAAATAAGAATGAGTGAATGCAAAAACTATCATTGATGGAAAAATATTCAGATATGTACATAAAATCTGGCATTTAATGATAATATGAACAGAAGCCACTAACAAATTCATTCTCTGTCATGAAAAACGCTGAAGCAAAAAAATGTTCAACACATTATTACACATTATTGTTATGATGATTATGACAATAGTTGACTAACTCTTACCTTTCCCTGAGTGTTAATGTTCCTTAATAACGACAAATGGTCACCATTTAAATTTCTCAGAGAAAGTATTCCTCTCATGTAAGGAAGGGCAATTAAATGAAGGTTTTCTAAATTTTTTCCATCCCACTTCAAGTCTGGTACCAAGACAAAACCAGTCTTCTCTTCAGACAGTGGAGAAGCATATACTACTCGATCTTGCTCTGCAGTTCCATCAATTATATTATATACCCACTGTAACAGATTAACAATGTAAATTATGCTACAACTGATATAAAATACACTACGTAACAACAAATATTCATCAACAAACACCATATTTTACAAATCACACTTCACTGAAGAAAAAAGTATATGACATCATTTTCAAGTTCACGAAGAACATCAGTTAAAAGAAATAAAGATAAATAAATTGTTCAGCGAGAATACAAATGACTTATGGGTACCATCTCTGGATGACATTTAGATCATCTCCCTATTACCTGACTTGCTGATATTGACCAAAACCAGATCGACATTCCTGTGATCAAATATAGAAAACAATTTGGATTTCAATGGTTAATCATGACCAAAGTCATAAAAGCTGATGGCTGCTCATACGGGGCCATCATCATATAATTGATTGACCACTATACTCTTGCTAAGAGTAGGATTGAAACCTCCAGAGTTTAGGTTCATTGGACCACTGAGGCTTGGCTATGCTCAACGGTGCCTTAATTTTATCAAAGCCTTTGTCACAATTCTCAAATCAGGCTAGAGGGTTGGTCCATTTCCTATTGCAACTAATAGTTTTCCAGGCATATCTGTTAACCACAAAATCACAAAGCTAGGTTGAAGGTGATGGTGCCCAGGTGTGTGTTGAGAATTAAATACCCTGTCCCTCCGGAATGGTCTTAACACTAACCCATGACCCAATTTACCAGTTGCAAAGTGAAGTAGGAGTAGTTTTAGGAGAGGAGACCAATAACTGAGGCCATTTGCACCGTTGGTGATAGACAGGAAAGGATAAAGGGTGGAAAGAAACCTGGTGTTGGCATTAGCGTACTCTTAACGAAAGGCGCCAAGGGGTCCACAGCTTAACGTTCCATCCGATGGACAATGTACTCACTGAGAGTACCCTACACACAGCACCTCAAGTAGGGATTCCACTGAAAAATATCTGCCACCTCTGGGATTTGAACCCGGACCCTCTTGTTGGGAAGCCAGTACGATAGCTGCTGAGTGAACACTTATCCTACCATAATTTCTCCAATCGCTTAATAACACGCATATCACAAAATAATTATTGAACCAATTATGAAAGCATTGACATAGACACCTATCTGCTAAGTTTATTTACTTTTAACAGAACAAATTCCACGAATTATTCACAGATCATTATTAGTAAACGAACAAATAATAAATAAAGCTACATCGTTTATCGGTTAAAAATATTATTTTATCCCTCAATTAACGTATTTTCACCGGACAATAAAAACGTATACATTACTTGGAGATTGAACTGTTCCTCGTTCAAATGCGGAAGGGTTACAGACGCATACAATGCTGGAGTTTCTTCAATCATATGATGTGGCTTTGCCTCATACTTTGAAATGTGCTTCTTCGTAGCAGGATGTATAATAGTAGCACTGATTCCTGGGAGGAATAAAATTTGTTTGAAAAAGTTGTAATTACTACTGAAGCCATCATAATTTCCCGCTTACCATTTAGTTCCGGCGGTGGTTGACAGTCATATGTACCATAGATGTCATTATCAAATTGCTTGTTCAAAAGAGTGTCTCCAGTAAGGAATTTAGGCAAATGATCATGGATAAAGCAAGATTTCTGAAGCAAAACTATGGCTTCACCTTGTTTCCCGCGAAAGCTGCCAAGCAATGTGATTGCTTTGGCTTGAGTATTTTCACTCAGAATTCGAGTTTGCTCAAAATCTGAGAAATCTTTCAAAGTTGAGTTAATGCTAACAATTTCTACTGATGGGTTGCCTTGCACGCTTGAATTTTCGTCACCCATTATGAAGTATTATTTGAAGATCTAAAAATACTATTGTTAATTCAAGCACGATATAAACTTTCAAGACTCCAGGCGACCAAGTAAAACTTCAAAAATGTCTTACAAAGGAATAAAATATAAAAATCCCGTACCGTAGACGCTCCAAAATTGACACCGAACAAACGGATGCAACCTCATGTGAACGCGGTTTCAATGTTATTCGAGTTAATTCTGTCTCAACAGTTGAGCATCGTTGTGCCACACCGTGCCCAATGTGGGATTTAAAGGCGTAAGATAGGCAGTTACTGTTAGGTTACATCCCGCTAACATTTGTATTTGCTTTATTCAATGGATTCTAAGGGAAAACAATCGTCTATGTCGGAAGAGGAACGACTAGAACTCTGTAAAAAGCTTGATAGGGAATTGGATGATTACATTGATGGTCTTGAAAAGAAATCTTACACTGAAGGATGGCCGGAGGATCGATGGGAAGAAGTAATTTGGCATAATGGGATTTTAATTATTGCAAAGTTAAATCGCCATGATTTAAAAATTTCATTTTTTCTTTATAGGAGATGGAAAAGCATCCGTTTTTCATGACCCAAGCTCCAACTAGCGCAGAAGATACTTCACCCCTTATTGAGGGACTACAAAAACTGAAATATGACGCCACAGAAAATACTCCGGAAGGTGTGTAATATTACCTTGTGGTTGTGCATTTGATTTTCATTTGAAAATAGTATTCGCATTAGATTGGGGAACAAGATAAGGTTGGAGCGCCAGATCTTATCCCTGTTTGCAACTGACCTCAGTCGATGAGGCACCCAAAAAATAAATAAATACTGCTACAATCCCTACTTCCTACTTAGTAGATAATAGGGCTTGTGTGGTTTATCCGATAAAATGTTTTTTTGTCTCAATGAGTTCATTGAATTGATATTTTGATGCTTAAAGCCCTATCGAGGAGATTGGGAAACCACATATCGCACCTGCCCCAAATTATCTCATATCCATCCCAATGGTTCCAACATTCTCGGGAGTTTTTGACTCCCTTGTATGTTTTACTTCTGGGTTCAGGAAAATTATGTAAGGCAGTTTGAAACATTTTATAGACAACCATATAAGCACCTATTTGTGTGGGAACGAATTAGAACATTTCAGGGTTAACTTTTTGGAAAGAAATCAAAATAACATCTTTCATTTACTCGCTGTTTATGAATCACATGGATGATTGTCATAACTATGTAGTAATGAAAGCATTTCGTAAATCTTACGCTGACTTCTATAAGCTACAAATTGATTTTCGTGTCTCATAAACTGAGCTGTTGTATGAAAAAGATAAAACCATAAATGTCTCCTATGAAAAATATGTGCCTTTAGTGTTGGGGTAAATTTATTGTATATAATTAGAGGTGTATATGTGAGGAAACTGCATATTCATGTAATTTTACCGGTCAGAGTTCCAGGGTAACTGCAGGCTCCGAGCTACATTTCCCATGCATACGTGTGTATTTATTTCTTTAGTCTTAGTCCGAAAACAGCACCTTCGACCTTTACATCGAACTATTAACAGTGAACACAATTGAGACGATTACTAGCACCCGAACCCCAGGTGGAGGAAAATCCACCCAGGTGGGAATCGAACCCGCGACCCATGGATTGGCAGGCGAGGACGTTACCCCGCCGCCTCCAAAGCCGGCAAAAATTGGAGATCCCGGGGATCGAACCCTGGACCTTTCACATGCAAAGCTAACGCTCTACCACTTTGCTACATCCCCAGTGTCATTTGGCAGGGTTTGAACCATTTGTTAGTACATACTAATACAATTATAATAAACATAATTAGGATATACAGTCATAGAATACAATCAGGACGTATTTGCCTGTTTCGTAGATTTTGAAAAAGCGTTTGATAGAGTGAATTGGGAAAAACTAATGCGTGTATTGCAGAAAATAGGAATGGATTGGAGGGACAGGAGACTGATCCGCAACCTGTACATGTCTCAACCTGCTTAGGTGCGAGTGTGGAATGGAGAGTCCGAATGGGCAGTGTTAGGAAGAGGTGTAAGGCAGGGTTGCCCATTGTCACCGGTGATGTTCAACGTATATGTGGAGGAAATGATTAAAGAGGCATGGGAAGAACTGGAGGTAGGAATGAAAGTCGGAGGGGAAATCGTAAAATCGGTTAGGTTTGCTGATAACCAAGCATTAGTTGCTCAGTCAGCCAAGGGGTTGCAAGCATTGCTGAGTGAATTGGAGGTTCAGTGCAATAGATGTGGGATGAGAATCAATATTAATAAAACGAAGGTTATGCGATTTTCCAGAAAGAAAAAGGCTAAGCTAAATATTTGAAATAGGAGGGGAAAAAATAGAGCAGGTAGAACAGTTTACATATCTCGGAAGTGTTTTGGACCAAAGCGGTCAAAGTAGTAGGGACGTAAGGAGAAGAATTGCGCTAGGTAAGGAGGCTTTCCCAAGGAGGAGGGAGTTGATGATGGGGACGTTGGGTAGGGACGTTAAGACAAGACTCGTAAAAACTCTGATATGGAGCGTAGCTATGTACGGCGCGGAAACGTGGTCGCTGAAGCAGGAGGATAGGCGTAGATTGGAGGCTTTTGAAATGTGGGTGTGGAGAAGAATGGAGAAGCTGAAATGGACCGAAAGGAAAACAAATGAAGAAGTACTAGAGATGATGGGTGAGGAGAAGGGTTTGTTGAGAGAAATCCTATGGAGGCAGGAAAAATGGATGAAAGGTGTATTGAGCGGTAGTGGAATGTTGAAGAAGGTAATAGAGGGGAGAATGTTGGGTAAACGAAGAAAGGGCAGGAACAGGATAGGAATGTTGGACGGGATGAAGAGAGGAAAGAAGTACACAGAGATGAAGAGAGATCTGATGTAGAGTATGTTGCTAGATTGGGTTTTGTTTGGAGTTACAAAATATTTATTTGATGGTTGTGTCCATCTAAAAACCTACCTTAACCGGTAGATTACCTAATAAAATACATAATTGATATGAATGAATACATTAATAATCCATTTTTCCTGCTAAATTGCAGTTTTCCTTGTTTTTAAACTTTTATTTCATTCTCTCACTTTTATTACTCACAATCACCAGTTTAATCCCAATTTCTCATTTGTTGAACTTCTTTGCACTCAATCCTTAATTATTTCCAGCTGCTTCTTCATGTCCGAGGAAACTTGTTGCTTTGTACACCCAGATGATATAAAATCCACATTATTTTGGAATGAGTATTGGTAAAATTGTCCAAAATGCATTTTGATGCATGATGAAATTATTTTATGTTACCTCTTGAGCTTTCTCCATGTATGGTTGTGCTTTATTTAAGTTTTTCCTGTTGTCCTTTCAAATGTTTTTTATTCATTTTAGAGTTGGCAGCCAATTATAAGGAAGATGGTAACTTTAATTTTAAATACAAAAATTATCGTCTAGCTATACTCAGCTACAGTGAAGGACTGAAGGCTAAGTGTAAGGACATAGAACTGCAAGCACAGCTTCTAAATAACCGATCAGCATCACAATTTATGCTTGGTAATTACAGGTAAGAATTTATCATTAGAAATTAATTTTCTTGTGTTGTTGGTAATACAACATTTTTGAATGTTAAACTTTAACTTAAAGGCTGCTCGCTCAAGTTCAAATTAATGAAGCATAATCATTGTGTTGTACATGATAGCTTATGTGCAATGGATTTTTAAGTGAAAAACTCTTCACTAAAATTTTTAAGTGAAACTTTTTTCTGCTTTTCTCATTTTTCCAATATATTATCATGGAAATTGATCCAAATATTGATTCTATCAAACTAGGAAGTGAGGGAGGAGAGAGCATTGTTGGGAGAAATTTAAAGGAGGCAGGAGGGAAGAGTATTTTGATTGGCAATGGTATGTTAGAGATTATTGTATAGGGGAGAATGTTATACAAACGAGGAAGAGAAGCAGGAATAGGATAGGGATGTTGGATGGAATGAAAGGAGATTGAAAGTACCTTAGTTTGATTGAAGAGGGGCTTAATGTAATGTTGGATATCAGGTGTTGTTTGGAGAGGCAAATAAATTTATCGCTTCACTGTTGTGTAAATGTGTCTAATCAAAAACTTATCTTAACCAATAGAATACAAAAAAAATAATTCATCCGATTGAGCTAATGATTTTTGTCAGTATTTTCGCGATGGATAATATTGATGACACCTACACTATTAGTAATAGTTACTGAGAGAGCAAACAGACAGCCAAGGTAATTTATGCCATTGAGAATGGGCAGATGTTTTGATAGAGGTAAGATTTTCAGGGAATGGTGGAGAGTACTCTGGTGACAACATAAGTGTACTCTAAAGAAGAGATACTAAGGATTCCAGAATTGAGCATTACTTTTGATGGTTGACAGACTGGAAGTGCTGTCCACATGTAGGCTATCACGGCATGTGTAGCGTTACCTCTGTAAAATTTGCCACTGCTAACAGTTGAACCAAGGCCCTTGAGATAAAAAGACATTACCCACAAAATCAGTCCCTTATGACTCGGGATGTAAATATGTCGCAGGTTGAGATGTATTGTAAATTTGTTCTCTTTCAAAAGAACTTGTCAGTAAACATTATAATTAAAATCTCCAGTGTAATGAGACCCAGGTGGAATGTACCTCATTAAGATAAAAAAAACTGTTCCTAACATTATCAGAATATATTTTTAGTTTTAAAACCACATAAGAGTATAGCATGTGTTTCCAGTGCTATACTAAATGAAAGATGAGTGGGAAAGAGAGACTGAGTTTTAATTTACAGGGTCTGTCTCCAAAGTAATTAGTCCTCTTTTTGCTGGCTTTCTGACTCTAAAGGCATTATCTACAAATAGAGGGTGCCTAAGGGACAGACAGTGAACAGTCAGTTTTACGTAGAAGTCTTCCAAAGACTGCAGAAAAGAGTTTCAATTCCCATCCCAAAAAAGGAAAGTATGTGATGACTATAGTAGTGTAACTTTGATATCACGTGTAGCAAATGCACAGCTTATGATAAAAAAAAAGGATGAAGAAGAGAGCAAATGAAGACTTAGAAGAGAAGATCAGTTTGGATATAGGAAGAGCATGGGTACATGCTGCCATAGCAATAATGAAGTCACTTGTAGAAAACCAATATGTATTTCTTTCCTTTTTAGATTTTGTGAAGGCACTTTACAGAGTAAACTGGGTGACCATTTTGTAGGAGGTAGAAGTAAACTGGAGGGTAAAAACAGGTGATCAATTGAAGGTGGACTTGTAGTTTCAGATAGTGAGAGGTTTAGTTTTTGGTAGGATGTGCAAGTAAATTTATTGTTGTAGAGTTGTATAGCCTGTGTCCATCAAAACTACCTTAACCTGTAGAATACCAATGATAAAAATAATTATTATAGAACCAACCATTTTGACTAGCTCTTCAAAGGGTATAGACATCTTCATTCTGGGGAGTTTATCTATTCCCGCAGATATTCCAGTTGACATTAAGAAGCCTCAATTCTTAATTCATCTGTTGCTTGTTATGTCCATCAATAAAGCAGAAGGCCATTGATTGGCAGTATCTTGTATTAATTTTAAGGAACCTTGCTTTTCACATGTATAACACTTAGTCCTCTGTTCAAGAATAGCTAATCATGAAAGTCTTTACATTTTTGCATCAAGTGGAAGAACAAAAAGTGTAGTTCACCCAAAAGTAATAACACCCATTCATTAAAATAAATTAGATGGGTGAAGTTAGTGTTTTCATGATAATTGACATTTACCCAGGAAGTATCAAGTACCATTGCTGACTTAATCTTATAGATGGTCCATCACTCATTTTGCACTAATATCTAAAATTCATTTTACATCTTTAAAAGGAAGTTATAAAAGGTGTGGCAGACTATATTCTTAGGGGGTTAAGCTCCTGGTATTAAATTTGAAAGCGTTATTTAGTGAGTCAGCCAATTTATTTAAATGAAAAATAATTCTACAGCTAACTAACTGTCAGTGATGTAAATTCTACAAGGATTGAGAATATTGTATTATTTGGTTTCCTTGTTTATACATGCACTGTTGATAATGCAAAGTGTCTGATTGGGTATACGAGAATAAGTTATGATACATTGAGTGAATGATGCATTTTTTGATTGTTTTATTCAAGGTCAGCTTTGAATGATGCTAAGTCTTGCCTTAAATTACAAGAATCTCACCCCAAGGCAAGGATACGAGCTGCTCAATGCTGCTTGAACATGGGATTGTTTGATGATTGTCTCATTCACTGCGATGAATTTTTGACTCGCAGCCCTACTGATGTCAAAGTTTTAAAAATTCGTGCTGATGCAGTATTAGCAAAGGTTATCTTTCTTATTTCTTCCTACAGTGTTCATACTTTTTCTTGTTTAAAATTATATACAACTTTGATGTGTTTCATACAAATTGCTGGCATTCACTACAGTATTTCAATTGATGGGGGTTTCATTATTTTGTTTGTTACAAGGAATCTGTATGGCTTTAGATATCAATTAATAAAGGAATGTTTTACTGAAAAAAATTCATGATTTTAATCTATGAAGCCATGCATGGGTTAGATAAAAAAATGCATTTTTTTTAATGTTTATAAATTTATTTTACCTGGGTTACTTTGTTTCATCATTAAATGTAAATATGCATGTTAAGACCCCTCATCAACAACACATGTGGTAAAATGTAATGCCATTAGTTGCTCTTTCAGTTCTGCAGTGTGGTTTGAAAGTATGTTACCTCCATCAGAAAGTTCACTTTATTCAATTAAGACATCTCTTTCCTCTGGTCAGAAAAACACCAATTCTTCTGGCTATGAAATAGTTTGTATTCATGCAGTCTGCAGACACCATTTTTCTTTCAGAAAGAGTTTGTGTACTGGTTTTGTATTGTTCCATTCCAGTACTGTTTCAGAGAACCAGAGCTAGTCTTTGGAACTCTTACGTTGTATATTTTCAGTCTCACAACCTAAACTCATCCACACGTTTCTAACAGGAAAAACGAGAAAGTCTTGCTGACAATTGAGTCAAGCCATGGTACCTCAGAATTTTTTCACCAGTTCATATATTATATATCTTCAATGTTAAGGTTAACTTATTAGGTAAGGGTAAAGCTCATGTGTTATGAGGTTCTTTACCAGTTGAAATTAACGAATACATATATGATGTGGAGGCACTTCCTTTCCCTGTACTGGTCGTTTTCTCAAAAAGTGTGTACATCACAATATCAAGTAGGGACTTCTGAAGCAGTATATTGGAGAAAAAGATCTATCTTGTCTACAATAAAATTAACTTAAAGAGCATAGCTATCAACCTAATTTCAGTACCATTTATGAAGATGCAGGCATGATGCAGAAGAAGGGGAACATGATGAAAGATCATATAAATGCAATTTCTGATGCACATCTCTGATTCTGAGTGGTGCAATATTGGTCACTGGAGTAGGGATGTGATGTGGCAGAAAGTCAGGTATTGTGGAAGTAAAGATATCTCAGGAAAAGGAGAAAGATGGTGCTATTTTGACGGAAAAGAAATATTTGTGAGAATTGATATGATTATAGAATGACTGTGTAACTGAAGGCGGGGAATTAAGATTTTAGGGAGTTGGGAGAAGTAGGAGGTATGGAAAGGGACAGAGGGAGGACTGAGTAAGTTATCCTGTGAGGATAATTGAAATAAAGGGAGGAAAAAGTGGGGCCTAAATCTGGATTAGATTTTATTTTGTCAATTTTCGCATGAAACGGGTATGGCCTATTGGCTGTGGGTTCGTAAGGTGACAGTCCCATAGCCAATATTGATATTTTTGGAACTCGATACAAATATTTAGGTCAACCAGGTAACCATCAACAAGAGTGAGAGTTTGACACTGAGGAAAACAACAATAACCAAGTACTGTTGTGCACTTGACCACAGCCAGTACTTCATTACGGCTGTCTTCCCCAGTGTCAAACTCACTCCTGTTGAATAGAATGGTTTGAGGTATCACTTTGTGGAAGTGATTCATATTGTAAAGAAAATACTTTGTTCTTCCACATATATTTTATTATGCATAATAAAATATGTATATAGAAGAGCAAAGTATTTTCTTTTCCGATCACTCCTGTTGACAGTCACCAAGGTGACTGAAATATCAGTATATGTTTCCACTAAAAATCAGTATCAACTACAGGATTGTCATTTTAAAAAGATTTTTGCATGAAAATAGATTTGACAGGGTCAGGAACGAGTTTAGGAAGACTTTTAAAAGGTGTAAATCTTCAGGAGATGTGGAAATTTTGGTATCTATTAGGTGTTAGAAAATGCTGAATTTTTCTGCTTTGTTGAAAATACAATAGATTGAGCAATCGAGGTCTACGAGTCTCCTTTTCCCATTGTAATCCCTACATTTCCCTCATATTACTGCTGATCTCTCCCCTTTTATATTTATATATTTTGGCTATTGACAACCCTTTTACTTTTTTGCTGTCAACAGTTTAAAATTATGAAAATATTCTGCAAGTTGTGACACATGAGAATATACATTGATAGGTAATTATTTGTATTTGGATAATCCATTTTTGAGAATGAAGGAACTTATTGGGATAACCATGATTAAGAAATAGGAAAATTAAATCAGAAAAACACAATGTATTTTAAAATAAAGCTTTTAGTCAAAGGGCAGTGCAATTTTTGGAATTTGACATACGTAAATACCATAGTGTTAAAAATTGGCTTCTACCTCATGAAATGTAGCACTTTATGCATGACCATGAATGCCTGTGACATTGTATGTATAGTATTTCATCATAACATCTTGTTCCCTTAAGGCCCAAAAATTTCGGAGTGTAAAGAGGCTTGGTAGCTAAAATAGCTAAAGCTCTCGACCGGATATCAAGGGATCCGGGTTAAAATCCCAGTCTAGGCGAATGATTTTTACACTGATATTTTTGCATTGCAATTTATTTATTTTTGAAGGTGTAACGCTGATGGGGTTATCTTGGAGAATCAAAAAGGTATTTCATGAGAAAATTCCTTGCAATTTAATTATGATATGAAAATGTGGGTTGATGGCAATGGAGTGAAATTATAATGTAGAAGAAAATTGGAGCAAAAAATAAGATTACATCATCTGCATTGAGTCGCAATTTAGGGCAGATCGGGGAAATTACCAATAGTTATTATGAATCTGAATCATTCATGAACAGGCCATCAATGTTTCATAGCAGTCCATACACCTGAATGCTTAAAAATATTATTTTAATGATCGACAGAAACGTTTTGAGAGGGACTCGCGGCTGGAATCTCGCAAAGTTAAATCGAAGTCAACCCAAGCAAAAGCTTTGATGGAAAAAATCAAGGAACGTGGGATAAAATTGTATCAAAAGGAGGATGAGGAGCCAAATTTGGAACCATTACATCCCGCAGCAGAAGGTGAAAGGGTTTCCATTGGGGAGGATGGCAAACTTTCATGGCCATGTCTCTTCATGTATCCTGAACACATGGTGACTGAATTTGTTCGCCAATGGCATGAAGATGTCACGTAAGTATTTCATTTAATACATTTAAACGTTAAAATTAAATAAAGTAATCTGAAAAAGAAACTTGCCCAACATTGGGCTGATGTGCATAATTTACACCATGGATATCATATGAACATTTCATTGATTTAGTTAGCAGACTTGTGCCATAGTTTCCAATGGGTTACTTTAGCAAAATTCTAAATAATTGGCATATGTCATTGAGGTTAGAAATGTAGAATGAAATTCAGTTTTGGAAAAGAAATAAAAATTTATCTTAATGTGCATGAATTTACTCTATGTGGAATCCATTAGTAATTCATGTGTTTGAATACATTATAGTTTTCACACACAGCTGAGTGAAATGTTTGCTGAAAAAGCAGAGTGGGATGATGAAGGAAAATACAAAGTGGATGACTTAGCATGTTATTATGAAGGTGAAGAGACTACTAGAGATATTCATGAGATAAAACTATCATCAAATCTTGGAAATGTGATATCAAGCAAAGGGTAAGTAAATATTGCATTTTTCATATGTTAGATGTTATCAGTACTTATCTGAAATAAAATTACTGAGATGTATGCTGACCCAAAGCAGCTAGAATATTTGTGAAATTGGGTCTAGTGTAGCTAGTGTCTGATTTCATAAAGTGACATGGAAATTTTCCAAAGGGAATATAAAATAATCATTCAGATATACTAAAGTCAAAGACTAACTGGAGCTTGAGTAAATAGGCATTGAGTAGTTTTGAGTATCTGTAAACTCTGCTAGTTTATTTTTAAATGAGCATATGAAGAGCTAATTAGTTTAATTAAGAATGGAGTTACTATAGAATTCCGAAATTGAGATTCAATCAAATCCTTAAATAGAACAGTTCTATCTTAAATCCATGTGTATTTTTGCCATTGATGCATTAATTACAAAAACCAAATTGTAGTAGGTTTCACTCTTTAAGAAAGCTGCAATCCATGGGCAAACTATGGCAAATAATATCTGAATCAGTCAATTTTGAGCAGCTTGGCATATGCACGTGCATACTTGCATGCTGAATCCATAGTTTAAAAATCTAACACAATTAATTAAGCTGGTACGTGCTTAATATCTTTATGAACTCGGGTATTATGGTCCAAAGTCACAAATAAACATTAACAAAGATGGCTCTTAAGTTAAAGTATATTACGTTTTCCATGATATTTCCTTAAAATAGTACATGTGTACGTGTTGCAAGAATTTTATCAGTGGTGAGTAAAATAAATTCACTACATAGGTATTTCATCAGAATGCATATATTGAAAATATTGAAGAGAGAAACACAGAAAAAAGTAGCAATAATTCAAGAGCTCTACGGCCTCTAGGTTAAATAATAATAAGGGGGAAAACTCCACTGGCCGTAAAAAATAGTCGCAACTCTCGTCAGACCAAATTGTTGTGTTGGTATTCGCGGGAACCAACCACAACCTCTCGACCAAGAATACCCTCTGTGGTGGTTTACGGGAAATTAATCCACGCCAGGGACCACACACAGCCACACACACACTATCCTGTCTGGAATCCTTCACGAAGCTGTGAGACTTCGTTAAAGATTCCAGGTGGAAATGTAATCCTTCACGAGGCTGTAAGGAAGACCCCGTTAAGGATACCAGGATGTATTACAAGCACACACTCTGTGACTATCCACGAAGGACGAGCACAGACCAATCACACACACTAGCACTCAAGAAGCACACACACACGCACTCAAAGGGTCCAACTTCTGGGAGAATCTGAAACGATAGAGCGCAGACGAGGATAGCGTCGAACACTATGTTCGACGCTATTCGAACATAGTGTTCGACGCTATCCTCGTCTGCACTCTATCGTTTCAAATTCTCCCAGAAGTTTGACCCTTTGAGTGCGTGTGTGTGTGCTTCTTGAGTGCTAGTGTGTGTGATTGGTCTGTGCTCGTCCTTCGTGGATAGTCACAGAGTGTGTGCTTGTAATACATCCTGGTATCCTTAACGGGGTCTTCCTTACAGCCTCGTGAAGGATTACATTTCCACCTGGAATCTTTAACGAAGTCTCACAGCTTCGTGAAGGATTCCAGACAGGATAGTGTGTGTGTGGCTGTGTGTGGTCCCTGGCGTGGATTAATTTCCCGTAAACCACCACAGAGGGTATTCTTGGTCGAGAGGTTGTGGTTGGTTCCCGCGAATACCAACACAACAATTTGGTCTGACGAGAGTTGCGACTGTTTTTTACGGCCAGTGGAGTTTTCCCCCTTATTATTATTTAACAGAAAAAAGTATCAACCTAGAATTCATTGCTGTAGCAATATTATATTTTGGTTTGTTATGGACACAATGAAAAAGCTTAATGTACTGTTCGATGTTATCTCTTGGCGATGATGCTTACTTAGTTGTTTATGCTCAACAAAAATGAAATTTAGAGATGACTCAACTGCTGGTCAGTGTTTCCACCCCTTATTTTTTAAACAAACTTTTATCATTATTTATTGGCCATTATGAATACAAATTGAAGCCATGTGAAATCTCACATTCACAAGGTATACATTTTTAGGAATACATAACAACAGATTCCTATTGTGAATAGTTGATTGGTAGACTTAAAATAAATGGGAACCAGTTGTTCATGACTGTTGGGCAAGTAACATGGTTTGGCGACTAACATATAAACAGCCTTTATCAAGCCTTTCACTAATCAGACATTTGTTGTGTAGATATAATTTTTTTCCATATCTCTACTGAATGATTTGAAGATGAAAACAAATTTTAAGTATCTAAATAAAACAGATTGAAAATTGATTAATAATAATAGTTTTATTGGTCCTGAAGATATGAAAATACATATATAAGACCCATAAAGTCTTTGTCATACTTGATGGAATTTGAGAGCTAAAGTTAAATACTAGTAGTATGCATTAAAAATATAAAAATCATGATAAAAGTCAGTAAGAAGTGAAAAATGTATAAGACCTTTAAATCTAAAACTTTCTTTAGTTTGTTTTTTGGCTTTTGAAATGTGAGTGTGGAGAAGGTGAAGTAGATAGGAAAGCGAATAAGGAAGTGTTAGGCATCGTGGGGGAGGAGAGGTTTCTGTTTGTAAAAATCAAAATTAGGTGGGAAAGGTGGATGTAGAGCGTTTTGACGTGTGAGGGAATGTTGAAGACAGTCCAATCCTATTATTTGCTGGCAATAACCAAGTTATTGTTTTTACATTTTCATAAAAAATTAAAAATTTCAGTTGATTGTAATCTTATCATGTGCATCAAATTTTAAATGAAGCTATCTTTGAAAATTTCATCCGAATATAGAAATAAAATTTTCATAATTTTTGTTTAGGCAAAGGCTTATCAACCCACACATTCTCACCAGCCAGTAAATTAAGGTTATTTCAGAAGGAAAGTCAATGGCAAGGGGGACTGGTATCACTTTCATGTGACTCCACTGAAATTAACAATTTCCTTTTAGAAATTAAATACCCCTTTTAAAATACTCCAAGGTTGCTTGTTTCATTTTTCCCATATCCATTTTGTAGAAGAATAAATGTTTGTCACTGGATACTTTATTATAATTGTAAATTTACATTGCTAAAAAGATTGCAGAAGCCTATTCTTATCAAGCTCAAGTATATAAAATTATTCATGAGAAGACCAATCTCAGGCTTCATTTTTAGAGGTTTTATTTAAAAAAAAATGGTTTATTTAACGTTGATTCTTAGACTCCATGGTGCTGATCAATAGAATTTCTCTCCATTTTTCAGGTCTTCATTGAATGGATTGGTAATGTTGACTGCAGATTCATTGGTATTCCAATCAGTATATTCAGGTCGAAGGTATCGAATTGATGTTTTGGCCTTCCGTATAGATAGATTTATTCGGGAAAAATTGAAACTATAAGGTCTCTTCCACTGCAATTAACCCTTAATATAGGTATATCAGGAACATGCTGCTTTCTGATTGGCTCTTTTTCGAAGACCACTTTACCAAGCACTATGGAAAGGGTATCCGTATTCTCAATTCATGTTTTAGGGCATTTTTCAACTTTCTACCATTGCAGAACATGCCTGCCATGGCAATGTTTTTTTTGAAGCAAAAATCATTTTGAAACGGAATAGATACTATCCCAGGCTAATGCAGGAAGCCATCAAATACACAAAAATATGAATAATGATAGTAGAAGAAACCTCTCTGTAGTGCTAGGGAGAGAATTCTTCAAGAAAGAACCTATCAGAATGCAGCTAGCTGGTAAACCCCATATAAGGAAGGCAAAAACTTAAATCTGACACCTTTGATCTGAAGATGCTGGTTGGAGCATGAGTGAAACAGTTGCCTACAATGTTAATGTACATAGTGAAGACCTACAAAATGGAAAGAAAATATGGTGTTCGTTTATTTAAATGTTTTTATTTGATATTGGACTTGTTCTTAAAGTACTCTTCCTAAAGTAAAATATCCCACTTGTACCAAATCAGCAGGTTGAAAATTATTTACAGAGTTTCTCCCTGATCAATATCATCTCAACTTGGTTGCTGTCTTGAAAGTGTTTTACTGCCCCTGAGCAATAATTTGTACTTCTCTTGAATTCAACATGAAGAGTTAATTAAAAGAGCTGCTAATTGTTTTGATAAAAATGTGTTTGTACTAATTTTTAATGCTTGAATTTTGTTTCAGGTTTACTGTGGTTGATGGGATGCCTAAATTCATTGTCCTTGTCAAGGGGAGTAGGTGCGAAAATAACTTCATTCAGAAATATAATTTAGTGTCATAATGAATTTCACTAAGTACATGATGTATATTCATCCATCTGTCTGGAATTATTGAGGTACTGTATATGGAGACCGCATATTTTGTTTTGGCATTTGTATCAAACAGAATGTGTGAACATATGACCTAAAGGCAGGTCTATCATATTTAATTATAAAGTTGCAGCTTGCTGGCTTGAATAAGTATCTGGCATTAAAAGGCGACACAGGAATCTGCATTTGGAAATAAACTTTGGTGTTCTCATTCAGTGCTGTTACCAGGAATTCTTTTGAGAGTATCAAAACAGTGTATCACAATTTTGCATTTCTGTTGTCTCTTCCTTCACTGACACTGGAGTCATGATCATATGTACATCATCATCATATTAATGAATGATTTCATGGAGTTGTTTTTTTATGATATATTTTAGCTTGAACTTCTTGGAACCAAAGATAATGGTTGATATACTGTGTTTATGTTTAGTTTGACCTTCCATGAATGCAAGTTGAATGATGGAAGTAAAAATTTGGTGTACATGAAGAATTCTCTTCTTTCAAGGCCCTTTAAAACATATCCATAGAATTGATTGATTAATTTTAGTCAGGAGAGTTTTTAGCTGAACAATAATGTCTCTTCCTTTGGATTGACTGACTGAGCTGGTGTTGTAGAGTTTTTCCTATTCTTATGAGATATTTTAAAATTCAGAAATAGACTGTTGTGAAATATGTATTATTAGTCCAGGTAGATACTTTGTAAAATCTCATGCTTACCACAATCAAGATTATAGCACAGTAGAATAGTTCAGATAAATGAAAAAACAAATGGTGGCATGCCATAATATTAATATTCAGAAAAAAATATATTTCTTGTGCCCATCTTCATACTCAATGTTTTTTTTTCAGAAAGACTCTAAAGCATTCAAATTCTTTTGAAAAATAATACATTTTATTGGTCACATTAAATATAGCCTTTTATGCACCTATATTCTGAATAATGAAACTCTTGAAGCACTCCAACATTTCATTACCTTCTCCATTTTCTTCCTTTTCAGACTTTCACCTCAAATCAACTCTTATTGAATTAAAAAGAAATGCTTTTTTTCCTTTTGGTTAAAAATGTCTTAAAAAACAGCCAAGTTTTTCTACAAATGAGAAGCACAGCAGTAGGTAATAGAATGACTTCATCACTTACATGTACAAACCTATTAATGGACCTTCTTGAATATACAGGTAATCAATCCTTCTTGCAGACAGTTAAATCTATATTTTATACCCTTTCTCCCAACTCATGGTGGGTGTATGCCACAGGGTGAGTATCCAATGAAAGGCAATTTCCCTTCCGCCTAAATTTCTAGCTCCAATGAAATCCCTAGCATCCAAAAAGTGTTGTCAGATCTCGCAAATAAATGAATTTTGAGTAGCAAGGAGTTGTGATCATGAAACACTGATCATAAACTTTAAATTTGAAAACTCAGATAGCAGGAGACCAAAGTGAACCTTGAAGCAGTCAGATAAACTTGAGTTCATCCGCAAATTCATTCCATGACCTTCTTCTGCGTTTGGCTGGAAAAGTGACCAGTCCCAGATTGTCCTTCCTTGTTTACTTCACTCCTCGCTATCTCTTCCTCTCTCCTTTGTAAGGTAGCACGATGGCCCACATTATGCATCTGTAATCCATGGCACATCTACTTCCTCCTTACTTAATGCCAGTGATCTCATCAGGTGGAGACTTCACCAAGGTATGAAACCTCCCTTAATCACTGGTATGCTGCAGTAAGTTGTATTGTTTCATTATTCCCATCTTCTTTTCCAAAGCTAATTTTTTTTAAAGTCCTCTGTAAGATCTATATATTTGTCATCAAGAAAGTCATTGCATTTCTTGTTTGCAGTCCCTAATTACTGAACTCCATAGATTTGATTTCACACTCCCCTTCACATCCACCTTTAATGTCCCTTCTTTCTCTTCCTATGTACTCCCCTCCCAAATCCTTCTCTGTGAGAAATAACCCTTATATCTGTTCACTCACCAATAACCAGCATCATTACTCTCAAATATGTACACCCCCTCTTCAAATCTCACCTGTAGTTCACTTTCCCCTGAATATTCATGTCCTTGATGGAAGCAAATAGAATTGATAGTTGTACTTCTTCTTGCTTATCATATTTGACAACATATAAGATGAACCTTGTTTTTCCAAATTATGTTTAGAAAACCACCCATGTCTACTAGAGTATGGTTTGAACTCAATGGTTAATGTTCAGCACTGAATGTTACTTTTTCACCTAGATGGTCAGCACTAGCCATTTTGGCCCCATTATATTTAGATCAATATATTTACTTATACAAGGCTGTTCTGAAAAGTTTTTGGCCTCGCCC
Source organism: Hetaerina titia (assembly GCA_037158775.1). Lineage (NCBI taxonomy): Eukaryota > Metazoa > Arthropoda > Insecta > Odonata > Calopterygidae > Hetaerina > Hetaerina titia. The sequence goes on from CM073777.1 coordinate 38,408,584, forward strand.
ATAGATGGCACAACTATTGACAAGATTTTTTTCTCACGTATTGGCATAACTGAATAGGTACCATGTGAAATTGCAAGCCAATCCATCCAGTAGTTTGCCATAGGCAGTTGTTTGAATCAGTTGTGGTGCATATTTTATTGGAAATAGAAAAAAATCAAGTATCATGGAGTGATAAAATTTTTCGTGAAAGAATGTTTAATGTCAATCAATATTCATTCAAGGATTGTATATGTGCATGGGGACTCTTCTTTTCACTGTGAATAATTGGGTGGCCAAGTTCAAATGTGGCTGTGAAAGCCTCCAAGATGATCTCTCCAAGCCTGGTATATAAGATTTATTATTCAATTGAAGAATGTTGTGGTTGTGATTATTAAGGTCATTGCTATTATGTGATGAAGTTCATGACTTCTGTGATGTCGGAAGAGGTGTGAGTGAGATATTGAATGAACTTGATCATATTTTATCCCAACTGGTCATAAGAAAACACCAGTGCTCTTATTGGGTGGAGTTATTTTTTGTAAAAAATTGCCCAAATAATTTTTTTCCATGTGTATCTAATAAATTTCGTGTAGATTGTTAAGATGTTTTGTCTTGAGTGTGACCTACTGAAATGGCAGTGCAATCAAATAAAGTATTTACTCCTCAAGCCTCAAAACATAACCTGTAATTTACCAATATCTCTGCATCTATCTTCGCCTTATCTTCCTAAATTGTGACATTTTTGGTCAATATTTGTGATATTTTCCTTGTTTCTGAATGATATATGCACATGGCATGGGTTTAAGTCATCACCTTGACAAAGATTGGCATAAAAAGAGTTTGCAACTACTAAGTGATAGTCCTATGACTCTTTTTCGGTTTGAGAGAGATGTCATTTTCAGCGATGTTGAAGCAGGGAGTACAATGTTCTCGGAAATTATGGACATCTATAATGCCTTCTCTCACTGCTTTCAGGTGCATGAGGAATATTGAAATGCATACTATGCAAAATCTCCACTATTGTGTGTAGTTTTATAAATTGGTGATGGGAAAATCATCTTGTTTCGTCACTTGAATGGGTCAGGACAAACTAAATGCAATGTTAAAAGCAGTAACTGCATAAAGTGGAATGCTACCAAAGCCTAAATTATTTAAATCACCATGTTTGAAGGCCGCCTTATTTCAGTAAAATCTTTTGAAAGATGAAACTAGATTAAATGTATTTGCATTGCATTTCTTGCCTGAATAAGCTGCTGAATCAGTGAAAGTTGGATAGAAAATTTCAGATAGAAAGTTTACTAGTAGTTCAGGATGTTTCAGTCATTTATTGTATAAACACCACCCGTTCTGTGATCATAAACTCCATTTGTTCGTTTAAAAAAATGACTTGTTTCTTTTTCTGCACTTTTTAAGTTTTTAATGGAAAATGAATGAATTACTGAAATTTGGTTTTACTGTGTATGTTTGTAAATATCTACAAAAATATCCATGTCCATTGTATTAACCATAGTAAAATTGAAATCCTTATCCTGGAAGTAACGTGTGGTCTCCTTCAATTCTACCCTACGCAGATTCTTCTGTGCATATGCACAGTAATGCTTCATAGCATTAGTAGTTTTAGGAGAGGTGGCTGACAGCTGAGGTCATTTGCGCCATTAAGGATGGACAGAAAAGGATGAAGGGTGGAGAGAAACCTGGCATCAGCATTAGCCTACTCTTAGCGGAAGGCACCAAGGGGTCCATAGCTTAATGTCACATCCAAAAGACGACGTACTCACACAAAGTACCTCAAGTTGGGATCAACATACCACTGAAAATATCTGCCACCTCTGAAACCCTCTTGTTGGTAAGCCAGTATAATAACCACCACACCATCTTTATCCCCTGTATTGCTTCGTATTTAATCTAATTTGTGCATGCCATTGCTATGCACTTTTTAAAAATCTCTTGGTATTTTTTTCTACTGTCATGTGTGTTACAACTTTTTTGTGATAGGAAGACTTAAAGCATTCTCATGAAAACACAAACAAAAGAATTTATCTGTGCAAAGATCGTCCACTTTGACTGGAACATTATGATGAAGTAAATTGGAAAGGGCAATTCGATGTGAAGAGTAGTCAATGCCTGTTCTTAGGCGAGGCAGCTCCTGAAATCTTAAGTCAACGGAAATTCATCTTAAAAATTGAAACAACACAGAGTGAAAAAGTGGAAAATCTCTGAGAAAAGTAATGAGAGATCATCTCTGTTATAGAGATGGTCTCTCAGTCTAGAAGGCCCAGATTCGATTCTGAGTGAGATCTCTGGAACACACTCAGCTCCATCCAAGCTACCTAATTAAAAAAAAAACACGATAGATCTTCCTGGGAAGCCACAAATGACACAGGGAGAGGAAGTCATCTCCCAATTTATAAATTTCACATGCTCTTGAGCTTCTCTATTAAACAAAACTTCAGGTTTATTACTGAGCTTGGCAAGAAAATTATTTGGGTAGGTAATGGTTTGGTTTCCATTGGGGTAATTTAATGAACATCTTGGAAGATAATCTTTTTACTATTCCTAAGCTGACTGATTTACTTTTTATTAAACACATCATGATCTTACTTTTTGAACTTATTTTCTTAATGTAACATACCACCAACAGTCACATAATGTGTTGTTGTGCATTTATAATTAAATTCTTAAGCGTGCAATAAGAACTTTTAAAGTTTCACCATTGAAAAATGTCAATAACGGAGTTCATTTAATATTCCAGAAAATATACACTTACGATGAGTGCATCAGACAACTGAAAATGTTTATTTAAAGCCAATGACATGCATCAAAGAAATTTTGCATGAATATTAGCGAAGATAACATATCTGAGTACTCTTGCATTATAACTTGCTATGTATGATCGAGTTACTTAACCTTTTAATCTTCATGCAGAAAACTATTTGGGAAGCTCAATGGTCAAGTAAGGGCAAATGTGAAACATGACCATGATAAGTATGCTCTAGTGGAATTTTAATCAGATAAACCAAAAAATTAGCATTTAACAATACAGCACCGTGTATATTTAGCTTGTATGTCGAGTACAACATGTTATGGAGACTATATTTATGATTTCCTTCAATCCTGTATGATGGAGATGGCCATAGCAAAGAACTTAAAATTTATGAACTGTGTTTTGGCTTCACAGATGCCTGAATAACAATGCGGCCAAATTTTTCACAGAAATGGTGACAATAACTCGCTTTGCTTTAAATATGCAGAAAAAGAAATCTAAGCAAGTAACGTGTCTTCAAATGTAGCTTCCTTTATCAAAGAATTCCATTTCTCTGTTTCAGTTTAAATTACAATGAACTTAAGACATGATGACCCAAATCGATTCAGTTTCCACATTCATTTTTAATTTTGTAATTTACAATGCTGAAAGTTGTCATTGTCTATGGCCGTCTTTTTAAAATTTATTCTGGCCACTAAAAACTACTTTCAACTTTTTTGATTTTTTTGAACAACTCTCCCTTCTTTGATGCAGTAAATCCAAATAATTGCAAAGAAAATGTTATCATTAAAAAAATAGTGGTCCCTTCACATGTGTAGTATTAGGTTCAAGTACACACCACAGAACTAAATTATTTCATATTCGATAAAAATTTACAGATTGGGTCCATTTCTTGTTCACTTTAATTATGCACACACGCTCATATTTACACATCAATTGCTGTACACAAAGAATAATCTGCTGGCATCTTTGGGTTATGGTAATAGTTTGCAAAAATATGTATGAGATCAGTTATCTAGGATTGGAAATTCGTTAAACTCAGAGTGACTGGAATGCCATTCAAACTGGGAAAAGAGAGCTTTCGAACTCTTGGATTTTCTTTCGTGATACAAAAAATATACCGAGTTTTATCACACTTCGAAGGGTATCAGCGACAATGCCATTGGAATGTTTACGTGTCTGCTACTTCGAATCTCATTCCTTTACTCTTGAGGTCTTCTTTCGCTTCTTTAATTTGCTGAAAAGAATGCCGAATTATAAATTTAATTCTTTCAACGAGGAACTGAGTAAAAGAAATTGAACATACCTCCAACAGCTCTTTCGCAGCATCTTCACAGTCATTAAAATTGTAGACTCTCCACAAGACTACGACACCAGCATAAAGCTGCATTCAAAAATGAATGACGAATGTTAAATCAAAATATAGATGCACGCATCCGAGTAAAGACAACATAGTGGCCAACAAACCTACCCCAAATATTAATACAGCAATCAGCGGAGAAGGTACAATTATATGCATCCAATCCTCCGTAAATGCAGTTACCCACTGTTTAGTAACTATGGACACCCAAACAGAGAAAAGTATAGTCGCTACCAACAGCCATTGCATAAGTTTTGTCATGCTGAAAAATAACCAAGAAATATTTATTAAAAAAATAGCATTTTCCGACCATTATCGCACAATTGTGAGATGAGGTTATCTTACATTGGTTTACAGCAAGTAATATTTTCAACCGGCATTGTAACATTCACGATATAATCACTGGCAACCCAATATTTTCAAAATGTGCTGAAACCCTTTTTGAGTTGCAGACGTTCAGCCTTTTCGATAGCATTTGTTCAGATTTTGTCGACGAAATTCTTTTTAGATGCAAATGCCACCTGTGGCAAAACATTTGAAGTACTTCTTGATTATTATTTTCCAACGCAGTCATTAACGACATCTGTTGACCATTTACAAAATCTCTTTGCCTAATCAAAATATGCCCTCATAAAATTGACATCACTGGATTTTAATTAAGTGTGGTAATTTTCGTGTTAAAACATTTATTCAATTTTAAGAAAATTATTTTCATTTACTTGGAAAACAAATAATTATTTGTTCTCTTAACGTAGGTTTGTTCTGTCGGTTCCGTCTTTGACTCACAGAGGCGTAAACGTCACATGTGTGAAGAATGCAATATGTCGACCAGCAAAATGAAGTAGGGTAGGACGGGGAAGATTCTAAGGGCTTCTTTAACGAAGTTCCTCGGTGTAATTCTTGGGGTAGGTTTAGGGAACGCAATAAGGATTCGGGAACGTAGCTATTCAACTTGAATAAACTAATTGTTTCAGTTTTTATTTTAAATCTTTGATAATGGATAGCTCGGAATACGAACTTGTTCGGAATATGACACTTCTTTTCTTTTTCGAGAGGTTAATGGACAAGGGAGGTCCAAGAACTCTTCATGATCTTAGTTGCCAATTTGGAGCAAAAGGCTTTACGCGAGAAATGAGACAAATAGCGGGTGGCTCACAATCAGGCCTTAAAAAGTTTTTGGGGCAGCATCCCTCTCTGTTTTACATTTGTGGAGATTACGTTCGTGTCAACACCTTTGAACATCCTGGAGCTGATGTGAATGGAAGTGGAGACAGTGATGCTCCAGTGGACTCCAACCGAGCTGGAGGACGAAGGCGAGATTATGCAAAAGAAGCGGTTGATTATTTCAGTGAGAAGCTTTTGCAGTACGGTGTTGGAACGCAAGTTCCTATCAAGAGTCTTCTTGGGCATCGTTCCCAAGCATCTCCTGAGGTCAGACACATCTCAGGACAGCACGTGAGGGAATTCCGCGATTTCCTCCTCCGACATCCCCAAGATTTTGTTGTCCGCGAGGGTCCCGATGGAATTGGTGAAACGGTATGGCAACAAACGCACTGTTTACATTTTGTCGTGGATTACGAAAGTCTCCTAGAAATTGTTTTATTACCATCAAATATTCGTGTAAATGATTGCTGGCTATTTCTTGTACGATTTCAAAATTGCTCCTTCTAGCAAATTATTCTTGTTCCGGAAGTTAATAAGTTTTTAAGGACTGTCTGCACTTCATCCAAAGGCAATAAACTTGGCCTACTGTTACTTTCCTTCCGCTGCCTCTTTCAAACGTATGCCTGTAGGGATTTGTCCGATTTTTAGGCAGTAAATTTGTCCTATATTTTGAAGATCACTCGCTTTTCTGTGGCAACACACTCTTTTAGGTGGAATTGCCAATGAAACTTCAGACCTCAGTAAAAAGAATTGTGGTTATAGGACTATCAAATTTACCGTGTTAAGTATATATTGCTCGCCGTCTTACCACCAGGCATTTCATAATTTTTGAAAAATGCTGATCCGTGTAATTCACTGACTTGGTTATGAGTTGCCCAAGTTAAATTAGTTTTTGCGTATGGGGATGCTAATTTTGTTTTGGTATTGAATTTGCTATGTTTGCATCGTCATTGCAGGTTAGCCTCAGGATACATGAAGGATCTACGGCTCCACCAGTGCCTTTTAAGGAACACGAAGAAGTTAAGGTTGATCCCGAAGTCACCCGTCGTCTTCTGGAATTTGCTGCGGCCGCTGTCACCAGTGGCACCCGTGGAGGACAAGGACCGATCACGCTCGAGCGGTTGTTTCGTAGTGTTTCCAGTGCCCTTCCCCCAGATCCCACTCTTCAGAATGTGCTCAAGACCCCACAAGATCTGTCAACATTTCTTAGAATCCATTCGGATGCATTTCATCTCCATGCGAACTTAGTTACTTTAGTTCCTGGGGCTACAGTCGGGAAGACGTCGAGTGAATCCCAGTCTTATCGAGTTTCCACTACCCCAGAATCTCAGCCTACCCCAGTTTCAACTCCACCTCTTTCCGTGTCACCAAGGCAGTCTCTAACTTCCCCACAACCGTTGAACAGATTGACAAATGCTGGGGACCTTCAAGCTCGTTCCCTTAAGCAGAGGGTTAACTCCCTCGTCATGAAGACAATCGCCGATAACTCAGAAAAGGATAGGGGAAATCATCATGCTGGCAGCAATTGTGGTCCTCAAAGTGTTGTGCAGGGGTCTCCCAGTGTTGGATCTACTGATGTGTGGAAAGCTCGAGTTATACAATCTACTCGGATAATTTCATCAGTAAAAGAGTGCCTCCAGGTAAGCATAGAGGTCGTACTGATTCGATTTTTGCCCGATAATTGGGAAATAATTGAGATATTTATTCAACAATGATGAAATTTATAAATATGTCCGTTAGAATCGTCTTAAATCCAGTAACGACTCGTTTTTAGTGACCGAGGGTTCGCTTAGCAAATGAGACCGAGTTCCCATCGATGACGATTTTTCTGTTTCATCAATTTTTTCTACCGATTTTTTGCATTTCCCACTTTCTTACTGTTTATGACACCCTATAAAATTCCCCTCCCCTACCGTGGCATATTAAGTTTATTATCCTCTCTTCGTCTTGGAATACCGTCAGTTTTCATTCAGTCTGATGGATTGGTAATGAAACTCCCGGTTCCAGCTCCATACGGGATGCCATGGATATTTTTACTTCTGTGAAAGTTTGTCATCAACATGTCTGTAGAATCTGTACAAAAATATGCATTAATGTGTTCAATATTATTGAACCGATTCACCGCACCAAAAATGAAATCCACATTCTTGGCCTATATGATAATTATCGCTCTATCTAGACAATTCTTTCTCTATGCAAAGGAAAGCCTCGTAAAGAATTTCAAACACTGCTATGCACATAGTTTGTGTGGCCAGAGGGCGTGGAATAAAAATACCGAGATAATTGCAATATTCAGTTTAACATTACCTTGAATTGATCGAACTAGGTACTATCATTATAAGATAGCAGTTTCATATTATACACGTATTTTGCTCAGTACACATTTACTTGAAACCAAGTTACTTTGATGACTTGTGTAGTTGTTGCCGACTTGGTAAAGGTAACCTTTGGAGTTATAGGTCGAAATGGGGTCCTATAATTGGTAGATGGTAATCCATGTGTCTATAGATATGAAATTCCCAGTTGTTAATGCACCACTTTTTAATTTAATATAGATAACCTTCTCAACATCTTCTTTAATTTATTAGTCATATAAGGTTGACTCGAAAGCACCTGTCTTCTTCATCTTACTATGAACCAGCAAACCAATTCATATAAATCCTGGTATTGATAACCCAAGTTGATGATGACGTTTAATTTTCAATGTTTAGCAATCTTGGTGTGATGGAAATATTATCATATTTCTTCTCTTGAGCTCATATCATTGCACTGAATGGAGTAATAATTGGTTCTGTTAGGTTCTAAAACTTGAAAAGTCCTTGGCAAGCTACCATGAAATAAAATGTGGCCAGTGACTGAGTTTAACTTTCATAACATTTTAAGGAGGCTTCATTTTTTTTAATTGTGTCATTTAGGGATATTACCAGTAGCTATTGTCATAGCACCAATTTGTTATAATCAGTAACATGCAGAATTTTGAAGGAAAATATAGGATCTGAACAGATTTTTTGGCATTAAGTTTAGTCTTTTCTAAATAAAAAAAGCAATAAAGGGTCATCATTTCATTTTCTTATCAGCCATCTTTGCACCATACTGGAAGGTCTCTGGTCATACTGGAAGGTCTCTGTTAGTACTCCAGTAAAGACAGGATAGCTTTTTGTTTTATCATGGCATCTGTAGTTTTTGAACAGGCATAACAGCAAGATTGCATTTTATGAAGTACTAATTTCTTATTTCCTAAGAATGAAAAATGCCATTGGATAAGAAGGTTGCAATAAGAATAATAATCCACAGCGGAAAAATGTATACCTATGTATATTTTTTCATGCTCTACTATCACTCATTTGAAATTGTACCTTAATTAGATGTTCACAGTTCACTGCTTGTATGTAGAATGACAGTTTATCATAGGAATCTTAATTCTAAAATCTTTTTCTGGTTTTTTGTTCTTGTTAAACCCAAAGCCAGCTTAAGCTCTCATATTTGTACTTAGCTCTTATGTCATATTTTATGTTTTATCAAGTTTAAAGGTAATCAATGGCTTTGATAAGCTTATTTCCATTGGATGTATTAATCCAAAGTCAGGGGAATTTTAGTTCGGGACTTTCTCTCAGAGGTAGCCTTTCAAATAACTGTTGGACATTTTGGGGCATGGCTAATCATAAATACCTCAAAGTATTGAACCACGCACATTCCCTTAAAGAAATTGTAATGGCATTCACTAGAATAATCATGTTCACTGAAAATTGAAATGTTCACAACAAAGCGACACCATCTTTTTTATTGGAGTTGTCTTTCCTCCATGAACGGGCTGATGGTTAAAAAATCTGGTTAAATTTCCCATCACCAGGATAAGGAGTCATAGTTTGTTGAGCCCTGATCTAAATTAAATTAAGAATTCAATCTAACTTTCCTTTTTTATCTAAAAAATTGTTGCACTATGAATTTGTAAATTAATTTAATTGGGTCACCATGTCAAATTTGAAGCTATTTTGCTTGTCAGAAAAAAATTCATGTGCTTGCCTAATTAGAAAAAGTATCTTCGGTCATCAGTCCTAGGGTAATTGCATTAAAAATATTCATGGCCTTCCGGTATTAGGAAGGTGTCCTGCTCAGAAAGCAAAATCTCAAGCATTTCTGAAACCTTTTTGTGATTTTTTATTTCCATTGCTAGAATCATTCTTACAAGATGGAATGGCATTTTCTTACTGTGCCCTGTGACTGCATTGCTGTCAAATACCAGTTAACCTCTAGTGAATTAATCATGTTGTGGATAATTAATAATGATCGTTATCATTTTGTGTATGCTTAGGAACACATTCATTTGTTTTTCAATGTACCATAATCTTTTTCTATGCGTTCTCATTGCATTATATGTGAATTTTATTATCATTGGTTTTTGAGTCATGTATTACTTTGGATAATGAGAAAGTTGTCTATACAAAATCAGAGCAGTATTTCCCTTCATCCTGCTTGTTTATGTCCCAGTTGAATGATTGTGAAGTCATCGGGAACAATTGTCACCTTTGTTTACTATGTATTCGAAAGGTTTATTTTTCATTGTTCTGCAAATTATAACTTAACAGAAAAGACATTCATTTCAGCAACATAGAATATTAATGCTCTGAAAAGTGATGAGTATACATTTGCAGGGTTTTTCCCAATTGGATGTTGATATTTCATGGGCAAGATTCATTGGTTACAGTAGGAATCGGAATGTTAATGGGTGGTTCCATCATTCTTAATATGCTATACCAATGCCTGTAATTCAGTGCAAACTTTTAGGCCAATTAATGCATGTTCACAGGATACTCTTCATTTAAATCCCTCCCCAACGTTCAAATGAAACAAAGTACAAATTATTGTGATTTATATGACATTTCAAAATTTTGTTGTGAAAGTTTTCATCATTAAAGAACTTTCAAGTCTTATTATAAACTATTGTCATTAAACTTATAGGGAATGGTTTTTAATAGCATTAAAGGACTTATTATTTTATTTGACACAACAAGACATTAACCATATACACAGTAATCAACCTAAAGGTCAGTTTGGTAGGTGATGCTTAGAGTTCACCTAATACTAATGTCAATGGCGTGTGAATATTCACACATTAGCAGGGTATTAAGGGGGGCCAGTTCCTTTCCCTGTGCCGGTTATGGTATCCCAAGAAGATCTGATACCCAAAAAGTCACATAGTTTGGGTGAGCTGCAGGTGCCCAGAGAGGCTTCGAACCCAGGCCCCCAGTAGTCCAATGCTCTACCCCTGGACTACCACGACCCAGAGAGCCATGGGCCATGATAATTACGTGGATGGTCTGAAAAGTTTCAGAAAAAATGTCTTGTATGTTTGTTAGGTCGGAAATTTTTGTGACCACCCTTGTACTTTTAAGTGGTGTTGATATTTTGAAGGGATTCCTGTCAATCCCATATGCCTTAATGTCTATCTAGAGAATATATGTAGTGTAATTTTTATTGTTAAGATTATATTATCCTTGAGAGTAAGCATTTCTAATTAGCAAGTGTAGGAGTAAGGGTGGTCATTGTTAAACTATCACAAGTTCATAAGGAGCTCTGGCATTGTTTTTCTTAAATTTCTGCAGCCGAGGTATCCATTCATCAAAGCTTTTCCCAAAATATACACAATTTATTTCACATTTCACGCATCTCCTAAATTAAAGTGTTTAGCATAGTAATATAGTAAAATGTTTGCTGAGTCTGTTTTCTTCATATCATTTCCTCTTGATTTCTTCAGACAGTTGAGGACATAATGCGAGGCAGCTTTGGAGGGGCCTCCACTATCCTTCCAGTAATTTCTAGTGAATCTCTAAATGACTCCCCTTCAACACCATCTGCTGTTGTATCATTTGACTGTGAAGGTGTCAACCTTGGTGCAAGAGGGAGCTTAAGCTTGTTTCAGGTAAGTTCACCCTGTATGTTACTTGATGGTGTGACTTCATACATACTGTATTCTATTCTGACATTAATTATCAATTGTGTTACTATGCGGCGTAGGGAAAGTTAGTAATGCATAATTTTAGAGAGAAAATTGTCATGGTTGGTTAGTAAGTGACATTTTATTTTTGAAATGGAATATACTTCCAAAATTGAAGTAATAAGAGCGTTAGTGGGATTACAATTTGTTTTAAGCATATATGCTATTAATGTGTGTTGTAAAAACAATTTTAGTAATTAAATCAGTCAGTGTGTAATGGTAGCTGATGAACTCAGTTGTTACTTATGAAAAATTAGCATTACTAGGCATGGAATTTTTCATCCCTATTCTCCATTTTGTATTCTTTTATCAGATTTTTTTTGTAAATGGCATGCAAGTTTAACTTACTGGGGATTAAATTTGTTCATTGCGGTGATGCAGTAATTAGGCATTTGTATATGCTTAAGTGTAAAATTTTTGGGTAGTCTTTGGTATTAGAATTTTCCATAAATACTACACTGCCTACCCTCTTGTATTTCCATGTTGTATATTCAGATTCCACCACTTTGCATAGAAAAGTATAATGTTTGAGTTTGCGGACTGTGGTAGGGTTTAAACTTTTTATGTTGGTATTATATCACAAGTCTTCTGGGTCTTTAATTGGTTGGCTGTCTGTTAATGCCCGATTAGTAATTTCATCACATGGACAATATTGTTGATTTTGACACAAGCTCTTCCATAGTGATGATCACCTGGAGATCAGAATCTCAACATGTATCGGGAAAAAAATTTTAATGGCTTTACTGGATGCAGGGAAAAAGATAAAGATCCACTTTTTCCTAAACATTTGAATTAGGATTCTGGGTGGGAAATGGACTTAAGAGGCATTTAATTTAATCAGTGAACAAAATCCGTACTAGACTGACTTTGGTTAATTTTATTGTTTTTTAACATTTTTTAAGCTGTGATACTGTGGCCCACATTTGTGTAATTGTTTTTACAGAAGTTTAATTAGCAAGAAGTCATGAAACTTGTTGAATGGTTTCCACATAAAACATGAGTATCATGGATTGATTGGATAGCTTGTGAATTATTACTTATGTCTTATACAGGTAGTTATCGATTCCATTTGGTCTTCGAATACCACACAACATCAGCTAAGCCAAAGGCTGTAAGCCTAGATTCTACCTTGGCGTTGACGTTGTTAACTTTTTTGTATGATTTAATATTCAATCAGAAACCCTAAAACATGAAAGGTCTTTATAATTTCGGGTATTTATCTTGCATAATATTGCTAGTACAGGAGTACAGAGATTTTTAGCAATGTAATGAATTAATAATTACTGTTAAAAGTCAAGCCAATGAATAGTTTTACAGCCTTACTCTGCTTTTGGGAGCTAATATTTGTCTTCCTGTTCACTTCAGATTGGGCTTCCTTCTGGGCATGCAATAATATTCGACCTCCTCACATGTCCATCCCTGGTTACTTCTGGTGGTCTTCAGATGCTTCTTGAATCCGACAAGGTGGTCAAGGTAAGATAATTGTTTGACATCATAATCCCACCTAAATTTATGTTGAAACCGTTGTTATGTTGGGTTATGTTTTAGAAAAATGATTGCGAGATTTTTATTTGACTTGAACTACAGGCATGTCCAGTAATATCTTTAGAGCCCTCTCATTAGAAGAGTACTGTTTTCAGGAATTCTTAGGTTAGATAAAAAGCAAAAGGGATGTTTTTCTGTCTGGTCATAAAGTCCATCTTATTCAATCTGGTCTCAGGTTCTCTGGGTTGTCAGGTCATGGATGGTATTACCAATGACAATAGATGGCAATACCCTTTCAAAAACCCTTTCAACTTACACACGTACACATACATATACTGTAAACTAACAAAAAAATACACCTTAGAAGGTAATAAATATTTATCCAATAACATGAAAGCTAGAAATTAGGTCCATTAGAACAAGTTTCCTTGTCTTTAGAATCATTCCGTGAAGGAGAATCTATGTTTGTGATTCCAATGTGTTATCATGTGTTCCTTGCATGGATCAATTACCAGAACTTTTTCCTTTTCTCTCCTGATGTGACAAGCTTGCCAAAATTTAGGCTGACATTATCAAGATACTCCAGAGAAATTCCCCAAAATTGTTCTCCCCATGCAGGGTTGACTACTTCATCGTTAAGGGGTAGGCACCACTGGAAATAATGTCATTTGGTTGATTAAATAGGCAAGATTAATATTTTGTGATCCTCATAATGGAAAGGATAGGATATAGCAGAAAGAGAATCACAATGCATACATATTTATTGGGTTTTTTACCTACCTTTCAATTTTGTGACCCAAAAAAATGCATTGTAAATTGAGAAGGATTTTCACTTTGCATGACTAATTTTTTTCTTATTCAGCATCATCTGGTTAAGATGCTTGGAAATAATAAGATTTAAGATTTTAAGTAGTAATGTTTTGCGACTAGAGTGAAACCAGTCTTACAAAATAAAAATACTGAGGAATTAACTAAGTGTTTTCCTTGTATTTTATCATGTAATTTCCCCAAGTAATACCTCGGACTCTAAATTTCAGGTTTCTAAATATTTGATTTATTGCCTCAACAATGAGATATGTAAAATATCGTATATTTTGACCAAAATTGTAGTAAAAAAGTTATTCTACAGAAAATTTTCTTCGTTTTTCACAAGGAAAAAATTGTCTGGAAGGTTTTCATAAATTTTTTTTTTAAATATTAATTATCCTGTGGATGGCCATGTATAAGGATCTACTGTAGTAGTATATTTTTGTTACTAGACTATTAATCCTATGGTCATTCTTAAACTAGATGTACATCATGTGGCAGAAGATGAGACCATCCACCATACACTACAGTTACACGAGATTGTGAAGATTTTAATGATCTATTTAAAATACCATTTAGTGCATTTCAACCTTGAGTAAAAGTATTTGCATGTAAAGTCAAAGTTTGCAGCAAAATTCTTTCTTTGAGTTACACTTTAGTTGAATGTGTGAGAACTAAACTGACAGGGAAGAGTGTGTGTGATTATCTAGTGGACCGTGAGCAATGGTAGCAACACACTTACTCCAACTGGATAGATAGTTTTAAAAAAATGGAGTTCATTGTTTGCTAAACTGGAGTAATAGTAGCAGCTTCAGGGTAGGATACCGACAGCTGAGGTCATTTGTGCTATTAGGGATGGGTGGGAAAAGAAAATGGGTGGAGAGAAACCCGGTGTATGTCGTATCCAGAATTCGAACCCGGTCCCTCTGAGTGGTAAGCCAGTCGACATTACTCGTTAACTGAAGCATCAAGGGGTCCACAATTCAACATTCCATCCGATGGAAGGCGTACTCAGAAGGCTCTACGCACAGTACTGGAGATCGGATACTTCTGAGTAATCCTACCACCTTCTGCAATTGAATTGGGGCCCTCGGAATGAGAAACCAGTGCACCAGCCGCCACACCATCCCGATCGCTACCTTAACACACTAACTAACTACTAACACAGACAGACTAACACACTAACTTGATGGTTTACACACACGCACTGTTTACTCGCTGTATTTCATGGAGGGAATAATTGTTGCATTTCTGTGTCAGCAAATGACTTTTATTTCGGGGAAAAAAATATTCAGCTTAGAAAAGAAAATTATGGTCCGTGACATATTGGAATAAGGAAAAATACACATCCGTACGGAGCAAGCTGACTGCGTATTCCGTTGTTAAAAAAAAGTCGATCTTTGCCGGTATTGAGATGAACAACCTCCATGGAGGCCCAGGCAGTGAATCCGGAATTAATGAGTTAAAGTTACTAGTGGTGGCGGGTGTGATGTTTTCGTGTGAGATCCGCGTTTAATAATTCGTGGCGTAATAATAATGTGGGGTTAAGTCTCTGAAAAATCCCGTTTGAAAAAATGGCTGTTATTGATATCTTGGCTAATAGGTAAAATAATCAGAATAGAATTCATCCAGAAAGTCGAGAATAGTCACAATTTTGACTTTGATTTAATACACGATTATTCCTGCATATTCATCCTGCGTAGTAAATGGAATGAAGTTCAAGCTGTATTTAACAGAACTGCGTTTGGTCACATGCTAGTTATGTATATTTAATGCGAAAGTGAGGTGCTTGTTGACTTGGAAGTAACTTAACTATTTCGGAAATATTTATACGAGGTCGTCTTCGATTTTTCGAAGGTTAACTCGGTCATCCTCCTTAGAGCTACGAGTCACTCAACTCTTTGGGACGTGTGAGCGTCGACAACGGTCTGACTAGGTGAAAAACCAAGAAGACTTTATGTAAATTACACGCCGGGAAGATACGGAATCCTTCGTGTTTTTGAAAGAGTTAAGTACGTGTGATTAAACTCCTTAAGTGAAGCCTTCTGTTAAATCAAGATATCGTTACTATTGACTGTGTTAGCAGTCGCCACTCACACGTATGAATGACGTACACAAAGCTAAACTTAAATCGAGATACGATAAGAGTTACGTAAAATGCCGTAACGATAATGCTTGGAGGATAATTTGCCGCATTCAAATCTTCGGGGTTGTACTATTTAGTATGACGTGCCATATCGTTTTCTAGAAGATTGATAAAATGTATTGTCATCGTGCGGTACACAGATGCATAATTGTAAAAATAAGGTTGACTTTCTTTGTTTACAATGTTCCTACACGAGTCATTAATACGAGTATGCAAAACCCCGGGTGCATTCGAAAAAGTGTCGATGAAAAGATTTTTCGCCTCGTGATGTGAATGTGTGGTACATAGTCTACGTACTCTCCGGCCATTTTCAATGTTACTTATCATTTGATTCCGGACCGTGTGTCTTTTTAACGTTCATTTTTTTCGGAATGGCACGTGTTTTTTTAATTGTGTGTCCTTTGGAAATTAAATTTTACGAAATCGAGAGCGAGAGTTAATAACACTAATTATCACTCCTCGGAAAAAGTAATTGTCAATGGAAGTGACCACGGGGTATGTGGTGAAAGAACGTTCGGGGTTAGCGGTTTTTATGATTTGCAGATTGCCTTCCTTGGAAAAAACCCTTGCGATCTATAAAATGTATTTTTTATCAGGGATCGATTGCTTTTTTGTCATGAACTGTGATTGATCGTCATCAAACGGCTCTGCCTATTTTTAGGAATCTCGAATAAATGTTGGTAGTTTTTTGTCTCCAGTATGTTCAATATCAACGACTTAGACCGTAGTCAACTCACTGGAGCCGGGATTCATCTGAATCAATAGCTTCGCGGCGAGTCTTCCGTCTTAGCGTGACATTGAAGAAAGGGGTCCTCTTCGTCCATTGCAGAAATTTAGTGTATCGCAAGGATCACTCCCTTTTTATGGTAACTTAATGGTCGTCGCACTGCGCTACTGCGGACCCGTTTCTCAAAGCTTTCCTGAAACCAGTCGTAAACATGATATAAAACTTTCGAAGTCAATCCACTAAGCCAATCTAAGCCAAAATAGTGGAACATATTTCTTGTATTTAGAATAATGGATAAAGTAAGCTAGTGAGAGATGAAGACTAACGACTTTTTAAATATGTTGGGGGGTTGGGAGGAAGGCGGTGAGGGAAATCCGAAGAAGGCAGAATGTGTGGGTAGAGGAAATATTGAGAGGTCGTTGAGTATTGAAGACCTTTGGATGTTGGGTTAGCGGCGTTGGGGAAAGAAGGGAATAGGTCTTGTAGACTGCATGAAAGCAAGTAGGAAAGTATGACAGACTAAATAATGAAAGGTAAAGAAGAGGTAACCTGCGTGAAACGTAATGCATAATAATCTTTGTCGAAGCCGTCCAAAACGTACGTGTACTTTTAATGAGCAGATGACTTAAATGAAGACTTCTTAAGTGAGTACTCTACAAGAACTCTGAATTGACTTGCAGGTGTTAAAAATGTACCTCTGAACTTAAGGAAGTTGTATTTAGATATCATAGATATCAGCGATTGATACAGTCATTACTAGAATGATGGAAGTATTCGCTGTTTTATGCGTGTGGAAAAATCTCCTGCGAGCTGATATTTTTTTCGGATTGCTCGAAATTGAGGGATTACTGAAATTGATGCCCATTTCATTAAAAATAAAGTACTTATTGCTATTAATTTACTTTTACTTTCTTTGATTTCCATTTTGCAGGCAAAATTTGTCGCATATAGGTCTGTGGGTTAGGCGTGGTGTATTGATTTCGTTGTTATAAAAGTGGACATTATACCCGTCCAAGTTTTTAAGATATCCAAGTAGAGCGTATTCAAAGTTCATGGCATGCGTGTGAGTGAATTGGAATGTAAAGAATTATTGACACAGGAACTTTGGGTGACGGAGGAGTTATTATCTTCATGATCGGATCAAATATATCATTGACTCACCTCTTAGTTGTTACCGAAACGATAGTAGAAAAATATCTGATCTCATGGAGACCACGTGATTATAAAGTAAAATTCATAAACGATTAATATAATAAGAGCAAAGATCCCCGAGAGCGAATATTATTTTTGCATTAATTAATGAGCACTAATACATCCATTATTTTTTTATTTCATATCCATAAGATGCATAGGGATACTTATTTCAGGTTGCTGAAGACAAAACCCTTTGAGTATAAGAACACGTTATCACTTTATAATGTTCCACGTAAAATAATATTGCATAAACTTAAACTAACCCAATGTTTTATATAGTTTCAGGCTCAACTTTCTGGAAGTTCATGTTCATTAAATTAAAAACACAATGTATATATCCACTGTTCTTTATCCGTTCCGCAAAATATCCGTTAAAAATTTTTTTGTACCTGATGATGACGCCTAAGCGTTGAAACTAGTTGTACATGAATAAAGAACAGTGGATATATACATTGTGTTATTAATTTAATAACCCAATGTTGCTATGTATATGTACTGCCTTGCTGATTAAGCGAGCCTCCTCCCCCTCTCTTTCTAGTTGCACTAACCTTTTAATCGATCTGAATTTTCTATCGAAGAGGATAAACCAGGAGTCAGCCACCATTTTTATCCAGGACCGTTATTTCGATTCTGAAGCATTGGTATGGCACATTCTCATATCATTACCATAGTTTACCGCGGTTACAGTGTCAACGTTTTAATATATATCTCCAGGGGCTTGTCTTCCGACATTCAGGGAACCTGATCGAAACCCTTCGCGGATCGAATCCCGCCCGTTGGCTAGAGGTTGCCGACCCCTGTCATACATGCTCTGGTCCGCTAGGTTGCAAAACTTCGTGATCGATATACGCATCGTAGATTGTCTGGTGTTGTAATTGGGTTTGTGATAATCCGCTCAGCATTGTATGCCATTTAATTATTTCGGAAAAATCAAAACATTGCAGCCTTCTTATACTCATTTTGTCGATAATCGTGCCGAGACTAAGACGCTAAGTAAAGAATGATTGAAATTGTCCAGTGAACCCTTTTTTCCCGTCAAGGAAAGTATATTTGTTTGGTTCAAACATGAGGTATACATTTTTTATTTTATTTCGTGCATTTTCGACAGTACTATGATTTAAAATGTAGTTTTCTTAGGGAATTCGAAATTATGTCCATTAGTCTGAAAGGTTTTACAGACTCGGATGATCTCAAGGCGCCTTTTCCTGAGGCACTGTCCTCACTTCCTCATCCGAAATCTCTGCTCCAAGGGCTTTCTAATGGATTTTTCTCTATGTAAGACATCAGTATGTCCTCTTTCTTTTGGAGTATCCGCATTAAAAATATTGCAGCCAACGTGAAACATCGACGAAATATGATAATATGTGATATGAATAAAACTCTTAATGAACAACATCTATTGCTTTTTTTTTGAAGTTGAGTGCCATCGGTGGTTGTTTTTTTCTGCTAGGCAAGCTTTTAAATCTCTGTCGGTAAATGCAGATGTAACTTGAAATATCCAGTGGAATCAGTTCCTCGTTTTATGCGGTCCTCCTCCGCGATCAGAGATTTAAAAAAGTACTTTGCCTATAGCAGTACTTAGATTTTGTGATTCGACTTTGCTGCACCTTTAATTATTGAATACTGTGAACATTTCGCATTTGAATTCCCCTCAAAGGGCCCGAACCCTTAATGCAAGGGTTTTCGCGGAGAAATTGCAAAAACTGCAAGGTCGACTCTTTTATCTTCGAGGGGAATTTCCCTTTCCTTGCTAGTTACACAGCGAGAAGAAGTCAGTTTAATTTCTTTTCCAGGTCGCCGACCTTTGATCTAGATTGCCACGAGGCGGAACCACCTTGAATTTCCTTGACATGTGAATTCCATTTCCCTTTTGTTTGTCTTGCAGCCTTGACGGCCTCCCCCTCGAGAACATTCATTTCTGATGCTTTTCTCAGGCCGCTGTTATTTTTATGTTCTCTCGACCTTTCCATTCCACTTGAATTTTCAACTCCAAAGGCCAGTTTATGAAAAGAAATAAAATTCAAATTAAGGTGAGCATGGGATGAAAGATTCTAATGCGCTGTGGTAATGGGTGGCGTTCAGAAACTAGATTAGCGCAGGATGCAAAGAAGAAGCTGGCGAAGAGTTTGATTGGGTTCGAATCTGTGTGTAATTTAACTTAACAGGTGTCTTTAGGCATTTCATCCATCTGGGTAGCCAGTTGTTAGCTCATAGGGACAGTGTGCGTAATGATAGGTGCGGATAGGTAATGATAGGTGCTATTATCTGCAGAATATCTTTTTTTAATATGGAATTTACGAAATCATCTGTCATAAAATGAAATTATATTGATTCGAGTGTTTTCAATGAATTATTCGGATTCAATGGGTCTTCACGTGCCTGAACTGGCGGAATAGCCCTCGTGTACTGTTTTCCTGTTTGATTTCGTGGTTTTGCGATACTTTTCTTTTTCTGAAAAATTATTGAAGAAGTAGACTTCAAAAATGATGTCAGGCTGATTATTAGGTTGCCATAATACGAATCAAACATCAAACATATCATAAATCTCATAATCTGCCTCTCTTTTGATCAAATAGGAAAGAATCATGTCGACATCAATACCGGAAAACGAATCCATTTGTTAAATGAGTTCAAGTGATTTTGCCCTTTTTGGTGTTTCCTATACAGGTCTTGATTCGGCGTCAACTGGAAAGCAATCCTTGTTTTCGCTCCAATAAATGTGCTTTTGACGTCACGAGCCGGTCAGGTTCCCGCTCACGACCTGAGAATTGAGCCCATCGAAAGAACTCTATAAAAGTAAAATTATTTTTTCGAGGGCCGAAATGCGACAAAACTAATCGGTCAGCAAACAGTCATCATGGGGAAGACACCAAAGGCGATAAAGGAATTTAGCGAAACCGGTACTTTATCCAAATTTGAGGCCTTGGGTCGGCGACCTGCAGTTGATTCGTTTCCGTTTATGGATAGTGTGTGGGGAAGTTCGTCGGAATTCCTATGAATTTCTAGGCGTTTTCTTTCTAGTTACGCCTCGACCAATGAATTATCGGGTTAAGCGTAGAGGAGTCAAATATTAATAGATAAACATCAATTTTCTCGTCATGATCTCATTTCTTTCCAAATATTTTCCACTGTTTTCCTTTAATAATTTGAAACGAGAGCTAACTCTCATAGTCTATTCATTCGAAATGGCACATTTGTCTCAAGGCAAAACTTGTCCCTACGATATGATTCGATCGTGTGAATTTTTCTCGGGGCAATAACGAGTAATGACTATGAGAATTTAATGGTGGTTTTTTTCCTTTCACCTCATTCTTACTGTTACAAATCCTGATTGACTGGTAGAATTTGCCCTTTCACAATTGTGAGTTGGAGAAATTACCTATAATTTTAATAAGCTGACATTTATTGCAGTATTTACGCGAAGAACTCCCCAAATTTTACTCTAGCGGGTTATCTCAAGTTTAAATCATGCCTGTTCGTAGTGACGGAGTGATTTGCGTTAATTTTGAAGCCTAGAAGATGTATTAATCGATCATTGTTTAAAAGTAGTGGTGGAGAAAGTTTAGGGAAATTAAAACTTTGAAATTACCGTAAAGTCGTACGTTTTATGTTGATGCCGCTAAATCTGAATATGTTTATACATAATGACCTCGGAATAACGTTAACATTTTATCTGGGTTATTTGGATTGAGGGTTTTCCTAGTGATGTGCATTTTTTCATTCCCATCCACCTTGGGTTTCGTTTAAATTTGGAATCGTCACATTATCTACGCAGAGTGATAGAGGCATTAATTATCTATGCATTTGACAGGATTCTATTAACTTATCGTTATTCCTGGATGATTTACTTCAATACAGTTACTTTGCGAATGAAATAACCTACACAAAGGACAAAATAGCAGTATACGTGGGAACCGATGTGGCTAAATACAGGTAGCTTCGGAGACGAGGTCTCTGTCCCGACCACTCCGACGTTTCTCGTTGCAATTAGTCGAGCAACGGTATAGGAATGACTGATAGGTGCCGTTAAGAGGCCCGATTATTTTTGGATTGACGAATATTTTCAATAATCCAGCCTCCTGCCTTCATTATTTCAACCTAATGAACTTCAGGCACTCATATATATGCCCTAAATATCGGGTCATTACGACTTAAAAATGTTCATTTGTGCTGGCATTTTGTAATATTTTTATTCCCAGCGTTTCGTGTTTTAATCACTCAATAAAACATAACTTCAGTTTCCACAATGCCTGGGATTAGCATTCTCATCAAATGTATTTTCAGTATTTTCACCTTATCGTTACGTGGTGTATTTCTATTTTGAAACTAAACTCGAATTACGATCTCAGAAATGCCATAATTGTTTCGGCCAACATAGAATTTCAGAAAATCCCTCACGGCTATCTCATTGAAAATATCCCCGACCATTTTCTAGAAACGTATATATGATGATGGTGTGCATGAAAGCGTAATTCATTCTGGTGTCAAGTGGTTACAGCGGCGGGCTACTGACCGAAGCGACGGACCGGGGACCTGATTCGATTTCCAGAGACGACCCCGGGCACCCTTAGTTTCAACCAAGCAGTATGATTACATGGGTACCGGATTTATATGGGAAAATAAAGGGGGCACAAGGAAAGAAACTGCCCCCTCCTAATCTATATTTCAAGTGAATTTCACACACCTTTGTGATTAGTATTGGGTGAACTCTAACATCACCTATCAAACCGACCTTCGGGTTGATAACTGTGGTTTTGTTTGTCTCAATCATTTTGTTAAGGTTGAAAACGGCATTTTCATTTAGAAAATGGGGCAATCTGTAATGTAGTGTATTGGATGGGAAACTGCTTTTAATGAAAATCGTGGGATTTTGTCGTGAACAGTTATTAGCCGACATTTTGTTTTTCGTTTCGACTCCGAATCGAAAACATTTGATGATACGAATTCCTAAAATTATGGGAACACGAATTTTCGAGCCCCGCGAAATAAATGCAAAGCTAGTGAGATTGTTGTTCATCGGTAAATGCGGGGAACCATTATTCAATTTAATCTAAGAGCTGAAAGAGAAGTGTGGAATTCGGCGAGAGTTCCGATTAAGATCTTGAGATCTATAGGCGTAGTTAAAAAAATCGTTTAAACGCCTATTAAATACGTCATGCTTGAGACGGTTCACATATTAAACAAAATGTAAAGCGATTTACATTCTGATGATAAAGTGCGATGAAAAAATAAGCGGAACTTATAATTAATTTTACGATGGAAATTTTTAGAAAATGGGTATTATATGGAATACTATTGAACAACATTTTATTCATTCACTGAGAAATTTATAAGTCTCTAAATTTGAGAATATTTATATAAATTAAAAACATAATCATATTTTGCTCATCTATGAAAAGCTGGGGAATTTACGTATAAGGATAAAACAGGAAGGGCATGGACTCCTAATGTAGACAAAGGCGATTTTAGCTCGTGTCGATCTCGTGAGACTTTGCCCTTTCACTTTGATTTTCACTCTCTGGAGTCTCTACAGTTCTCAAGCCTTTAAGAATACCTTTGCATTGTTTTCGCTCGCCATTATCATAAAGTAAATTCCGAACGCGTTCGTGGGTTTTCCTTCTTCTAAGGTTTGCGTTCCGTGGAAAGCCAATGCGTAGTAGCCATTTCCCCGAAGACGCACACAAATGAGTGATATTACTCTCTCGCGTCATTTTTGTGGAATTATCTCGATTGACTTATAGCCTTCCATACTTTGGCCACCGAAATCGTCATATTTTTCCAGGTGCATTTCTTTTCTCCTGATATGTTCGGGTTTTTGCAGAGGGGTAAAGGGCGTTGACTCAGGCGATTACGCATGTGTAATCGTCGCTGGATCTAGGCCAACTCAAGAGTATGGAGGACTGTTGGCGTTAAAGTTTCTTACTGAAGAAGGATTAAAGTCATTTCCTCTGTGTTTGGTGTCATAACATTCAATTCGCCTCTTTTCTTTCTTCTCCAGGACAATAGTTAATGCAAACTCTCTAGTTTGTGGGAGCCGCTTGGGGAAATATATAGACTATGCTTTCACTTCAATGTTTCCTTATTTTAGCCTGGAAATACGGAGTGGCAAACCAAATAGTCGTCAGAAATATAAAGGGGACAGGAAAGGTTTGTGCAAGGCATTTTGATTGGCGAGTTAATATAATTGAAGCAAAATGATACGAATGAAATTGGCTGATTTTCAAATGTGTTCGTGGAGAAGGATGGGATAAGTGAAATGGACAGGAAGGAAACAAACAGTAATTTCCAAGTATGGTGTGGGAGCAGAGAGGATTGTTGGGAGAAGTCCAGATGAGGCAGGAAAGATGGATACAGAACATTGTGATTAGTAATTGGGATGTTGAAGACTGATTGAAGGGCAGAGGCACGCTGGACGGAAAAGAGAGAGGAAATACGTATGCTGGATTGAAGAATGGTTTATTATAGTATCAGATGTTTTTGTTTTGTGGGAGAGGCAAGGGGATGATCGTTTTGCCGCTGCATAGACTCCATCCTAAACCTACCTTAGCCGGTAGAATAACAAAAAATGTAATATATATTTCATATTTTATAATAATTTATGTAATAGGTACGTTATTGCAGCTAACAAATTGATAATCAATTTAGTACGTCTTATCGGTAATAATTGTATAATTATTTTACAAATGAGTATTGAAAAAGGACTGAGGGAATGGAAGTCACTAAAAAATTTAATTCATTGGTTAATATAAATATCTTCGAGGGTGGAAACACCTCTGTTCCCATCACCCGTTCTTGATAAATCGTTCCATGGCTCTTTTGAGGTTTTCTGTTTTCGTCACTTGGGCAGGAATTGGGGTTTCGGATTCACAGCTAGAAGAACAGTTACGAGCCACGTTGTCGGAGACTCACCGCCTCACTCCTCCCTTCCGGACTTTTACGTATCTTTTTGCCCCTCCCTTCTGGTTGCCTCCCTCCCTCCCACTTGTCTTCATAGTTACTGAAAAACGTACAGTTTTGGAATTTCGCGGCGTGATTAAAGAGTATTGCGCCGACAAAACGCCACCCATTTGGGATTCAATTCACGAGTCCCGGTCGTTAGTTCTTGTTTAACTTCTCTTGATGGAAAACATGTTAATATGAGATTATTTCCAATGAATTTTCCATTTTTCGAACTTCATGGCAAAATTTGTGCTAGACAATTATTTGGTGATGATCAAGTGGTTTTTCTCGTTGGATTTTTTTGCTACTGGATAGCTGTATCTAATTCTTTGCTTCCTCCTAAAGGCGTTGATCGGAAAATATAATCGTTTGCAGTTTGACTTGGCATTGGATCATTCTCGTTTGGTATGACCTAATTTCGGAGATAACCTAAATTCGTGTTTGCTCTACGCATTATTTGTGATCACTAGACTATACTCAAAAGAGTTTTGATTGGATTGGTAATTTGCAAACAGATGACAGTGGAGACATTTACCGTATTGGAGGAATAATTTGGCCACGTATGCGATGGCCCAGGTGTGCCAAGTGCTCAGGCTGATTTGGAGGTCGCGAGCTTTTCTTTAGGTGAATATTAATTGCGACGCCAGATATCCGTCTGTTCGCCTTTCCTCTACCTCATTCCTCGTGGAGTTGTTCATCTACCTATTATAGTGCAGTAGCCGTATCCAACATATGTTACTACGCATTCACTGTTAACCGAGGACCTTGGAGAAATATCACTGCCCTCACATAGAAAGATTTTCTCTGAAAATAATATACGTTTTCAATGAACATAAGTTACTTAATGCTGGAGTATTTTTTCAATAGTGGCCACCGATCGGGTGAAATCGGGAATACCTCTCTGACACCAGAGAGAAAGAGGCAGAAGTATTGCCCGCCGATAACGAAAAAAATCAGCTGTGCACTACTTTATATTTCAATGTGCCAGGAAAACTGAACTAGGATGCATATAATATTTAATTCACTCAATTACTCATTTTTTGCTAATGTCCTTCGTTCTCTTCAAAGACAACCGATTGCAGAAATCACGCAAGCATCAGAAACTGAAATCTCAAATTGGAAATGTAGGCGTAGGAATTGGGATACGTATTTGCAAGTATTTTGAACTAATTACAGTGGTGATATTTCGATGATTTAGTGTCAGGTTTCATCTCACTCATCTTCGGGTGTAATCAGTTTTAGAGGATATAAAATTAATGCTTTGAAAGAAATAACTACATTAATTTATTTGAAGAAATAACTTAATGCTTGCGGAATTAATTAAGATACTAAGAGGTAATTTTAAAATTCATTTGTTAAAATGACACGCATATTGACGCTTAAATGCCATCACTCGTAGAAACTTCGAAATACATCTTTATGAATAAATTCTGAAATTTTTTACCCATTATTTTATTTCTTTTCACGTTAAGATGGAGTTTCACAAAGTTAGTACTTATTTAGTCAACTTTATATTTAGACACTACTGAATAACTGTAGTTTATGGAACCTAAGGTCATGATTTGGTTGTAAGCTATTATGCCTCTCGACTTTTCCGATTCTTGTGAGGTTATGGTGAACGATCTTTTACTTTACTTAATATCCTCTTGAAATTTATGCTATGAATGTCTGCATATCCGGCAGTAACCACAATAGTGGGAAATCTTCGACACAGAAGGTGAAAAAATATGGAAAACTTTCTTACGCTGGAGCTATTTGAGAAAAAAGACGAACATGTTCGTTGAAACCACAGGGTAAGGATGTTAAACTTAGTTAAGTAGGGTGCAACGGGGATGAAGTCGTCGTCCAACGTAATTGGGGCAAGCCCTGTATTGTAAACTTCATCGTCGGAGAGGCATCTTAACCAGATTTGCGCCGATACGAAGGACCGAGCTGTGTTTTCGTGACCTTCGTCGTAACTTAAACAAACGCCCATATCTTCATCGGCGTTGGAGATGCCTTGAATCTCACGCTCCCTTTCTCGCTTCCCCTTCCTCAAATCCATCACTCCCCCTACTTTTTATCCTGACCCGCCCCCTTACCTTCATCCTGCCAAAGTCTTCCTCCAACACCCACGCTCCCATCTTTATTACACCTGGGCCGGCATCGGTTCTCTCCCTCTGTCCCTCGAGCGCCTCCCTCTCTTCTCCCCCGGGAGGTTCTCTCGCAACATCCCTCACCGGAAGCGGCGGCACGCTCCTCCCTTCACCCCGTCTCCTCTTCCCGATCGCGCGGTTATTCCCCCCTCTCTCTCCCCAAGGAGGCCAAACCCCCCCGTCCATCTCCCACCGTGCTTCGAGGCTGTTCGTGGCGATGGTCATCGATCACGTCCACACCTTTCGGCCCCAGACGTCCCTCTCTTCTTATCCTCCTCCTCACCTCACCTTCATCCTCCTCTATCCCTCCCGTTTTACCCTTCATTTTGCGTTCCCTTTTCACTTCCTCCCATCCTATCCGTGGGTGATCTGGTAAGGATTTTGGGCCAAATTTTCCCTCGTACGGGTAACGTGTTCAGGACTGGACAAAAAATGGAAAACCAAGAAATTCGGCTGGGTATCTTCAAGATAAAATCCTTTAGGGTTTTTAATTGGGATTTTTATTACCAGCATCTATTTTTTAGTTTCACTAAAACGTTTAGGTTCCCCGTTGTTAACCAGAGAACCCTATTTTTAAAAGTCGCCCCTCTCTTTTGGCTTGTCGCAATATCGTCTTTTAAAATACGTCATACGACAGAGAATTGCAGTATCAGTGCGGTATTTGTTAGTCACTTGTTTGATGATTGTGTGAGGAAAGTAATATTGTGCATTAAAGTAACGCGATTTGAATTTAGATTAGTTGGTGGAGTGTGGGTAGGAGTGGATTACTTTTGGCATACCTGGTCAGTTAATTTGGAAGTAATGTCTGTAACAACACCTTGTCAGATGTTCTGGGAGTACTTCTCTCAAAAAGTACGACGGTGGTGTGAATATTGCGAACATTTTGCTTCGTTCGAAGAATTTTGCGCTGAAAAAGAACCTGTATTTGTCCATTCTAGTGTTTTTGGAAAATTAGTTTTGGCCCTCTGCTTGCATAGTTTGTTCAAATACCCACCCGTAGTTGCCCACGCGTGAGATATCATCCGAGGATTGGGTCTGGGAAATGTAGGATGGTCTGGGGAAATCATAAATCCACAACTGTAGTATCCCAACTTTGTCCCGCAATCCTATACGAGTATTTCTGCAATTTGTGCCCGAACGGGGTTGAACACCTAAAAAAGTGAAAGGAACCGGTTAATTTTAGCAGATGTGTATAATTACTAATTTCATTAGCTTTGTTAATCTTACACCACTGTGGATGTCAAGTATTTCGCTGAAAGCAAAGGGTTACCATTTGAAAACCACAGAATGACATCCTGCTCCTGTTTTTGTTGATGTTCCTGGAGAACTTTCTTGAAAGAAAACTTCTTCGAGAGCTATTTGCGCTAATCCTTTGGTATTCCATTCTGTACTTGTAAGCAAATGCCAGGGCGGTGACTTAAGGCTATTTTTAGTTTTCTTTTGAAGAGACCAAGAGGGACTAAAGAGAAATGTTTTAAAATAAATTTATTCTTTCTCGATGTTGTTCTCTTTTATACTTTCATTTTGTACACAATCTATTTCATTCTATAAAAAATTCAGCTTTGTAAGTAAAAACTTAATTCATACATACCACTATTATACTATCATGTGGAGAAAAAGCTAAAAAATTCATTATAATTTTTTTATAAATGTTTCGCAAGATAAAAATATATTTATTCACATCTGCCCTAGTTTAGTCATTAGTCCTTTAATATTACCGAATTAAAGTGTTAATTGCACTGCCTATTTGTTTGTTAAAATTCGTATCCTTAAGTGGGCCCGACTGAAACACTGTGTAGAGCACGTCAAGTTGAGTATGCCGACCATCGGATGGGTTCCTTTAGAGTAGGCTAGTGCTGACGCCGGGTGTCTCTCCACCCTTCCCTTAATAACTTACCCTTGCCGAATTACCCACCTATGCTTAACGACGCAAATGACCCTGATTGTTGGTCGCCCTCCCCTTAATAACTACAACCACCACTGTGAAAATGCCCTTTCAGGTAACCGTTAGTTACTTAAATGGTTCAGAAGACTTTTCAAATATTTTATTTAATCTTCAGTCACAGGAAGAGAACATC
Source organism: Hetaerina titia (assembly GCA_037158775.1). Lineage (NCBI taxonomy): Eukaryota > Metazoa > Arthropoda > Insecta > Odonata > Calopterygidae > Hetaerina > Hetaerina titia. Next base: position 38,437,357 of record CM073777.1, read on the forward strand.
TGTTTTTCTTTTCGATTGATGTTTTTTCGTCGCCGTTGCGCAAGGAAAAAAGCTGGTTCACATCCAGAGAAAATATTTTTATAATGCGGTCACATTCCGTATCGGTGTGCTCAAAGAGTTGACTTGTCGACTCTTAACCCTATTACGACAAACTAGCTTTAAAATGAGCGAAAGTAGGGAGTTCCATGTTTGTTCCTGGGTCTTTTGTAGCTTTCCTTCGCTAACGCTTTCCTTATCCGCTAGTTGGAAGAAAAATTCCTTCCCGGAGGAGACGGCGTCGTAAGAAAATATTTGCCAGTCATCCTGGAGAGAAATGAAAGTACGCATGTGCCCTCAGTTCTGTTCGCCATGCTTCTCTGTTATCTTCGTCGTCCCGCCTTGATACATCAATAATTTCCCTTATCATTCTGCTCACTAAAGCCTTAAGTAATTTTCACTCAAAATTTGACCCATCCGTTCACACATTGGGTATTTTCGCGTGAGGGCCGAGAATAAAATGGGAGTGTAGTTAATACAGGTAATATTTGGTTGTATAGTTATACAAGACCAGTAAAGGTCATGCTTGTAGGCCAGGAAATACATTATATATATATATATATATATATATATATATATATATATATATATATATATATATATATATATATATATATATATATCGATGATGCGGAAGTACTCACGAGAGCAATATAACTTTTGGACGGCACAATAGAACACAATAAAACAGATAACACGTAAAAGGACACTCACACTGTAGATGATTTGAGCTTTCGGCCTACTCCGAGGCCTTCTTCAGGTCAGACTCTATATATATCTATTAATTGGTAGAGCATCCGTCCGGCAAGTGGAAGGTCCGGTGTTCAAATCCCGGTCAAGGAAATATTTTTACGTTTGTGCTAAAATCCGCCTTCCACACTTCTCTTGTGTTCGTCAGTCAGCAGTCTGACCTGAAGAAGGCCTCGGGAGTAGGCCGAAAGCTCAAATAATCTACAATGTGAGTGTTCTTTTACGTGTTATATATTTTATTCTGGGTTCTATTGTGCCGTCCAAATGTTATATTGCTCTCGTGAGTACTTCCACATCATCTATGCAGTATATATGAGAGGACTCCGTTTCTAGTACGGTTGTCACATTTAACTGCTCAGAAGCCTAATTTTTAACATTTCATTTTCGACGTTATTTTTCCCCGGTCATAGAATGTTGAATTTTTTTTAATATCCCACGAGACTATTTGGATGGAATTTGTCGTAATTTAGCGTGTGGAGAACGGTTCATTTTTTAAATGATAACATAATTTGATCAATCTATATTAATTGAGACCATACGGATTCGTGTCGTATAATATTTTCATTTCTCGCAAGTAGTTCCATTCAGGTAGAACCCAAAAGACGCGGGTGCTAATAATTTTGGAGTTGCATTCCTTGTATGTTGAACCTAATATGTTAAATTTAAAAATAAAAGTTTAAACTGAAATGTTGTGGAAGTCTGGATCGAGCTTGGGAGTTTTGTATTCTAATACCTCATCCATTTTATTTGAAATAACTTCCATTTCTGGATTGTAAATTGCATTGAAAATTATTTTGATGACGGTTAATTTAGTGTTTATTTACATCTATATAAATTGCATAGGTAATGATTATTTTGAACCAAAATGTTCTTGTTCAATTACTTGAGTTATTTTTTAAGATGAAAGACCTGCTATCCCGAAAATATTACATGATGCCTCTGCGGCCCAGCGTTTGACAGGTTTTACTCTGTATGTACAGAAAAAAAGCTGTTTTTTCTCTTTGTGATAACTCTTTTGACTGAAGAGTAAACCTTATTGAGTTCATCAACTAATAAGTAGTGACTAAGTGTACATGGAGAGCATTAGTAAGCGTTTTGAAATGCATTTCGAGTAAGTGGGATACTTTTGTAATCAACTGCATAATACCTATTCATTTTAGGCCAAGATGAATGCATCTCGTAATCGGTTTTTCTTTTCCTTACGTTTTTTTCCGTCTTGAAACAGATCTATCTACATCCACATAATACCCCGCAACCCGTCGCAGGGGCATGTGGCGGGGGGGGGTGGTGTTAGGTCATCAGTCATGTATGCTGAATCACAATCATGACACCTTTACACGAATATCACTTAAATGATGCATTGAAAGGAAGTTAATCACACTAAAGAAAGTACTCATATGCAAGAATATTCAGTAATAGGATGCGTATTCAATTCATGCGGGAAGATTATTAAAGAGCTATTTAAAGTAAACCGTGCAGGATATCGACAAAATGTTTTCGCTATCAGTGCTAATTTTCTCATTTGCAGATGTACTATGTCAAGTTATTAGTCCCCATGAGGCGTTCTTAGGTCATAATAAGCAATATCATGGGCATTCCGTAACGGAGTACCCTTCAAATTAATATTATCCAAATTTAGGTTCAGGCGCTACCCTTCATTGGGATACTGTTTCAAATTCCTTTGCTAAGGGAGAATACTTTTTCTGTCACGCAACTTTCCCAGTCCCTAAGATCTTTTCCTTTCGCGTATTTAAGGGTTTATGCATGCCCGCCATCTTCCCTCGCAGGTGGTGGCCTTAAAAGGCACACTACATGGCTTCGACCTTGCTGCGAAGCAGCTCGGTCTTCGTGGTAGTTCAATCAAAGGGAAGGGGGGGGAGGGGCATCGAATCATTTGTTGGTAAACAAAAGTCGTCATGGCGATTGTGTAACCAAGGGTTGCGTGAGCCGTGTTCGTATCGGGCGTGGGTTGCGGAGTTGTGGGAGGATGGGGGAGTAAAGGGGAGGGGGGTGGAGGGAGTGGTTGGATGGAGCGGAAGCATTCGACACGGAGTACTAGCTCCCCCTCGGGGATTTGATTCGTCTGTGACGGGGTCAGATGAGGAAAGGAATGATTATACCACGACGGAATGCTCTCCTCCCTCGGGCTAGTCGTAGGAGAATATATTTGGTACCGATTTCGCACAAATCTAATAAGGAAGGTGTATACATAGGAGCGGCGTCTCAATTCGAATTCGAGCAGAATTCGAAAATACGAAGAGGTCATTCCTGGAGCCATAAAGAATCACTGGGCCTGCCACGTCACGTTGAAAGCTCCTGCGCCGCTTAAAATGCTCCATCGTTAAACTTTTCTTTTAACATCGTTAAACTAAACATCGAGGTGTGTGTTAAGATAGGTCTTATGATGCATTAAGGGTTAGGCCATGTGCAGATCTTGTTTAATTGAATAGTGGTTGGAGGAGGGTGGTCGATAGCCGATAGTGGGTAGCCGAAAAAAAAATACTTTTTCACCGTCTTGGATATGAAGAGTTTTCCGATTCGATGTGACGGAAAAAAGTAGACTTTTATCGTATGTCGACTGAACTTTTTGTTACCGTGCTATTACACTCGATCCTTAAGAGATCAGTCGGAATTGCTCAGAATTTTTTGACGGATAATTTATAGAGAAGTCCGGCACCCGTATTATTTCAATTGCCAGAAAGGAAATTCATTTGTTTAGATAATCATACTGTTGGAGATATTTTTAATTGACTATTGTTCTAGGTTTTTCTAATTTTCCTTGCAGTACATGCCAGTATAATAAAATTACAATAATTTAACTTTAATTTCTTGTTAATTTTTATTATTCCTCTTGAAAAATTGAGTAGAAAATCTCTTTTCCGTACTATTTCCATTTTTCTCTCTTGTAGCTGTCTTGGTTATCCTGTTTGTGGCATTTTTAACGCCTGTCCCAGCCAGCTAATTCTTCTTGCCTTAGCAAAGCGCGCCTTGCCTTGACCCTTTAAGTGTGCTGTATTTCCATTCCTGATTCTCTTTCATGGGCCCATAGATCCAAAGGGCAGTTTTCCCCCAAGGACTCACGCCTCACATACTTAGGTAACTGTTGGCTCAATTAACTATTTGTTAGTCTTTATTTTGATAGGTTAGGGCAGCGATGTATGTACTATATCATTTTAAAATTAGCATAATACTAGGCTTTTTCCATCGAATTTGGGTTTACTTATTTCATGGAACATTTTATTTTATGTAGCTGTGTACTGAGATGAATGGAACTTTCTACGGTTTCAAATGGGTACTCTCCCGTCTGAAAATTCAGCGCAGATCTTCTTTGCTTTGTTGTCAGTCTGAAAAAATGAGTCATATTCTTGTTATTTTCAAACTTCTTCTGCAACTTGAAACGTGTCTTTTTAATGCCGTTGCGCTCTGTGCCATCAATAGTGTGTCATTGGCTTATGCGTGTACTTATTTCCCTGTCTTACTCCTTTAAGAGCCTGAATTTTCCAGTTCGTTTCTCCTTCTAGGATATTTGCGTCATTATTGATTAAAGTATTTTTATAGTCTACAATTCCGTACTCTGAATGGTTACTAATGATCTGATTTTGTGTAGCAGCCAACAATTGTTTAAATTAATGAACAAAATATGTATATCAACATAAAATTCGTAACAATGTTTTTACTATTTTGGCGAACAGTCAACATTTTTCAGTAGTGCTCCTTTGAGAGACAGTGGGTCGCTGAAGATTGTGAAAGAAGGAGGAATGCTGGGAGGAAACGAAGAGCCATTTTGAATGGAATTATGGGAGGTATAGTTATTTCGAACAAATAAAACTGTGTTGAGAAATTATTAAAAAACTTTGTCACCAAACTTTGTTGCTGTACGATCGGTTTCATCACATTTGTTACATCTCCCGGCACCAGAAGATGTCTCGAAAGTGATGAAACTGGTCTTAACGCAATAAAGTTCGGTGAAAATTGATCAAGTTTTTAATTAATCCTCAAGATGGGATTTCACAAGGTTGAACGTGAGACCATTCGAAGAATGTTTTGTTGTAATGTGTGGTGTGGGATATGAGGATTTTGTGTCATATTAGTCAAGCGTTAGGAGTGCATACAGTAGCGTGAGTCCCAGGTACCATTAAAAACTCATCCAATCCGGGTAGACTACTGCTAGAAGCGCTGACCGAAAACAACGCTGGTTTTCTCCAATGACTTCCTCTACTGCGAAACTACTTCTTTCAAGAAGGATAAAGAGATCTGTTACGCGACTTGTACTTTTACTATAATTATTATCTATTTTTCCCTTTTTCAAATGCGAGTCATATTAAACCTGTGGTCCAATCTGTAAACACCATTTCTTTATTGAATATTAGTAAAATGTGCGCATATAACATTTACACCTGTTTTTCTAAGTCAAATGTTTACTCCTTCCCGTGAAGAGAGACGAATGGCCAATCGGATAGTTTATTTTTTTTTCGGGGAACAATATGAGAAAGAAAAAGCTACGACCCTCATCAACTAGGGAGCAAATAGCACCATTAGGTTCTATATGCTATAGATTTTCTGTTTTTTTTCTTGTTTTTGTTCCTTTCTTTGTGTAGCTTCGGGTACTAGCGTAAGGTCTATTATCATTTTTCGCAGTGTGTCGGTATTTCTTTTCCTTATTTTCTCTGCGTGATGGAGAATGGAAACATTGTCATGGGCCTAAAGGAAAACAAACAATGAAGTTCTTGGCATGGTGGTTGGAAGAAAGACGGCTGTTGGGATAAATGCGAAGGAGGCAGGTCAGGTGGTTACAGGAGATAATGCTGGGCGTCAATGGGATGCTGAAAACGGTAATGGACAGGAGAATGCTGGGAAAGCGAGATAGAGGGCGGAAAGCGTTCTGTGTGTATTATGGAAGGTAGGAAGTATGCAGAGCTGAAGAATGAGTAATTTTAGTATTTAAAATGAATATTTGTCAATTAGGGTTTAGAGGTACAGTGGTGTGTAATTTCATGGTCCGTCTAAAACTTCCTTGGCAGATTACTTCAAATAAAACGAACACTCCGTTTTTCCTTGCTTTTTTTAGCCTACGAGAAACCTTTTATATTTAGCTATTTCATTTCTTTCTTGTGTGATTTCTCAACGAATAGTTAAAACCTCTCCTTCATGAATTTGGCAATCGTGGTTTGTCATTTCTTTTTGATAGATTTTTTGTTATTATGAGGCTTATGTGTACAGTTCATGACTGCAGCTCTTTCGCGTAATGTCAATGCTTGGTGTGGATGCACCCCTTGCCACAAGCCTTTCCGGTGACTTTTGGAGTATCATACGGATATATTTGATATTGGGGAGGATTGGAGTTAAATAAGTTATTACAACTTTATGATAATACTTATTGCTATCCACGTGTTTCTTAAAACACAATTCTGAATGTTTATTGTGTGACATTTTTGTCTTATCGATAGATGTAGAGCCCTGCAGTTCTCTCTCTTGAGACTCTCGTATGCTGTGAAAACCTTACTTGGATTTGTGAATAGAATTATGAGCTTGAAACCGGGGAAGATTAAATAGGAGGGTTACCCAATGGTAGGGGAGTCTCGAGTTTTCTCCCATCCGTCATGGATACCCTTGGAAGTTGGTGGGAAAACTCTGCGGTTTGATCCTTCAAGCAAATGGAGCAGCGTCTGAGAAAACCAGATCGAAATACCGTGACTGTGAAATATGTTAGGGAAATTAGTGGGCAGGCTGAGGGATGGCTGGCTCAAGACTTTCGTAAGTGTATAAGGAAGTACGGCGGGATAAACAGTTGTAATCCATAATTATTACTCTATTTTGAAAGATTTTTCGTATGATGAATATGGCAAGAAAACTTTCTGATCTCCGTTGGTAGCCTTGGCAGCTTTATCGTGTTTTGGAAAAATGTTTTTGCTAATTTTTTCACGCACATATGTAGCTGTAATCGATCCGAGGTTTGATTTTCATGAGTGATGGTAAAAAGGATTGTTTTAAGCACGTATTATAGGCCAATTTCTTTAATACTAACCAGGAATTCCCGAAGCTAAGCTGAACGATAACGGGGGTAACATTCAAGGATTTAGAGGAGCCAATTTTTACAAAATGTGATGAGATCACCTTTGATTTTGGAGTAGTAAGGTAGATGTGCTTGTCGTAACATAAATACTCTTTTCAGATTATGTTGAAATGTTGCTCTGGAAGATCGCTGGAGAGATAGATAGATAGACGTCTTTATTTTGGGGCGAGATTGAGACTATGTAGTCCTCTACCACCTAACGCCCCCTCCCGAGATGTAGTTTCCTCCTAGAAATTTGGACCTGAGAAGATGACTTGAAAATTAAACATTTGTGCCTATAGAGTAGCCGCAAATTTCCCCTTTTTCCTTTCATTTGGATTGAAGGAAGGGCGGATTCAAGGAAGACCTTGATAGATATTTTGAAAGGGTTGTAGTGGTAATTCATGCGACTAAGAGAATCTTTTCTGCGAAAGTATTCGTGATTTTAACATTGCTTCACGAAAGTCCAAATATTTATTTTTTGTTAATCTAATATAATCAATGGGATGACATTTTCGACGCGCTTTAGATTTTATTCACCTAATTTTTCTCCCTTCAAGTCTGCAGAACTTTTGTCAGATATAATTCGGTAAATTTCTCGGAAAATCTTCTACAAACATCCAAATAACCTTTGTTTTCGAGCTTTTGTGCTTGGAATTCAGTATTTATTCTCCCAATAAATATTTTGTTAAGTTGTGGACTCTACTTTCGTCGTGGATTCAGTTGTTTATCCAGGTCTTAAATTCATGTAATCCATTCCCAAGTGCTGCAATGGCTCTTTTACTCCCGCTCATGCGCACATAACTAGAGATCATTTGCTCACTGAGAAAATACTATTTTTCAGAATTTATTGTTGATTGTCTTAGATTTTTCCTAATCTAGAAGATTTAACATTCACAAAATTCAATTATTTAGTCGTATACGAAGACTACGAAGTAAGACTTAGTTACGTAGCTTGATAGTCTCATAAATAACTTCCTTTTTCACCCAAGTTTTTTCCTGGTTTGAGGTTGAAAGTTATTGGCTGGGATTGTTTTATTTGGAGTATTCTTCATTTACTCTGGGAATTCATGTGGATAACAGGGTCTTTTTTTTCGAGATTGAAAAACTCAGACCATCGCGGCTCGGCGTCCTGTGCGGGAGCTTCTATTGTAATACGTCGACGTATAAAAGGAGAAATTGTTCCATTTGGCCAAGGGGTTTGCGTGGTGGGAGCGTCTCGGAAATGAGAGAAAAAGTTGGCATTGTTACCGACAGATGAGGGAGAGAGATAGGGGAGAGGGGGTATGTGGGTTGAGTACCTACCTCATCATGCGGACGTAATACCTTTTTATAGTTTTATCCGTATCCGAGGAACGTGTAACAACCCTCTTCCGCGGAGGAAGAACTCTAAACGCGTCTTACCCTCCATCCGCGTGTAGAAAGTCGGGAGGGATTCGGAGATGTGTCTCGGCGGCTGTGGGACGGTTTTCAGATGGAGAGGGATTCCTCTTCCTTGTGGAAAGAGGTTCGGGAGATGGAGAGAGAGAGAGAAGAGGCGCCCTCTAGCTCTTTCCTCTGGAAATGGCTCCTACAAGAGGAGCCCGCTGAATTATAAATGCGAGCCTATGCACTCCTACTCCCTCCGCCCGCCCACCAGTCGCCCTCCCGAGAAAACCCCCTGCGCCCCGCCATCTCATATCCCTGGGTATGATTTCTCAGCCGGTCGGACCCTTCTTCATGGTCTCTTACTCACACGAAACCCTCCTCGTTTCCCTTCCCTCCAGGGGTACCTTCTTCCCTTCATCATCTTCGTTTCTTCCTCTTCTCCCTGCCTCCCTCTCTTTCCTTGCGGAGAGATACATGAATGGACGCGGGCCTTCGCTAGCAAATGGGCGTGCTTCGTTGGGTTAAACAGCGAGGGATGGGGATGCAGGGGCGGGTTCCCATTTGGGGAGCTGCTCGGGGAATAGATTAGCCTCGCAAGTGAGGGCGGTTCGCAATTCCCTGGCTCTCGCGCTTTAATTCCGAGTGCCTCTGGTGAGGCCATAAGCATATCGAGTGAGGTGTGTCGAGAGGAGTCCAAGGTCCTCCTCTCAGTCGCTTGGTTGACACAGTGACTTTAGCGGTTTATAAGTAGTCATTTTCCTTAACCTTATGATGGAGAAATCGACGCTTTCGCTTCGTTCGGGAAAGTTCTTTAAGTCAGATAAAATTTTATTCAAGTCATAAAATTTTTCAAATAGCTTCTGGAGTTCTACAGGTACTAAAAACGGTGTTAAGATTATTAGATAAGCAATTTATAAGATGTAGATTGTTGCTACCTGGGTATATATATTACCGAGACAAAATGGTCCTCACAAATGTTCGATATTAAATAAAGCCTTGTGAGAGTGCTCACAGGCCGCATGCGGCGCCCTTTTCAAAAATTTCATTTTTAGATAGGTACAGAATAGTTTTACAAGCGCTAAATGCTATATTATGTGAACATTACATGACAAATGTCGTCATAGCGAAGATGACAGCGAGTAAATGTTTGAGTTCAGTGCCAAGGCTCACAGTGCGTGATCTACTCCATAGAGGTAGATGTTGGACGGTTCCTGGGTACTGATAGACATGATGACGCGATGTAATGGATAAACTCATAACCAATATATGCATCGTCTTCTTCAGCTCCTCGTAATTGCTCCCTTCTTATCTCGATCGAAGTGCCCATTTCTTCCTCTGGGCACCAATTAACTATAACATCTTGTAAATTGTCAATTCCCCTTGGTTTTTGAAAATCAAGGAAAGAATCGCGTTTTTATCGTGAAGCTTTTTCATATACCATATTCCAACCCCTTGTTTTTTTATTCAGCGTTAGGTAGTCAAGCAATTAATTTTATTTCATCCCACGAACGCATTACGAAGAAATCTACCGTGCGTTATAGAACTCGATGCGTAATCTTGCGTTAATTTTCTTGTTCAGAGTTTTCATCGCATTTTACCTGTGCCAATATATGACATCCCCGGAGACCAGCGATTTAGCAGCGTACAGTCCGCCTGTTCTCGCTTCCAAGTCGTTTCATGTCCAGTATCGTCGTGAACGGCTCGAATATAATGGAAGCAATCGAAACATCTATGGTGACGGCTTCTTGCTCTCTTCTTCCTTCATTATGAATAATCAAGGACCGAGTAAAGTTTTGTAAATAATTGGAACTAAATTAAGTTATAGGGTCATTTTATTTACTTGACACGGTCATTTGCATCGATTCAAGTGGCGTTCTTAATATGGCGTTCTTCCTCCACTGTGATCACGCGCAGCCTAAATTTATCAAAATACCCTTTTCAGGGTTTTACGTGGAAGGAAGGTTTTCAGATCGAGAATTTAAGAAGTAATTAATCCATGACCAAGGCAAAGAAAATTCTCTTTCCAGCCTACCTTGACTAATGGCATTTTAACATGCGAAGTTCGTCGAAAATAGGGCTGGTCATTGAACCAGGCATTCGCTGTTATCACAATCCTATCATATGACGTGGTGACCTCAGACGTTGCTCCTGCCTTAGCATTCTCATGATGCATTAATGTCTCGATTGGAATTGCGTCAGTTCTCACTGCGAAATATTGAAACGTTTCTCGATTGCGTTATGAAGAGTGTTAGTCTTTCCTTTTTGTCAACGAACTGAAAAGTGCTGGTCAGTGCATTCTATCAGTCGCTCTTGATTGATGTGTGGAACTGTTCTTAACATGATCTTTAAGGCGTATCGCGAAGAAAGTGTTGAATTGCGGTTGGTGTACATCCGTTTCGCGCAGGTATCCAGGGTCTGAATCGCAAGGACGACGGGGTTCTTTCATTTCACATATCTGATTTTCCTTGCATGCATGAGTGAACTCGTGTTTTGTACCGCATTTATCGAATGTCGAATTTTCCGTTTTTCCTCTTCCATATTTACTTCTCAATTTCCATTCGCGTGTCCGCTCAGCTTAAACTAGCCAATAATATTATTGTAAACCGTAGAAAAGTTTCATGTTAATCAAAGAAACAATATATTTTGTATATTAACGAGATTTTGGGTATTTCGAACTCAAGTCGAGAGGAATGTGTCAAATTTAACTGGGAGGGACATTGTATAGATAAGTTTTACGCGAGATTAATGTATCACATTCATATTGAAATATCATATCCTCTAGTTTTTTACAGTGTACCATTTGGGTCATGATGTAATTGCTTTTGAAATATTTCTACGGATCAAGTAAAACCTTGTTATTGGTGGAGAATAGAGAAACGCAGTTGTAGTTAAAGAAGAATTGATGCTTCAACTATGGATAAATTCCGAGAAATATTTAATTTTTATTGATTTTTACAATGGGCAAGTGCCAAAAGCAGAGCAATCTTGTCACGCCACCAAGGAAATATCACTGTACAAATCTAACATGAAACAATGGTGAAGCATCCTTAATTTACTTGATGGGCCGTCTGACTGAAATCATGTACATTTATGTAATATCCGTGCCCTTTTTTCCGCTTAACCAGCTTGTGAGAAGATGGTTGAGACTCCAAAGAACTTGAAATATGAGTGTTTTATAAACCCGTTGAACATAGAGTTGCTTGTATATATTTGGGAGTCACCATACCGTATGAGGGTAATATTATCATTATTCATCCTAATATGCGTAGCAAATTAGGTAAGCAACAAATTTACTAGATTAACGGTTAGTCTGTGAATTACCATATTTGTGGGCATATTAGACGCACCCTCAATTCAGTAACACAAAAATAAAATACGCAATAGACTGCGCGGAAGCGCAACACCCTACCGACTTAATTTATTCTTTGTTAGTTCCACGCTATTTTTTTTACCATCAGTTGTAATTATATACGTTATAGCTCGATCACTATCTTGCTTGCACCTCTTTCGCCATCGCAGAAGCGAGCACCACGGTATTCACGTCTCATAATAGCATTGAGCTTAATGACAATCCCAACTGCTACATTCTTTATTTGGTTAATAGGTATTATGTATGAGTAAACAGATTGATCTAAATGTATGAGTCAAAAATAGGTAGCACTGTGTTAAAAATAACAATGTCTTTATTATTAATCCATGGAGTTGGAACCTTGACATATAAGACGGGTGAATTTTTAGCCATAATTTTGGAAAAAAGGTGCGTCTTATATGACGTTATATATGACAAATGGAGTATTTTGTTAAGTTTTTTGTGAAAATGTTGGCAGAGAACAAACATTTCTCCTCTTTTAAGATATGTATGATATTTATTTTCATTGTTAAGTGTCGTTTGATGTTGTGTTCGCATTTCTAATCAAAGTAAATCTACGAAAAGTGAAGAATCAGGCGTGATATTGTGGAATCGAGACATAATGAAAACTTTGTTGCAATTTTCCACAGTTAAACTGTGGAAAATTGCAACAAAGTTTTCATTAAAGTAAATCTAAATTTGGACGGTGCGGTAGGAGTGGTCGATAGTGATATTTTGGAATTTTCTCTTGCTTGAGACTTGATTCCGAGTAGAATATCCAAGGGAGAAAAATGTCGCAGATCCGCATGGAAAAAGATAAGGTCTTTTGTGCTTCGCCCGATACTTTCAAAGTGAAGTTGAGCGTAAAGCAAGAAATTGGCAAAAAAAAGATAGAAATTAAATTTCCGCTTGACGCATCAAGATTGCCTCCAAACACGATAAGGAAATCCGACCGAATACTTTCGCCGAAATCAGTTGTGGTTAATTGAAAAGGATTTTTTATTTTACTCTTCCAATCCGTAATCAAAAACTCATGTTCTACACCATTACAACTATCGAATGTGTGTATTTACTTTGTTTTGATCTCTGTCTGGCAAACGCGCGCCTGGATTCAGACAAGACCCAAGGATAGGCTTCAAGAATAAGGTTAGGTCACGTTTTTTACTTGATTGAAGCGATTTTTTTTACGATTAAGTAGTTACTTTGGCTAACGGCCGTGTTAAGTGACTGACATTCATTGTCGTATGCGTGATATGATTTCGTTTTTTTTTATAATTAAATACAACGAATGCAGTGCGAGACTCAAGGACTCTTCAGGTGAATACAATTTGGGAGGTTCTTCCTTGTTCATTTGCATTTGATCGGAATTCGAGTGTCGCTTTGCTAGCTTTTTGATGAATGCTCGGGTTCGCATGTTTTCCCCCCATGGCTAGGAAAGTGTTTTCGTGGTGAACAGGGTCTGCTCCAAAAATTGGTAGTTTTTTCGACTCAACAGGCGTTATCTGCCAAGAGTTTGTGCCTCAAGGACAGATAGTGAACAGTAGTTTTACATGGAAGTCCTTGGAAAACGGCGACAAAGTGCAACACGTCAGGGAGATATTTGCCAGCTGGAGGTTGCACCATGACAACGAGCCCACTCCGCCTTGCTCATGATCCCGAGTACCTGGCCATGCACAAAGTGGCAACGCTGCCTTAATCACCCAACACCGCCGAATAATTTCAGAATGCAAAATTTCGGAAACCACAGTGCATCGCATTCTGATAGAAGATTTAGCCATGAGAAAGGTAGGTGCCAAGATGGTCCCCTAGATGCTGTTGGAAGTAAGAAGGCTGCTCGTGTGATATCTTGGACGCTGCCCCAACCGCCCTACATCCCCGATGCTGGACCGCCGGACTTCATTTTGTTCCTAAGAATAAAAAGGAGCTGAGATGCAACCATTTTTGAACGCTGGATAACGCCAAAAGACCGTGACGAGCTACCTGAACGAGGTGCCCGTCGACGCCTTCCAGGATGCATACCACGAGTGATCGGTGTGTCGATCACAAGGGAGCTACATATAGCCTGTATATATTGTTAAGACTTATGATTTGTAATTTGTTCTACAATGGACTTTTTCCTGGATTTATTCTATTTATATTGGGGACAGACCATGTACTCCATCACCGGACTCAAGGCTATAGTTAAGCGTGTGCTATATTTTAAATGTATTTTTGAGTGCTTATTCAAAGAGTTTTACATAGCGTTGACTCTTGCTTGGATGCTGAGAGTTGGTTTATATTCAAAATTAATTCTTTAGTTGAACAAAAATACTTTTTCGTCCTAGAAGGTCAATGGCTTCATGCTCAAATAAAAAAAACGCCTTCAAATTGACTAAAAACTTTTTAAATTTCACGAAAATAACCCAGGTGATGAAGACGGTTGAAATTATTTTTTTTAACTCCACTTTTTTATTCCTCCATAAAATATTCGGCTCATGAATTTCGTGATACTTTTATACAAACTGAACCGAAACAATTGTGAAATTACCTCTCTCTTCACGGTATTTGATGCGGGGTTTCCGAATATTTTATATTATGTACAGGAATATGGCAGATTAACTAATTAGTCGTTTAGTTGCGATTTAGCTTTTAATTCAGTGCCCCTCTTATTCGCGGTAGAGTGATAAAGGTCAAGCTAGCGAGGAATGAGGATAGCTCCGCTCGTTAACCACTCAGCGGTCTTAGAAATCGCCCCGATCATCAGGTAAACTTGGATATCGTATGGAGTCATCTTCCGGTCGTTGATGGGAGGAGGGTGGGTAAAGAAGTTTGCCGGTGTGCGCCCACGTTGGGTCGCATCGCATCGCCGGCTTCCTCGCTAGACCCGCCCGCACTACTGCCTCGGCGCCGTAAACCATCCCAGTCCACCTCCGTTGAATCCACCCGGCTGCCGTACTCTCTCAGGCCATCTCGCCGAGTCCCCAGTTTCCCGTCCCTGACCACTTAAAACTGGCGAACTCCATGTGGGCATAATCGACCAGACGCACCAGCATATTAAAAGCAATTCCATACAATATCTCACGCGAGGTCGAAGATTCGACTAAATTTCGATAGTTTTAGTCAAATAAAGAATCAGAGATGATGTCAGGTTGATATACTTTGCTGAGTGAATTGAAAATTCAGTGCAATGGGTATGGAATGAGAATTAATATTAATAAAACAAAGGTTATGCGATTTTCCAGAAAGAAAAAGGCTAAGCTAAATATTAAAATTGGCGGGGAAAAAATTAGAGCAGGTAGAAGAGTTAACGTATCTCGGAAGTGTTTTGAACCAACGCGGTGAAAATAGTAGAGATATAAGGAGAAGAATTGCGCTAGCCAAGAGGCTTTCACAAGGAGGAGGGAGTTGATGACGGGGACGTTGAGTAGGAAGGTTAAGAAAAGACTCGTAAAAACTTTGATATGTACGTCGCGGAAACGTGGTCATGGAAGATGGAGGATTGACGTAGACTGGAGGCTTTTGAAATGTGGGTGTGGAGAAGAATGGAGAAGGTGAAATGGACTGAAAGGAAAACAAATGAGGAAGTACTAGGGATGGTGGGCGAGGAGAGGGGTTTGTTGGGAGAAATCCTATGGAGGCAGCAAAAATGGATGAAAGGCGTATTGAGCGGTAATGGAATGTTGAAGGCGGGGAGAGTCCTGATGTAGAGTAGGTTGCTGGATTGGGTTTTGTTAGGAGTTACAAGATATTTATTTGGTAGTTGCGTCCATCCAAAAACCTACCTTAACCGGTAGATAATTCTAGTAAGGTTTGTTGGTATCCATTAATTTCTATTGCTCCATGACACATTTAAACTGGAAGCAGTGATGACGCTTTCTTGGAATAGTTAGCGATTTCGTCTGTCATTCAATTACGGCTTATGGAATAGGAATGTTAGGTATTCTGAAAGTACCGTGATATGTTATAGTTTTCAGTTTTACAAAAAACCCTTTACATAACCTTGGGAATCACTTTTCACGCGCACCAGTTGAAAAAATCGTAACATGGTAAATACTGAGGTTGAGAACTAGCGTCAGGATAATAGGTAGCTTTTCAAACTGGTGTTTGGTCCTCTACCTCCATGGAAACTCACATTGCCTCAGTCAGAGGTATAATTATGATGAAACATGGTCATAATACATTTTCTTTGTGGATCAAGTGTCAAAATTTTACGTATGGTGGTGGAAACGAGGAATGTGCTGTGAGACATTCGAAGGCAACAGAATAATGGCCGGAGTGGATATTGAGAGGAATTGAAATCCCGGAGATTGTAATGGAAGAAACAGGTACTCTTGATAAAGTGCAAAGTTCTTGAATTAATATGTATTACATCATATTTATCTATTTTGATGATAAAATGGATATTGTGGCGCATAAAATTTAGTTCCAGATGTATGTAAAAGTTAAAAATTAACATGCTTGTAAGTGCAGTCATATTTTGTATACAGTTTTAAACACACAATCGAAGATATCCTTTAACAACGCTATTATCCACTGACGAAGTCAATGATTGAAGACATGAGTGCGGCGAATGTTGAGAATGTTTGCGACGCATTCTGGAATTTTTTTAGAGAAATAATTAAGTTGTATCAATAACCAATATATCGGTATTTCTTCAATATTGGTCATCCCGTCTGGTTACCTGATCTCAATCTCTGTCGTATTTTGGACTGCCACAGAAAGACCGTGATTGAAAAGATAACTATTTACTCTCTTTCCTTCCTCTGCCTCGGATCACGAAAATTTCAAATGACAATGCTATGTGGACAGTAGGGTAACTCAAAGGCGTGCCCAAGCGAGGGAGTAACTTCCCAAGGAGGCGTGCGCAGCCGGATGAATTGTACACACTTTTTCTGCGACTGTGGCAGGATATATCGACAGTTCGACAGTCGAAATAACAAGGCCAGGCAAAATACGCACGGTGGAGAACACGAAAGGAGGATTGGTATTCCTTTTTACGGAGACAAAACGAAATGGAAATCAATGGGATCAATTCCATTCTAATTCTATACACAGTGGACGTGATGAGTCCGGTTTGCAGCAAATCACAATCCGTTAAAAAGGTGGAATAATTATGGGTGTAATAGAAATATCAAAAGCATGGAAAACAGAATGCACCTCGAACTAGTTCCTCGTAAGACCTTTACATGGTGGCAATATAAGTGAATTTTGTGTGTGCTCACATTTTTTGTTAATTTATGGCTGCAATGTAAGTGAATTTTGAGTATTTGATAATACATTTTGTCGATTTATTTCACTTTAGCAAACTATTCTGGTTGGGATGAATACAATTTCAAACAATCTAGAGGTTCGGTTTTCAATTTCAGCTCTCTCATTTTTCGAAGAAAAATTTGTCTCTCTGAATGGCCATTGCCTGAATTTTCTCGTTTAGTATATATTTTCTGTTTATATTCGTGAAATTTTGACCTTCAATTTTATGTTTTTCCGGGAAAGGGCTCCTTGGCGAATGTGCCTAAAAAAAGTTTTCGTGTGGTGGAAGAACTTGTAGCATAAACTCGAAAGATATGGCGAAATGTTGAACTCGTGAATTACTCATGTGTGCTCCGCTGAAACATAAATCAGTTTCTTTCAATGGAAAGTTTTGGAATGCTGTTTGTCTCAGCTTACTTGCGTTAGAAATCTTTCATGAAGGTGTGATCACTCATACATCTGACTTTGCAAATAGTGTAAAATCAAAATCTCTTATATGTTTTCTTATGCCTTTTTACCATGTTAAGTTTTATACTCTAATCCCATCCTTTTTCTCAACACGATATACTATTAATAATTAATTAAACTCAATTAATCAAATACTGTACTAATCAATTAAAACCATCCTTCTTGTTTTTCGTCATGTTTGCTCGGAATATTTTAATCCCACATATGGCGGCTATTAGATGTTAGTAAAAGGATGTATTCGCTGTGGAATAAACACTGAAGCATGTTTTTAAGAGGTCAACCTTAAGTGTTCAACGACTTATTGCACTTTCATAAGCATTGTGGTAAATTTGCCAATCTGCTCAGGGTCGTGTGGTGTGGCGGATGGGCAGTGTTAGGAAGAGGAGTAAGGAGGCCCATTTTCACCCGTGCTTTTCAACTTATATGAGTACTCGTATGTAGTGGAAATGGTGAAATGTCATTGGAGGAACTGGATATTGGGATGAAAGTCTGTGGTAAATTCATACAATCTGGCTTGCGGATGAACAAGATTCACGTAACTAGTCAGCCAAGGAGTTTCAATCATTACTGAGAGCATCGGTTGATAGGTATGGGATGGAGATCAATGTTTAAAAAAAAGGATATGTGGATTTCGACAAAAAGGAAAACTAAGTTAAATATTATTAAATAGGAGGTTTTTAAACTGGGCAAGGTGCCACAGTTTACTTATTTCTGAAGTGTTTTGTACCAATCTGTGCAAATTAGAAGAAACTAAAGGTAAAGAAATGCTTCAGGCAAATAGGCTTTCACAAAAAGTAAGGAATTGGTGTCATTAACGTTGAGTAAAGATGTTAAGGAAAGACTGTAAAACTTGAATGTGGAGCATGGTTTTGTTCGGGGCGAAAATATGGTCATTGAAGCAAGATGATGAACAAAAGCAGGAGGCTTTTGAAATGTGGTTGTGGAGAAGGATTGAAAAGACGACGAGGTGGACAGAAACTAGTGAAAAAAATGAGGGAGTGCTAGGCATGGTGGGGTAGAAGAAAGGATTGTTGGGAGAAAACCTAAGTAGGCAGGAAAGATGGATGCAGAACATTTTGATTGGCGATGGAATGCTGAAGATTGATATGGGGAGGATGGGGCCAGGCTGAGGAAGGGAAAGGAGAAGGATATTGGATGGAATGACGGGAGGAAGTACGCGAAATTGAAAAGGGGCTTATTGTAGTGGATCAGGATGTGTTTTGCTACACGAAGCTAAGATTTGTAGGCGTGTTTATTTTGTATCCACGCAAACCCTATTTTAAAACGGTAGATTACCATACTATAATAGGCATTTATGGCAGTTGGTTTTAAACCCTTGTCCATTTGTTGCTTTTCATCAATGGAATTTTATAAGTATTTATGAAGAGGACTTATGATGAAGATGACTTGTGAATTGCTTTGGGAAAATTAGTTGCTTAACCCAAAGTTTTTTTCGACCCTAATGCTTAGTTTACTGTTATTGCATGGATGAAGTGTCCATCATCGACCAATACTCTTGTAAGTAGGAAAAAATATTTTTTCTAATTTGCATTTCCCTCTGGTGGGGAATGACTTCTTCCGCTGAACGAAATTGGTACTACATACATGTACATGCACATACTTGCTTCACTTTTTTTCCTTCAAAAATTTCCTTGACAGGATATTCTCGGTGATCGTAAGTGCGAATATATCTTAACCTGTAGAAAGATTTGCTCATAAACCGATAGGTTTTTGGTGTGTTTATTAAATATCTTTGGCTCGTCATATCATTTACAAAGAGGGCTTTCTGTTTAAGGTTAAGTGCACGACGAATGATCTGTTTTTAAAACCACGCTCTACTGACTTAGATAACAACTCGTATTCATTTGGCGTAATTTAAAATTGTTTTTTTGATATTTACTGGGTAGTTCAGAAATACCGTTTCAGAGATACACGTACTTTTAAAAATAGGCATATGCTTTGCTGAATGCTGTTCTGTTTCAAATATCTTAGTTCCTTCGTAAGTACATTACACTTATTGTGTCACCATCTTCGTACTTATGTGTTAAGTTCTTTTACTGTCGAATGCTGGGATAGAGTAATATGTCGTGATGATTTGGTGTTTAGTTTTCTCCGTCAGCAAAGTCTAGTCGTCATAACCCCATCTAAATAAATCTATTTCAGGGACAGCGATCACCCGAGTTAGATTCGAACCCGCGAATTATTTAGATTTGATAAGTGGCAAGGGGTTCCCAAAATTGGTCGAGTCAGATTTCCTGCTAGGAATACAAAGAGAAAGTCGAGAAAGTTCGGAATGATGTTTATAAAAAGTTCTCTTTATGTCCCAGATAAGGATCATCCATACTTTTCAATTGTAATTCTTAATTATATATTTTTTGTGTACTGATATAAATTATGGTGGAACCAAATTCTCTACTTTCAACATGTATTGAAGCCCTCAAAACCTATGATTGATGTTTAAAGGCAATTCTTTTGGTGGTGAAAGGTTGAATCGATTGCCCCGGAGCATGAGAGCATTGTAGAAGGTGGAGAAACCGCTACTTTGTTGTATCCGAGTTTATTTTCAGTTTCGAGTAATTTATATCAATCATGGTACTTTCTAGCTTATCATCTTGAGATCGGAATAGCTGTCTGATTAGACACGTCATGTGTGGTCTCTTATCGGTGATATTCATGAGTGATTTAGCAACTATAAACGCTGATTAGCAAATCTATTCTTCTCATTTTGCACAGTGATGATATTTTTGGAATTGGAGTAGTTACCTCCCAAACGCTTACTTCATTAGTAATACGGTAATAGAAAGGCTAGACTCGTTTAAATACTTCGTCGTTGCTCCCACTCACGACCTCTTCCGAATGAAACAAATACGGGGAATATGTAGACGAGCTGACAAAAAATTAGGATTTATTAGAAGAGATTTGGGGAAATATGACGAGAAGGTTAAAGGGCAATATTATCTCTTCCTAGTTAGATCCCATTTAGATTATGCTGCGAGCATATGGGATCCTCATGAAGTCGGATTGATTTTCGATTTGGATCGGGTGCAGAGTAGAGGGCTGGATAGGTAAAACGGTGTTATGATCAACTTAGTAGCATATCTAAATTATCAGAAGATCTTTGTTAGGAATCACTGGCGGTGAAAAGATTAAATTACAGATTAAACCTCTTGTATGAAGTGGAAAGATGCCTATTTAGCGATGATGTTGGGAACGCATCATTAGCCAGTTCGTACTACGGTAGGAGAGGTTATGTCAAAATGATTAGAGAGATTAAGTGTAGAAGAGATTTTCGATGTCAATTTTCCCTTGAACGATAGGGGACCATATTAATGTTGTCTGACGGCACTAGGTGGAAAGGTATTTTATGTCAATAGTAGTACGGTGTGTAATAATAATGAAACATCTTTATTGGGGCTAGATTGAGACTAGAAAATCCTTTTTCCGCCTAACCTTAAAACCCCTTTCCACACACCGTAGCGGTGGCTTGCAGGGTAGCATGCACTGTAATATAGTACAGTACATTCCTTTATTCGCACTCATCCTCTCATGGGGCCCTGCTACAATGGCTAAGTGGAGTGTTTCGTCCGATCCTACTTGAATGCGACTAATACTGCAGTATCCTTCCACACGGTTTTTACGGAAATCGTATGCGACGATTTGGAATGTCTTACTGTAATATTGATTCTTTCCTGCTGCTAAGATAAGGAATCCTTTGTTCCTTCCTCCTGAAAACTATCGTGTAATCTTAACACTAGCAGCGCGATCAAAACGCGGGCTCGTTATCGTTGTCCACGCGATGAATATCGAAGACGCGGTCACCGTTCTTTGAACTTTGTTTTGCTGAACCCGGCATTGCGCGATTACTTACGATACGCCAATCATTAAAAGCTGGCCGCAAGAGTATTTTATCTTAAACACTTCTAATTTTGTAGCTAAAGTTTTTGTTTCATGGATCTCAATTACTTGACGCGTATTCCAAATGTGGCTTTAGTAAAGCGTAGTCTCTAAATTTCGTAACTCATCGCCTAAATTTTTCGTCGCATTTTCCTACATTCCTTCTATGTAGAAATTTGAAACGTACACGAAATGGTGGATTTTGAAACGGTGTTTTGTTTCGTGTTAGGTAGGGCTAGGTGGTGTACTGATGCCGGGTCTCTATATGCGTCAAAAAACTTCCTTGATCGTTAGGGATAGTTAATAATAATAAATTTATCCGGGGAAACTCCTGTCTGGACCCTCCCTCCCTGTCCGCTGTCTCGTGAGGGGGTGTAAAAAAGTGTCATCTTAGCTTTCGCCGTCTGAATTCCTGTAGTTGTTACCGCTTCACTTCCCACCCTCGCGTGGTGGACCTCTTCCTGTTCCTTCTCGCTCGCCGCTTCCTTCCTCCCTCGACCACTCTCAGGCCACGCGGACCAACTCACCCTCCCAACTCTTCCATTCCCAACTCCCACCATCCCGCAGCACATCCCCCTCCTCCCCCCATTCACCCGAAGCCCCGAATGAATAAATGAAGATCTCCAACTCGGCGATAAATAACGGACCAAGGGTGGGGACGGGGGTGGAGATCGGGCGCCTCCATCCCCCCTTTTTCCGCGCGCGCGAGGGCGTGTGTGTGGGTGTGTGGCGTTTTCTGACGGTGGAAGGGTGAACGTTATGGTTCCCAATGGCTCCCGTCTTATACAGCCCCCTCACGGAATTGGTGCCCTCTCTCTCGTTCTCCTCTTCCTCTCCCCCTTTATCTCTGTCCCCACGCACCTCACTCATCCACTCACCGCAAAGAATGGCGAGAGCCACCAGGTACGTACACGAGTTTCGTTGCGTCGTTCTTTTTCCTCCCGGGGTTTTATTTTTTTTCCTTTTCGGGTTCCTCGGGGCGAAGGTGCCGGCGTATGAGCTTGGAGTCCACGGGAGCGGCGAATGCTTATGTCACGTGCCCGCCTGGCCCTTTTGTGTTCTTTACGCTTCGTTTTTCTATCTTTTTTTCCTTCCTCTTACCTCCCGGATCGTGTTTAATGGATCGTTTAAGAGGATGGTGTCATGGTAGATTTCTTTCTGTGGAGGCAAAATTGCGCATTAAATAAATAAAATGGACGTTTTGGGCGGGCCTGGGACTTCATTTTTAAGGACGGGCCCCGTGTGATCTATCTTCTGGGTGGGGGGGAAGTTTCGGGGTGATATTATCTGTATACACAGACCTGGCGTGTCCCTCCCCGGAGAGTATCCCTGGGTCCTAAGGGTGCTGTCTTTCCGTTTTCACTCTCTTCTGGCATTATTCTGAATTTCGTTCGCCCATGGAGGGAGGGTGGAAGGTTGAGGGGCGGGCGCCCCCTTTCCGCCTCCAGCTTATGTCGCCCAATTTACATCCATTCACATCTTGAGAATCCGCCACCCGCAGTGCGGTACGCTAATCTACCCTGGATTGTGTTTACCGCTAATAAATATTTTTTACCCGCCCTTATTTTATTTTTTGTTAGCCCTTAGTAATCAATAAACCCGTCTTCTATTTCTCTTCTTGGAAGCTGTGTAGGAGACATTCTTGAAACTCTTTATGGTTGGTTTTTTTGTTTATTTTGAACACCAAGGGTGGAATGTACGGTAAACTTTTCCAAAGTTGGAATCGCAAGGAAATTCGTGATTTTTCCGGGATCGGAAGGATCTCCATCCTAGAAAGATTGGAGCAATAGGTATTGAGGAAGTTAAAATTTAATAATATATAAATGAAAATCATGAAAGGCACAATCAATAATGAATGAATTGAGATCTTACGGCTAATAGTATTGAATAATTGAAAAAAATACAATTGCCCTAAACAGTTTACCTTTCAAAAAAGGATACAATTGAGATTAGTTGGCAAACGCCACAAGTCAAAGGATGGAATAAAGGGTAAATGTGGAAAGGAAAAAGAAAGGTTAATACGTTCGCATTCACCTTTCTTAACGTTCGTATTCATCTTTCCTTTCTCATTCGTATTCACCTTTCTTTTCCCTTTCCTTATTTACCCCATCGTTTGACTTGTGGCGTTTGCCAACTAATGTCAATTGCACCCCGTTTTGAAACGTAAACTGTTTACGGTTATTGGAGTTTTTTCAATTATTCAAGGCACAATCATATCTATTTTAATTTAGATACCTCATTTGAAAAATGGAACAGTACAGAAAAATGAGCAATTTAAAAAAGAAATTGGCCTTTAAGAATGCATCTTTTCTTGAGATGTAAAAAATAGCTGAAAGTTCGGAACAAGCTCTGAAAAAAAACCAACTGAAATTTAATATATTCCTTCATTGGTTTAAATGTAATTTATTTGCAGAAACAATAAAAGGTACGCTTTTTGGTCCGTGTTTCACGGTTTACGTCTTCAGGACTCACCTAAGAATAGTAAAACGATCACTACCATTTACCATGTTTCGATTCCCATATTTTCATCTTTTACAGCTTTCTGTTTTTTGCATGATCCGCATTAGATAGGCTTGACTTTAATTGAATTTTTTTCCCAATTTCCCAAAAATGCTTTTAATTAGGTCCACACAGATTTTATTCCCCGTTGGTGGGATGAATATTCTACACGTTATTTTCGCATTTAATTGCATGTGAACCTGATACTCACTTATGAATAATTATTGAATGTCATGGTAAGTAAAAGTATTCGATTAGTCATCGCGAAAGCAATTGTAAACGTTAATAGGGTATATCTCTTGAATACCTAAAAAGAGCAGAGTTTTTCTGTTTACGCTTGGCAGATAGTCGCTCTAGTCCATCGATTGAAATAGGTACATGTATGTACATAGTATTAGGATTGATGTCAAAGTATCGTATTTCATGTTAGTAGTGGCGTTATGTTGGATGTATTTTTTCTGAAATCACCCATCTACCGCCGATTTAGCAAAGTCTTATCATTACTTTTGTGAGAAAAGAATTAGCAGTGGCAAAAATGTTCTCAATGCACCAAGTATTCTGCTATCCCTATAAGAAATTAACAAATCGCTTCCTTTGGTGAACATACGGTGAAACTGTATTTAGTTATAGATTCTAAGGACAAATGTATTTTACTGGCATGTTACAGCCACATCAAACTGTGGTAAACCATTTCTAATTCGCATTTGATAAAAATCTTTTTTCTTAAAGTTTTATGCCCATTTAGTGCCTTTATAGTTTCTAGACATCATTATGGTAATTATTTGTGGGAATTCGAAAATAGCTTATTTTTGCATTGAACGTAGTTTATTATAGAGTTATAATTGTTGAAGATATTTCAAAACTCTTTTCCACCGCATCAAAAAAGAGCATTCGTTGTTTCATTAGATGAAACTTAGGTGAATAAAAAAAAATTCTCGGCAGACAAATGTCCATATCCATTAATTTCGACTGCTTGGGAGCAGTCTTCAGTATCTTTTGTATGGTCGGATATTATTCACTTCCTGTGGCCTCTGAGATGTGATCATATTATTCCGCGCATGGTTAATCCTTCGTACATGCCGCCGCCCATTCGTAGATACACAACTACTTCCCTCCCACGTGTCTGCCTCTCTATTGGTTATCCCATTATTCAATTACGGAAGCACTTTGAAGCAAGGTTCGGTGTGGCAAGGCGAGAGGGAGATTCATACTACTACGATGTGAGTCGATGGGCCGAATCCCCCCCTTCGGCCGTCTTGAAGGTTAATCAAGGGGTTTTGCACGATAGAAATTGCGGTGCACACATTCCTCAAATTAATTTCCTAATGGAAATACGATATGGTTTTTTTTCTTTCGCTGCCGGCAGAATTAGTTGACTGTTTTTGCATTTTCACATGCGTTTTACTATACACTTGTGTTTAACAGAGTTCTGCGATAGATATCGCCGTATTTACCTCGTGAGTATACCAGGAGCGCCAAAGATTGGAAGAAAGCCTGTGAGGAAGGGGATGTTCACTTGTGAGGGGAACAGTACATGAACCGGAGAAAGATAGAAAAAAATTGCGATCAAGCGTTATTCGGAACTTAGGAATAACTGCACCCCAAGCAGCCATCGCGATCCTCACCTTTCGAATATTACTCAAACCAACTACGTTAAGTGAACATCATTGGTTGTTCTGCCCTGTGGCTGATTTTCTTATGATTTACCTGTCTGTTCAGGACATGTCTTCCTGTTTTGAGCCATTCTGTTGATTTCTTCATACTTTCCCTCAATTTTAACCACGTCCATCATTATATACCTCTTCCTCCCTCGTCCTTTCTTCCCCTCATCATTCCCTAAATCACAGTTTTCAGCAGGCACTCCTTCCTCATACAATGCCCTAACCAATTAACCTTCCTTTCTTTGTTTTTATTCACCAATTATTTCTCTTCTCCTATCCTTCGTAGCACCTCCTCATTCTTTACTCTTATCCTCCCAACTAATTCCTTCCATCTTACCGCTAAGTCCATGTCCCTGCGCCGTATAACATCACACTTCAGGTGTAACATCTTGCCAATCTTTCTCAGTTTATTTTCAAAGGTCCGCACTGTAGTTTCTTCTTATTAAATCCCTATTTTTCTACAGCTATTCTTGACTTGATTTCCTTTTGATAAGTGGCGACTGTAACCATGATACTACGACTATGTTATGATACTGCGATAAGTGGCGACTAATTTTTGTTGCGAATATATTGTCGATCCGTGTCAGTTAATTTACTTACTTACATGTACTTGTTTATTACATTCAGTTAATTCCCTGAATTTACCGTGAATATAATGGAGAGTGGACTACGAATCAGTTTGCACTCCGTATTGTCGATTTTTGGACAATATTCCTAGAATAATGGGTAGATATGAAGATGTTTTTATGGCATGCCTATCGCTTATTAATCAAGAACTTTGTTAAAATCAAAATAACTATCGTCATTTTGAAAATTATTTACTACGTTATTACTGGAATTGTAGTCAAGTTCGTATCAGTTTTATAGGTAAGCGGCTCAGGGATATATTTGTGCAGTAATCATTAGTGTACCGCGTGCTGAATGTATTAATATTTGCTTGTTAAATGCTTAGTGATGCACAGAGCATTGTTTATAACACGCGTCACGAAAGGTGTTCTGAACGTTTTCGTATTGAGAATGTGTCATTTGAGTATATAGCGTGGTTGCTTAAAACAAATGGGCACATCGTGCACTTCTTGCTGCTTTCTAACTGTACAGTGTGTGACTTCCAGGCCTTTAAAAAAATATACATGAATTTATTGGTACTCATCGGAATCCGTTTGTAACGTGTCTTTTTTGCACTTAATTCAGTCGTCTGGTGCGTAATATTTCCCAGGCCCTGATATGCGAACATAAAATTTGGTCATATTCTATGAATATTAGACCCATGCATCTAGAGCCTACAACCTATATGTTATTTAAAGGTTTTCTAATTGTATAATTCGATTAATTCTCGAATTAATCTGTGTAAAATGAATTTCTTCTTTGAAACGCATAATAGTGTAGCGTAAGAATTCTTTGGAACCGAAAAGGGGTCGACAAGGTATACAAGTGAGTATTTACTCTAAAATCTGTATACTTGTAAGCGAATGTTCTCCACTAGTGGAGGCGTGCATTCATCGCAAAATGTACCAAAATCCCTTCTGTACGTCTCTCAACACATCACTCACTGCGAAAAATAATTGCACTTTTGGGAAATACTCGTGCAAAAATTACTTGCATTGATATGTTTTCATTATTAACCGGTGTAACTTCGATATTTTTTAATGTGAACTCGTTTAGATTGCTGGGTTAACTTGAGGAGCAGAGTGATTCCCAGGCAGCACAAAGGTAGCGGATTCGAGTCCTTGTTCGAGCGTGTATTCTGTGTCAACGTGGATGATTCGGCCTTGAGAAACCTGAATGCCAACCGGCTTTGAGGTTTATCGGGATCTCGCCGGGGACGCCGGTAAAGCCTTGTGTGTGGCTTGCTGCTATATAAATATTTACACAAAGCTTCTTTTCTGCGGAAGAATTTTCCTCTTTATGAAGTCGAACGAACCAAGTGTCTTTAAAATGACATCAATGGTGTGTTTGTCAACGATTCTCCTCCGGCCTACGACGCACCCTGCGGTTATTTTTCAGATTGCTTCCTTAGAAATTGGTCCTATTTTTAGTGATACATAAAAAATTCAAATGCTTCCTTTGGAAAAACCATGGACAATCTCGGTCTTGTAAATTATTTGAAAGTCTCCAATACTTCCTCGGGGTCACCGCAGCGTCTGTGGAATTCTCTTTTGGTCATGGAGTTAACAGACTTGTGTTCTCACGCTGGTCCATCAACGGAGGACTTCCATGACCTTGGGTATCCCGGTTGCGGTTATTACTGGTCGCCGGTGATGTTTACCAAAAATGGCTATCTTACTTGGGCGTCCAATATTTGGCGGGTATTCTGTGCTGCCGTGCCCAAATCTTACCAAAGCCGGCTGGTCGTACCTTTGTGTCAATTCGTGAGCCCAGCTTAGTTAAGCAACCACTCTTGAATACATAGTTTTGAGCTATGGAATTATATTTATTCGACGGAACTAGTTTTAAATGTACAAAAACATAGGCATGTTCCCATGGTGAATTGAGCCAATCTAGATATCTTGACCTATTATGCCATGTCAGAAGGATCATTATGCCAATGCCCATAAATAAAAGCCGCAATTCCTGATGTAATGAACAGGGTTATCGGATTAACCTTATCCGGCATTAATTTTCCTCGAGCATATATTCTGAGTTTTAACTCTCCCCATTGGAGTGCCAAAGGTTAATCTTTTAGATTATAAAGGTCTGCCAACATTAGTGCGTAACTTCAAAAGAATGTTTGCTTGTATTCTTCCCAAAATATTATATTTATTCTGTATAATTTCACATCCACGTGTTCAGTTATGTTCGAAATCGGTGTTGTTTCTACTCTGTAAATGTTGGGTCATTTAGGCAGTTTACGTTGTATGTGTAGATTTTTGTTGTTTTCCGACATTAAATAGCAACATTAAAAGATATATCTGAAACATTAAAAAACAAATTTCGCATACATTAACGCTATCCTCAGCTCTTGATCATTTCCACCTCCTTCAAATCCCTCTTCTTTGCCGTTCTCCCCTAAAATAATCCCTTCTATCGCTTCCGCAGTTGACCTCTCCACATCCCCCAAAATCCAATTGTTCAACCGTCTTTTCTCCTACCGGCTTCCTATCTTCCACTCACATATCCAACAGTTATTCGTCTCCATGTTTAACTCGCTACGTGCAGTCGTCTCCGAAGAGAGGTAAGATTTAAGGACACTCAGAAGGTTAGGGGAAATAAATAAAAGATTGATAAATAAGCAGTTTTCATGTTACAAATTATCATATTGGTTTCATGGGACTCTTCCTATAATGATGTGGTCATTTGTCAATCTTGCGTGACTAGTACTCATCCAACGAAATAATGAAACCCTATAAATAATTTGTAGCAAATTTTTACTCCAGTTTTTCCACGTTAAAGATAGGTTAGCTTGGGCTGCTGCTACACCATTTTAGTTTTGTCAACACTCACCGGAAACGTTATTGATATCACAATCGAATATTATGTAGACTTCGGTGACTAACATGAGTGTTGCAACGATTGAGAAGGGATTAATAGTTTGAAAAAATTGAAATCCAGTAATCCGATTGCCATTTCAATGGCGAAATTAGTACTTACGTTTAGAGTCCAAGAGTCATTGCTAGTATTCGTATGACGACATTGCGTATGATAGGGCAATCGAATTGCCTGATGATCATCCAGGGCGATGTGCTAACCGTTAAGAGGTAATCATTTAATGTGTCCTTGCCCTGTGGAAGCAAAACTCGCCACTTCGGCGTTGAGCTTGTCGACTATTCTTGAGTTGAGTCATTTGAAAGGTTTCATGGTGTGCTGTGAACGCTTCTGCGGCCAAAGCTATTCTATCGTAGTAGTGATTCTAATGTTGGAGGGAAGTGCCCTTTCGTGGGAGTCAAAATAAAATGAGTGTCGTCGAGAATAATCGAATGTGACGGCGATTCGCGCAGCTGTCATGTTAGATGTCACAGTGTATGGAAGAGACACGTAGGTGAAGGAACCTATCGTACTGCTTTGTGGTCTTGTCTCCGAGACAGCTAAGTAAGAAAAAATAACTTTCTTCTCGGTACGACGTCATATTTTGTGGTTCGTTATCCGTATCATATTTTAGGAC
Source organism: Hetaerina titia (assembly GCA_037158775.1). Taxonomy (NCBI): domain Eukaryota; kingdom Metazoa; phylum Arthropoda; class Insecta; order Odonata; family Calopterygidae; genus Hetaerina; species Hetaerina titia. Next base: position 38,466,762 of record CM073777.1, read on the forward strand.
TCATACTTTATAAATTCAAATATTCGATAGGATAATTGTTGGAAATAACGTTCAATTATTTTGAATAACGGAATAATTAATAATTTCACGATGGATCCTCATCATAGTATAGCGGCTCCCTTGAAACGCAAATGCGGACGAAATATATTTTCTGCGGCTTTCCCAATAAATAGATCAGTCCAACACAATAGTAAAACCTACGCAGTTAACCTGATCATTCATAGTTCTCTTTATAGGGGCTCTTTATCTCAGTTAATCAAGGTCAATGTTTGATGCACTAATTTATCCTAGACGAATACACCTGAGCCAGTTATCTTGACTGATAACTATTTCGCAACTCCGAAACATCTGAGGTGGTTATAATATGGGGTCTACCAAACCTATGTTGTCCTTAATTGTTCAGCGAAGCAACCGAAAACAGGGTCGTAGACTCAACATTTTCTTTTATTGTCCCCGTAAAAATTTTTTACTGTCGTTCAACCGTGAATAAGGCCTTCACCACGGGAAATCAGTACATAATATGGCCTCGGAGTGTCCCAGGCACTCTTGTATGTCCAAGCCATCTTTAACAATTACTATTTAGTATTTTTGGATTGGTTCGGACGAGTAGTGCTAGTCTAAATAACGCATTCAGTTTAAAGTGCTGGATTATTACTAGCAGTACATGTACAAGTCAACTTGAATGTCAAAGGTAGGTTTTTAATGGACCCAGGAACAAAGCACTGCTACCCTTCTAGGCCCAGTGTAATACGAATGTGAATACCTGCCATAAAATTGCAAATTATAGTCAGTTATTTTTTTCTCCAAATACGATCTACCGTACTTCATTCCTTAATGAATGCCTATCTTTCTATCTTTCCTCGCTTGCTCAACACTTCTCTCTATCACAGCCTTCAGCATTCTAGTAGGCCTCAATATTCCCTACATCTACTTTTCCTACCTTCTTTGAACGTCTGCCAAAAATCATCTCCTTTCCGATACCATTTCTAGCCCTTCTTTGTTTGTTTTCCTTCCTTTCAATTTTACGTATTTTATCCCTTTTCTCCAAACACACATCTCAAAAACCAGCAGTCTACGCTTGGTAGCTGAAGGACCTAGTTTCGGGCCAGTACAAATGTACTTTCTCTGTCAGAGTTTTCTGTGACATTTTATTTGCATATTAACCATAAGCTCAGTTCTCTCCTCTACCAGAGCCTCTTTACCCGACGAATTTATTCGAATGTCTTAAGGATATTACTCATTGTCTCATTGATTACTCATTTTCGTAATAGACGTTTTATCATCGTTTAAGTACTCAACCCGCCAATTTTAGTGCCTTGCATTTCGCCACTATCCCGATAGATCACTGGTCACCTCCGTGATGTTTAGAATTGGAATGGAATTGATCCAATTGATTTCCGTTTCTTTGTGGCTTCGTGGCAGGAATACCATCCCTCCTGTTGGGTTCAGCTTGGGTACGTATTTTGGCTTGTCTCCTTGACGGAACTGTCGATATGTCCTGTCACAGTCTCAGAAAAACTGTATACAATTCATCCGTTTGCGCACGCCCTTTTGGGAAGTTACTCCCTTGCTTGGGCACGCCATTGAGTTATCCTACTGTCGACACAGAATTTTCATTTGAAATTTCCGTGATCCGTGGCAGAGGAGGAAGAGAGTAAATAGTAATCTTTTCTATCAAGGTCTTTCTGTGGCAGTTCAAGATAAAAAGAGAAAAAATCATGTAACCTAAAGGGATGACCAATATTAAAAAAATACCGATTTATTGATTACTGAAACATCTTAAAAAATCTCGAAAAAATGCCAGCATGCATGGCGAAGATTATCAACATTTCATATCATACAATACGATACAACATCAACATCAACGCCGCATTTATTTATTTAAAAATTGATTTAGTCAGTGGATAACACCGTTGTTAATGTATCTTTTCTGAGTTTTATCACATCGTACACACAATATGTTTGTTCTTACGAGCACTGCTATTTAATTATTTTTAGTTTCAACTATTACATCCAATTTACCGACATATATTGGGAACCATATATTACGTAACAGAATATCTATTTTATCATAAAATAAAGAAAGATGGTCTAAAAACTATTGTGCATGTAGTCGTCAGAGGGACTTCGCATTTTATTAACATTCTCTCTTTTCTATCATAGTAAAGAGATTAAGATCAGGTAACCAGTAGGGATTGTCGATATTGAATTAATACATACATATATATATTTATTGGATATTGATTATCTTTTTAAATTAATTGATAGCTTTAAGAAATGTATCGTTGTGATTGAATAGTTCATCGCCAAAAGAAATCGATACATTCCTAGAAAATTCTGAGGCGAAAAACATTCGTGGCAGTGATCTCTATACATTGAGTTTCTCTTGTCAGTATAATTATTTTCCTAATGCTTATGGCGCCAGCCTCGTGTGTGGTTGCTTTTTTTAATTGCCCTTCGTGTTTCTTGGGAGGTTCGTTTCTTTCTCTTTGCTGAGAATCACTACTTTCGTTTTCCTATAATCTTACCAATCTCAGACCTCTATTCTGTCGTATTCCTCCGCTAGTCGTACTTTCCGTCCACCCTCATGCAGTTCAGAATTGCCTATTATTTTCCTACCACGTCTTAATTTCCGTATGAGTATTTTCTCTTCCGCCATAACCTTCAATATACCGCTACTTCGTTTGACTTTATAATTACAAGAGAGAATTTTTATACTCTTTATCCCTCATTGAAACATATTTGTTGAGTTGGCTCATTTTACAGTAACTTTGCCATCTCATTTCGTGTCTGATGACCTTTCGTAATATTTCGGTTTACTAGATCGCTCATACTTAGTGCCTTCACTATCTTCCTCTGCAGTTGTCTTTACCTTGATCTTAGTATTAGGAAATTTTCGCTGTTATTTTTCAGCCGCCCATTCAAAATTTAGCAATCTTTCCTGTTATTTTTTAGGTTTAATCTTTTCATCACATTTATTATGCTTCAATGGCCATTATAATTGATTCTGTAAAGTTTCCTTTTGCTCATTGAACTAATCCAATGTTGAGTGATGTGCATGAGATCCCGCTAATACTTTTTGATGGGTATATCAACTGAATCTAAGTAAACCCTTGTCATTATTGGTATTTTAGGGAGACCAGAGTGTACGTTGTAAAGCGTGTCTTGCAATTTTATGTTTTGCCTTAAAATATCGTTAAACATCTATTATTATTGCTCAAATGTTGTATCGCTGATTTTCCATTTCGGAAAATTATTTCCCTAGGATTCGTTAAAACAAGAATAATCTTGTCAACAAGGTTCATATGCCAATGCTCCTAATCATTCGATATTAGTAAATATTGCATACACATTAGTACATCCCTGCTTCTGAAAATGGAAGTTTTCCATTCTGATAGAGGATTAAATCGTGCTGTTAAATTGTTGGGATATTAGTCTTTTTACACATTCAAATCGCAGGAGTTAGGCGAAAGAGGTGTTTGTATTCAATCATGCATAAAAAGGAATATTAACCATAAATACATTAATCAACCCTAAGGTCGGTTTGGTAGGTGATGGTAGAGTTCACCCAAGCAGCAAGCCCGACGGCTCGTGAAATTCACACATCAGGGCAGGGGGGGCCTTCCCTGTGCCGGTTATGGTTTCCCAGGAAGATCTGGTACCCGAAGAATCACATAGCTTGGGTGGACCTGCCGATTCCCAGAGTGCCTTGCCCGGGAATCGAACCCTGGAGCCTCCGGTCAACAGTCCATCGCTCTACTCCCTGGACTACCGTGACCCACCAAAGGAATTTTTTTACGCCAAATCAATATGCTTTTTCCATTTGGCTTTGGGTTTGGTTTTTATAGCTGGAGATTAGGCTGAGTTTACCGGGTTAATAGTTGTATTCAAACTGTTTAATATCGTTGGATGAATGTAATGATATGGCGACCAAAGATTTGGGTTAAAAAGTTCTGGTCTGGAAAAGCCGTCTAGTGCCACCTAGCGTTCGTTCCCATGACCTCGAAAATTCGATTTGGATTCGATCTCCGCGTGAACACGGAAGTCGTGTGCCCGGGCCGGGATTTTCATTTTTGTTTTTACGTTGCCTCACCTTCCTTGAAGTAAAGGAGGCCACGAATTCGAAATTTTCGATTGGGTCCGAAATTATTCTCGCAAACTACTGCTCCTTACAGGAATAGACTGTTGGTAACATGTTCTAAGAGTCTGCTGCCGCTAAGAAGTCGTTCCATTCATCCCGATGAAATTTAGGGGTCGAAATTCCTTGGCTCAGCTAGTAGGTTTTTCGAGGTGATTTAGGCCATGACCGGCGAGATATATATATCTTCGTAGATTTATATATCGCCTGTCTGCGAAGTCGTTGACGCTCATTGGCACGTTTCTTTCCTTTTGCCAGATTTTTCTTTCAGAAAACTTTTAATACTTAAATTTCTCGAGAGAGGGCACTAAAATTTACTGAAAATGTTTCTCTCTTTATGAAAGAAAAAGATGACACTTCGTCTCAGATAATAATCGTTCTTCTTAATCGTATATACCCACACATACATATACATGTATATATAATTTGAATGGAGAAGCGAGATATCGCTAGCGAGCAAAAACAGAGAAACGCATAGTAATGAAACTCACACATATTCCAAATTTTTGGTGGCCGAACCGCCTTCCTCTAGGGTCCCTAGAGGAAGGTATCTGTTTTCCTCTTTATCTCTTCACCTTTCTCGCAGTACAAGTTCTCTGCTTAGAGGTGTGATAGGTTGCAGAGTAATTTGTATTCATTTCATGTTATGCTGCAAGGCCACACATAATATTTCCTAGGCAATAATCCAGCGGTTCAGATAGGCAGCTGCATGTTTCGGAGGAGTTTGCATTGGAGTACCCGAATGAATGCACGACCTTCCGTCCTTAAGCGCTTGGAATGTTTCCGGAGTGCGCTCATTTGAATGGCAAATGGATCGTATCGCGGAGTGTGTCCCCTAATCGTGCGTTTGTCCCACAAACGTTCATCGTAATGAAAAATGACTTTTGAACCAAGGGATAGTTGTGAAGTTAGAGAAGTGGACATCATAGGCTTATGGTTTTCCTTCTCATTTATTGGTTTCGTAATTGTTCTTTCTTGTTTCCATCAATGCAAACGCTTAGCATAATAGTTTTTGCCAATATGTAAATGCAGTAGTTGTAAACTAGTTGGATAAGTTTCGGACATACGCAGCTGTTAACAGCAAATGGAAATGTGTGTCCGACTTACTTTGAAATGCTTTCTGTAATGCATATAATTCATGTCCCGTGTGCTGTCATGTGTACAAATAGATCGAATTGATCTCCGCATCAAATTATTGTCAGTCAGTTGCGATCAATCACTGTAACCGACGCATGGACATGTAACTTGTAGGTTATCGAGACATTTTTGACGAAATAAGAACTGTGATTTCTGTCTTGACCAAAATTCAGGGGAAAAGTAATTGATTTTTTAAAAATTTTTTAACTTTGCCTGTTTTTTGTAACGAGTGCTTGGCATTGTCCCGTAGCGTCCGTACTAATGTTGATGATGTTTGTGAAAAGTGCCTTCTAAACCTTCGTCCAGATATGTTTCTTGCCGTATTAGTCAGCGTAACCATTGTGAACGCAGGGAAAGAAATAGGCCCTCCTCCCAACCGCAATCCTAAATTTGTGACCCCACTTCAGAGTGGGTGAAACGAAGGTTGATTTGAGGGTTTGAATGTTGGATTCTCTAGAGCCTCTTGTCTTTTTGATATATGAAATCTTTGGTAAACAATTAAGGCTTTATGTACAGCTTAATTAATTTGCACAGTGTACCGGGAGCGGATGCAAATTCTGATCATAACGTAGTACTAATGAAGTGTAACGTCGGATTCAAGATGGTAAAACAGGGAATGCAGATGAGGAAATGAATTGTAAAATCGTTAGTCAGGGCAATAAGATAGGAGTATCAGAGAAAGTTAAGAATGGGGAAAGGGAGACGGGTAAAATAGAAGAAAGATGGGAACACATAAACAAGGGATATCAGGAACCGCAAACGAAACTTCGGAAAAGTAAATGGGAAAAAGGTAAGAAAACCCTGGATTACGGAAGAGATAATGAGAAATATAGACGTAGGAGGAAGTAGGAGATTGTACAAAGAGTTAAATAATAAACCGAGGTGAGTGACGAATAGAGCAAAAGAAGCGTGGTGGAAGACGCAGTGCGAGGATATGGAAAGTGTACAAAGGAAGGGTGAGAATGTGCGCTTTGCAAGAAGGTGAAAGAACTGACAGAACGTAAGAAGGGGAAATCCGTGCAAAAAACCGAAGATAAGCCTGGAAAATTATTATCTGAACCAGAAAAAATTCAAAAGTGATGGGAAGGATACAAAGAACAATTGTATGTCATAGGAAATAATTAGGCCAACAAGCTAAGACCCAAAAAGAGTATGACGTAGTTGAGGGTCATACGGGAATTGAAATCAATAAGGCCGTGGGTGAAAATAACATTTCCACAGAATTGCTTAAAGGTTGAGGAGAACATGGAAGGAAGAGATTTTATAGACTAATTCGTAACATTTCCGCAGATCGGTGTTAGTTCCCTAAAATGGGAATGGCAGCCTAATGTGAAGACTACAGAACAATGCTTAATTTTGCACGTATTTCAGTTTGTTCTTAGAAACATCAATAGGAGGGTGTATATCAGGGTAAATTTTTATTTGGGGGATGATCAACATGGGTTCAAGAAAGGGAGAGGCAAGCTTAATGCCATTGCAGTAATAAGTTCACTAATAGAGAGTAACATATTATACAATCATGACGTCTTTTTCTGTTTAGTTGAGTTCGAGAAGGCGTTTGACAGAGTGAATTAATGGAATTAATTAATACTAGGGTCGTTTGAAAAGTTCTCGGAATGGAATACGAATAAGCGATCTACCTCAGTGAAACTTTTTTATTTTTCCATGTAGTCTCCCTGTACACTAATGCACTTGGTCCGGTGATGCTTCGATTCCTTGATATCATCTCAAAAATTAGATTCCTTTAGACCTGCAAAATACCAGTCTACTTTGGCGTTACGGAGCACTGACGCGTTACGTGTGTACTCATAAAGGATTACCTATTACGCGGGAAACTCGTTGCACTTGCGTTTACATCTGGTGGTGCTTCCGAGAGCATTTCAAACTACTCTTGTACATTTTAGAAAATAGGAACATATTGGAGAAAGAGGCAGCTTATCCGCAACCGGTACGTATATCAGACTTCCCAGGTGCGAGTGGCGAATGAAAAGTCCGCACGGGCAGTGTTAAGATGACGTGTGTCGATTATCACCTGTGTTGTTCAACTTATATGCAGAGGAAATGGTAAAATATGCATGAAAGGAACGGAAGGTAGTAATGAAAGTTGGTGTGGAATTCATAAAATCAATTAGGTTTGCTGATGATGAAGCGTTAGTTTGTTGGTCAGCCGAGGGTTTGCGAACTCCGCTGAGGGTATTGAAAAGCCAGTATGGGATGAGAATAAACGTAAAAAAATTTATGTAGTTTTCTAGAAAGAGAATAGCTAATATAATTGTTAAAATTGGAGGGCAAGATCTAGAGCAGGTGGAACAGTCAACCTATCTTGGAAGTGATAAAGCAGAAGGGACATAGGGAGAAGAATTGCGTTGGGCAAAGAAGCTTTCACAATGAGGGTATTGATGACAGGGACGTTGTGTTAAGGATGGTAAAAAGCTGAGCGTCAAAACTTCGAAATGGAGCGTGGTTTTGTATGGAGGAGAGACATGATCATTTAGGCAAGATGATGGGAGTAAATGGAGGCTTTTATGATGGGGTGTGGAGAAGAATTAAATTGGTGAAGTGGACAGAAAGGAAAGCAAACGAGGAAGTGTTGGGCACGGTCGGGGAAGAGAGGGGACTGTTGGGAGAAATTCGAAGAAGACTAGAAAGATTTGTTTGAGTTTGAAGACAGAGCATTTTGTTTGGCATATGGAATGTTGAATAATGTGATGGAAAGGGTAAAGTTAGGCTGACGAGGAAGGGGAAGGAATGTGATAGGCATGCTGAATGGAATAAATGGAGGAAGGAAGAATGCGGAATTGAAAAGTGACTTATTGTAGTCCGATGATATTTTTTTGGGGAAGGCAAGGAAATTGTCCTTACACCATTGAATTGTCTGTGCCTATCCAAAACCTACCTTAATTGGTAGAATTAATACAAATTAATACGATAACCCCGTATAGTTATAGAATTATTGTCTCGGTTGTATTATTAAATCTGTTTAGGGTTAAGTAAACAATTTTAGACTTTGGACGCACTTAAAATAAATTTAATAATGTACGGTATTATTAGTAGTTAGTTATTCGTGTTAGTGTTTAGATCAAAGAAGCTATTGACGTGGAAATTCCGAAAGGAATGCAGTCAGACATAAATTAACGTACTTTAACATACGGCATTTAGCATGGCGGTGATGTGGCGGAAGGAATTTTGAAAGCAAACAGTTCTTTTTCAGCGCCGCGGTGGGCGTTTCATCGGTCTCTTTACAGTCTCTCTTTTTCTCACTCACCATGAGCTCTCCTCTTTAAGGGAGTTCGAGTGCGCCCCACAAAAGCATCCCACGCTCTCCCATCTTGAGCGCCTAGGATACAGCGCATTTTACCGGCGGAAAAGGTGTCTCTATCTCACCTTTGATGGGCCTTTAACTTTTCATTGATTCCGGGGGAACGGGGGGAGGAGTATAAATAAAACATCTTCAAGGTGCGCAGTACGGGTTTCATTTTTTCATTTTTGTGTTGAGGAAACCAGAGTCGGTAATAAATTCGAAAGTCCACGATTACATTCTTGTACGTGTTATTTGCAGTCGTACACAAGGGGGAAAGATGCAGGTATTGCGTAACAACATATGGTGTAGTTTTTTTGTGACTCGTATCGTTTGAAATGTTCTATATTGAATGTTATCATACATTTTTATGTCACCTCATGAAAGGAAAATGTCGTACGTAATTGTTATGTAAGTTGTGTTTAGAAAATTTATTTTTATGCCGTGAGGCATTGAATTGATTCAAGTTTATCGTTATGAGTTTGTAATCTGATGAAATATGTTGTTAACCAATTGATAAACGTCTCCAAGGATTCGGGAGTACCTAAAACAATTTAATGCTCCGGTTTATTATTATAATTACGAGTCCTTTATCATTAGTTGTTTCATCACAGATCAGATAGTCGTGTTAGCAGAAGTTTCTTTGAAGATATCATGGTTGAGTATTATACTTAGCTAAGGAAAATTAGCCATATAAGTTATAAGTAATCAAAAAAAGACGAAGCACAAGGGCAAAGAAGTATGGCATTGATGTTTGTGATAAGTCGATATTTCACAATTTTGGAAGTTAGGTCTAGAAGAAAGATTTTCACCTTTCCTGTGACGAAAAGTTGATAGATACGGATTCTATAGAGTTGCACTCTTCGGAACTCTCTTCAAGTGCATGAGAAGTTGCCACGAAACATCTCTATAGCTAAAATTTTGAAAAGACTTTATACCCTTCGAGACAGCTGACGATGCCATTCAAATTCATGCGCATTCCTTTCTCGTGGAAACAAGGTCATTGGCACTTCAGTTCTTCTTTCCATTCGTTAGAGCGCTGAAGTGGGAAGTAATGGTTTCACCATTGGAAGGTTTTATACGGATAACTCATTATAATTTTCTCAAATGGTCGGAAAAGTTGTGAGGAAAAATTTGTGGCGCCGGTGAATTGTTGCTAGCATAGCACCCTCTATACGCTTGGGTATATTCTACGCGTAAAGAGTTGTTGACCTTGAGATCAAGTTTATGGTGACACCCTCTTTGGAAATATGCCCGCAAGCGATTCTGCACGCATTCCTGAGCTTGCTAAATGCTCTGATGTGATCAGTTACTGTGTCTTGTCTTGTACTGAGTCCATGGATATGGGATATAATGTCCTCCCTGCCACGGAAAATTGTCGAAAATACCAAATTTGGAGTGGACCGCAGTACAAAAAATATGCCTTACGAGGGAAAATATTTTGGTATTCACTCCTTGACTCAATCTTAAGGTATGGGAAGGAAGGAAATATTACTGTGTACCTTCCATGGAAAAGTCTTAATAGTTGTTGGACTGTTATGGTTACACCGAGAGTTAACTTATCATCGGGTCCACCTTATGTTCTGATAACTCTCTTATTTGTTTTACGCTCGTAATTAATAGTCATTATTTTTCCACTTACGTATTTGCGCATTGAGCTAGATTTCCTTAATCAGTCGAGGAGCTTGTAATAAATTAAAAATTAATTCAGAGCGCACTGGTACCCGAATTCATTCTCGACTTGTGCCTATTCGAAATTAGAAATCACGCCAACAGCGCGTGTATGGGGTGGGCTTCTCTACTGATGCCAGTCGTAGACACTGGAAGCAGAGGAGAAGATTGGGATCTATGGAATTGTGACTCCGCAGTAGATTGATGGAAATTAAATGGTTCGAGTGACGGGGGAGGACGTTCTAGAAATTGGAGGGAAAAATAGGTGGAAAACACTTATAACCGGAAGATATGGTATTTTACGTGTATGAGACGTATTTTAACACACGATCCCCTACTTAAAAAATAGTTGTGAGTGGGAATATGAGTATAGGAAACCATAAGGGAAAATTCAGAACACGATGGGAAAGAAATTCGCGAAGAAAATAATGCAAGACGTGAAATCAAAGAAAAGTGTCGATGAGGAAGTCGGTTACGTAATGAGATGACCTGGTTGGGAACTGCGTCCAATCAATCTCATGATTGATGACGATTCTTATGCAGGGAATAATTTTGCGTTCAAGTCCGTTTTTATCAATGTGAATGAATAAACAACGATAATTGCGACTGCAGTTTTGAGGGAGCCGAATGTTTGGGCCGATCTGCAATTAAATGCTAACTCAGATGCTTGAAATGGGTATTTTGCATAGAATAAAAAAATATATAGGTTATCGTACCTAGAGCTAGGTATTAAGCGCATAGTTTTGCGGGTGCTATACATTTTTTGTTTAGCTGCGACGGTTCTAACTGTCACCTAGTTGGGTAACTTATAGGTCGACCTAGGTTAGGTTACCCTATAGCCTGTCTATAATGACTTATGGTCATGGAACAAATGCTTTATTTTCCCAGTACAACCAAAACTTTGTTTAGATTACCGTGACGTCGACTTAATGTTTTCAGAATGCTAATAAAATATGGTGTAATTGTAATCTACTGGATTCTCCCGTCGAGGGAGAATTCAAATCCCGCATTTGAATCCCGACGGAAAGCAGAGTTCGAAAATAATATTCCGATCCTAGGTATCTCTAGTTGAATACAGCCTCTTACTGATGATGTTGGACATAATGCACAACTTCATTTTTTGGTTCACCACCTGACGGATTCTTTCAACTATTACAACTGCTTGTTAGTAAATTTATTTAGTTCTCATTGTTTTTATGTCATAAAAATATTTTTCATCATTGATTAAGTGTTCCTTCCTTGGCGTAGCTTAGGTATTCCAGAATAAGCATGGCCTTTGGCAATATGCTGGAGGTTATGGGGTACTTGAGGGTTTTTCACTGGCAAAGAAATGTTTAGATAAGGTTAGAAATTAGTGGTTCATTAAAGAATGTGGATTGGATGCAGAAAGTAGCGTGCTTCGCCAGTTTGTTCACGTTGATAGAATGGATGAGACTCGAATCGCCTAGCAGAAATGTCAGAGAAGAGTGTACGCGTATGGTTTTATAGAAGAAGGGGTTGACGAAGAAATGTCGGGTGAATGTGGTCGAGGAGACACTGAAAATAAGCGTTATTGGAAATTTCAGGAACATATGAGTGTTAACGGAACATGGTTTAAATTTGCGAGGCCAAAGAAGTGTATAAGGATAGAAAAGTGGGGAAGAGATTTGCCATCCTCCCGTAAACTTAAACCGAGCTTTTCTTGAGATTACTAATCCTGAAGGGGAATGTGTGTATGTGTTTGATTTTTCTTTCGTTCTGTGCTTGCCGTTCTCTCCTAAACGGTTCCTCTCGAATTTCTTTTGTGTTTGTATTGAGTTTTCTCATGCTCACCAGTGTTTTCTGTTAACCTGTGGGTTCCCTGCCTTCTTCAATTCGCTGTTATTCACTCTCATATTCTGTGATAATTTTGTCACGGTTGGTATTAACATCAGAATATAAAATAGTGTGAAACTCGAAGGCAATACGTTAACTTCTTAAATCTGGTCGCGTGTAAGGCAAGCTAAATTCCCCCTGGGAATATAAAAGTCGATATGACACTAAATTATTCCCGGATCGAGTTCATTCCCCCCTTCAATGAGAAGTGGAATGGGCGTCTCTTTTTAAAGGATAACTGTATCGATGTGCTATAAGGTTTCAGTCGAATTTTTATGCAGAGTTACGATTATAAACCGTTAGCATTTGGTTTTTCGTTTTGGATACCGGATTGATTTACCGGAAAATGTAACGAAAATGTTGGAAGTGATTTGTATTTAGTAATTTCGAGAACATTTTTGTCTAAGGGAATAGACTGAAGAAAATGTTATTATTTTTTATACTCCCGACCCATTTATATATCTGTGTGTATATATTGGGTGTGTGGACTAACTAATCCTTCTAACTAATTCCGAGAGTCCTAACTAATCTTTTGAGAAAGACGGAGCTCAATTCCATCGAAATTATCAAGAAATAACATGTGAGTGTTCCTATGTGTTATATATATAATCTGGGGAAAAACGGATCTCTTCAACAAGGAACTCAGTTCCTTCTTTCCCCACAGGAAGGTGGTTTGGCCACTGAAAATTTGGAATACGTGAGTTTCATTTGTGTGTGTTTCTCTGTATTTTTTTTCGCTAGCCCAATCTCGCTTCTACGTTTAAATGCCATTTCCTGGCCAAAGAATCGGGGCACTTGGTTGCATAAACCCCCCGACTTCAGTGTAATTTACGTTTTATGAAAGCTCAAGTGGTTAAGAGCATCGACTCAGCTAATTGAAAGATTTGCGGTTCGAGTCCCAGTCAAGGAAATTCTTTTGCGCCTGTGATATGCTTGTTTTCGCCTTTCCCACCATTCCTGTGTTTGTATTTTTTGTGTGTTCTGTCCATTTTCCTTATATCGATATCCCATATGGCGAACAAATATTCTTTCACAAGGAAACGGGCATAGGGAAACGGATAGGAACACTTACAAAGGACAAACACAGAAGGAGTGGGGAAGGCGGAAAAAAGCAGATCACAAGTGCAAAAATATTTGCACGTCCCGGTCGAAATATTTTTGCACTTGTGATCTCTTGATTCCGCCTTCCCCCACCTCTCCTGTGTTTGCCCTTGAAATGTGTTCCTATCCTTTTTCTTATGTCTGTTGACCAAGAATGGGAATCGGGTTTATATAAATTTAAGTGCGGGTCACGTTCTAATAGACATGTAATCGCAGTTTTTGTATGAATTTCTCTACTACTAACGTCCCCAGAATTGGTGCCAGGTATCAGTGGTTTTTCTCGGCAAAACTGCTGTAGTAAATTGATGCAACTTCCCTGTCCTGCATCTTTAGCAGTGGATGCTTCTCACTTCCCTATCACATACAGAGTAACGTGCTGTAGTCGATTTGGTACCAGTGATTCATTGTGTTTCATCAACTTTCAATGAAGAGGTAATTCTTTCACAGCACTAAACAAATGGGATGTATGAAAAGATTCATGCACGTGCTATCATTCAATACTGCCACCAGCGCTGCTGAACAACACTGCCCTATACAGCGATTCTCTCTGTTCAAAACAATTTGATTCACTTTGCGTAGTTGCCAAGTGAGCCAGCGCCCACGTGTGTTGTGCTATTTTGAAATACATTTCAGTAAACTGACGTGACAGTCTCAGGACTTAAATAGGCGCGCCTTCCTTAGGACTCGTGGCCATCTCATGTTAGATTTCAGCCACGAGAACGAGAAGGTCATGGGAATTTTTTAAAAGCTGTGGGCTCAAAGGTAATTCCTTTCATGTCGCTAATAATTAGAATAGTTTTGTATAGTATTGAGTTCTGATGTTGCTTCATCTTGAATGGTATGATGCTATTTTTATGATGCTGGAATTTATTTTTTCACGACTGATCTTTTGATATTTGGAAGGATTATTGTGAGCCAAAAAGAACCAAGGCGTGTGTCTAAAATCCTCAGTAGTATTTTTTTCGAATTGCTGGGACATTAAATAACTCAAAGGCATAGCTTGTGGAATTTGAATACGTTAGACGTCCCTTGGAGGTTTTCGATCGGGGTATCACTTGATTTAATGGATATTAAGGGTTATATTCTTGAAGAAGCTTTCACAAGGAGAAGGAACTCGATGACGGGTGTTTAGTAAGGATGTTGACCACAAACTCGTTAGAACTTTGATACATGGAACGTGTTTTTTTGCGGGAGGGAAACAGTCGTTAAGCAGTCGATTAGCGTCGGTTGGAGACTTTAAGATGTGGGTATGGAGAAGGGATGGAAAGGAAAAGTGACTGATTGGAGAACAAACGAGGAGGTGCTAAGTATGGTGGTGGAGGAGATTGAATTGCTGGGAGAAATCCAGGAGAAAGGAGGCTGGAAAGATGGATTCGGAGCGCTTTGATTGGGAATGGGATATTGAAGAATGTGATGGAAGGGGAGAACGTAGGGGAGGAACAGAATGGACGAAATGAAGGTATAGTATGTAAAAAGATAGCGGGCGTGAAGAGCAGTTTGATGTAGTATAGAATTTCAGGTTGTTTCATGTTGGCCGGAGCTAAGACATGTAGCGATGTGACCTACCACAAACGGAGGCTACCAATAATCATAATATTCTTCAAAATCCTCTAATGATCATCACCGAGATTTTTAATGGGACTATCTTCTTTGGTCATGAATCTCTACGAACATTGGATGCGTATTTTTCCTTTTCTAACTCCAAGGATAATACCGGCTTGCATTGGTGACAGAATTCAGATGCCATTTTCCCCACAAACGATCAATATCTCTTATGTGGACGTACTGTTCTTCGGTTTTCAGTAGCGTAGCGTAATATGTTGTCATTATTTCATCTAACATAAGTTTATCGTATTTTTTACCAGTAAATTCTCTTAGATAAGTATACTACCTTGAACAAAAAGTTCCCGGAATAACCACCGTGTGGCGCTCCCATCGTTCCGATTTGAGTTCTGTTTTTTTTTGTTAAATTGGTACATCTGTTGTTGATATTCCCTTTAAATCTTAGTGTCATAACTTGACATTTGCAAAAGTTACGTAGCCAAGAGTACATCTATGTCTGTGTGTGTTGGCGATTTTTTTACAATTGCAGAAATGGATTTAAATTTGCAACAACGAACTTGTATTAAATTTTGCGTAAAAAACGGATTAGTGGCGCACGGACGTTGGAAATGTTGGAAAAGTGTTTCGGCACGATTCTCTAAAAAAAACGGTCGTTTACCAGTGGCACGAGCGCTTCAGAAGTGGTCGTGAGTCAATCGAAGATGATGAACGCAGTGGCAGACCATCGACATCGAAAGTCGGTGAAAAAATTGATAAAGTAAAAGAAATGTTGGTCAATAACCGCAAATTAACCATCAGAGAAATAGCGGAGGACTTGAACATTGCCTATGGATCCGCCCAAGACATTGTGGTTAATGATTTGGGTTTCCGTCGTGTAGCAGCAAAGTTGGTGCCAAAAGACCTCAATTTCATGCAAAAAAGAGACCGTGTTGCCGTCGCAAAAGACATGATTTGCGAGGCTGAATCCGATCCCACATTCATCAAAAGGATCATTACTGGAGACGAGACGTGGGTTTATGAGTACGACACGCAATCCAGACATCAGGCAAGTGAATGGCGTTCACCAAATGAGCCGAGACCAAAAAAACCACGTCGTTTTCAGTCAAAAAAGAAGGCAATGCTGACGGTTTTCATGGATTACAACGGTGTAGTGCATCATGAATTTTTGCCAGAAGGCCAGACAGTAAACAAAGAGTATTACTTGGGCGTTATGAGACGTTTGCGTGAAGCAATTCGCCGAAAGAGACCAGAAATCGTCGCACAGTGCTATCATTATTCGTAATTTTTTGACGAAAAATGCAAGAAATACCATCCAACAGCCACCGAATTCACCTGATTTGGCTCCCTGTGACTTCTTTCTGTTCAATCGAGTTAAAAAACCATTACGGGGAACGCGTTTTAGCAGCCGAGAGGAAGTAATGGAAAAATCGCAGGAAGCACTGATGGACATAGCGAAAACCGAATATAAAAAATGTTTCGAGGATTGGATCATGCGCTGGCATAAGTGTGTTGCAGTCGATGGGGATTACTTTGAAGGGGACAATATAGATTTAGATGAATAAACTTGTATTTTTAATTTTCTGAATAAATTCCGGGAACTTTTTGATCAAGGTAGTATCTTACTTACATACTCGAACGCATGTAGCTTTCTAAATCATGATTTACATTATTAGAATTATTTTACACATGCACATTTTCATATAAATTTTAACTAATAATTAATAAATACTTACCATATATGCTCGTGCATAGGTCAACTTTTACAATAGAAATTTTTATAGAAAAAATCATGGGTCGATAAATGCGAGATATATTTTTTGTAAATTAAAAAAAGATTTTATTAAGATCTGACAAACTTTTTCAAGGTTGTATTCTGAACTTCACTGCCATCGCCACCATGTAATAATAGTGTCACAAATATGAATTTACCTTAAAAAAATTTTCCCCCAATGCTGCCCGCTTTATACAGTACATAGAAGCAAACATTGGTAGAAGTGCCATTTCGGCAGTACTCGAAGCACGGGTGGTGATTTTCGGAATGCATTCAAAATGTTATTGACAAATGCAATCGTCGATTCATTGATACGATACTCGTATTTATAAATTATTACTTTTTATCTATGGTTAAAAATATTTATTATATCTCTTTTTGACGTTATTGCATGAGAATATGCAGTCAATAAAAGTTCATAATTTATAATTAAAATTAATTAACTTGGCACCATTTAGAAAAAAACGAGAAGAACTAGTGTCGACTAATACCAAAGACGTGTGTAAAATGGAAATTTTGTGTAAAAATTCAGTCAATCTTTCCACGAGATCTACGTATATACGGTAATTTTTTATGTGGCATGACTGTTGTGGAATAATTCCCCGCCACACCTTAGCGGTGGTACCGTGTAGATGTAGTTGTCTTTATTGCCGTGCTTTCCCAATGCACCTCAGAATTACGGCGTGTTAGCCATGACACCTATTGCTTAATGGAGTTTTCTCGAGTCTTCCACCGGGTCGGGGGTTCCATATTGGTCGCCGTTTCGACCTATTGCTATAACATTTAAAACGGATGTTGGGAATGTAATGCTGCGCGGACCAAATGGCGCCACAGACTGCATTTGCATCTCCCTGGCGCCTTGTGTTATTCTCCTCGTTCCCTCTCCCCCTACTTCTGTGGTGTTGCCGCGGGTCGCTCCCTAGGAAGAGGACCCGGCGCTGCATCGGAATGCTTCGACCGGTCACGTCTCTCCTCCCACTTCCTTCCCGCCCCATTCCCCCTCGCCCCGCCCCTCTTAACTCCTCTCTCCCTCTTTCTCTCTCGTCCACTGTCCTCTTCGTCGCCATGAAATTTTGAACAACCGGCAGGTGCGCCCGACGGAACACACGGAAAAGAAAGGAGTTGGCTTAACCAACGCATCTTCGCATTTTTTCACTCCTCTCTCTTTCGCCCTCAAACACGACCTCCCTCATTCCATTCCATTCCTCCTCCCAAAAACCACTCAACCTTCCACCTCACCACTTTGTCCCTCCTCCTAGTGAAACCCATCCGCTGGTCCAATGTCCTTTCGCTTCTTCACCCATTAAATCTCCTTTACCGTCGTTTGTTTCACCGTCTTCTTGTCTACTTTAATGCCTGAACTAGTCAAAATTAATAATTCGACGTTTAACGCCCGTGACCACCGTGGAAATTAATAAAATGGTCGAAACACTCTGTTCAACAGCTCGAGGCGATTACTCCAGTCTCGTGGGAGGAGCGGGAACCTAAAGATATAATAAAAGAATGCATTAAGAGAATGAAAGGAGAAGTTTCAAGTGTGATATGGTGGAATATCATGATTAATTAAAATTGGCAATTTTCCTCAAAATAAATGTTTTTTTTAATTCGACCGGTTTCGATGTAACTACATCATCTTCAGGTGTAGATGATGTAGTTACAGGATCTTCTTTATTAGTAGATGATGTAGTTGCATCGAAATCAGTCGAATTAAAAAATTTTATTTTTGAAAAATTGCCAATTTTAATGAAGTGATAAGAGAATATAAAACTACAGTAATCAACCAGGATCCTGGAGGAGAAAAAAGAAAACCGGGCGGATTAAGGGAAAGTGCTTCCTCCCTCCACCGTAACGTGTGAATTTCGCTAGCCGTCGTGCTTAGTGGTGCTAGGTGAGCTACGAGAGGTTGATAATTTTGGTTTTAGATTCCAGGCAATATACAGTAGTTGTAATAAATAATAATTAAAATAGTAAAATAATAACAAGTTGTTTCACATGCATGGAAAATATAAGAATTATTTGTAGCAACTTAGGAGTTTGGGCTCATTGTAAGGTGATGGATTTTGTGATGAATAGTCAGAAATTATATTTCAAGTCACCAGTCGCGTTGTGCGGAACTGATAAATATACCCAAGTCTTAGAGCTGTAATGTAAATACATTTGTGATGCTCCTTGTGGTTTATCTTGTCAGGTTTAGTGCTGCTATATGTCACATAGTGTTAACGATTTTATGTTCTGTTCCGAGTCCTATGCACCTCGTCGTTGGGAGTCAGTTGTTTCTCTTGTTATAAGGAACGTTGGAGCTCTTCCTTTCTTACTTCAAGAGTAGCTTGTAGCTCTTGTTGGTTTAGCTTCGTCAACTTTACCATCTATCCCAAAATGAACAAATAGCCCCAGCTTTAGGTCATCACCCCCTAGTGCATGTTAGGGGTTAGCTGATAGAAGGGCTTTGAAGTGACAACATTTCTCGGAAAGTATGTTTTCGTACTATAAATCCACAATTCGTAAAAGTATATATGTTGGTTATATGCGATGCTCATCATATGATGTATTCGGGAATCCTAAGTTGAGGTACGTTTATTTTAAATGGTTTAACGATTGGTTTAATGAGAAATTAGGATTCCAAGTCCATAATCGCTAATTCTCAATAATTTCCTATTGTATTTTTTTGCCAAAAGGCAATGGCAAATGGCAAAAGGTTTGCCATTCTAAAACAGATAAACACGCGTTAGGGGATGACCATGGCAAGTTCTGACTCGTGATAAACGTGCGCACTTATTCTTTATGAATTACTCGATTTCAGATGGACATTTTTTTCACTCGATGAAAATTCACCTTTTCCGTCTAATAGATCGTGACGTGTATGTCCGCGTAACACGTTCATTTTTTTGGCAAATGTGCGGTTTTGCAGCGATTAAGATTGTGTACAGCAGGCTAATTACATGACGGTCATTAAGGTTAGGTTTTATCCTATCAATGCAAAACATTAGAAATCCATATCGCCGTGGCGTGATTGGTCCCCAAACCAAGTGAATTTCAGATTAACATAACACTTAAGGGTTTAAGGCTTCACTTGGTGGAATTGTGTGGAAAAGTACAAAATCATATTCTGTGGTTTTAAGATTTATGCAGAAATTCGTTTATTAATAGGATTACAGTAATAGGTATGCATGCTAGGAAAAGTACTCAAACCAGGTGTAAGAAATGTGTTCATGTCCGTATCAATTCTTTAAAACTCTTGCTCAATTGTTTCGAAAAAAAATCCCGTAGAATCTTTTCTACGGTTGGAAGTTCTTCACCGTCTGAAATTTTCCACCCGATCAGAGTAAGGGTATCTGGAACTAGGGGAAGAATGAGGAGGATTTTGCGGGCGGTACAAGGGCGGAGATAGAAAGCTACGAGAACACAAGGAATGGAGCAGCGTGTCCTCCGGGAATTGACTCTCCGGCCGCCTTATTATTGGTCGTTCCAAAGAAAGTCCGGGCGATGCTCGGGAAATTGCTTGCCAACCTCCACTCCCCATCCATGTCCCCCGTCTACTTTGACTCACCCGCACCCCACCGCTTGCATCCCCCCTCCCCCGCACATGCATTACTTCCCGCCACCTTAACCGCGCGTCTTGTTTCATTGGTTTCAAAATGACTAGGAAGGAGAAGTGTAATAAGATTGCTCCGAAGTATTCGTCGGAAACATTTCGGTGCACGCTGCTGGTAACTACGCGAGCGAGTCCATTTTAATTTTTCCCATATTTTAGTGGAAAAAACTGAACTGCTCAAATTTTTCTTGTTTGTAATGCATTAAAATCCTCTCACATAGATGGGAACTATTGCCGTGTTTTTGTGATTACAAAATGTTTTTTTATGTGTTTATTTAGTTTTCAGGTGGTGCGAGATTCTTTTATAATTAGCATTGTCTGAATTTTTGATTAAATAACTTCATACGAGTATATACTCGTGTATATATATTATTATTAGGTAATCTACCGGTTAAGGTAGGTTTTTGGATGGACACAGCTATCAAATAACTATATTTTATTTTTTTTGTTACTCCAAACTTTTTTTATTCAACACTTCCGTGGTACTTCGACGTAATCATAAACAAATAAATATACATGTATACACGTACGTATATATATATATATATATATATATATATATATATACATACACGCACGACACTTTTGTGGAAATCCCACGGACGTGCACAATAAGGTAAATGGGACCAACACTAGTAGACACAAACACAGAAACAGAATATATGTATATATAAATATGTATATATATATATATATATATATATATATATAGCGGGTCGCGGTGGTCTAGTGGGTAGAGCGTTGGACTACTGACCGGAGGGACCCGGGTTCGATTCCCGGGCAAGGCACTTTGGGCACCTGCAGCTCTACCCAAGCTAGTTGATTTTTCGGGTACCAGGTCTTCCTGGGAAACCATAACCGGCAAAGGGAAAGGAACTGGCCCCCCTACCCTGATGTGTGAATATTCACACGCCGTCGGGCTTGGTACACGGGTGAGCTCTACCATCACCTACTAAACCGACCTTCGGGTTGATTACTGTGTTTATGGTTTATATATATATGTATATGTATGTATGTATGTATGTATATATGTATATTTCTATATATATTTATTTTTTATGATTTCGTCGAAGTAACGCGGAAGTGTTGATTAAAAAAATTTGGGCAGCAACAAACAACATAAGAACACAAAAAACACTCGCACGCACACACAACGTGTGAGTGTTCTTTTTATGTGTACTTATATTGTTTGTTGCTGTCCAAGTTTATATATATATAACTTTTGGACGGCACAAAAGAACACAGAATAAAACAAAAAAGAAAACAAAATAGTACTTCCGCATCATCGATATATATATACATATATATATATATATACATATATATATATATACATATATATATATATATATATATATATATATATATATATATATATATATATATATATATATATAGATGATGCCGAAGTACTCACGAGAGCAATATAACTTTTGGACGGCACAATAGAACACAGAATAAAACAGATAACACGTAAAAGGACACTCACACTGTAGATGATTTAAGCTTTCGGCCTACTCCGAGGCCTTCTTCAGGTCAGACTCTGTCCTGACTCAGAATCTGACCTGAAGAAGGCCTCGGAGTAGGCCGAAAGCTTAAATCATCTACAGTGCGAGTGTCCTTTTACGTGTTATCTGTTTTATTCTGTGTTCTATTGTGCCGTCCAAAAGTTATATATATATATATATATATATATATATATATATATATATATTAGGTAATCTACCGGTTAAGGTAGGTTTTTGGATGGACACAACTATCAAATAAACATTTTGTGACTCCCCACCTAGCAAACTAATCTATATCAGGTCCCTCTTCATCTCGGTGTACTTCTTTCCTCCCTTCATCCCGTCCAACATCCCTATCCTGTTCCTACCCTTACCTCGCTTGCCCAACATTCTCCCCTCTATTACCCTCTTCAACATTCCACTACCGCTCAATACGCCTTTCATCCATTTTTCCTGCCTCCATAGGATTTCTCTCAACAAACCCCTCTCCTCCCCCACCATTTCTAGTACTTCCTCATTTGTTTTCCTTTCGGTCCATTTCACCTTCTCCATTCTTCTCCACACCCGCATTTCAAAAGCCTCCAATCTACGTCTATCCTCCTGCTTCAGCGACCACGTTTCCGCGCCGTACTAGCTACGCTCCATATCAGAGTTTTTACGAGTCTTGTCTTAACATCCCTACTCAACGTCCCCGTCATCAACTCCCTCCCTATATATATATATAAGGACTTTTAATAAAGGGCAAGTTATTTAAAAAAAACTCTTCAAAGCCATTGTTGTACTGTTGCCCAATTTCATGTATACAGTAATTAGGAATATGCAACACTTAATTGCTTGAATTAATTTGACTGGTAATCTTCTGGCAAGTAGCTCTACAATATGGGACCCACTTTTTGTTTACGAGTGGCTCACGGACGATTGTCAAATTCAAGGGCTCCAAATGCAATGGCATTCCTGGCACTACGCATTGGTTGATAGCATGCTCGAACATTAGAGTTCTTGTTCGGTCAGATACGGTCATCTTTGTCCCTTCGCTCAATATACTGGCACGTCCGTCAACTGCTTAACTCGTTGATAGTCTAAACTAGGTCGATAGCGAAGATCTTCCCGACCCACATTGCCTCCTCAGCGGACCAATCAAACGGCGCTACTAATGGCCTCGACTCGGATTCATTAAATTTTAAGGGAAAATACCACTTCGTTTTCAATTTAAGAGTAGGAGGGATCCAAAAGAGGGTTTCAACGTTAGTTGAAAAGTGTTGGAAATTTATGGAATACGCAGTAATCAAGTTGTGTAACTAAAGGTTGGGGTCGAAACCTTGGAAGAGATCAGTGTGTTTTCATGTAGAATCCGCCAAAATATCAAATTAATGTAGTTTTTCTTTTTATAGCAATAACCATCAATAGCACACTAGTATTTGAAATTTTAGTGTTATTCGTACATTTTATGGTTTTGTTTCTTTAAGAATCTTACCCTATCCACCGCCATTAATGCGGATGATAAAGATTGATAGGTGAGCTTGATAATTAGAGCTGTTGGTGATTTTTTACATTATTATTATTGGTTGTCTACCGTTTAAGGTAGATTTTGGATGGAGACACACTGTACCCTCCTGCATTTTTTTTCTTCGCACAAAAAGACCCTAACACGCCGTACTTCATTAAACCCGTCTTCTAATCCGCATTCCTTCTAATTCCCTTCATTATGTCCAACATGCCTATCCTCCCCTCTATTTGAGTCATGTCTAACATTAGGTAACATTTCATTTACAGTTATTTCGAAGTTTCGTACGTGATATTTTCTGATGCTTTTTAATGATACCATATGCGTCAGTATTAGAAAAAGCAAACGGCTCATATGTATCTAGTACTTCTTTACGTAAGTATAATCTTCCTACGTTCAGTGGCTCTCACCCCTTCGTTTCCAATAATACTGTCTTTTCGTTTTTTACGATTTGTCACGTAAAAAGTATTTTTCTGTGCTTTTTTCAGTGC
The DNA here is from genome assembly GCA_037158775.1 of Hetaerina titia. Classification (NCBI taxonomy): domain Eukaryota; kingdom Metazoa; phylum Arthropoda; class Insecta; order Odonata; family Calopterygidae; genus Hetaerina; species Hetaerina titia. The sequence goes on from CM073777.1 coordinate 38,490,390, forward strand.
AGAAATTACAAGGGGCAATCAAATGAAAACCGAACACCCGCTACAACGTGACGTAATCCAACAACTACGTGCGCCTATGCAGGTCTCCAACCACCGCGATGGCAATATCGATACGTAACGACATATTTGCCACCTTTCGTGTGAACTGTTTTATGTCGGGTTTTCTGTTTTCATTTGACTGCCCCTCATAGCTCCTGCGCTGACTCTAAATGCGAGTTTTCCCCCGCTATTCTCTTGATTAAGCCATTTGTTTGAATTCCACGCCGGAGATGTGTCTGGTCTCTTTTCCCCTTCCGCTTTCATCCAAACTCTCGACCAATTATCATCAGTACTACTAATTTTGTTACGGACTCGTGCATCCGCACGGGGTTCTACGCATTGTGTAACTTACGACCCATTTTTTTAGTAGAAATCCTCCGTATTGTATAGTGACCGTAATTATTGAGATGCATAAAAATCATTACTCATTAAGTCTTGTTAAAAGACGTATATCCTTGTCTAATTACACAGGCCAACAGTGGTTTTGGTGCCGGAGCTTTTAATGCTGATTTAAAGAACAATTGGGGTGCTGAATCCAATTATGACACTAGTTTTTTCCTATCAGCTATAGTTTTCAAGATATAGATACTACCTTGATCAAAAAGTTCCCGGAATTTATTCAGAAAATTAAAAATACAAGTTTATTCATCTAAATCTATATTGTCCCCTTCAAAGTAATCCCCATCGACTGCAACACACTTATGCCAGCGCTTGATCCAATCCTCGAAACATTTTTTATATTCGGTTTTCGCTATGTCCATCAGTGCTTCCTGCGATTTTTCCATTACTTCCTCTCGGCTGCTAAAACGCGTTCCCCGTAATGGTTTTTTAACTCGATTGAACAGAAAGAAGTCACAGGGAGCCAAATCAGGTGAATTCGGTGGCTGTTGGATGGTATTTCTTGCATTTTTCGTCAAAAAATTACGAATAATGATAGCACTGTGCGACGGTCTCGACGCACTGTGCGACGATTTCTGGTCTCTTTCGGCGAATTGCTTCACGCAAACGTCTCATAACGCCCAAATAATACTCTTTGTTTACTGTCTGGCCTTCTGGCAAAAATTCATGATGCACTACACCGTTGTAATCCATGAAAACCGTCAGCATTGCCTTCTTTTTTGACTGAAAACGACGTGGTTTTTTTGGTCTCGGCTCATTTGGTGAACGCCATTCACTTGCCTGATGTCTGGATTGCGTGTCGTACTCATAAACCCACGTCTCGTCTCCAGTAATGATCCTTTTGATGAATGTGGGATCGGATTCAGCCTCGCAAATCATGTCTTTTTCGACGTCAACACGGTCTCTTTTTTGCATGAAATTGAGGTCTTTTGGCACCAACTTTGCTGCTACACGACGGAAACCCAAATCATTAACCACAATGTCTTGGGCGGATCCATAGGCAATGTTCAAGTCCTCCGCTATTTCTCTGATGGTTAATTTGCGGTTATTGACCCACATTTCTTTTACTTTATCAATTTTTTCACCGACTTTCGATGTCAATGGTCTGCCACTGCGTTCATCATCGTCGATTGACTCACGACCACTTCTGAAGCGCTCGTGCCACTGGTAAACGACCGTTTTTTTTAGAGAATCGTTGCCGAAACACTTCCAACATTTCCAACGTCCGTGCGCCACTAAATCCGTTTTTTACGCAAAATTTAATACAAGTTCGTTGTTGCAAATTTAAATCCATTTCTGCAATTGTAAAAAATCGCCAACACACACAGAGATAGATGTACTCTTGGCTACGTAACTTTTGCAAATGTCAAGTTATGACACTAAGATCTAAAGGGAATATCAACAACAGATGTACCAATTTAACAAAAAAAAACAGAACTCAAATCGGAACGATGGGAGCGCTACACGGTGGTTATTCCGGGAACTTTTTGATCAAGGTAGTATGTTGTTACTTACGTAAAAAAATCTTCTACATGATGATATGGGAATATTATATTAATAATAAAACCCACTAAATATAAAGACTTGATTTGTTTCTAGGGCTGTTAAATCACCCACAAACACAACAGAATTTTACAATACAATTGAACACAAATACTAAAATTTTTTACTGTAATAAAACAAATTGAAAAGAAAAAAATACATAAAAACATCACTCAACACATCGGAAGCTTCTTTTGCGCGATTTTCTTGAGTGCACTTTGTTCAAACAGTCTCGTTTTAAGCACCAGCAGTAATCTGCCATCATATGGTTATCCCATCTTCCTTGGTAGCGAGCTTCCATTGTTTTTATAGCTTCTCGTTACATGAATTCACATTAATTGTAAAATGAAGTCAAAGAAATAAAGAAAGATCTTAAAGAAGTCGAGTGGTCTGCATAAAAAGGAAACTTTCTTGTTTAAGGGGACCGTGATAAAATATAGTTTATAGCCATCGTATTTAGGTCGTACCTGAAACTTGGATTAATTCAATCGTTGCGAGTGGGGCAAATACGCCATGCAATTGATGAATTGTCAGTGGTGACCGTAGGCTCCAAACTTAATGCAAATGTCAGTGGTGACCGTAGGCTCCGGACTTGATGCAGCCATGTATTCATCATCTCGACTCTGCAGGAGGGGGGCTCTGGGAGTCTATTTCGGGAGAGACCGCGGCTGGAAAATAATGTAGCATCCAGCTTTGGTCCCAGGAGGAGATGGGAAGGAGGCAATATTTTGATTTGCTTCTCGCTTCCCCTCTTCTCTCCCCCTTCCTCCGCCCCCACATCCACAAGTTTGTTTGGCTCTGGAAAGCAGGAAGCCCTTGGAATATCGATATTACGAGGAGGATGGAGAGTGCTATTCCTCCCCCACCCCCACTCTCTGCTCGCATCGCTTCTTCTACCGTGTTTTTGGCTGAATACATCCATGAAGACTAAAAGAGATAGGGGGGGTGACCACCACCCCCGCAAGTTGGCATCTCTTTTTCGTAGAAGGAAATACAGGATAAAGTCTCTCTCATACGAAATACGAGTAAATTGGAACCAGAAGGATTTCGGGGATGTTCGTATAAACGTAATGAGATATCACTGGGTTAATACCCAAGCCGACTGCTAAAAATCCATTACGTTTCACATACTCCATTAGGATTTGACATTAAATTAATCCATATAATATTTTGGAATAATTTTATGAGCTAAACCTTTTATTCAGGTTTTGAATCGGCACAAAAGTCTACATCAACTTATGGCATGATTTCGTTGCTCGAATAGTTTTGGATTTTAGTGTATTTCTGGTTTCGTATGAAGAGTGTTGGGTTTTCATTTCCATCTAAGTTCGTTACCCATAATTTAGGATAAAAAGATCATATGATTCGGGTTCCCAACCTTTTTCATGTCATTGGCCACTTTTAGGATGGCAATCGTCTTACGGTCGATAGATATTCAACTCAAGATATTCCTCTCAGGCATATATAATGGATGATTGAAGTTTGATGCAGATGCCAATACTTAAGAAATTCGCAACTTATGGTAATGAACGCTGTCTTCACGGCTCCATCACGTCGCTGTCCACATCTTCCTGAGTTTAATGTACCGTTATTACAGTGTATCTTACACTCATAAGAAGAAGTTCAGAAAGCGTTACGTAGCCAATTATCCAACGGGGTGCATCCGTTGCCGTGAGAGTATTACATCTTCATTGTGAAAAATATGGTAGGACGATAAATAATGATAAAGTGGAGGTAATGTGATTCTCAAGAAAGGAGGATAATCATCAAAATAGGGTATGGCTTGGCGAAGGTGGGATAAAACCTATTTGCGAAGTATTTTACTAGAAAATGGGCAAAATTAGCATGTGTTCAAAATGAAGAATTGCGTTAGGTAAAGAAGCCTTCAAACGAAGAGGAGAAAGTTGATTGCAAAGACCTTTTATAAAATCTTAGAGAAAATATTGGTAAAAAATAAACATTGAGCGTAGGTTTTTATGGCTCCGAAACATGATATTTGAGTGATATGCGTAAATTTGATGCTTTTGAGAAATGGTTTTGCAGAAGGATGGAATAAATTAAATGCTCGGAAAGGAAGGCAAATGAAGACATTATTTTGGCATGATAAAGGAATTCGTTGGGAGAAATTCTAAGAATTCAGGAAAAAGTGCACGCGGGGCATGTTGGGTGACAATGGAATTTCGCTCCTCTATAGAATATTCCAACGAGTCTGTGATAGAAGAAATAATTTTGGATATGCCAGTCATAAGAAGGAAAAGATAATGCAGATAGGACGGAATGAAGTGCGGTAGAATGTATCTGGAGTTAAAAAAATGTTTGATGGTCATTTGCGGTTTTCGGGTATTTAGTTTCGTTTAATGTGGGTGTTGGAAGTCATGTCATTGCTCGATCCTTGGGCCCATTAAGCACCATCCTTCGACCGGCAAGCCACTGCTGATAAAAATAAGAAGAGAACTAATTGTACCAACAATCTTAACTGGGGAGGCTAGGATTAAGTGATAAGACGGTAAATTATCGACATCATTTCGGTCCACTCTTGAAAAATCGTTTGTTTACTTGTTAAATACGTCTGAAGGTTAGCCGTCAACCTTGTCCTCAATTAGTTGTGAGATTCCTATCTTTCCTGCGTATCTTGTACAATGCACGTATCTGTGTTTTTCCATTCTTCTGACAGGCAACGAATATTTCTTATAAAAATTTTGTTTCCTCATTAGTCTCGGAAGGACATCGAAAACAGTTAAAATATACTTTACTCAGCGAGAAATGTTATTCTATTTTCCCCATATAGAATCAAACATCTCCCAAAAATCCTTCCCATTTCTAATGTATTTAAACTGTCTTTAGTTATTCAATTCTCGTAGAGTTCCTCCACAATTTTGTATTGTCCATTTTATTGATACTCATGTGTTAAGTATCAAGGGATTGTTGGCAGAAATCTGTAGGAGAAAGGAAATGTGTATGTAGAGTATTTGGATTGGCGATGATGTGTTGAAAATTGTAATAGAGGGGAGGGCGTTAGGAAAGTGTGAAAGAAGATATCATGTTGGCCGGAACGAAGGACGGAATTATTAATGAAGGAACAGTAAGGACAGAAGTAACAGGAAGTAGGAACAGTATTAATGAACGGTTAATTCTAGTGTCGGAGGTTAGGTTGTGTTTTGTAAGGAGAGGCAAAGAAATGTAGCGTTTCTCAGTCTTTGTCCGTCCAAAACCCACCTTAAACGGAAGAATGCCAATATTAATAATAATAATTATTATTAGGTAATCTATCGGTTAAGGTAGATTTTTGGATGGACACAACTATCAAATAAACATTTTGTAACTCCAAACTAAACCCAATCCAGCAACCTAATCTATATCAGTTCCCTCTTCATCTCTGTGTACTTCTTTCCTCCCTTCATCCCGTCCAACATTCCTATCCTGTTCCTGCCCCTTCCTCGCCTGCCCAACATGGCGCGGAAACGTGGTCACTGAAGCAGGAGGATAGACGTAGATTGGAGGTTTTTGAGATGTGGGTGTGGAGAAGAATGGAGAAGGTGAAATGGACCGAAAGGAAAACAAATGTGGAAGTACTGGAGATGGTGGGTGAGGAGAGGGGTTTGTTGAGAGAAATCCTATGGAGGCAGGAAAAATGGATGAAAGGCGTATTGAGCGGTAGTGGAATGTTGAAGAAGGCAATAGAGGGGAGAATTAATAATAATTTATTAAGGATTTCCATTGAATAGGAGAACATTTCAGTTTCAGTACAAATTTCCCGACGAAATAGTGAACATCATTATTTTAGATTTTTTTCGACTTGTACGTGTAATTCACCGAGTAAATGCATAAAGAAAAGATTTAGTGTGAAGCGTAGTGCTATATGGATTTGAGATCTGATCTTTTGAGGCGGGAGGATGATGTATATTGGGGGCTTTTGAAATGTGGGCGTGTTGAAGAAGAATGGAAAAAATAAATAAGACAGAGAGGAAGACAAATTTCGAGGTTTTAAATGTGGTGGGCGAAGAGAGGATATTAGTGGGGGATATCCTAAAAAGGCAGACGAAGTGGACGGTGGAAATATTATTGTAAGGTAATGGGAATGTTGAAGGCCGTGATAGAAGGGTGAACGTTGGGAAGGCGGGGTAGACGAAGGAGAAGAATGAATGCAGGCAGAGGCACCACGAGAAAATGAAGAAATAAATAGAAAGTTCCCACTTTATTGGAAATTAGTAGCCGTTTGGGCTCATCCAGAATCCACTTTTACAATTGGTTGGAAACCATTGACTGATTATATAAGCAATGAAAAATACAATATGCAAGGCTAACAGATCCTGCTATAGCCGAAGTGCACCCTTCCATGCTGACACCTTCAAAACTCTTCAAGTCCGTTTTGACTCATGCTCGCCTGCATAACATTGCGGAAACCAAGTTTTAGTAATACGCCAGACCCGCTTTCACTATCCTAAACAAGCTAATAATATCCCTTCTGAAGGGACTACCTTGGTGACCGCCATACCTCTACTCCCACTTTCGGGGATCGGGATGGTGCGGTGGCTAACGTACAGGCTTGACGTCCGTCGGATGGGACGTTAAACTGCGGACCCCTTGGCGCCTTTCAACAAAAGCAGGCTAATGCCGACACCGGGTTTCTCTCCACCCTACCTTTCCCATCCATCACTAATGGCGCAAATGACCTCAGCTGTCGGTCGCCTCCCATAAAAACTACTACTACTCGACTCATCCGCCCCCAACCACAACGAAAATATACCCATAGTACTGACGCATCAGTAAGAAAAATAGAATAGGTACCAAATAGGATGCATGAGACATTGTGTGAATTTGGTTGCGAGGAAAGAAGTACGCAGGGACGGGGAGATAAGGGAATACATTGGTTTTGTAGTTTCCAAAAATAAATCAAATTTAAGTCATTTTTGTGTTTGACTAAACGCGAAAGGGAACGTCGTGAAGGACTTGAGTAGATAATTAATGATATCACACTTTTTTCTCGTATTTGAGAAGGTTGAATAAATCCATTAGAGCATTAGCTCTAGGAGATTAAGCGAGGGTGGCTATAAGTGTAAAACAGGCAGTACGCTTCGCACCATCCATATGGTTTCCCAGATGTTCGAAGCCGACAAGACTTGCCCCCATGGACAGACATGCTTCTCATTGACGCCAGAGGAGTCGCTCGCTCCCTTCCTTTGGCGTCCGTAGGGTCACAGCGGGTGGCACCCGCTCGCACGCGCGTACCCTGCCCTTTCTACCCCACCTTTCCTCCCGGCTCACGCATCTCCCGGGAGAAAAACCCTTGCTTATCCCTTAAAAAGAAGCCCCGACCACACGCTCCCCTCGGTAATTCGCATGGGGGACATCTGTTCCCGAGTCTTATAGTAGGCGGTGGAAAACCGCATTGACGTTTCGTCCGCGAGGCGCTTGCCCTCCCCCCTCCCGAACATCGGCCAGTAGGCGTGCAGGAGACGAACAAAATTCATTTTTCTTTTAAAGGGCAGTTTTCATAAGAAGAAAGTTTAGGAAATGTACCCTTTGGCGTACACAGTGAAGATTGGTACGTTATTATTGCAGTGGAAATTCCTTCGCGTCGCCTTCCATGCCGTGTTCTCGGTTTAAATTGAATTTGAAACTGCTCGTTTTCATTATTTTATTGTTTAGGTATCTCAGTCAAAACTTCAAGCGATTTAAAAATCCGTATGAGAAGTAATTATTTGAAATGGTGACGTCAATCACTCTGGATTTTAGTAAAAAGGATTTGGTCGCTTAAAGTAACACTTGGATTGAAAACGCGAGTAATGATAGTTGGTTCAAATTATCTTGATAACGTGACGTTAACTATGGATGTTATAGAGCACACACACGTATATTTGTGTGCGTTATATTTATTGTAATAACTTCAGCCATTCCGAGCATTGGTTTGTCCAAGTTCACCAATATGTGCGTAAACGTTCACGTATTTGTGCGTAAGCATTGATGTCGACGAGTTGATGGTGGAGTCTATCATTTTTCATTTATTAATTAGTTAAATTATCGCTGAGTAACGGCTTTCCCCTCACAAGTTCATACTGTTTATGTCAGTATCGTATATTTTAGCCACTTAAATATATATTATTGGTATTCTACCGGTTAGGTTGGGTGGGGGTAGAGCGTTGGACTGCTGACCAGAGGGCCCGGGTTCAATTCCCGGGCAAGGCACTCAGGCCACCTGCAGCTCTACCGAAGCTACGGGTACCAGATCTTCCAGGGAAACTATAACCGGCACAGGGAAAGAAACTGGCCCCCCCACCCTGATTTGTGAATTTCACACGCCGTCGGGCTTATTACTGAGTGAATTATACCGTCACCTACCAAACCGACCTTCGGGTTGATTACTGTGTTTATTGTTTTTTTTACCGATTCGGTTAGCTTTCGGATAGATTCAGCTCAAAAAATTGCACAAAAATACATTTATTTGCCTCTCGTCATCTCGGAAGATCCATTGGGTTGATTGCTGTTTTGTTTCTGGCTCATTCGCATAGATCTAAGATTCGTCACCTGTGTAGATGTCATACACAGCTTTTGATGCACTGCATTTGTATTTGTTGAGCTTTTCTATGCACCAATTGACACAAGCATCTTTTTGAAGCTTTGTCAAAGTATGCGGGATCCAACGCCAACAATTTTTTTTCACAGCTAAATTTTCATGCAATATCTTATTGATGCTCGTCAAAGTAATCCCCAAGGATGCCTCAATCTCACGATTGGTCACATGACGATCTTCCTTGACTAGTTCTTGCACAGCATCAATGTTTTCTGACACAACAACTGATTTTGGACGACCTTCACGACTTTTTTCGCTGAGCGAACGGCGGCCATGATGGAATTCATTATGCCAGCGTTTCAAAGTGGCAAAGGATTGGTCTTCATCGCCATAAGTGGAAGTAAGTTGATCGGTACACTCCTGTCTTGATTATCCACGTCGAAAGTCGTAAAAATCATCGCACGAAAGTGTTCACGAGTTAACTCCATTTTTTCGCTAAGACAAAATTTTCGAGTCACTGTAATCAATACATACAAGTTATGATCAAACGGTAAAATGTTCTGAAGAAAGTAACGTTAAACTTTCAGATGGAAACGTCACAAGGCGCCTAAAGCACTTAGTGTTGTCAAGGATCTAAATATATATTTATATATACACACACACACGCACAAGAGGGTAGGCTGAAGACTAATGCACACATGCTCTTAGACCACTAACAAAATGACCTTCAGAAGTGACATGTGGAAGTAACATTCCCCCTCAACACGTATGCGTAAGTTTGAGGTCGTTACATTCATTCAGTGTATTTTGAGAAGCGGAAATATGGGGACGTGTTCTAGTGCTATGTCAACGTGTGTTAAACAGTTAATCATATATATCATATGTTTGTGAGTGTATATATGTATATATATATATATATATATATATATATATATATATATATGCGGGTCGCGGTGGTCTAGTGGGTAGAGCGTTGGACTACCGACCAGAGGGTCCTGGGTTCGATTCCCGGGCAAGGCACTTTGGGCACCTGCAGCTCCACCCAAGCTGGTTGATTTTTCGGGTACCAGATCTTCCTGGGAAATCTAACCGGCACAGGGAAAGGAACTGGCCCCCCTACCCTGATGTGTGAATATTCACACGCCGTAGGGCTTGGTACACGGGTGGGCTCTACCATCACCTACCAAACCGACTTTCGGGTTGATTACTGTGTTTATGGTTTATATATACATAGATAAATCGATTGTTCGGCGGTGTTGGTCAACCCGCGTCCCCCTGTCCTTCTCAAGAAGGATCACTTACCACTTCTTTAGCATGTACCACACCCGGCCCATACCTCGCTTTTCAATTTAAAATTCATCAATTTGATCAGGTTTTAGAAAATTCTTTCTTGGGCGTGTAAATGATAAATTTTGGAATTGTGCACGATATGACCAGGTGACGCAAAATATAGATATTTACGATTCGGGGAGGGATCGGGTTTTAAGGGGTCACTGCACGGTCTTCTCGCGTGCAACTTCGGAGTTTCTGTATAAAAACGAGAAAGTCCACAGTCCCTATTTAGTTTATTTCTTATTGGCGTTTAGTTCGAACGAGAAATGAGCCGCCATTTCGGGACTGCCGTATCTCAGGTTTAAGGCCTACTCGAATTATGCGTTTCCGTGTGTGTTTTTATACGTGGAGAGGCTGAAAATGCATTCGGAATACTCAGAATGGCGCTCGAGTTACTGCAGCAAATTGTTAAAAAAAAACAGGCACACTGTTCTAAGAGATGTCTGCAGTAAATGCGAAGCAACGGAGGTTGTCATTCATCAATATTAATGCGAAGCTGAGTCCGACGGTGTTTCATTCCCCACTTCAAACCGCCGCCGGGTCGGAGAGCACACGACCACATGTTGGGGCAAAAGATCTATCTACCTTCTCCGTTCCCAGCCGTCGCATAACTTCCCTCGAAGCAGAGGCCTTAAAAAGAATATAGGGTTCTCGCATTCTTCCCCAGAGTAAGACCGTATATCCATTAGGTAGTGTTATTAATCCCACGCACATTTCAAACGTTATAGATAGTCTCGAACTGCTCGTATTTTTCAAACGGCTATAAGAATCTATAGGGGGAAGATGGTGGGAATGAATTATTCAGGGCATCTTGTTCTTGCTTCGCAAATCCGACCAATCCATGTTCGATACGGATATGAATGAATTTTTTAACGGTTTCTTCTTCCTTCTTCTTTTATTTTTTGTTGTGCTTAAATCGCATCACTTACCGGGTGCTTCTGGGAAGATTAAACGTAAATATGTACCGAGAGAGTGCAGGGAGAGAGATAAGCATTTATTTCAATGGCTGTACTCCCAGAATTTTGAAGGAATTGAATTTGGAGGTAAGTGAGCGAACTATTTCTCTTCTGGTCACGTATGTGAGATGGAAGCGTTCCTTGTCATAATTGAGTTATGATACACCAATAATAGTTTTTTCTGTGAAATAATAATAATAATTTTATTACTCCTAGCTATTACACTGAGAAAAACGAACATGAAGGAAAAATATGTCTGGATTGGGAGCTTTGGATAACCTCTGATGAAAGATCTGTAGTGAGGTTGCCATCAGTTAAATTCATCCACGAATTGAATTGCAAAACTTACGAAAGTTACCATGTAAGAAGATACATATGTCTTGTATCTTCTTATATAGCTATGGCAAAATTTTCTCCTAAAGCTTTCTTTAAAAATGATGTTAAAACAAATAATTGGTAACATTTACACACATGGCGCCGAAATAAAAAATAATTTTTATACAGAGGCCATGCTAGGCTTAGTCAAAGTTATCAATTATCTTCCATGGCTATTTATGTAAATGTGGAATTTTTATGACTGTAGGGCCACTTTGCGTATAAAGTAGTCGCAACATTGTAGAAAAATAAATTTCTCAAATGGAGCAACCTTACATTAGTAAGCAAAGAATTAACGAAAATTGCTCGTCATGATTCTCTTATGCTGTTACTCTAATAATAATTCTTTGTTTGCAAAAGCATAGCTAATTGGATGGAATTTGTTGTTTCTGGCGTAACTTTATGGAATTTACATAACATATTTAAATGAAATGAAATTATTGACTTTGTAATTTCGAATAAATAATGAAAGTGTGTGGAATTACAATATTCAATAATTTCATTTTATTTCAATAGTTAAATAAAGTTTAGATATGCTCCTCTCTTAGCAATTATTGCTTAAATAAAACTGTATCTGGCGTAATTTGTGGAAAATCTTTATATTGAAATTGAAAAATAACCAATTGTGACTTCTCCACAAAGAAAATTTTTATTTACGACCTAGGTTTCGTTATGGTGTAGATGCTATACCGTAACGAAACCTAGGTCGTAAATAAAAATGTTCTATGTGGAAAGGCTAAGTTGGTTATTTTTCAATTTCAGTTATTGCTTGTTTTAGCTTAGAATGAACTTGAGCGTTGCTGTACTCGAATTTCTTTCCTGTCCTTCAGTCATTACGAAACTTGATTATAGTCATAGATGGCCATATTAATTCTACGTTTGAAATCAATGAGCAAAAATGATGGAAAATTAAACATTGAATCCCTTTTCTTCGATTTTGTTAGCATGAAACTCGAGTCTTCCCTGAAAGAAAATCTGAAAATTAATGTCTTCGAGAAATAACCGTTCCACGGTTTGATTAATATTAGGACCCCTGTAATATCAGCTACATAATATAAATCCATCAACGGCCACGTACTTACTGTAATTAGGCATTCGGAGAACTCGTCCATTGGATCCTTATTCTTTTCAGGTTCAAATTTTATCTCACATTCTTCATTCATTTGACGTTATCTCGACATCTCCCTCCCAGCTCCACGCCAGCGCTTTTCACCAGTTCGTCACATTTTGTTCAATGCACTTAAATATTGCCCAGTTATCTTGTATCATTTATTCTTTAGATCCAAAGAGGAGAGAGCAAGTAATTATGGCAGTCACTAATTTGTAGAAATTTAACTTAATCTGAAATAATGCCGCATGGGAACCTCATGAAGTTGAATTGATTGCCGAATTGGATCGCGTGCAGCGTCGAGGAGCTAGATTTGTAAAACGTTGTTATGGTAATACAAGTAGCGTATATACATTAATAGAGGAACTATGTTGGAAATCACTCACGGCGCGAAAGGTAAATTTCGGATCAAATCTCTTTCATAAATTGTAAATGCGGCTCTTTGGCGATGATGTTGAAATTATTGGCTCAATCGTAGTACGGTAGGAGAGATAATGTAAATATGATTAGAGAGATAAAGTGTAGATCAGATTTAAGATTAATTTTTCCCGTAAATGATAAAGGATCATAATAATGTTGTCCGACCGCGTCAGGGGGTATTTTGGGTCAAATTATTCTGGTGTGTAATCACCCCCTGCCACAAATCCTAGCAGTGGCTTTCAGGGTGCATTATAGATAAAATAAATAAGTAAATGAAAATTGTAAATTTCCTCTGAGATTTAATTGCATAGAACGCGTTTCAATGCCATTGTCAATGTTAGTGATCCTCGCGTGCAAAATACCATTTCGTGCGTAATACCAAAAATCGCTACATACGATCGCTCGTATTACCACAGTTTGTGCCTGGTGATGATGCGTTGATGTTGAGCGCGATCTGCGCCATTAAGCTTTTTAGAATGTTACCATTATTATAATGGGTGGGAAAATGTCGTATGATGCATGATTATCGACTCCCGTTCATCCATGTTCCCCATTACGACTCTAGCACATGCAAATAAAATCACGCAGTTAATAAGATTCATTTTAATTGAGGCAGAGTAATTCTATGAGAAGAAAAGTTATTTGATGCATTAAAACTTTTAGTGGATTTTAATAGTAATTTATCTTGTTAAAAGAGCTCAAGTGTTAACGACTAAGGTATTAGTGTGAGCTTAATAGTCAAATGACTGCACAGAGTGAAGCATTATTATATGCTGGGCACCCATTCCTGTTTGTCTGGTAGTCTTAAAATGATTGCGACGTGAGATAATTACGGAGTCAATGGGGGAAATTACTAGTCGCATCTTCCAGTTTTCTGAAAGCGTAATATGTTATACGATGGCGTATTTATGGTCCAATAAAAAAATAATGACAATCACGGTTTATGATCTCTGCGGTCCCATTTTTGGCTCCTGCTTTACTTGGATGTACCCTTCCCACCCACACATCGCCGTTAATGGAATGGTAAACACGCTCATTAAGATGGTTCTCAATATTCAAAGGGATTTTTCCGCCCGAAACGAAAGTTTATTCGTAGCCGATTATATCGCAAATTTACGTCCCCGGGGAGAAATATGCTCCCCGTTATCGAAAACGACTTTGGATCGCACGATAATGTGCGTGCCTACCCTGGAGTCGAAGTTAAATCTAATAACTGTAATAATTTATTCAATGTTTCTCCGTAATTTTCGTGCCAACGACCTGTTCGCACTTTGCAAACCATCAAGGGCCTTTAATTGAATATGAGGCCGTGATGAGTTGTTTTGAGTAGCTTCCGAGCTTTTACTTACATGCATTAGCGGTAAAAAAAAATGTCAGGGCCAGCAGGGGAGTGTGATGAAGAAAACAGTAAGTAGAGAGAAGTCATTTGGACAGAATTTGGGGTATGAAATGAGGCTGTTAAGAGCTGAGGAATGAAATTTGGTAATGCGAAAGGTGTTCAAATTGTTAAGTGCTTTATACAGCGATGAATTTCAGGAACAGCATAGAACTTAAACTCTATACACTAGCTCCTGCAAGAAAAACTGGATCACATGTGTAATTTTGAGTTAATTCTGAAACTAGGATAGGTGATTTTTTAAGCCAGGGCTTATCTGCTATAAGATATCGTAAAAAAATGATATACATTCTAAATTCTCTTCGAAAATATTGTACTCTACCCATCCACAGTTTGCCACGCAGTAAATAAACACGTGCTGGCTAGACGGAATTAAATTTGAGGTTAAAAACACAAAGTGTGGAACTATACAGATATAATTTAGATTCAGGTGCGTCAGCGGCATTGTACATTTTCACCCAAGTATTATAATATTGCGACAGGCCTGACATGCAAGGTAAGCAGTCATTGGATTGCATTCCGGTAACACTACACAAGTATTTTTACTCTCTCGCCCGGCGTAGGATATGAAGTTTACCTTATGCATCATGCCCGTGTTCTATATTTAGATACCCGTTACACCCTATCCCTATCACTATACATACTTTGGTGGAGAATGCGAAATTATTTGTAGCACGTCTGTTATCAACTCGATCCGTTTGAGTAATTCAATATTGAATTTTGTTTATATGGTTGTTTCTTCAGAAGTGAATTCCTGCATAAAGGGTAAAAATGAAAGAAAAGTGTTAATGTATAGGGGCATTGCAACTAGTTTCGTGAAATATAGTATTCTGACAAACCAATTGCGGTAGTATCGAAGTTTGTTCGATTCAAAATCGGATGTGGCGATGTAAACGTAGGTTAGTGTGATTAAGTCTACCTCCAATCACAACCCTCGATGTGCGGAAAAAATTAGGTAATTAGGAGATATGGTGGATACTTTGAGCGTATCGATATCAACAAATTCCGTATCTGTAGCGCCTTCAACTAAGCGTCAGGTTCGCACCTGAGTTGATTCGTAGATGATCAATGGATCAGTTTGAATACAACTCTGGTACTAAATCGATTCGGCTGAATAGGCGAATCGTGCGTATACGTTTAAAACTTGCGTTAGTGGTAGCATCTCTGAAAACAACTAAATCTTCGAGCAATTACTAATTTATTAATAATAAACTTTCATAATGCTCGAAGAAAGATATGCATATGACACGTTAGTACTTTTGTTTTTCACCGTGTACTTTATCGATCGTAACAGTATGGTCGAAATAATCAAACTCACTCCATCTAATAAATGCGATGTTAATGTGATAATTATTTCGATTATAAAATGGATCGATTATAATCGATCCATTTTACTCGAAACTCGACAAGTCTCCAAACGCCGAGACTCAGTTCCTGAATAGTAAAAGAGGCCGATTTTCTCAAAATGTCTCGACAGAGGTTACCATCTCTAGTGGTGTGATTGAAGCTCAGAATTAAGGCAATTCCTCTTTGCATCCTGTAAGTCTCAGTATACGGACGAACTTCCCGGAGTGGAATGTTAAACTCGCCAGTATTTATAATGTACTATCGGTTTTATTTACTTTGATGACACTATTTTATTTTATTTACATAGTACCGTACAAGCCACCCCTAGGATGTGTGGCAGAGGGTGATAATATAAACCAGAATACTGGAGGCCCAAAATATTTTTCCCTCCTGGCGCGTTCAGACAACGACTTTCTGATCCCTTATCGTTTGTAGAGAAAAATGTCTTAAATCTATCTGTTCTCCTCATATTTGAACTTCCAATGGCCCTATACTCGTTTGCGTTGAGAAGACCAAAGTAAGTACCAATGTTCTCCATTGAATATCCCAGTACTCGTAGATAACGAAAACATCCAAAAATCATCTCAAGCTAATCATCGATTTTGACCCTCATCTTAAGGAGGCTGGACACCACCTTGGTTTTATCCAGCCTTGATTGACTTCTTAGTGTAAATAAATATGCCACAGTTATTTTGAATGCGTAAATGTCTATTATTTTTAATAAATTCCAAGAAACTGCGGGAGATTCCGCGACTCGGAATCCAGACGATTCCGAAAATTTCGGAGTGCAAGATGACACCTCGGTTTCAGCTTATCTGGTTAAAGCCCCCGGCCGAACTTCGAGAGATCCGGGTTCGTATCCCAGTCAAGGTGAATGATTTTTTACACCATATTGTTGCATTATTTTTAACGTTTACTATGGCTTTGATTGATTTATTCATTTGACAAGTAACCCAAAAACAGCCAAGTTGGCCCTTGCATCGGGTAATTAACAAAAGAAACAATTAGTGAAAGATGGTAAATATTTATAAAATAAATAAAAAGGATGGAATGGGTGCAAATGTGCACATAACGTGAAATACGGACAAAGCACATGAATTTCAACAAGGCAGATAGCAAGAATACAACGTAGATAAGTCTATCAATCAACCACAAGTTAGACGATAGTGATGAGAGTGGAAGTCTGTGGATTAAGCACGAGAAAGATGAAATGGTAGATGAGATATCAATTTCAGAAGGAGGTGGAGTGTGGGAATCGAAGTTTTGAGGGAGACGGTATATGAGAGTTCTCTTGAGTCATGGATAATCGGCCCTGGGGTAACACAATTCCGCGTGTCTCGTTTGGCGAAAGGGGACACAAACAGAGAAAAAAGTAGAGTTCGTGAGACTTGTATCGGCCATTCGTGATCCCTTGGAAAAAGTTCTAATCCGCAATGTGCGTCTCCGTAGCAGAGGAGCAATCCTCAGTTCAGATATTAGCTCAGACTTTGCGAGAATTCGGATAGAGAGTAAGCGAAGGCGTGCTACGTGAGTCATTCAATAAGTTCGTAGGAAAAAAGAAAAAAAAATATTTTAGTTGCCTTTTTTTATGTTTTAACATTGTCTCCTTTTAGCTCAATACACTTTTCCCAACGTTTCTCCAACTTTTGTAAGCCATCCAAAAAGTATAATTTCGGAAGTTCCACAAAATAGGCATCCGTATTGACGATGACCATGACGATGACCTCGTTCGACGGGAGTCGTTTTCCGTCGAGCAATTTCATCAAGTTTGGAAATAAAAAAATCAAGTGTCGGCAAAATATGGTGAATACGATGGACGTTTTAATGATATGAACTTTAATTTCATAATTTTCTCCATCGAAACTGTGCATGAGTGCGCCCGTGAATTTTATTGATGGAAGAGAATTTTTTACCAAATGAACCAAATGTTTTTACTTGATTCTTTGCTAAACCGGTGCAATAGCAAAATGCTCTCCACTTGTTGTTTGTCTTTTTTGTCATTAATCGATATAGATGATGTCCAGCGAAAACCAAAAGAAACGTGGCCATCATCTTGTCGACCTATTTCACCATCCGGATCTTTCATATCCGGATCACCTTTAGGAATCCTCTCTGGAATGTAGTATTGTATCCGTGTTTGGTCCACAGTGATCTATAGACGCAGAAACCCGTCAGGATTGTGACGGAAAAGAACAAACCAGCCTCCGAATCGGCCACATGATTGCGTTTATTCTCCACTGGGAGTAAACTCAGCACAAATCTTGCCGAGATTTTTCACACTTAATATTTTTTCACGCCCAATTTTTCGTGCAAAATTGAAAAAAACTATACCTAGTGATATGCCTGTGGCCTCGACTATTTCGCGAACAGTGATTCATCATTCATTTAAAACGATATTGTGGATTTTGTCAATCATTTCGGAGGAAGTCACTCACACCGAACGTCCTGATCGATGTTCATAATTTGTATATTTGGATATGTGTCCTCGTTCAAATTCATTTACCCAATTGTAAACAGTTTCAAACAAAGGAGCAGATGTGACATGAACTTCAACCCACTCGGTTTTGATCTCTTTCTGTGTTAAACATCTTCAATGAAATTGTTTAATCACTATGCGAAACATTTTTTCCACTTTTATTAATAAACGGAAGTTTGTTGCTTCAATTGACTATGGAAATGAAACCACGTGGTGAATATAGGTGAAACTTAAAGAGCAGTCTAGTGAGAGAAGTGGCTTGGCTAAAAGTACTGCGATCTCCTATATTTTCTAAGGAGTTATTTATTGATCCACTTATGTGTATCAAAAGAAATTAGGAGCCTTGTATGAAATTCTAAGGTTGCTGGGGCAGGCTGCAGACCAAATGGGGGAACAGTAATCTAGAATGCGGAGAATGCAACCAGAAAATAATATCTTGAGAGCTAAATGCTTGTCTATTTCGGTGAACCGGTATAGGAGTCCTATGAGAGACGTAGATTTGGAGAAAACCTTTTTTGTGTGTGAGATACAAGTAAACCCTGTATCAAATACTACGTAAAGATTATTCTGGGTAATAATACTCGGGATGGAAGGGTCGGAGAGGGAGTATGAGGACATAACAGGTTTGGTACGCAAGGTACACGTGAGAATTTTGAATTTGAAGGGGTTAATCTTGAGCTTCCAAGTAGAGTACCATGAGGTGATGGAACTAAGAGCATCTTGATTAAATAATGAACTTGAAGTGCAAGGTCGCATGCTACTTGAATTTCTTAAAGGAGTCTGCCAAGATACAACGCATGATTTCCGAAGGGTTTCCATTGGAATTGATTGGTTAAATTTATCCAAAAATATGCATTTTATTATCTAAAATTATTAAATAGCTGGAAGACTTGAATTAAGAGGCATGCATCTTATAGACTAACTGTAGCAAATGAATTGCAAGTATATCCATTATGCATCTTATTTTTATGAAATTAAGTTAAGATAAGGGTTATCGTGGGACGCAGCTCGATATGCTCCTGCGTTTTAGAATAATCACCTAATGTTGTATCTTTTGCCATGTATGTCATCAAGTTTCTTTACGAAGTAAAGGGCGCAAAGAGTTTTTTCCAGATTTCACCATTACCTGTGGCTTTGAATGATGAATACGACTAGAACGTGAAGTTGGAACCTGTGTTATTTTCGGCGTCATTATAACTCTGTCAGCAAACTTTCTTGTTCAATGTGAGGTTGAAGGTATAAGTGATACACGTACTTGATTCACTCTCCATTTAATATCTTATGTTCCGCCTTATTGTGGAAGTCTTGTAAAACCTTGAAATATTCGGGTTGGATGTTGGATCCGGAAAAAAGATCCATATCTTTGAGAAAAATTTCGGACCATGGTTTCCAGTATATGTTTTTTTGACTAGAGTAGCTTCTTCTGATGTTTAACTGCAGACTTAAGTTTAGTTTTTGTTCATAGTTAATTTTCTTGGGTAATTAGTCTGTCCAATTTTCTAAGCTCTTCGTCCAATCCAAAAAATATGTCGCGGCATAGGATTCGTTGAATTTTGCGTTGTTTGGTGTATTTTTTGTTTTCTTTTCTTCTACTTAATTGGCATTTCCCTGATATCTCTTCAGAAGGCTTGATCCTAATATCACCTGCCTCATAGAATTCCCATTATCCTTGTTTTGGTGTGTAATTGATGTTCTGCGATGAAATGTTTTTTCCCAAATTCACGTAATTTTTTTCTTTAAGGGAATCTGTATCCTTATGGAAACTTTTAGATGTCACATTTCATTCCTGTGAGACTTCTAATTTTAAGAGTACCACTCCAAAGAAAATGCAATTTGTACACGTTAGGTGGAAGCATTTTTCGTCAAACGGAAAACCCTGTTTACATGACCTCTTTGTCCAGTAATCGGAATCCTTAACTCTGTTTTGTGTGGGGTCTATGAAGTAAAGGGAGGAGTCCGAGCGATGCGATCCCCTCTCAACCCCTGGGGTTAGTGTCCTATTCATACGATCCATCCTGACAGTGCCCCTCCCCCTTTACTCGACTCCCCTCCCCCTTTACTCGACTCCCCTCCTCCCAACCACCACCCCTCCCCTCTCTCTTCGGTCCCAGGATCCTGTCCCACCTACGCCACCCTTCTTTTGTCTTCCTCACGTCCACTTCGCCGGTGAATGATGGTGGGTGCCGACCTTTATTTTTGGAAAAACGTTCGCATGCTGGAAGAATGATATGGAAGCGTTTAATAAAATATCTTCATAAATTCTGAAGTTGCTCGCGACATTAAACGATGTTGAAGAACCTGTGCTCTTCCTGTTTTCCGTTCTCAAGGAGTGTTTTTTAGGCAGCGATCTCTTCAAAAGTGCCAAAATATTGAACAAGAGAGTGCCATAGAAAATAATGTGTCGAGTATTTCAGGTTTTATACTCTTGTCGGTTACATTATTTTGTGTTTTATTGTGATATTTTCCCCATTTTAATGTTTAGGTATCGTTGCAGATTTAAGAAATTTCATCGTTATAAGTGAAGGAGCCCATAGAAGTAATTTTTACTCTCAGAACTTTGAATGATGACAGTTTTTTTATTTATCAATTAGTTGAAGAAGTAATCAGTATACATTGTTACTCTTAGTGTGTCTTTTCGAATTTGAAACTCAAAGAAAACGTAAGAAATATACTCTTGTTTTATGAAGTTTTCTCGGCTGGTGATCTTAGGATGATGCTCGAAACTTCGTCGGCCAACCTGATACGCCTGAAAAGCACCTGATCATATTTTCATATACACTTGCATAAAAAATGCATAGTTTTCATTCAGGTGGTTGGAAAATGTATATGTATTTCATTGCGTGGGTTTTACCCTCGTTGTTCTCCCGCTTAAATCCCCTCCCATATGGTGAGGGTGTCAGAAAGTGAACCCTTAATTGGTTTGAAAATAATGCCGGGACAAACCCAGAATTAGTAAATTTCTGTTTATTTCCCACATGATTGATGTAATTATATACCGGAAGGAGAGGCTTCAACGAAAGTTATTGTAGGATAGGTTTCGTTTAACACCAATTGTTATTTGTGCGTTTCAATAATGCTGGAAGCAATTATTCCGCCCGACTATCGTTTTTATTTCTAGTGACTCCTCAGTAGCTGATTTGTGCTCAAAATATTGACTCGCAGACCTTTCTTTGTAGCCCGCAATAATCCATGCTTACGTAAGTTTTATAAAGCACATAAGCTGCACGGATCTCGAGTTCAAATCGATAAAAAAATAACTTTGGAGTCGCACGGGACGGGGCGAGGTCGGAATGTGTGAAACTCATGTGTGAAATCCACCGGTTTCGGAAAATACGTTTTTTTCAAAAACACTGATGCATTTTACTCTAGTTTCTTTCTTACCTTGATAAAAATATATTTTGTCAAGCGCCTGTACACGAATGTACCGGTACGTAAGGGCTCTGTATATGTCTGCTTTTCATTCACGACCCTCATTTATTCGTTCGAGTTATTTTTACCGTTCCCGAAAAAATTAAAATGAACATTAAACGACGGCATCTGCGTTTTTAATACTTTCTCAGCCGTTACTTTTGTATTCCCTGGCGTCCTTATTTCCGTGCGTCACGTAAAAAATTCCGAGAGACGAGTCGTTGTGGAAACGTTCAATTACATATCATAAGAAAATCATTTTGAAAACGTTTACTATGTCGGGTTAATCTTTTTGGAAATTCTCCATCTTGAAATGAAAGTCGTAACGTAGTTTATCCGCACAATTTATATTTCTCGCGACCTAGTTTCATTGACGTTCAAAACCGTCAGGTGATGTTGAACTTCAACGAAAACTGTCTGTGGCTTGTGTGGAAAAATTAATCCTCATCATAGGGTTTTGGCAACGATAAAACCTTAAGGTTAGGCAGATTAGCAGATAAAAGGGAGAGTTCAATTTTTTACTGGAAAATCAGCTGAGTGAAAAAGCAATAAGGTTTCTACTGCATCCTCTCTCTAGAAATTCTAACGTTCATTCAATTCCTTCGAAGTGTGCTCGTTTTTATGGCGTAGGGCGTTTATTTCAATGGGAAAAATGAGTATTGGCATACAGTTATATTATTCATTTAAAAGAAATTTTGAAAAATTAACTCGTAAGAACTTACTCTCTTCCTTATACCACAATTTCTTATGCTTGTGAACCTGTTAAAGGTGAAATTTGTCTCCGGTGTGACTTTATGGAACATATATATTGAAATGAAATTATTCACTTTTTAATTCCACACACCTTAAATTTCCACACAAACCCGCTGTTAGAAGTGGTTTGAAGAAAGCCATCCATCCTGTTATCGTTTTCGGGAAAAATTTAATATTAAAAAAATCACTAGATTTTTGTGTGCTGTGGATTTTCCCAGGATTCGGTAGTATTTGAATCGGGCAGTAATTGGTTAGCAGCGGGATGACCTGAATGCCATTCTGTGGAAAATCTTTGCCCATTTAACTAACCCCCCTATTAATTATATTATGAAACAATAGGAAGTCCCCTATTAATGTTATTCTCAACGAGTAAAAGTTATATAACATTGCTAATGAAAAGTGAATGCATGAAAATTCCCATGAAGGGCAAATTGAGAATTTATTTTTGAAGAAGAGAATTATTTCAATATTTCTTTAACGTATCGAGCCAAACTGGCCGACCACAACAGATTCCGATTGAAGGATTTCTGTTATAGGAGAGGAGGGAAGAAGGACTACTTATACGATATAAAACATAGCGGAACTATGATTTTTTTAATCCACTTCCTTTAATTCCCCAATAGATTGTGGAACTTCGATAGATCCCTTTGATTGGAGCGGATTTCATTCTTGTAACAGTTTTTCGCCAAGCTAGCGGATTTTATAAGACTTGACTTAAATTTGCTCTACTTTCTCGATTCGCAATTTGTCCGATTGGAATGTTTTTCTTTGGGTGTGTTCCTTGTGCAATGTTGGAACTAGTGCTATGGTGTATTATTGATGTCGTTTCTATGCCGTTATGAATTTGCCGGAAGAGGAGCGAATATGAGTGAATATTTACTATATTGTGTATTTTGTTGCAAGATTTCTAATTTCGGTTAAGTACAAGATAGATTTTAGGAAAGCCATTTCAGGTAGATTGTCGAAATCCGAGGTAGATTACGGAAATTGTTTTGGGATTAGAATTCCGATCCATGCGATGGTTTATTCGTTGCCAATATAACCGCCATTAACCGCCGTTTTCACGAAAATTATTAATAAATGTATTTATTTATTCGTTAATGAAATGCACTGACAACACATTTGTTTCCTTTGAAAAGCGCTAATCTGACACGTAATAGTGATTAAAATTTTCGAATGCAGAAAATTGCAGGATATTCCCATTTTTTACGCGTTAAAATTTAGCTATTGATATTATTCACTTTTTTCAGATAATTATTAATAAATTAAAAGAGCTAGAGAATTATTAAAGTTACGTTTGAAGTTCCTGTCACGAATTTCTTTCAGTTTTAAATAATTCACAGGCAAAGTTACTTCAAACTCCTGTGCTTCGTGAACATAAATTTCCTTGCTGGTTTTTTGTATGAAATATTATCGGAATAAATAAAAAATAAAAATTCAAGTGCACAATTAAATTTAAATTAACAAAATCAAAGAGAGGACCTCCCTCCCCTCTCGTTGGCTTGTGTAGTTTTCCGGAGGAGGTACCCAAATACTATAGGTGCGTTAAGCAGTCAAAACAGTGTTTAATATCGCGTCATGTCTTATTTTAGTTCAGCTCCGCCATAAGGTTGGGGAAATTCCGTGCCCAAGGCTCGCTGCTTGTAGCCCGTCGAGTGACAAGTATCCCTTGGACTGAGGGCGGCCCCCAACTACCACCCCTCCTTTCTTCAGCCCACAACTCACTATTGGCCCTGTTCCCATAACACCACACATTCCATTGCGTCGCACCTTTTCTTCATTCTTCCCTTCTTTATCCCTATTTCTTTCGTCATTTTTTAGAACCCTTCCCAAAAGGAGTTCTTTTCGTACTTCCGTTCATTTTCCCTCTCTTCCGTGGTTCCCTACCATCTAAAGGTAGCTCGTCTTGAACGAGCTATCCACTTTCCCCCCCAGCAAGGCGCAACCTTCAGTTAGCGCATTGCTTCGTCTGAATTCTCTATACAAATTCTACCTGCCATACTATGAGTGAGGGTTAGGGATCAGCATAGTCGCGCAATACTAGTATATAGTGTTAAATATACATAAAGGTATTATGTAGTACGCTTTACAGAGCGGTCCACTGCGTATTACGAGTAATCTCGTACTTTCAAAAAAACTTAATTCAACTATGATATCGTCCTGTTGTGAATGCATATCTGATCTAATGTACGGTGCGCTGACCAGAAACAGATTGAGCTAATCCATGGTTACTTGATGGTTTTAGCAGTGGCAAGTTATTGATCGGAATTCTCAGTTACCGATATACTCGTAAGTGATGAACTTAACTGCAGATATGTTTCCAAAGAAATGCATCGTTTTACCGTCGCCGTCGCGTGTCCACCCATAATCTGCCTTAGGCACTAGGATACCAATAGTAATACGTGCTTCCGTTGCTCTTTGTATGCTA
Source organism: Hetaerina titia (assembly GCA_037158775.1). Taxonomy (NCBI): domain Eukaryota; kingdom Metazoa; phylum Arthropoda; class Insecta; order Odonata; family Calopterygidae; genus Hetaerina; species Hetaerina titia. The sequence goes on from CM073777.1 coordinate 38,514,880, forward strand.
TTCCGTGTTCATGCTGCAATCGAAACCATACAATACCGTGAATGCGGTTTGTAAAACGTATAAAATAAGTGATATTAATTGACATTTTAATGTTATTGAGCGTCCTTGTGAAGGCTTCCTCGGTGTTGCTCTCTAGTTTCGCTATTGATATCAATGGTACTTCTAAAGGTGACACGATCGCCGTACAGTGCTCGACCAGGTCACCTTTTACATTTTAGATAGATTTCCGGAGACTCTATGCCTTCAATGATCTTTAAGGAATCTTTCACCGGACCTCACCCCTCCTCTACGTTAAATGGTGAAAAATGGAAAGGCAGTAGTTTCGATGGCGACATAGTGTGAGCATCCCTTGTATTGTACTGGGCAAGTTGCCCATAAATGATGTCTTCAACAGTATTTGACACCCTTGCAGTGATGGAGGAATGATTTCCTACATTAATTGGGTTCAAAGGTGCCTTTTTTGCACTTTTTCTCAGGAAGTATCGACAAATGGAACTAAACACTACGTACATTTTTACGTGAAAACATATGCCTAGGAACAAAGGCTTCACAATTAGTTCTATCGCTCGTAATTCTCTTTCCCTTGTCTTACTAAATCCTCCTTTTTTTAAGCAGGCTTGGTATCTACAATACGTGGTGTCTTCTATAAAGAGCCGGATTCGATTCTTGTTGGTTGAAAGGATCGTTCGCTTTTATTTTTGAGTTTAATTCACGCAGCATTTAAGTCGTTAAGTTGGATTCCGTCCGTCTACTAATCGCTCACCTCTTTCCATGGGTCTGTCAAAGCCGAATTTGAGCAAGCGGTTTCTCTCCTTGCCATAATCGTGAGCACTTCCGTGTCCTCATTATCACCCATACGGTGCGAAGCACGTCAGCGATCACGTGGGGTCCCATCAATACAGGTACCAGGACCCAAACAGCGATTCCCTCCATCCGAAGCTTCGCGAATACTCGAAATGAATCAACGTCTGTTTCCCTCGAAAGTTCCCGTCGCCCCACTCATCCTCTCCGTTCTCACGTTTCATTTTCATCGCCCGACCTTGTGCCTACCACACACCCGGAATCCCGTTCGTTTGCCGGGACTTCATTTCGGCTAATAATAGAGAAAGTGCTCGGAGAATAAATTCGTGCGAGTAGCTCCCGAGAGAAAGAATTTCCTTCAAAAACTCTTCAAGCGCCCTAATTGCGGTCATCTCCTCTCCCCCTCCCCCCTTTGCCTTCCGTAAAAGTTTTTCGAGAGGAGACCAGAAACGGTTGATTAACATGCAAAATTCAGGGGAGGGGAATGGGTCATTGTTTCTTCACGGGACTGGACACGTTCTCCTTAGGGTTTTAGCTTTTTCGTGTGTTTTTATTAGATGCGTGGTTTACCTGCGTGATCCCTCCCTTAAGCGTTAGAGAAAGGGAGTCTTTTCGCCTCCTAAAACTTTCCTGCCTTCGCCATGGCTCGAGGAGATTTGACGGTAATTGATCGTTAGCCCTAACCTATGTTGGCTTCCTGAATTGACGATTGGACAAAAAGACGCTGCTCCCTTATTACCCAGCTCTCTTGCCATTGGTTTTGCATTAGCATTCATATTTCAACTTGCGCCAGTTGGATGATTCAATTTCCCTCCGCGCGGAATTTTTGTTGCGTGAAGTTGTCCTCGAGCGTTCTTTAAAATTAATGATGTTTTCGTAAACGCAATGCAAAATAGGAGCCGGAGTAGTTTTTATTTTAGATTTTACTTACCATTTCTTTGTCTTAAAGTTCGTTAATTTTTAGGAAAAATTAGGTATATGGGTGAGCTAAATTCCCAGAAACAATTGATTACATTGATGTACTCATTTATTTATATGATGATTACTCCTATTTTTGTGTGTACGACGTAACGTTTAATATGTCAAATGTATAATTTTTGCTGAAATATCATTGTATCATAGTGTATAATTTATGTCATTGGTTGAAATTCATCTATTCCATCATAAAAATGTTTACGAAAACAAAGAATTCAACAGCGTACTTTGAATGCTTCATCGACTGGAGTTGCTATTGTTCCTATAATTTCCAACTCTTCCAAATTTTTCTCTAATCTCAAGCAAGGACTTGGGCCATTTTATCTGTGTCGGTTTCTGGAATACTAAGGTTATCTACCAAGTATAACGCCCACCTAGATTAACCTCTAATGTAATGAAGTAAAAGTTGAGGGATATCCGTTTTATGGAGGTATTTTGAACTTTTCCTATGAAAGATTTTTTTTATTTTTTGAAGTTTTTAATTGTTTTCGTGGTTGATTTCTGAATTAGAGGTATTATCTTAATTTCCGTGTGTGGAAAGACATCTTTAAATCATGGCCAGAGCTGTAACTGATCACAGAAAGCGTGATAATAAGCCGATTTGCTTCTGGGAAACTTAAAAAAGTTATAGATTCCAACAAATGATTCATTCTAAAGTCTTTGAAATAGCTGCTGGTGAGTTGGCATTCGAATTAGTGCAAATTGGGGGCACAAAAGTCCGCGTGAAGCTCTTAATATCCTTCACAGCTGCGGTAATTGTTTAACGCTCTCACTGTAACTCTTCCAATCAGCGGAAATGTTCCCATTGATATTGAACGTTACTGTTAGAAAGCGTTGGGATAATTCCTAAGAGATATCGCCTTACGAAAAAGGTGTGTACCGTCGAATTACAAACGTTTTCGACACAAGTTGCCCTCCCCCACTCCGCCACATTCGCTGGTGTTGAAACGTATTCTCAAAGCGTAGGACTTGGACGCTGGGTTGTATTGCAGTTGGGAAGATGTTCCAGCCGTCTTTCCTAGCAGAAAATATTTCGGTATCAAGGGGTTACTAATTTGAAACGGGTGTATTCCATCTCTTTGTTTCCTCGTCGACTTCGCTTATTGAGTGCGTATTCGCTGTTTTTGCGAGGTATAATGAGTTCTATTCCAATAAATTAGAGAAGTGCTTAAAAAGTAGTAAGATCGGTTAAGCGCTACATGTTAATTAATCAACATTAAAAATTTTATGATAAGAGGATTCAGGAATGGTGTTCATGTTGAATACTGTATCTCTTGAGTTAACTCTACACCTTTGCACGGAAGTATCTTAATGTGTAATGCTTTACGTTGTACCTTACCTTTGGTGTTATTCATGTGTTGAGTTTGAATGTTGAGTTTTAAAGTACGTAACTCACAAGAAGAGCTTTCCACTAAATATTCAAGGTTCAGTCTATGAGGGGAGTGAATATTCCCTCTGATTTAGTTTCCTGAAAATGTTTGAGTGACAGGTAGAACGATTCCTATAGTGACTCAGCCATAACTCATTAATGTGGAAGTGAGTTTCAATGTCAAAATGTCAAGCGGAAAATGAAATGGGCGGCGAAAATGCGATTCGTTGTATTGCCTATATTGCATTTAGGAGTAACCGAACGAAAAAGTACAGTTCTACCCTCACTTTCTATTCCAAGCAAATTTATCTTGGATATAGTTTTTATGTTCGAAGGTAACGAGTGTTTCACATTAATCAGCGTTGAATATATTCAAATGTTTCGAATTACTGTAATCACGAAAACGTGCATAAATGTGATCGAAGTTCAGCATTCGGCAAATTACCTGTTGTTCAGTTCTCGCAAATTGTTTTACGATAGGAAACAAATTCAGAAATTACTTGTCGAGTGTATGTCACATACTTGATATGATACTAAAAGAAATGTTATGGCATATAAATGCTTTTTCTTGATTTTTCTAAATAGTTGGTGGTTTTCGAAGAAATGTGCTTAATGTATATAAAGTTATAATGGTTTTACCGTATTGATATTTTCAACAGAAAAAATATTGAACAAAAGTGAGAAGCACGCGGACACGCTATCCAGAGACCAAATCTTTTTACCCAGAAAATTTTCAGGATCTCAATTTTTGTAAACCATGGTGACGAAATCACGTCACAAATCGTCTAACCGTGTGGGATAGAATCCTCTTAACCGCTACGTAATGTTCATACTTGTTACTCCATGGTGGATCGTTTTTCTCCATAAACTTAGGTATAATTACGGCAGTGAAAGTGATTTCAGGGAATGATCTGTCTAATCACTCCATCTCTTCAAGTTTGTGGCCTCTTCTTAAATATGTTTTCATGGTATTAACGTTCCCTACCTTGTTATTCGTAGAGGCTCTTTCTTGTCTTAAAATTGTAATCTTATGTAATTGCTCATTTATGTTACGCGTGTGATTGGGCCCATAATTATTGACACACGATTAATTGTAAAGTTGTTTCTGCTTTCGATTAATTCCATCCATTCCCTTGCAGGTGATCCATGACTGCCGAAACGACAGCATCAACCTGTTCAATCAGTTTGGTATCACCCTTCAGAACGTGTTTGATACGCAGGTAAGTAATCGTACTGTTAGTGGTGGTGTTATGATCAAATGCATATTATGAAGTTTGCGATTTATTGCTGTAATTGTGGTGGTTTTATTTTATCAGCCATTCAGGAACACTTTTCCAATAAATTACCCTCTCTTTCGTATTTGGCCTGCTGGTCACGTCGAGTTAACCGATCATGTTACCTAGGGGCTATTCAGAAGCGCAATTGATGAAAGAGAGAGAGAACCAGTTCACTGCCTAAGGGCCGGGAAAGCATAAATTCATTGTCAAATGAATGTTTTCATTTAACTTTCCCGCATTTGCCCTAGTTGCGTTTAGCTGCGTCTGTCTTTTGTTGTACGGGGTGAAATATCCGATTCCTAGTCATCTCATGAGTTTGATTTCTTAGATTTCTTTCCGTCGTCTTTTTACTGAATGTTCGAAAATAGTATATTTAATTTTGATTGCTTGACCGATGAACAAAATAAATTCTTGGCTTTATTTGCCGTATAAGTTTACCGTGTATCGACCGAAGTCTCTTGACTCGCGTTCTTAAAATCTATAATCAATGTGAGCCTTAGGAAAAATATGATTAGGTTTATCATCCCAGAGAGAAAGCAGAGGTGTGGATGTTTTCTTCACGCTGATGACCGAGAAGTTCACTGAACTGAAGAGACGGAATGAATAATTGGCAAGCTGGATGGACTCTCATAGACAGCTATGATGATGACATCATCACCAACGAATTGGTGGTTGCATATATATTGGGGGCGGGGTCACTCGTCCTACGGAAACATCCCTTCTTGAAAATCGTATATGCGCGAATACTTTTTGTGAAAATATTTGTATCAGTAACCTAATTTATTATTTTTATGAAAGAAATTGAATGATACATTTATTATTACATTATTCATTTGTCTCTTCAAATGTATAATGATGACAGAAGGGGGTGTGATAGTCCAGGGGGTAGAGAATTAGGCCACTGACCAGAGGGCCTTGGTCCGAGAGCACGCACCCTCAACTTCACTCAAGATGTGTGCTTTTTGGCAACCAGATCTTCCTGGGAAACTGTAGGCAGCAGAGGGAAAGAAACTGGTCCCTCTATCATGTGTGGCTTTCATACATAGTTGGGCTTAGCTCTAGTTATCTACTCTACTTATCAAACCATCGGCTTTGAAAACTGTTGTTGATTGTGACTAAAAAGGGCTATTTGAACAAAAGAGCGTTGTAGTCCTTTCTCATGTTTTATTAACTTGTGTGCCTCAGACTAATTACAGAGATTATGTGATCATGGTCATAATGTTATCTTCAGTTGAAGTGATTCTTTTACTGAGTATTTCGAGTGTGATAAGTTCCAATTTTTTCCCTAAATTTTTCCAAATGCTGTTTTCTTCTAAAACCATCAAATTAGACATCCAGCTTAGGTAGCATCTGTCTTATTTTTTTATCTTGTTTCAGGCTGCACATGCCATTCTGCAACTGCAGGAGACTGGTAGGCCAGTGCACAAGGCAAAAAATCTATCACTTAATGCTTTGTGCTTGGCTCATGGAGCATCACCAAATCCTCTTAAGGAATCCTTGAAAGGAATTTATAGGTGAAAATACCCATCTTATTTCTACAATGCATGATAAATATTCTTGTGTCAATGAATTCATTTGAATAATAAAGTAGTAATTGTAACAATATGATCTGATTGTAAACTCTTTAATTTAAGGAGACCCTAGTCATAATAATTCTAAATTCTCTGTTGCTTGTGCTTAAATTTCACCTTAAGCATTCTAGACATGTTTCCATAATCATGATAGTCATAATAAAATTTTTACAAATGCCCTGACTCAATTTTTTTCCATCAATGAACTCATATTTCTAACGCACCTTCATAACTAGAAAAATTTTACAGTTTAAAAAGATATAATCTCATAGATTTAACTTTGTTTGCATTTCTAAATGAAGCTTAAACATTCTGCATAAGACATGAGAAAAAATACCATCATTCATTTGCTTATATTTTCATTTTAGATATGAAATAGTCTAATTGGAGCAAGCATAGACCTTGACTTTACTAAAACTTTTCAGGAGAGATCAGCGCTACTGGAACAGAAGGCCTTTAACCAGGGACATGATTGTTTATGCAGCTGCTGATGTACTTTCCCTGGTCCCCCATGTTTACTGTGCCATGCAGAGGTTTGTAAACTTTGGCTTAGTGCAATTTTTATATGGCCTCATAGGTGCATGTTGTAAACAAAATTTCCTTTGTACATTATCAATGTCAATATATACCTATGGGAGTCACTTCTTATGATAATGCTTGTGTTTTGGATGTTGTAATATATGTAATACATTATACAAATAATATTAACAACTGCTTATGCTGTCAGAGAACCTTCTCTCTGTGACTTCTTTGCAAGATGAGTGATTGAAATAATATATTTTTCTTGCTCCAGTAGCCATTATGACTCATATCAGTTTGGAACTGAACTGAGCCTCACTCATCACTTGAAATCCCAACTTTTGAGTATGGAAGTGCCTATTGCATAAAATAATTTATTCTTTATTCAGGTTAATCCAGCCGAAATGGGTGCCACTTCTACAAGAACTCTGCGAAGAACAAATACTGATGAACATTCGTCCTTTGGAGGTTAAGCAGCGTAAGAAGCAAAGAAAAGTTGAGGCTGAAGTAGCAGACTTGCGGTTAAAACTTGACACCTCTTCAGCAATGCCATCAGCATCATCGTCATCGGTCATTGTATTAAGTAATAGAGAGATTCGTTTGCTGAGGTAAATACATTTTTCCTTACCTGGTATACAAGACAGCTTATATATCTGCTCCTGGGTTTTAATGAGATATCTTTGAATTGTTATGTACATAGATTCACAATGGCTGAATTGCCAGAGATTATACAACACCCATGGAAGTCCTTGACCTTTCAAGAAAAGGTGGGCATGCTTTCAAATAGCCAATTGTGCATTTTATATGGAATCTAATCGGACTCTAACCCTTAGACCCGGTTTTATGATGACTCATTAAATTGAAGGGTAACTTTAATCTCTGATTTAAGGTCAAAAATCAATTTTATGATTGCTAAACAAATTCCAAACTAACTCCTAAAAATTACTGAGGAACGATATCACTACGATTACATTTTTCTCATCCACTAATGAGCAATCTTATTTTTTTATAAAATCAGATTTGTTGGGAATATCCATATTGAGTCAACGTTCACATTAACTAACGATTTGATTTGACTTGATATTTTACCAACCAGACCTTGATGTTTTGCCTTATGCTTGGAGAAGACTTTTTCATATTTCTATACACACATTCTTTTAGAATGCTGACATTGTGAGTTAATGTGATACTAAAGCTATCTTCGAATTCCCAAGACTTACGTTTTGATTTCTATTAACTATAAATTCTTGAGTAATTTGATCCCTATTTGGTTGCCATTTTGCAAGTAACCCTCTATATTATGTGTGGAGATGCTTCTCACCACATGATCACAAACGAGTGTTTGAGTTATGGGGAAAAAAATTGGTGCTGTCTGTTTTAAAGTTTATTAATTGAGATTTATATTTGTAAGATATTTCTTACTGGTAAGAATATTGGATAATTTAAGTGCAATATTGCCATTTCATGCAATTATTTACTATTTTCTGTTATCTCTCTCATGTCTAATTATTCAGAGTGATATAAACATACTTTTGACTTGATAAATGGAGTTTAAAGAGCAAAGTTTGAAATTACTCAGAAATTTGCCATCATTTGATATTATTCTTACCTTAGTTTGACTGAGCATGTTGTCAAAATAATGATTTCAATGAGTAGTTCTGAATCACTGATCATAAAATTGCATCTAAAAAAAATATTTTTTTAGCCAGTACTTATTTTTAGCATTTTCAATAGAAAAGTGTATTAATGAATCAATGAGATCGTTAGAAGAAGTACTAAGATTTTGATTGCTTTAAGAAGTTTGCTTTAAGATTGCTTTAAGAAGAAGAATCTCCCGCATTTATTAGACTACACTGTAATTGAACGTATACGAATCACTTTTTCTACATTAGCAATAATGCTATGTAATTCCATTCTGCAGCAGCAATCAAATTCAGTGTGATCTCTCTTCATGAAATGAAGAACACAATTAATTTTTATACTGTTCTTTATTTTGGTATTATTAGTTTCAATGATTAGGTGTGTATATTATGGGTTTATTTTTTATTAATTTTCATGTATACCAATGTTCATGTTAAAGAAAAGATTGATTTTAAACTTATGCTATGCATGAGCTTGCTTATGGATGTAAAATATGCATATCATTTGCCTCTTAAATATATTCACACTCGACTTGAATGAATGAATTAGAATAATGTTGTATTCTCACGATATATTAAACTCAAAATATTCTCTTTTGTCGCAAAAGGAAGATGGGAGGTTGACAAGAAAGATTTATTCATTACCCACTTAATATTTCTACAGTGATGTTGACTTAAAAACATTTTTTTAAGAACTTAAGAGATAAACAAAATGTTATTGAAATAAAAAATATCCTTCAAAGAATTATTCTATTTTTTCAGATATTTAGATTTGACGGAGGAAGAGAAAGAAAGGCTCAAAGGTTCTTATAAGGTTGCGAGGAAACTAGAAAAATTGGAATCCCTTGGAGTGGATAGGTAAGGAAAAAACTATTTCTAAAAGTATCAGTTTTTGTTAAAAAGCTAAAATTTTGCAATTAATTATAATTGTCACAAGCTCACCTAGTAACATCAGACCTAACTCATCAGAAGTGTGTCACAAAGTGTATGATTTTACATAGAATTATGAATTTGTTATATATTTGCTTAATATGATGTTTATAACTTATCAAGTTAAGCTAGGGTTGGATCTTTTCAAATTGTCGTAGTAATCGGATTGTCGGAGTAATACCTATGCCTTTAATTCAAAAGATTTGTTTTTGAGGAATACGTATGAATTTTCAAATTGCTTGTTTAATGCAATTGTTTGGAATAATTTCTTGTTGTTTTAGGTAATGCTATGAACTGCATGCAAGTGCTCTCAGTAATGCATTAATGTGTGGCTCATAGGAGATGAATTATGTAGGTCACTGAATAATGGTTAACTTGATTGAACTGGTTGCGTTAGGTCTTAGTGTGTTGGTAATATTGGTCACACTCGTGTACAGGATGTGGTGCAAAAGTCCTGATAAAGTAAATAATTTTTCCAAGCTTTTTTTATTACAAAAATGAAAATGTTTAAAACATTTGTTGTACTAAATTGTTTGTGTGATCATAAACAACAAATTTATTTAATATATCCCCCACTTGCTTGAATGACGGCCTCCATTTTCAGACTGAAGCATTTGCAGGGCTGCTTTAATGTGCCATGGTCCATACTCATAAATTTTTTAATAATAGCTCTCTTTGTATGTCTGGACTTGTTGGTGACCCTTTTGACCAGGCTCCACACATAATAGTCCAAGGAATTTTAATCTGGGCTGTTGGGAGGCCAGAATTCTTTGGATCTAAACATTTTGACGTTGTCCAACAACCAATTTTCCTCCAAATGGAATAATAGTTTTAGGTAATGCTATGAACCATATACAAGTGCTTGCATGTAAGGCTATATGGGCTGGCACACCGTCCTGCTGGAAAGCGTACAGCCTTCTAGGTGATACAGTTTCCATCCACGGCTTCTACATTTGTCAGAACATGAAAATAAACTGCTTTGTTTATATTTTCCCTTTGAATTTGGTAAAGAAATCCAGTGGCATGACATCAACCTCACTGGACACAACTCCTAGCATGTGAACATTCACCGGAAATTTCGTTCTGGAAACAATGGAGCGGTCTTTCCTGAGATTTGTTTTATCATCCAAAGCAAAACATTTTTTGTCAGAAAAAAATTGATTTGTCTAGCAGCTTTGGTTTTTAAGGATTACAAATATAGGTTGCAACGTTCAACTCCCTTTGCCCTGGTGGCTTCGGAAAACATCTGTCTTATTTTAATGTTTTAAGATTTGTAGCGGAGGTCCTCTTCAATAATTCAATGTATAGTCTTTTCACTCGCACCGACAACGGATGACATTTCTCGGATCAATTGCCCTCGATCATCAAAAATGACCTGAGTCCGTTAGATGATGTTGGGCATCCTGACAAAGTGCTCCTTCATGTGAGTTTTCCCCATTGGTGCAAAACTGTTGTCAGATTTTTCTGATTCAATATACTTTGCAACAACGTCATCATATACCATCAATTTCATGTACCCGAGGAATCTGAATAATTTCTGTCACTGAGTCACCAGCACGTACACTTTCAATAATCGCGGTTCTTTGGTTATACTCTGCACTTGTTCTCAGCATTGTGGCCATTTTGAGGTTATGACTGTTAAACAAATATGCTAAGCTTATTTGGGCTACAATGGTGACCATTCCATGTGGTCTAAAACAGCAGGATTTACAAATTGAACGGAATGAAAATGAATCTGGCTGCACATGCAATACCCTTTACTTTCCCAATTGAGTTCTCTATTGCAATTTTCTCATTTTCATTTCAAGTAAATGTATTTTATTCTTTTATTTAAGGGATTCCAAATCAGGTGATGGAGATGAAGATGATGATGAGGATGACGACGAAGAAGACAATAGTGAGGATGGTGTTGTTGGTGGTGGGGGTGGCACTGCCAATGGTGACAGCGAATATCCAAGCCTTGACAGCATGGCAAGTGGCAGTGGGAAGGGGTCACCTGATAGTTTGCCCCTACTGAAAGGTACTAATTATTGCAAATCTTTTTTGAATATGTAGGTTGAAGGACATTGCTTAGCATAGGAAAAAACTGGAAATTGGTTATCTAGAAGGAGCAAGTGAAATTTCAAAATTTCATGAATACGTAAATTTTTAGTTTTTTCCAAAAAAAAAGATGACTTCAGGAACTGTTTCTTACTGATTTTGTACTCGAATTTCATCATCTCTTAGCAAATAAACATTATTGTGACTAACCCAGAAGTATACTTAATGCTTTATTTGAGTTTAGTTCGCATGTTCTATCATGGGAAGAACTGGAGATAGGAATGTTTCAGTGGAGAGCTATGAAAATCATTTAGATTTGCCGATGATCAAGCATTACTTACACAAGGTGTTGCAGTCTTTGCAGAGCAGTTTGGAAAATCAGTGTGAAAGGCCTGGGATGAGAATCAATTTTGACAAAACAAAGCTTATGCTGTTTTCAAGAAAGAGGAAAGTCAAATTAAATATTGAAATTGGAGCTCATAAACTTGAGCAGGTGGAATGGTTTACCTTTCTTGGAAGTGTTATGAACCGAGATGGTCAGCATAGTAAGAAGAAGAATTGCATTGGGCAAAGAAGCAATCACAAGAAGGAGGAATTGGGTGGCAGAGACATTGAGTAAGGATGTGAAGAAAAGGCTTGTCAAAGCTCATATGTAGTGTGATTTTGGGCAGTGTAGAAACATGATCATTGAAGCATGATTGACCAGATCTGAGGCTTTTCAAGTGTGGGTGTGGAGAATGATAGAGAAAGCAGAGTGGATATAAGGGATAACAAACAAGGTAGTGCTAGGTATGGTGGGGAGAAGAGAAGGTTGTTGGGAAAAATCCAAAGTAGGCAGGAAAGATGGATGCCCAGTGTTTTGATTGGGAATAGGATGTTGAGCACTGTGATGGATAGGATAATGTGAGGCAATTGAGGATGGGGTAGAAATAGGATAGAGATATTGGATGAAATGAAGGGAGGGAAGATTTGTATTGTTGGATATCTGGTTGTATTTATTTTTAGGTAAGGCAAGAAATGTATTGATCTACCATTGTGTTCTAAGTGTCCATCCAGAACCTACATTAAAAGGTTGAGTACCATTAATAAGCACTTTCGGTTTTCCAATATTACTCAATATTTTCATTCAGAATATTTTGAAGGTAGTCTGTTTCCTTGACATATCCACTGCTTCTCCTCTTTTATTGAAATATCCCTTAGAATACATTATCTTTTACTGTAATTGATTGAAACTGTTTGTCATTACAAGTATACTTCAGGCAGTTTCTATTGTTGCATTGTAATTCTACACATAGCGGATGACTCCGTTAAAAGTTACTGTTGCGGCATCTCCTGCAGTTTCCTGAAATTTGTCTATTGTCTCATGTTTTGGTTGCCTGTTCCATATATTCTTAGTATCTTAATTTTTTCCACTACTCATGGACATTTTCTACTTCTTCAATGTATGTAGACGTGTAAACTTAAATGGCAATTGTGTGCATTTAATTACTATTTTATTCAAAATGATCCTTTCATGGTAGATCTAAGTGTGTTTCACTCTTAATCCAAAACTCTTTCAAATATGATACCAGCTTAATTACTTCCATTAATGAAATCTAGTATAGATATTATGTTGTCACTCCAAAAGTCTCTTCTATAAGCTATTTCCTTTCACTTTTCCCTAAAATTTATAGGTTCACTCAACTTTCATCCTCTGTATTGTCAAGCTTTTCTGTGATCTGACATTCCAGCCACCAATTCCTACAAAAATTGTAAGCAGCGCACTTCATTGTCTGTCTTCTACTAGATCCTTTAGATTCAATTAGATCCTTCCAAAGAACTGATCATCTAATTTACCTCCAGAATATTTAACTTGTTAAGGTTTCACAGGGTGCTTATTGATATATAAAAACAAGGGAAACTTGAAAGTGTGCTGTTTCTCAGGATATTTATGTGATGGTTCCCTCATACACATCACATGGTCTTAACCTTCACTCATATGGACACAGGCTATTCATTGAGTGCTGTCCTCTTCCAATTTATTGGTAGTAGCCCCTGGGCAATTCGCAGCACTTTTTTAGGAATTCATATACCATATTTCCCGGCCTACAAGATGAACTCTTTATTCCAAAATTTGCTCTAAAATCAGCTTGTGTTTTATGGGCCAAGGGTTTGAGGGTGTAATGTCAACCTATAAGACAAGCCGATTTACCAGAAAAATACTTACTACCAAGTATGTTTTTGCACATCAGGCATAGAAAAATGTTGCCTTCATTCCAAATTTCGATAATATCACTGTTTTGAGCCATTAGTGACCAAGAGAGTGAAAGTGCTTCCGAAAATAATTCCTAAATAAATCATAATTTATGCAATGTGGTGTGTTTAATTATATCCCACATGTGGTATAATCGAAGTTTTCAGGCTTAACTTTGTGGGAATCCATCATCACTAAAGTAAAAATACCAATGTATCTTTCCACTCAATTTTGTGTTAATATTGAGTGGAAAGATGCTTCAGTACGAGGCGTATTCTTAAAGTAAGTACCGTTTATAAAATAAAGAGAAAGGGAACCGTTTGCCGTTTACCGTTTGCTTATATTTAAATATTGGTGCTTCAGAACACAGTTTTGCTCCTGCAGCGCCATCTACTGATTCATTGAGAAGCTATAGCAGCATTTGTTTTGTTTCAGAAGTCGTTTGCTTGTCTGTACATGCAAACAACAATGTCTGCAACAATCGTTGATCCCGCCAGCTGTGAAGTGCGTTCAGTCACATGATTCTTGTATGCAAAAGGATTGTCGGCTGCTGAAATTCATCGGGAATTATGCCTAGTTTATAAACCTACAGTTATGAGTGAAGGAAAGGTTAGACAATGGTGCTGTAATTTTAAAAATGGACGAACAAATGTCCATGACGAAGGGCGAAGTGGCAGGCCCAGTATTCTGACTGATGAAATTGTTTTGCAAGTGGAACAAAAACTTTGATGTGATCGTTGATTGACGATTAATGGCCTGGCTGAACAATTTCCTTAACTTGGACGCACTATTGTCTACAACATTGTCACAGAAAACCTCAGAAACCACAAATTGTGTGCAAGGTGGGTACAGAAACACTGCTGCCAAAACCAATAAGAAAATTGAAGATTTTCGTTGGGAACTATTTGACCACCCACCGTATAGTACTGACCTTGCACCTAGTGACAACTTCCTCTTCTTGCACTTGAAACAGTGGCTCGGTGGACAATGTTTCGAAACCAAAGAGGAACTCAAAAATGGCATTGTTGATTGGTTCAACCCTCAGGCGGCGAGTTTCTATGCAGAGGGGTTAAAGAAGTTGGTGCAGTGGTACGAAAAATGCTTGAAATGCTTGAAAAAAGAGTGAACGGCGATTATGCAGATAAGTGAAGTAGGTTTGTAGCTAACTAAAAGTGCCAATAAAATGTGTTTCATATGAGTATATTTTTTCCTGTGACCAAACGGGCCTTACTTTATGAACACGCCTCGTATTTTTCTTCAGTGACTCTCATGTTGTGCTGCTGCTAAACTTACACACATTGGATTAACAGGGTTGTCACCCCTCTGCTAATACATTTTATTTCTTTTGATAAACTAAGTGTAGCATAAAAAGTTAAAATTAAAATAAATCATGAGATCTAAAGAGGGAATATTGTCATGCAGTATTGCATTTAAACTTGAAGTCATGCATTATGCTTCAGAAGATGGAAACAGGGCAGCTGAAGGGCATTTCCGTCCACATCTGAGTAATGTGATATGAGAATAAAGGAAGCAGAAGATGGATTTAGCTAATGCAGATATGAGTAAAAAACTTTACACTCATGTACCCCTAAATGGTTAAATTTTGAGGAACATGTTTTTAGGGCTGGATAATAAATCACAGGAAGAACAGGTGTACCGTTTCAACAAAAACAATTCTATTGAAGTGATAAAATTATCGATAGGTATGTCTATTGCCAATTTTTCCAGGACAACAATATGATGTCAGTGATTCATGATGGGAAATGTTCTGTTTATACATACTAGAATTACAATGACATGAAAACTGCCACTTGAATACAAAAGATAGGTGAAAATAATCTAGGGTAATTATTTTTCATCACTCAGCATTTTATTATTATTATATAAAGCACGTTGCAATTAGAGTAATGATGTCACACTGACTGGAAGAATGAAACGGCCATTGATTTCTAGTGTTTGGAATTGTTTAATAAGTCCTGGTAGAAGTTAAAATTGAATATTATAATAACTTATTGAGAATGTGCAAATTAACAATGTGCTAGATGGAAGTGAAGGTGGTCATGTGTATGAGGAAAAGTAACAATTCCAGTGATAATAACTGAAGAATGATTTTTGCAGCAGTGATGATGAATTTCTGGGATTCTTTGATGGTTTATTGTTGATATATGTGTAGCTGCTAATTTTAATTGTAACCTTTCAATTTTCTTCATATTAAGTGTTAACATCAAAATACTTTGATCCTTTTCAGTCTGACCCAAGTATTTTTCGTAAATTCTAACTTGGAAAACCGGTGTGTGTCTTATGCATCGGGCAATATGGTATTATTATTATGAAGATTTCTTACTCCTAAAACTGTGCTAATTGTAGCAAAACATGCATTTTATTATTGCAGTTAAATGTAAGTCCATTAGGTTTATTTATATTATTTTTATATGAGGATCATTCAATAAGGAAAAAGACAAATGCCCTCATTTTAAAACTATGCAATGAATCTTTACCATTTTTTCAGGAATGTTAGTTTACAACCTTGGGATGAGCTCTAATCAGCTTTTTGATTATTTTATGTCAACTTAGATCAAAATCTTCAGTTCACCATTGCAAGTCAACTAGAAGATTGCTTCTGAGAAGGGCAGTGCTCTGTCAATGGATGTTTTTTTACGGAAGGTGTAAAACTGAGTCAAATACTTTCTAGAATGTCAATACAATAGGGATAAGTTGTATGAACTCGGTGAATGTGAACAAGTGGGTTGATCGGCTTAAAAGTGCCCAAAAAAGAGTGGGTAATGAACCCAGAATTGGACATCCAGGTGAAGTTTGTGGTCCCTTGTTGGAATTGAGAATTGATGGACTTATTCATGATAATAGAATTACTGTTGAAATGATAGCTAAGAAAGTTCAAGTAAGCACAGAAAAACATGTGCAAGATGGGTTCCCAGGCATCTTACTGATGCTCATAAAAAATTGAGACTTTCTATTTTTCAAGACTTAGCGCAACAAAGTTTGTTTGAAGGAGATGCTTTTTTTTTTAAATAATAGTGACAAGGTCTGGATCCATCACTATAATCCTGAGGCCAAAAGACAGCCTGCCTCCCTGTGCAATCTTCTAGTGGACTTTCCATGGTGAACTGAAGACTTTGAGATTGTGTTGACAAAATAATCGAACAGCTGATTAGAGCTTATCCCAAGGTTGCCAACTAACTTTCCTGAAAAAATGGTATTATACATTGAATAGTTTTAAAATGAGAGCATTTGTCTCTCTACTTATTGAATGACCCTGGTATTATTCCTATCATGACTTTGAATCTGGAAAGTTAAAAAAAGATGTGATAAAGGAGAGAAGTGGTGAAGGGAATAATAGGTGATGATGGATGAATGTATTGACTCTCCTTCAAACCAAGAATGATTATTATTCAGTTTTGTGTTTGCTTTGCAGGTGGTACCACTTTGACTGAGTCTATGCAACTAGTTGATGAGATATTATCAGACAATCGTTTGGACCGCACGGAGCGGATTGAGAGACTGGAGGCTGTGCTTTCATCAGCAGTTAGTCTCACAGTGGGTCCTGGAAATGGAACAGACTCGTCATCCTCCCCTTTACTTTCAAATTCACCTGCATTGCAAATGTGCCATTGCAGCTGTCACCTCAATGGTGAGAAGGAGAAGCAGAAGAGCCTGGATGAAAAGGTGTTAGCCAAGCGTGACTGTGTTTCAGCATCGTGCCAAACACTTTCAACTGGTGATATAGTGATAACTAGGATCTATTTCACAGAGGAGGAGCGAGAGAAACGGGAGAAGGGGTTGGCAGCCTCCAAGAAATGACTATATTTCTTGTCGTGATCTAAGTAAAAAAAAGTTTGCTCACCTGTATCACATAGCTCATTAATTGATCTGCCCTTTTGATAAGCTCTGTTACTCAGTAAATGAATCCCAGGGAATGTTTATCTACATGAGGATTTCTAACGAAATATGAAGAGTTTTAAATTTGTAGATGTTAGGGCCTCTACCTTTAGTGCAAGACTCATTGTCCAATACTGATGCCCCTATTGTGAAACATTTTTTTTGCCATTAAAATTGATCTTACTAACTCATACATTTATGTTAGTATATGTTTAAAAATATGACGCTTATTCATATGATGTACATTGTTATGAGGTGTTTATATATTGTAGTTAAAACTCTCAGTGACTCATAGATTTGCTATTATTGCACGAGGAGAATGATGAAAATGTACTGAAAATGCATGTGATTTGCTACTGAGCAGGACCAAAATTTATGACCAATTATGTGGTTTTTTTCGGTGTTCATATCTAATTAAATAGTTTAGATAAAAAGAAGAAAATACTAAGATTCTAAATCATGCTTCAGGAAATTAGCTAATTAAGAATTCATATGTAATCTCTGGGCACAATCATTTTGGCTTTTATGTTAGTCATTTGATGTTGATTTCTTAAATTATGAGTTTAACTCCCTCCCTCAGAAACATAAAGGTTAATCTGGTTAGAAGGGGGAAAATATGTACAAAGAATTTTTGTTCATTGGTCTCAAATTAATTTAAAAAAAAACATAGGGATTGATAGAAACATTTTTTAGCCTGTTCCAGAAGGGTGGCAAGTATGTACAAAAAATAGAATTGTGTTCATTGATTCCAGGTGAGACCATTAACATAAGTTCCTTAAATGGGAAAGAGTTTTATGTACAAATATTGGGATTCTTGTATCTTTCCTAATTAACACTTGTGACTGCAAAAGTAAGATCTAAATGTATCAATGGGATGCACATATCTTTCCTTAGCAATACTAAGAACTGAAAATTTGATATTAAAATGTACTAAGACGTGCACTGTAGAGGAGAATCAAGTATTATGAAGTACTTAAGTGGGTGAATATCCCATTGATATTTTTTATTATCGAATCGATGACATTCAAATAGATTATTTCTCTGCAAATATTTGCTAGCCATTATTTTATCTTCTGGTATTAGAGATTGTGTTATTTTAATCAATTTTTTTGTTTAGACTGTTTTAACGAGCTCCTTGTAAAAGTTGTCATCTATACAATGTTAGACAGCAATATGTATTTTAAATCATATATACTTGGAAGCTCTTTTATGCCTCATAGAACATTTGCACTCCATTAAGACTTCAGTGTTGGACACTGGGTTTTCTCTGGGTAAATGGCCTTACTGTTTTTTTTTAGATAATTCCTATTGAATGTTATTGATGCGCCTGAGAAATGTATGGCAAATGTTATGATCTTAGGTGCTCAAATTCCCTATTGATGTATATGACCCTATGGTGCTTATTAGTGCTCACAAGACTGGCCAGATATGAATATCTGATGGTACTTTGTGCCTGCTTTTACATATTTTTTCCTCTGATACAGTGATATAGGATTTTAAGGAGGGAAATAGATAAAATTGATGAGAAGTTTCAAGGAGATTTCATTGTTATAAAATATGAACTTGGAATCCCTCAATTATTTGATTTCCTTTACATTTTTGTTCTTGTCAAACTTCCCTGGGTTGAAAAAACCTCAAATTGCTTAGATATATACTGTTATATGATGGTAACACAGACAGCTCTGCTACGTTTTACGTTAAGTATGAAGTTTTAGTTTTGTGTCGTTGTTAATAGTATGAGAAAATTTTACACTTTTACCCTTAACATTACTGTCAATTTTTTAGAATAAGATTAATTTGAATCTGGAATTTCAAAGGACTCTTATTTTAACTTATTTATTCAGTATTTCCAGTATATATGCATTAATTATGTTTGCTATGGCGAGAGCTTTTGCTTCTTTAACAGTAATAAAGGCAGTATTCAAAATAGGTTTCTAACAGATTGAGTAATATTGGCAATTTTTAATAATGAGAAATTACTTGACAATAACTATGCAATACATTTGTAGAGGAACTCAATCATGAAATTAAATGTAAGTGATAACTCATTATCTACTGTTGCTTGGCTTCCACTTGAATAGCAATATTAAATTATATGAATTGCATATACATGCTCTTTCAAATCTTGGCAAAAGCCAATTATTTAACTAATAAGCATGAAATTGTTTATAATGCAGTTTTGAAGCTACAAATTCCAGTGATGGTTGTATGATTTAGCATATTGTAGTGACCATGTTGGATGAGCATTTTTTTATTGTCATTTGTTGTAGATTGGTTTATAAATTGCTTTTAGATAATTTGATGAACCAATGTTTTTACTTATGGTAAACCAACATTTTGGGTAAGAACTGCAACATATCTGATCTTGCATTTTTATTATTTTGAAAATGTTAAATCCTTGTTGTGGTTTATTTATTAGGCAATTATATTAATGTTGTAGCAGTTGTTAACCAAAGTTTATTATTATAGCTATATTTTTACTTTTTTACCCCCAAAAACTCCCTGACATACTAGTTTAGTATGAACCAGGTGCAAGTTTTCTTCATATGTTACATACCTTAGTTAATTTAGTATGCATTTTGAATATATGGGAATATGTTCAAGCATGCATATAGGTGGTTTATTATTTATTTCCATTAGGAGTAATGTTGTTAATTAATTTGTATATATTGGTGTAAGTTGCCATGCCCTTGCATGGTTCACTGCACCTTATTTTTTATTTTTGGGTATAACATCTCTCTAAATTCAACATGTATTTTCTGTCAGGACCAAACTGCATAGTTGTGGAATATTATAGAAGGATTGGTTTGTGGGGGAAATTTCACCGGTTATTATGTTTATACTAGCAATAACAATGTCCTAGACCTTAAATACTAAGAACCCATAAGGAACAAAATATGTATTTTATGGCACTGTTAATCTTTGATAAAAAGATTATAAAATACTGTGCTAAAGCAAGTGTAAATAAAAATGTGCGAATACAGTTATCATGGTGTTTTAAATTCCTTGTGGTCTTCCTTATTTATTGGATTTTTTAAATTTTTCCCTTGATTCTGAGGAGAGGCGGATAATTTGCGTTTAATTGATTGGTGATGCTCTTGTTTTTTTTAACCACCTTGACAAAAGTCATTTGTCTCCTGAAGATACTGTGGTTTTATGCCTTCAAAATTTCCTAACAGAATGCATAGCAATGTGTTACTTTAAAAAAAATATATAGATGT
Source organism: Hetaerina titia (assembly GCA_037158775.1). Taxonomy (NCBI): domain Eukaryota; kingdom Metazoa; phylum Arthropoda; class Insecta; order Odonata; family Calopterygidae; genus Hetaerina; species Hetaerina titia. The sequence goes on from CM073777.1 coordinate 38,535,353, forward strand.
CTCAGACTGCTCAGGTGCGAGTGGGGAATGGAGAGTAAGAATGGGAAGTGTTAGTAAGAGGGGTAAAGCAGGATTGCCCATTGTTATCGGTGCTGTTCAACTTATATGTGGAGGAAATGATTAAAGAGGCATGGGAAGAACTGGAGGTAGGAATGAAAGTCAGAGGGGAATTTGTAAAATTGGTTAGGTTTGCTGATGACCAAGCATTAGTTGCTCAGTCAGCCAAGGGGTTGCAAGCATTGTTGAGTGAATTGGAGGTTCAGTGCAATAAATATGGGATGAGAATCAATATTAATAAAACAAAGGTTATGCGATTTTCCAGAAAGAAAAAGGCTAAGCTAAATATTAAAATAGGCGGGGAAAGAATAGAGCAGGTAGAGCAGTTTACATATCTCGGAAGTGTTTTGGACCAATACGGTCAAAGTGGTTGGGACGTAAGGAGAAGAATTGCGCTAGGCAAGGAGGCTTTCTCAAGGAGGAGGGAGTTGATGATGGGGACATTAAGTAGGGAGGTTAAGACAAGACTCGTAAAAACTCTGATTTGGAGCATAGCAATGTACGGTGCAGAAATGTGGTCGCTGAAGCAGGAGGATAGACGTAGATTGGAGGCTTTTGAAATGTGAGTGTGGAGAAGAATGGAGAAGGTGAAATGGACCGAAAGGAAAACAAATGAGGAAGTACTGGAGATGGTGGGTGAGGAGAGGGGTTTATTGAGAGAAATCCTGTGGAGGCAAGAAAAATGGCAGTAGTGGAATGTTAAAGAAGGTAATAGAGGGGAGAATGTTAGGCAAACGAGGAGAGGGCAGGAACAGGATAGGGATGTTGGATGGGATGAAGGGAGGAAAGAAGTACACAGAGATGAAGAGGGATCTGATTTAGAGTAGGTTGCTGGATTGGGTTTTGTTTGGAGTTACAAAATGTTTATTTGATAGTTGTGTCCATCCAAAAACCTACCTTAACCGGTAAATTACCTAATAATAAATAATAATAGTTTGTATAAACTCTCTACCTCACATGATAATCAAATTTGAACCAGATAAATAAGAAGTCTAAATTTGGTTTTAATGTCATTTCCTGATTTCCGCTTTAAGAACTCAATAATGATAACATTCAGGAGTACCCAGGAAAGACATAAATTTTTGTACATATATTGGGACACTTCTATCTTGTCTTAGCGATAATGAGAACTGAAAATGAGATATTTATATGTACCAAGGTGTCAGCTGTATAGGGGATACAAGTATTAACTGGTGCTTAAGTGGGTGAAGAGGCCATTGGTATTTTTTTATTTTAGAGTTAATGGCATTCATGTAGATAATTTCTCCGCCAATGTTTGTTAGCTATTAAGCAGCTTTATGCATTATCAATAAGCATGTGGAAATTCTATTATGCGTAATAGGGGGTTTGCACTTCAGTGTTGGACCCTGGGTCTCGAAAGGGTAATATGGATAATCGCATCAGCTAATCAGATTTTCAGCTTAATAATAAATATTAAATAATATGCCCCATACTAAGTTTTATGTCTTTTATTGCACAATAACTAAAAATATGGATATGTGAATAAAATTCTATGTCATAATTTTTAGTATACACTAATTTCAAAGTATGAAAATCATTTGCTTCACCCAGGATTCAAACCTGGATCCCTCAACGGCCAAGTGTGTTAGCCTGTCAAGCTACCAAGGCATCCTCTGACACTTTGAAATTTTGGGGGCTTTAAAGGAACAAGCTGTGATGAAATATAGTACGTACAGACACAGGTATTCTTAGTTGTGCATACTGCACCAGATTCCACAAGAAGAAAGCCATTGTTTAAACCCTAAGGTGTTTGCCTTAGACAAATTCAAAGAACTGCAGCAGATTCCACTACAGTACTTTAATGGAGCCATCCATTAATATGCATTAAAATAGAGGTCAAGATGAATGATTTTTTTACACTGAACTTCATGAATTTTAATGCATATCAGTGGATGACTCTGTTTAAATTACTGTTGTGGTATCTCCTGCTGTAATTATACATCTACATCTACATAAATACCCTGCGAGCCACCAAAAAAGGTGTGTGGCAGCTATTTAATAGTAAGCATTTTCTAAAACAGATGTGTTACTTAACAATGTGTTCATACACAACAAATATGTCAATGAAAAGTCAAACATCCTTCATCTAAATGTCTTACACAAAACTAAATCAAATGATTTCATACATGATTCAAGTCATGATCTTTAAGTGTATTTTAGCATTAAAAGCTGTATTTTACTATCTGGTACTAAAATAAAAAACCTTCAGAATTATGGCACTTGAGAATTGTAGATTTTGCAATCCTAATCAATGGTGAATTTACCTAGTTTGAGGAAAAAATGGATGGCATTGCTTTGTCTCTTCAACATTGTTTCTTAGGATAACTAATTGAGGTGATTTCCCATCGCCTTCCTTGAAAGTGTTTTTAACACGAAATCATCACTCACTGGCCACACCTGTGGAGTCAGATGCCTCTCCAGTTGCCTCACTGAGGAACAGACACTGTGTGGACTACTTATCATTTGGCTCCTACCCTTCAGCCTATCTCTGGAATGGGTGACCCTACCAGGAGTAATTATTATTGCTCCCACCAGATCAGCTCTAGGGTTCATCAGAACTCACAAGCCCTTCCACTATGTTAAGATTGTAGTCTGTGAGGAGAGGTTTTTTTCCTAATTTATTACTCCAACTGTATGTTTCATTAGTATTTCTTTGTATTTAACATTAAGTTAAAACCATTAAACAATTTGAATGAGGTAGGAAAATTGCTCATAATTAATGAATATGAACTAAGTGAACCTATTGGCAAGCTGTCATTAACAGTTTGCTTTAATATCATTACAGCTATTATCTTGGAATACTCTTTAATCTGTGACGTTACCTTGGTTAAATTATGAGTTATTTAGTTTGTTGCCCTTAAGAGTTTTGGCACAATGTGCCCTTTCCAATGTTGAGGATTAAAGATGAAAAATATAAAAAAAATTTCTAAAGACCTGGCACACCCCCAGACTTTTTGTTTTGCAGATGTGGGATTTGATAAAATTAGGGATAGTCACAATTTTCAGCTGGACTTATCTTTGATGGAAAGGAGACAAACTATTCAAGTGAAATTTGCATAGTTTGTCTCCTTTCCATCATGGATAAATTTCACAAGGTTAACCCTAATACCGTTCGGTTTGTTGGACTTATCTTCCTAGAATGTCTAATGGAAGCATTCTAACTCAGTAGCAATCGTTGTGTGACATCATTAATGCTTTTTCATGAGATGATGAATGCGAATCCCTGTTAATCCTTTGTGCAGTTTCACATATTCAAATGCAAAGGCCCTCTTTAAGTGTTATGAAGAAGAATTTCCATGTCAAATTGATCCAAAAACTTCAAACTAGACTTTTAATTTCTGTGAAGTATATTAAACGTAAAATATTATCCATATATGATTACATAAAATTTAAGAGATCCATAAAATAGTGAATTTGCTATTGCAAAATTATTGGTACCAAAAGAAATTGCTGAAAGTTTTATTATTATTGGTAATCCATTGGTTAAGGTAGGCTTTAGATGGGCACGACCATGCTATTGTAATCAATACATATCTCGCCTCTCCTAAAAGAGACAAAGCTTCATCTAAAACTACAATAAGCCCCTCTTCAATCCCACATATCCACCCTTCTCACCACTGAACATATCTATTCTATTCCTTCCTCTTCCTCATTTACCTAGTATTCTGCCCTCCATCACAGTCCTCAACATCTCATTGTAAATAAAAATGTTCTGCCTCCTTTGAATTTCTCCCATAAATCTCTCCTTCCCCATAATGCCTTGCACTTCCCCATTTGTTTTCCTTTCTTTCCACTTCACCTTTTCAATCCTTCCCAACATCCATGCAAAAGCCTTCAATCTAAGCATATCATCTTTCTTCAATTACCATTTTTTCCACACCGTACCCGCTCCATATTAAAGTGCTAACAAGCCAAATTTCTAGAAACTGCAGGAGATGCCTCAACAGTAACTTTTTTTACGCTCTGAAATTATTGCAATGTTAACAAGCCTTTTCTTAACTTCCCTACTCAACGTCCCTGTCATTGTTTCCCTCCTTGTGAAAGCTTCTTTGCCCAATTTAATTCTAATTCTTATGTCCATATTACTTTGACCATGTTGGTCCAAAATATTTCCAAGATCAGTAAAATATTCCACCTGCTCAATTTTATGAGCTCCTATTTTTATACTTAACTTACCTTTTCTCTAACTCATAATCCATATTATCTTTGTTTTGTTTACATTTATTTTTATCCTGTATTTATGGCACTGATTTTCCAATGCACTTGGCATTGACTGTAGTCCCTTGCCTGGCTGGTAAAATAAAGCTTAATCATTCACAAACTAAACTAATTTTATGCATTCCCATCCAACTTTCATTCCTATCTTTGCTTCTTCCCAAGCTTCTTTAACCATTTCTTCCACATATATGTTGAAAAGCTCTGGTAATAATGGACACCTCTGCCTCATTCCTCTTCCTAACCCTGCCCATCTACCACTCATATCTGAGCAATCTGAGTCATGGGCAGGTTGTGGATAAGTTGCCTATCCCTAAATTCTACTCTTATTTTCTGCAATATATTCAAAAATTCTACATGGGTCTCAAGCTCTGTAAGAAATATTAAAAAAAAACAGTATTTTGTGTATTTTTTTATTTTTCAGCATCATCTCCTTTTAGCTTGATACACTTTTCCCAGCATTTCTCCAATTACTCAGAAACTTGGTAATTGAAGCAAGACAATAGGAGCCTTTTGAAATGTAAGTGTAGAATTCCACAGTGAATTTAATTTCTATCTCTAGTTCTTCCCATGTCTCTTTTACCATTTCCCCCACATGCACATAGAAAAGAACTAAGAAAATGCAATAAAGTAATAATGAGTAATCCCATCTTACTCCTTTTCCTAGCACTGCCCATCCATCACTCCTACCTGAATATCATGGGACATATACAGGTTGCAGATAAGCGTCCAATCCCTCCAATCTACTCCTATTTCTGTAAAGCATTCTTTTACTCTATCCAATTCACCCTGTCAAATACTTTTGTTGAAAGCTTTTTGTCATGCCAAAATAATATTATTTTTTAACATTAGCACAAAAAAAATTACTTGAAATTATGGATGAATAAAAATTCAGAACATTTTTGTTCTCTCAGTGGACTACCACAACCCACAATTTATGGGGTGAAGTAGTCCACTAAGTGGAGTGCTGGGTTAGCAAGAAGATGGCTCAGGTTCAATTCTGGGTGGTGTCTACAAGCAACCTCAATTTCACCTAAGTTTTTTGACATTTCAGTTATCAGATTGTACTGGTAAACCAGAAGTATTAGATGGAAAAGAACACCCTCGAGTGTGAATTCCTCATACAATTACATTTATTATTTGGTGAACTCTATTAATTGCTGATCGTGATGCTACTTTTTGCATACAGTATGATATTATTATGAGCCCACTATCACTAGGAGACTATTAACCATTCCATCTTTCCTAATAGAGGGGAGAATGTTAGGCAAACGAGGAAAGGGCAGGAACAGGATAGGGATGTTGGACGGGATGAAGGGAGAAAAGAAGTACATAGAGATGAAGAGAGACCTGATGTGGAGTAGGTTGCTGGATTGGGTTTTGTTTGGAGTTACAAAATATTTATTTGATAGTTGTGTCCATCCAAAAACCTACCTTAACCGGTAGATTACCTAATAAAAACCATCTTTCCTGACACAGCAGTCAATAATTACTACATGTAATTTATCCACTTTACCGATATATGCCAAAATATCCATTTGTTTGTAGATGTGGAGAGACCTGGAAAATTCAGGGAATTTTTAATAATAGGATAGTGGTCAACTCAGTAATTGTAAAAAACTTAAAATTTCATTTAACAAACGTTATAATGAATGGTAGGTTTTGGATGAGCACACGCAATATTATGGTAAATGATAATTTCCTTACCTCTCCCATACAAACAATCTGACATCCAAACTACATTAAGCCCCTCTTCAATTCAGTATACATAGTTGCTCCCTTCATCCATCTTAATTGTCTATCCTCTTCCTCATTGGCCCAAAATATTCTCCTCTATCACTTTCTTCAACATTCCACTGCCAATCAAAATTCTCTGCATCAATCTTTCCTACCTTCTTCTAATTTCTCTAAACTACTCTTTCTCCTCTCCCACCATGCCTAACCCATCCTCATTTATTTTCTGTCCGCTTCACCTTTTTACTGCTTCATCCTTCTCCACAACATTTAAAATGCTTCCAATCTACATCAATCATCTTGATTCGATTACAATATTTCCACGCCATACAAAATGCATTATGAAATTTGCTTTATGAATTTCATTAATGGTTTATCACTGATGTCAAATGTATATGCTCTAAATATTAATGAATATCGTTAAGAAAGAAAATGTGGAATTGCCGTGTTTTCTTTCTTTCTTTACGATGGAAAAATTCCGCAAAGTAACGGCTAAAACAGTCTCTTATATTAATGAATATGTTGATGGATATCCAGCCATGGATATTTGGTATTTATGATGGAAATGTGCTGTGTTGACATCTACCTATATTTTCCATCTGTTGCACAATTTAATTCATTTTTTACCTTTTTATGCACCTCTTTGAATCGTTTCACTTACCAAACAATATCATCTTTTTATGACACTAATTTTCTCTTTGCCATTCCTAGAAAAACTGTTCATGAAAGGTTTAGGTCATTTATAACTGTTACTGTATTCCAAGTTTAAGAGTTCTCGCCTAGATTATTTTTCAACCATGCTGTCACATAGTATATAGTTCAATAGCTGTCAATAGTTCTTTTCTCATTTTCTTTCTGCTGTTAATCCCTACCTCTTACTCACCTCCGCAGATTTTGAGTTGTTCCGTAGAGTGAATTAGGTAAATTGATGAAAGTACAGCAGGAAACAGGAATAGATTGGAGTTAAGCAGCTTATCCACAACCTGTACATGGCTCAGGCTGCTCTTGTGCAATTAGTGAATAGAGTTCAGATGGGCCAGCTTAGGAAGAGAAGACAGGGGTGTCTGTTATCACTTGTGCTTTTCAACATCAATATGGAAGAATAGTTAAAGGAAATATTAACAATGGCATTTGGAAAAGTTGGTACAGAATTCATTAAATCAGGTTCGTGAATGATCACGCTTTTCTTAGTCAGCCATCCAAGAGGTTACAATCACTGCACAGAAGATTGGAAAAAAAGTGTGAAAGTTATGGGATGAGAATCAATGCAGAGCAAAGGTCAGAGGGTTTTGAGAAAGAGGTTAACCTGTTTCAGAAGTGTTTTGGGTTAAGATGGTTAAAGTAGTATGGACATCAGAAATTACAGAATTACATTGGGTAAGGAAACTTTCACAAGGAGGGAATCGATGAATAAGGATGTTAAGAAAGGCTTGTTAAAACTTAAATATGGAGCATGGTTTTGGAAAGTGTGGAAACATGATTATTGAAGCAAGATGATAGGTGGTAGGACATTGGGAGACTTTAGAAATATGGGTATGGAGAAGAATGTAAAATAAAGAGACCAAAGCTATTGCAATTTCATCTGTTATTATGGAATGGTTCCACATCACACCTGAATCTGTAATTTATACAAGGGTGTAAAAGGTGGAATAGACAGAAAGGAAAACAAACAAGGAAATGCTAGCCATGGCTGGGGAGTAGAGAGGATGTTTGGGAGAACCTTTTTCATTTTCAAATAAAATGGTCTAAGTAGTAGGGACATAAGAATTGCATTAAGAAAAGAAGCTTTTACAATCATGAGAGAGTCAATGATAGTGACATCAAGTAATGAGGTTGAGAAAAAATACTATAAAACTTTGGTATGGAGCATGGATTTGCACAAACTGGAAACTAGGTCATTGAAACAAGATGAGAGCCATCAAATGTTGGCTTTTGAAATGTGGGTGTGGAGGGAGTTGCTGGGCCAAATCAAAAGAAGGTAGGAAAGATGGATGGGGAATGGGATGTAAGGCTTGTGATGGGCGGAAGGACGTTAGGCAAGCAAGAAAGGGGTAAGAATAACTATTTAAGTACAGATTGGAGGAAGGAAGAAAGTATGCAAAATTGAAGAAAGGTTTACTGTAGTGATTCATGCTTTAACAAATTATTTATGTATGGCTGTAGCCGTACTCCCTGCCATGCACACTTTTATGGTGTCACCTTATATCAAATTGTTATTAAAAAACCATAAACACAGTAATCAACCCGAAGGTCTGTTTGGTAGGTGATGGTAGATTTCACCCGTACAATGCCCAACGGCGTATGAAATTATAGCTTGGGTAGAGTTGTGGGTGCCCAGAGGCTTGTCCGGGAATCAAACCCGGGCCCTGCAGTCCAATGCTCCACCCCTGGACCACCGTGACCCACCAAATTGCTATATTACATTATCATTCAGCATCAATGACTGGGAGAATAATTATGATTTATACAATAATTTTCCAAACTGAGGTTTGGGAGTTTGTTGTATAAATCATAATTGTGAGATTAAATTTACAAAAAAATTATGTAACTGCATTAATCATGATCATTTTCATGAAAAGTGAGAAGAAAGGGAGACAAGTCTGTCACCTTACTATTCATTTAACTGAATATATGAAATGCCTTCAGATCACAATTATTCAAGCCAAGAAGGCAGCTGTGTTGATAAATTACACATGTCTTCCCGTGCATCATTACATGTAATATCAATGCTGTTACCATGTTTTTCTCCATATTACTGCCACTTAGTAAATCACAGATATATCATACAATGCACGGTATAGAGATAATCCTAATAACCCAAGTATAGCACTATGAAATGAACAATGCAAAAATTGTTAAAGGAATGAAAAAATTTAAATGACATGCTAAAAGGAAAAAGTGCCAGACTTTTCAATACATTCATTTCACTATAACACAATTTTATTTGAAATGATAATTCCTCACAATACATTCACACATTTCACTCATGTAACACATTCTTGCATCAATGAGGCCTTTGTTCATAAATAATTGCAATTGAATAGATCCTGTAGAAATAGGAAATATAACATTCCCCTGGCTAAAAGGAACGCCACAGAATCGGTGGATGAATCTCTTCACATTCATTAGCCAGTTCATCAAAGTCTTGGTACCACTCAGTCAATGTAACAAACAAAGAACGACGAAATTTACACTTATAAGCATTCCTGTTAACCCACTCAAAGTTCATCACGCATATATTTTGGCTTGAGCTCTTCTATCCTCTTGATAAAATCTGTCTTCTCAATGCAGCCTTCACAGTTCTCATCCCAATCGCTGAGTATTTTCTTTAAATCCCTAACTTTTAGTTTCTTCAGCTCCACAGTCTTCAAATCAATTGTTTTATCTGAAAGTAAAGAAAGAAATGATTTTTTAACTTAGGCAATGTTTTGCCAATCCAAGGATTTCACCCAAAACAAATTTTTAAATATTTTACCAAGATGCATATGAGACTGCCAATAAATTAATTAAATTTACTGTTGGATTCTCATTGGCCAGTGATGGCTACATTTGCGTTTGAACTGAACATGTAACAGCTATGTAATGCTGATTTTGCACAACTACTGATTACGTGTATCATGAGCCCAGGGATTTTTTCCACATTATCAGAGGATTTGAATAAGTATTTTAATGAAATTAATTTCTGAGGCTAAAATATCTTTCATAAATAAAATTATTTTTTGGAGATCCCAAACTTTATTTCAATGGTGCAAGTTGTTTTAAAGGATTTTTTTCATTGGTGGTGTTTTAAAAATTCAAGGATTACAGGCCACTGTTGTAGTTAGGAAGGGATTTTCTTTCCCCAATAGACAATTAATTATATTTAACAACAGAAAATGCACTTTCATTCAGAAAAGAATATTGCCAACTCGCAGGACCAACCTTCTTGGTGTTCATTAGCAACAATATCACAATTCACATATGCATACACAAGGAAAAATTTGAAGAATATGAGCCATAAAGGCACATGCCTATTGTCATGTTAGGTGATTTCACATGGAAAAGTCCTATGAGAGAAAGCTATTTACTCATTTCTAGGGCATAAGAATTCTAAAGAGCCAGGTCACCTACTTTCTCTTAGATCATTTTTATTTTGACTTTGTTGGAATAAATACATAATTAATAATCAAACGCCAACTTTGAACATATTTCTTGTTACATAAAGTTATAACAGATTGATTATCTTGGGTTATCATTTTCATTTTAAAGTTGAAAATTGGACATGATTTGGAACCAATTTGTTAAATATATACAGAACTTAATAATATTATATACCTTCACAACAATGGGAGTATTAACCCAAGCAAAGCCCTCCAAGGTAAATGGAGTGGTTAGATTAGTAGATGGTACGCTTAATGAAGCATGTCAATTGGCTATGGTGGGGAGTGGAGACGAGCAACACCAGTCACCTTCTAAATTACCAGAATACACCACTCGCTTGAATGCACCCAAATAACTCTTATTTTTAAGGTTCACAGCATTATACCACACAAGACTGTGAAATGACAGAATAATGAAATATAAGGTTAATAATATTTGACTCAGGATGTACAATGCACAAGGATGCACAATTGCATGCTGAAAAAGACAATTTATTTCTGCAACAAGCATTACAAGTACATGATTTTTCAGAAATTGATTAATAAGAGTAAAAATAGTCTTATTTAACTTTCATTAATGTCAATTAGCCATTGCAAGGGAAGTGAGTGTTATAATATTCTTCAGCAACGATTACTTAATCAAAAGTAATAAAAACGTAAACTACTATCAGACAACTTCTGGTAGGAGTAAAATGAACGCATGGAAGGCTTTATTATGGAAATAAAAAGAACACAAATTGAACACACTTGGGTCAAGGATGACCCAAGTGTGTTAAGTGACCCCTTCCGATGGATTCTATTTCATATATTGTACTCTCAATAGGACACTTATGTGGAGCCAAAATTTGAAATAAAATTTAATGCAAACCCTAACAACAAGCTCTTGCCCAAAGAAAGCACTGACAAAAAGTAAACAGGCAAGCAAAACAGTTACTGTTTTCAATGCACAAACCTCTTAGAATTTAAAGTGAGAAATACATTTTTAATATGCAAAATTTTCTAAACTTACCATATCTTAAATCGCATATTTGGGAATCCATCTTCTTGAGTTTCTCACAAATCTTGTCCGGAGGCATCGACCATGAAACGGGCCTTGAAAGTTCTCCAAGAATCCCCGTTGCTGACTCTTCCAGACCACCTAAGTAGTAGCACTGAAGAAAAATTTTGTTAATAACACATTGACAAAATATAAACATAATTTGATCTTGTCGTGAACTGGATCTTATACTCACAAATCTATTTTCTTTCCCTTTAAGATTTTTGCAAAACTTCTTGAACTCCGATTCAATTAACTTTGTGTCTTTCTTGATCTTGTCTGACAAAGATTGACTGAATCTTTCAACGACTGTGATGCAAACTATAATCAAAGATATTTCCAGTTAGAATAATCAACATCGAATTTTAACCAAATAATTCCAGGCCATTAAAATGTATCCTTACCTTCACAGTCTTCTTTTTTCAACGATATTACGCTACTAAATAACGATAAGGCGCAAAATAGAAATACTGCAAAGTGAGGCTTCATTGTAAATAGAATAATCTGAAATTAATAAACAACAATGAGTACAGAAATCTTGTAACATTCAAGTTCAGTCACGGAACCGACGTGAATACATCAAACTCCTCCAAGAGTCCACCTCAAAATGAGGAGTTACCTGCGAAACAGCGAACTTTATTTCTAACGACGAAACATTCGTGGCTATTCGTGTACCACCTCTCCTCGCTCCACGTTGATTTCAAGCTGCTTCACCAGCTGGCGGCATATCATTGGTAGGTTTATAATGACGTCAGATAAATTTGTATGAAAAATTTACGCCCAAGATAAAAAAGAAGGAAGAGGGTGAGGTATGAGAATAAAATAAAACAGCATCGCCTGACGCAAGGGTTAGGTGTTTATTTGTATCTTGCCGCGAACAACTAAAATGGCAAGTCCCTGCTGTCTTCTAAATTGGCCTTGATCAATATATGTTGATCTATGAAATTAGTATTACAGAGGTATGTGATATCAGTAATTACGTGGGTATGTTTATTTTCTTGATCAGATTTAATTAATATCGTGGCTTATTTGTGGGCTTAGTATGTAAACAATTCATGAAGGAGATGAGGCAATCTATGCAACTAATTTCTTTCCTTAAAGGTGACCATGGCCAATCAGAAGAAAAGATTTGAATTTGAGAACACCTTTGGTAGCAGCAGTCGATCCCCAAAGAGACCTAAGTTAGATGTAATTCAAAAACCATCTACAAGTGGTTCAAGAAACGAAAGTTTCGAAAATGTGGATGAAAATGATGATCTTTGGGGTGATGAGCTTGAAAATGATGTTGTGCAAGAAGTTATACAGTTAGAAAGTCAGGCTTTTCCACTGAGGCCCCCGGTTCCTAAATGTGAACCCACTTCAAAATCCACGGTCAGTATATTCAAACCAAAAACTGCTACCGCTTCCACGAAAAGAATTACTGGAGGGCAGGCAGGTTTAGTAAGCCAAGATGCTTTCCGAGACAGTGGTAGCATTAATAAAGAAACTAAATTCCCCGAGCGCCGGGTGCATGATCTTCAAGTAAATGTTACTGGTGTTATCAAGCCTTTGGCAGTGGAAAATGTCAAGAGTCATGCGGTTGGAAGAGGTTGTTCTCGCTCCAATTCAATGCCTACTGCTTTTGGAGAGGGTACTAGTTCTTCAATGTCCAAACCGTGGAGTGAAATCGAGAATCTGTCGAGAAAACTGGGTAATAATTCGACGCTAAAGACACAAGACCAATGTGACCCGCCAGGACCAGTGGATAACTCACAGGAATTTAAAACTTTGCAGAAAGAAATAGAAAGATTAAAATCTGAAGCCTTCTCCAAAGCAGGTAAATAATTCGTGTTTTCGCTTTCCCGACTCTGGGTACCGCCTTTGTTTCCATAACGTGCCATGTGTATAATATTAGACTTTATATTTACTTAATGAACATACTTCTTCAAAAATATGGGAATTGCTTCTCAGTCATCTCTGCAACGAAAATATTGAATAAAATACCACAAGACGAAAACATGGTAGTTTTTATCATTATGCTAACAATTTGCATGCAATCAAGCGCGTACCCACCCCTCCAGATCACATTCAAGTACCCAGGTTTACATGACTATGTGTTTTGTAATTGTGATAAGGGTAATTAGATTGATGAGCTACTGCGTCATGAAGAATATCTAGAGAAAGGAAATTTTAGGTAGTCCATAATATGGAGAAGGCAAAGCAAAATTCTTATATGAAAAGAAAACTGGTTGGAACTTGGGCACTGTTTAAATTGGGTAATATGTAATTAGAGAAGGAACGACACTAAACATTTCTTTGATTTAGTGGCCAATGTAGCTTTACATATATATGGATCAAAAGGGAAGGAAGAAAACTTTATTTCAATACAACTGGAAATTTTACAGAATCTAGAAATAATTCTATCCACCTTAATGATATTAATTATGTACTTTGGAATTCCTGTAATGGTTATCGATAACACATAGTAATCTTATTTCTTTTGGCTAAACATGCAAAGTCCTATAAAAGGCCCTCCTTAATGTTAATATTTTCTAATCCAATCTGAAATGTAGCTCTCTTTTCTGCTCAACTCCCATAAAACTAGTTGTAATTTCAGTCTCCTTTTCCCTTTGGTTTCTCACTGAACTGTTCAGCAAAATGTTACGAGCCAAATACATAACTGATTTCCCAGATACTTAGTTATTATTATCTCTCTCTCTACTCATTTACCTCTGTGTTTCCTTCCACCAAACCCACCTTTCATTTCTTGCATTTCCTTCCCTATCTAGTTATTTTGCCTTGTATGCCACCATTCCTTTGCTTATCAAATGTTGGTATTGTGCATTTCTTGATTAGACCCAGTTAATGATTTTATTACTAATAAAGTGGATACCCAAAGTACCAGGTGCATATATCTTTGTAGGAAATAGGGAATATAACCATCCTGTTCTGGTATGTATGGCGTAGTGACTACCAGCTGTTGGGCCTCAGGCTTTATAGCTTATAGGTGATGGAATTGGACAGCCCTGTCTACAATCCAAACAGTACAATTTTCTGGTTGCGAAAACTGGAAAACATCTTGCTGTGAGTAAGGGAATTGACCTCCTTTCCCTTAATTTGTGAATTCCACAGGCAGTACATCTCAAATTTAGAGTGTATGCTACACTCACCACTCAAAAACACTTTCAAGTTGACTACACTCGTGATGGAAGTTTCTTTTGCCTTATTTACTTTTTGTTATTTTATGGCTGTGCAATAATTGTATTCTTTTTGCTATCAATTGCCAAACATTCTCTCCTCTATCGCAGTCATGAAAAACCCATTGCCAATCAAAATATCTTTAATCCATCTTCCCTGCCTCCTTTAGATTTCCCCCAACAATCCTCTCTCCTCCCCCACCGTGAATAGCACTTCCTCGTTTGTTTTTTTTTCTGTCCACTTATCCTTTTCTATCCTTCTCCACAACCACAGTTCAAAAGTCTCCAATCTATGTCTATCATATTTCCTCAAAAACCATGTTTCTGTGTCATACAAAACCATGCTCCATATCAAAGTTTTGGCAAGTCTTTCCTTAACATCCTTTCTTAATATTCCTATCATCAATTCCTTCCTCCTTGTGGAAGTTTCTGTTTTTTTTTAATAAAATTCCTCTCCTTATGTCCCTATTACTTTGACCATTTTGGTCCAAAACACTACTGAGATAGGTAAACTCTTCCACCTGGTCTAGTTTTTGTCCTCCTATTTTAATGTTTTATTTAGCCAATGTATTTCTTGAAAACCACACAAGCTTTGTTTTATTTACACTTATTGCCATCCCAGACCTATCACCTTGACTTTCCAATGCTTACTGCAGTGCTTGCAACCCCTTGGCTGACTGGAATAATAGAGCTTGATCATCTGTTGATTTAACTGAATTAATGAATTCCACACAGATTTTCAATCCCATCTCCAGTTTATGCCATGCCTCTTTAACACTTTCCAAAAATGTTTAATAGCACTGGGGATAATTCACACCTCCTGCCTTTCCCCCCTTCCTAGCACTGTCCATCCAGACTCTCTATCTGCCACTTACACCTGAGCAGTCTGAGACATTCGCAGTTTGTGAAATATTCCTCTATTCATTCAATTTACCCCTATTTTCTGTAATAGATTCTGAAACTCATGAAACCCTAGCAAAGCAAAATAACAGCAGGAACACAGACGAAGACTGAAGTAGTTAGAATAAAGACTGGGAATGTTAAGGACTGGGAAATTAGAAAAAAAATTGTAGACGGCTAATAAATAACAATCTTTTTATCAAATTTTTTTTGCATTAGTAGAGTATAACTTCCATTGCCTTTTATCCTGTTATGCCCCTGGCTCCATATGACCTTCTTAATTTCTTATATCAATTTCACACATGTTAAAAACAAGTTAAAAGAAGTTCACTCCTTAGATCAAATGGCTATACCTTAACTGATTCAACAAATTAAAAATTTTTGGGCATTTGAATTGATAAATACATGCCCATGGAACAAAATATTTATACCATTTGTTCAAAATTTGCATCTGGAAGCTATCTGCTGAGATAACATCCACATTGACATCATATTTTACCAGTCATTAATGTAGAGACAGCAAAGGCAGCATATAATGTCTCCATTTATTATGAATACAAGTTCAGTATGATTGCCAGGTATAACAATTACAATGTTCGTTGATGGTTTTCATACTTCAAAAATGGGTAAAGTGTAACATTCTGTAGCCAGTAAATTTTCCCCACCCCTCCCCATTACTCTCTGCATTGAATCCGATAAACAGCCACATGCTCCATCCCTTCCCTTCAATTACCTTTCCTCCGCAATTGTCTCATCCCATTAACCCTCATTGACCACCCGCTGACCCACATTTTACCACTCTCCTGATTTTATGTTGCCCACCTTTCCCTCAGAGTTACTACAATTTGACCTTCTATTGGTCACTGGTTCCAATGAAATTCCATTTGAGCTCCAACTTACTCCTACCTGTCACACCTATACTCCTCCTACCTAATCTATTGGTATATACATCACATGTATCTTATTACAAATTTGTAGATGATAATGCCATCCCACATTGAAATGCATTGTAGTATACCAAATAGATTCTGTGGAAATGTATGTTCTATCTTTCATTTGATGGCAATGATATCAGATGTGCTCTAAAATCCCTATGTACTCTGGTGTGTTTTCTCTAACTGATCACCTATGTACATTGTTATTATTTTTAATCGACCGGTTATAGTAAGTTTTGCTTGGACACAAGTCAAATAGTTCTGCCCTTTTTCCCTTACCTCTCCTTGCAAAACCCCACTGACTTCCAACACTACAATATCTAACTAAGACGACCTGACATTTGAGCGATTAAATCATTTTTGGTGCTTAAAGACCCAACTAAGGATATATTTGATCAAAAATTCATTTATTTCAGTTTGAATTCTTTTGTAAATATGCCAATAATTTGGCATCACAAAAGTTATTGTAAAGTATAATTTACATATATTGTTGTCTGCATAAAATGATAAAGTATATTTTATTTTTATATGTACCTTATGACATCTCATCATGATATCTGTTGATAATGATGATATTGTTCTAATTTATTGACATCTCCTTTACTTGTCTACTATGAGACTGGTACTTGTCTTAGGATATGGTTTATGTACACTGTGAAATAGTAATTACTGATTTATTTTTTGCTGGGTTAATACTGCAATTAAAGGGACTATATTTGCCATTAGTTATCAGATATTAATTGTTAAATTCTTCTTAATTTTTTAGGGGAAGCTGCACTTCTAAGGCAGAAAGTTAAAGAGGCAGCTTTAGATCTGGAGAGAGAAAAAAATTATCGTGCAACATTGTTAGAAAAGACAAACCAAAAACATCAAGAGGAGGTTTTGGCATTAAATCGAGAACTTGAAGCTGCTAAAACACAGTTACAATTCAAGGTCAGTTTCACAAGAGGACTAAATGGTCCAACTTTATATGGAGAATAGAATATCAAACATTTGTAACAAAGTTCCTAAATTTAATTGACATTGCTGAAAACTTAGATTTGTGAAGCTCGTGTATCAGTTGAGTTTGCTGAGTTATATATGACTTTATTATTCTAGTGTTTATTAAATGTACAATCTAGTATACATGTATTCCCTCATGGTTAATGTTAACTCTGAATTTTTTCCTGTTATTGCTCTGAAGGCAGACTTAAGAAAGACATGACTTGGTAGCAGTAGTTCATTTTTATGTGAGCTAACTTTGAGATGAATGGTCAGAATTTTACTTGGTTAATCTAAAAAATCTTTAATTTTGGAATACATTACCAAAATATGACAACAATTTCATGCCTTTCTGGATTTTATAATATGATTAGTATAATTTTGGCAGATGAAATTTATTTATATTAAAACACAAACAAAATAAGTAGTCCTTTTCCACAGATTTTTATTTATATGATTTTTTTCACTGTGTTATGGCATCATCTATTGGAAGGCCTTAACATTGCGTTTGAGCAAAAACACATAAAATTCTGGGTGGGATTTTAATAGCATATAAGGTCTGTCAAAAAAGGAACCAACCTTGAATTTTCCAGCACACAGTAGTGTTGCTTGGGCACTTGTACCATATGTCTGCTTAGAAGCTTGCCACCTGAGAGTTGAACCAATTGACAATGCAGTTCTTGATTTCCTCTTTGGTTTCGAAACATTGTCCACCGAGCCACTGTTTCAAGTGCAAGAAGAGGAAGTTGTCTCTAGGTGCAAGGTCAGTACTATACGGTGGGTGGTCAAATAGTTCCCAACGAAAATCTTCAATTTTCTTATTGGTTTTGGCAGCAGTGTTTCTGTACCCACCTTGGACACAATTTGTGGTTTCTGAGGTTTTCTGTGACAATGTTGTAGACAGTAGTGCGTCCAAGTTGAGGAAATTGTTCAGCCAGGCCATTAATTGTCAATCGACGATCACATCGCAGTTTTTGTTCCACTTGCGAAACAATTTCATCGGTCAGAATACTGGGCCTACCACTTCGCTCTTTGTCATGGACATTTGTTCGTCCATTTTTAAAATCACAGCACCATTGTCTAACCTTTCCTTCACTCATAACTGTAGGTTTATAAACTAGGCATAATTCCCGATGAATTTCAGCAGCCGACAATCCTTTTGCATACAAGAATCGTATGACAGAACGCACTTCACAGCTGGCGGGATCAACGATTGTCGCGGACATTGTTGTTTGCATGCACGGACAAGCAAACGACTTCTGAAAAAAAAACAAATGCTGCTATAGCTTCTCAATGAATCAGTAGATGGTGCTGCAGGAGCAAAACTGTGTTCTGAAGCGCCAATATTTAAATATAAGCAAACGGCCCTTACTTTATGAATATGCCTCGTTTATTTGGAAATGTCTTGAGAATGAAATCACTGCTCTCCTCAACACTTCATCAAAAGATAGTCTTTGGGATCAGTGCATTAATTCAGGAGGGAAAGGTCTGTTAGGAATTTCATAAGTAAGTCTGTGTTGTTTTTTAACTTTAAAATTTGGTTGGCATTGAACTGAAATTTTTTGTTGGTAAGTTTGTCCTTAATACAGAATTTAAATATTATTTAAAAACTACCCATTGATTTTTGGTTAAAAACTGGAACTTTGAAAAAAGGAAGACCAAGTAATTCTGCTGATACATCCTATACATCTCAAGTATAAGTTGTATAATTGAAGAAGAGAATGATTGAAAACTCATTGTTTCCTCAAAATCTTATCTTAAAGAACAAGTGTCATCTGTGACAAAATGGAAGTACGATGAAAGTTATTTAAACTTGTGATTTACGTGTAATTGCAATTCGGATGCTCCTGATGCATGTGTGTTTTCATGTCATAAAATACAAACATTTCTTCTTATGTACTGATAATTAGTGGAATTAATTATAAAATGTGTGATAAAATTTTGTTCAGTTTTGGATGGAACATTTTTTTAACTCACTGGTGCATTTTAAACTTTTTTATACACTCTCAAATCTGTCATATATTTTGCTCGATCTGTCATTTCTTTAAAAACTTGTTTCATTTACAACCTGTAATGTTCATCTTTTAATGTACATTTCAAATATCAGATCAGTGAGAAATAGGAATTGATCCAAAGAAAATCATGGGATATTTTGCAGTCAGTTTAGTGGAACCCATTAATGTTTGAATATCATGTGCCATTGCCCAGATGGATCAGCAGACAGATTGTGTCTTTTTGATAAAACTTTGCATTTTTATTCTTGGAATAGGAGCATGATGTTGACAAGGCCATTGAAAAATGCAAACTCTTGGAAGCAGGAAACTTAAAAGTGAGGCCAATGGAACTTAAGCTGCATTCAACTCTGAGGTCCAGTAATACCACTGACTTTCCAAATAGGTAATTAACTCATTTTCTTCTGATTAACTTTTGTCAAGGTACTTTGACCTGGTGGAAATTATATGGCAAGCACATAGTTTAATTACATAGAGTAATTTTTGCTAATGATGATTGAAAACCAGTATTCTGTTTCACAGGCAATGATATTTACAGCCGTGTGTGTACACTAATTTATTTTAGTAATTCCTTGATATTTCTTTCTAATGAGTGTCCTTCTCTGTTCCTCTTTACCACCATTCCATGAATCATATTCAATCAACTAAATACATTTTTGTTTCCTTTTAATGTGAATGAATTTATTGTTTCATGAATGCATAGCATTGAATCACATTGTTCATAGATTTTTGATTACATGACTTTCACGCTTTGTGTTTTTTCTAGATCAACATTTGAAGACAGCACTCCAAAGAAGAGGGTTCATTCAGACCTTGTGTTGAAAAGCAAGCAAAATGCTCCAAACGTACCTGAAGAAACCACAAGTAAAGTTGTAGTTACTGAAACTGGGGTCCAAACCGAAGATAAATCAATATTGATTCAGAAATCCCTGCCAAATATGTTCAGTCGACTCTCTGAAGGTATTGAAATCCTTTCATAATCATTTATTACCTAGATGTGAATGAGAGAAGACTAACTTGGCAGATTCTATTGGAATCTGCCAAGATAGTCTTTCCTCATTTACAGCTAATGTGAAAGACTTCCACCAATTTAAATATGCAAGGAACATAGCTACAGTCGTGAATCAATGTAAACAAAAAATACCGGGACCGTAAACTTCAAGTTTACGGTCCCAGTATTTTTTGTTTACATCGACTTCCACCAAGTAATGGTGTGGTTTAAGGACTTGTACATTCTGTTGCCTCCTAAGTCTGTGCCAATGGGACCAATGCTAATTGCTCCTGGTAAGGTTGTATATAAGGGGCAAGAGAAAAGTTAGACCTGGCAGTATCTGTTTTTCTGTGAAGTGGCTGCGAAGGCATCTGATCCCAAGGAGGCAGTAATTTGAGTGATGGTGTCACATTGAAAAAAAACTCTTGAGGAAGTTAACAGAAAACACCCTAAATTACAAGTTAAAATATGAACTTAGAATGTTAGGATGATGTTCAGGACTGGGAAATTAGATAATATAAAGGGAGAGATGGAGAGAGGAAATATAGATAATTTAGGTATGTGTGAGGTGAGATGTAAGCTCTTGAGGAAGGCAACAGAAAACATCCTCAATTATTATCCTGTGTAAGAATGATGGATATAGACCTTAGTATGAGTCCAGGGAGCTATGGAATATGGCCCACTGGGCTGTGTATCATGCCTGACAGTGGGAGAGGCAAGGCTTCCATGGTCCTCATCACACAAAGTCCATGCAATGCAGAGTTGCCAGGAGCAGCAGAAAAAAGAAGCAAAAGAAAAAGGTCTAACAAGTTAACATCTGAATTTAGAATCTTAGGATGATGTTCAGGACTGGAAAATTAGACAATATAAAGGGAGAGATGGAGAGAAGAAATATAGATAATTTAGCTAGGTGCGAGGTGAGATGTAAGAATAGTGGGAGTTATCGGAGAAATAGTTATTGGGTAATAAACAGGGGATGGGAAGGGAGCCAATGTGGTTTGGCAATGATATTGGACAACTAGGTGGAAAGAAGCATGCATAGTAGACATACAGTAAGCAACTGATAGAATATTATTAATAGAAGTAAAATATGAACCTTAGAACTTGGTTATTGTTCTAGTTTACATGCCACTATGCAATCATATGGGGAAGAATTTTCCTGGGTATATGATCATTTAGATAATTGCAGGTTTTCCTGGAAGGGAACTTTTAGTGGTGATGGTGGATTGGCATACAGGTACAACAGGGTGTGAAGGTAAAGAGGGTAGTGAGGTGGTGGAATATGGGTTAAAAGCAAGGAATGACCAGAAAGCAATGGGAGTTTAGCAGAAAAAGGGTTTATTCATAACAAACACTTTGTTTTACACCAAATTAGGTGTGAATACCCATGGAAAATGAGTGAGGGTCCAGAGAGATATGTTAGACAAAAAATGGTTAGCCTTCAGACATAGCTAGAAGAACAGATTTAGGAATAGAATTTTTTATTCACAGTTTTCCAGGACTTGGATGGATTCAGATCACAATTTAGTACTAATGAAGTGTGGTGACTGATTCAAAAACATAGAACAGGGAAAACAGTTTAGGAAATGGAAAATAGAAGTATTAACAGAAACAACAAGAAATGAGTAGAAGCTGCCTATAGAGGAAATTGTGAGTGAGGACAAGTATCTGGGCAATATAGTGGAAAAATGGGAACATATAAAAAACAGATATCAAAAGCCACAGTGATTATAAAGGTAAACAAGAGAAGGAAATGGGAGAATGTAAATACAGAGGTCAAGGGATTTACAAGTCAAGAGGGTAAAACAGGGAGGGAAAATGAAATGGGATGTGGAAGCATTGGATGGAACATCAATTAAGGTGTACCAGAAGACAGTAGAAAAATTTATGAGTGATGACAGGTAGACAGGTGTCGTAAAAGAAAAATGGGATCACCTCATAAAAAGAATATTTAGAGCAGCATGCAAAGCTATTATAACTATAATTAGGTAGTATGCCATTTTAGGTAGGTTTTAGATGAACATAGACTGGACAACCATACATTCCCTTGTCTGACACCTCAATATTCCCTAATCTGACACCACAATAAGCCCCTCTTCATGTGCTTACTTCCTTTCTTCCTTCACTCCATCGAACCTGCCTATTTTATTTCTACCCCATCCTTGGTTCTTCAGCATAACTTCCTACCCTCTATCACAGTCTTCAGTATCTCATCACCAATCAAAACACTCCATATCATTCCTTCCTGTCTCCTTTAGATTTCTGCCCACAATCTCCTGTTCTCCCCTCACACCATGTCTTACACATCTTTTTGTTTTCCTGTCTGTCCTTTTTGCCTTCTCCGTCCTTCTCCACACCCAAAATATTTATAGTACTTAACCTTTTTAAAGTGCCTTAATTTTGCATATGAATTTTAAATTTGCATTATGTTTCCTTTACATCTTAGTTTAATTTAACTTCACTTTTATAGCCAGAAGTTTTAAATCAATAGCAATGAAATGGTTAATCAATATGTTTCAATATGAGTTAGAATTCCTGGCCAGATATCAGGCTATTGTAAACTAGAATGCATTGCTTTCAGTTCATTTTGTCAAATGATGTTTTATCATGAGAGCTTTCTCTATTAATATGTTTCAGGAGAAATGTTGAGCCAGCTTATTGTGCCAGTTTGGTTCGAAATGGATTCTAATGCCACAGAAGAGCATTTCGAAAATAAGCGGGAAGGTATTGAAGCTATCACAGACCTTTTGAAAATGACCATTTTTCAAGGGCAGCCTCTGGAAAGATTAGTTGACTGGTGCTGGAAACGTATGCTTGAATTTCTCTTTTTATTGCGAAACAAGAGTGAGGGTGACAGCAAATTCCACCAGATTCAGAAGGAGAGCAGGAGACAGTATGAGGAGTGGTGCTTGGATAGAAGGATACCTTTGCCACCCCAGGAACAGTCACAGGATGACGGTTTCATAGAAGATTGGTTCTGTGACTTTGCTGAAGATTCTTTTATGGATGAATTGCAGTGTCTCATGTCATATAGGTATGCATGAAAATATAGTACTAAATAATAATACTTCATTGTTCATAGCAGTTAGTTAATTGCTAACATAGTACATATTGCATTAAGAATGCTATATACAGGGTGTTTATGTTACAAGAATGGTGATAATATAAATAAATGACAATACATTGAACAATCCATATTATAGTCTTTCCATACAAAAGTCATTGTTCAAGATATTCTTTGATTAATTGAAAGGCTTGATATCTAAGATAATTCTTGACTTCTTTTTTAAATTCATTTTGGTTTTTTTAAGGTTTTTATTGATAGGGGAAGTGCATTAATCATGGGCAATACTGAGGTCTCATATGATATAGTTTTTAATCTATGGGTATTTATGTAAATATCACTTACTCTTCGTAGTTTATGTATGATTAATACAATTTTTTGGTGCTTATGCATATTTTGTTACACAAAGACTACTGATATATGAGGGTAGATTGAAAGGTTCTCAAAATCACCACCAGATGTCAGCTAGCACAACCAGTTTCCTATGTAGTAATTGGTAATCATTTATGAGTAAAACGGTATCCCATCAGTGCTCTGGGAAGAGATCTGTGG
This sequence comes from Hetaerina titia, assembly GCA_037158775.1. NCBI lineage: Eukaryota > Metazoa > Arthropoda > Insecta > Odonata > Calopterygidae > Hetaerina > Hetaerina titia. The sequence goes on from CM073777.1 coordinate 38,559,166, forward strand.
TGTGGACACCTTTCCGTTGTTGTTCCTGTGTAGTGATTTGTGAGATGGAAAAATTTGAGGTTCGAGTGGCGATTAAATATGTTGTAAAGAAAGGTATGAAAGCAAAGGAAATTCATGCCAACTTTCAGATTACTCTGGGAGACTCTGTTCTTTCATATTCAACTGTTGACATGTGAACAAACTAGTTTCAGTTTGATCAGGATGGCTTAGATGATGATCCACGTAGTGATTGGACAATATGTGCTGCTATCCCAGAAATCATTGCAAAATTGTATAAAATGGTCATGGAGGATCACCAACTGAAAGTGTAAGGAATCGCTGAAGCTGTAGGAATGTCATCTGAATGGGCATATCACGTTTTAGCATTGGAATTGGATATGAGAAAATTACCTTCCAGGTGGGTGCCACGACTATTTACGCAGGATCACAAACGCATCGGCATGGAAATTTGCAAACAATGTTTGACCCATTTTAAGAGCAACAAGATTTTCTTGCCCAGTTTATGACCGCAGATGAGGCTTGGGTCCACTACTATACTCCAGAGACAAAATAGCAGCCAAAGCAATGGAAACATGTTGATTCACCACCACTAAAGAAAGTAAAGGCAATATGGTTGGCAGGAAAGGTGATGACTTTGGTTTTCTGGGATGCAAAAAGGATTTTGCTGATAGATTATCTTCACACTGGTCAAGAAATTACTGAAAGATACTACGCTAACCTCTTGGACTAACAGCAAAAGATACACAAAAGTAGACCAGGTTTGGCTTGGAAGAAAGTCATTTTTCATCAAGACAATGCACGCCCAAACACAAGTATCGATGACGCAGCAAAAATTCGTGAACTAAAATATGAATTGTTGCCACACCCACCTTATTTGGCTCCATCAGATTTCCATCTTTTCCCCAAGCTTAAAATTTTCCTCGGTGAATGGAGATTCTCTTCAAATAAAGAAAAAACAGCCAAAGTAGACGGGTATTTTGCAGGCCTGAAGGAATCTAGTTTTTAAGATGAGATCAAGACATTGAAACATCACTGGGCCAAGTGCATTTGTATACAGGGAGATTGCATTGAAAAATAAAAAAGTTTCACTGAAGTAAGTCATTTATTTCTATTCTAATCTGAGAACTTTTCAAATTACCCTCATATAAATGAAGATACATAGAATAGTTCATATGTGGGCTATTCAATAATTCCTTCGTAAATCGAAGAGATGGCACTCATAGTATTGAAAAAGATTTGCTTTCAGTAAACCTCCAGAAGGTCATGTGACTCGGGATTTTTTACGGGGTGACACCACCTGTAAAATTAGAATGAAACTACATGCAAAAACAACGAAAACATGCTAACACTCAGATGTATTTATTCATGCAGAACTTATTTAAACTTATACACACGCAAATACATAAAAAGCAATTGATACGCACAAGCACATGCACCCATGAATGCAATAGATGTCTACACAATGTTTAATCTGGTTCTTGCTTGGAACAACATCAACTTCAATTTTGTTACTATTATGATTCCTGATCCAAGGAAAAAAACAAATATCTATCTATACCAGAGTCTCTCTATTATTTTATTCTTGTGATCTGATCTGCCCATATAATATAGGGCCATAATAATTCCCTTTGTGTTTTTAAACTCATGTGTTCTGAATCTTGATAAAAGTTTAAGTCTTGCTTATTCTCTTTGCATTGCAAGTGGCCTCCAGTCTAATTCCTCTGAAAGGCCTGTCATACCTGTCTTCTTATTGTAAAAATTTTTGATAAATCTAGGGGGTATTTTCTGAACTTTATGTAATTCTTACATCAACAATTTCACTTATGCAAAACCACATATTATTCACACCATATTATAACTAGCTGTATCAACAGCTTTTTGAGTACTAACTTTTATCCAAACCCAGTGCAAGGAGTCATGATGAGAAGGGAAATAACAAAACCAAGAAGGTTAGAAGGGCCAGTTGAAGTTGGGTCTTCTTTACTGGTTTATAATTTCCTTACAATCCTAATTTGTCATAATTCTTCTTTCATCATAGCTACCTAAGTTTGTTTTCCTTTAATTGACCATTGAGGTGACACCTGAACTTTTTTTGAGGTTATGCGTGACCTCAAAAATGATTTCAAACCCCTTCTCTCAGGAATAGACAAGAACTCTTGACTATTTTCTTGTACTGATTTATCTTTACATGGATTACATTTTCAATGAAAAGTTTTTCAAAAAGGTTGCTATTGATATTCAACACTATGATTAAGGGGAAAATGTGGAGTGAGAAAGAAGAAAAGAAGAAGACTTTTTTTGCTAAGTGTTACATGGTAAAAAATATGTAGAGCAAAAAAATAGGTGTATGTACTACCACATGGAATGTGAAGGTTACTTATTGTCATGTCAGTAATGGGAATTTAGAAGTGTAGAAGTGCTTAATTGCTGGGTCCATTTAACTGGGCTAGGTACATAGACTGGTAACTTAGTGCTAATAATAGTAAGTGTACTAATTTTCCCTAATTCCTTTTTTATGCAATACTCATGATATTTAATCCTTATGCAAATTAGTAAAAAAACTTTTCTTTGATCTTAGGCCATGGTGTCCAAGTGATTTGTTGCCTGAAATTAGAAGGGCATTAGCACTTATTGCTGTTTTGGTAAGAGTATCAAAAAATATGGCATTGGTGTTTTCATCTCATAATCAGAAGACTGAAGAAGACAATATCTGTTACATATGTGGCACATCTATGCAGGTGAAACCTGAGTTGGTTCAAGCAGATGCAGGGGATGAACATGGTAGTGCAAGAAAATATAGGGATATGCATTTTGAAGTGGGTGAATCACCAAATAGTTTCAAGGATAATTCAAGTGCAAAAATGCACAAGACAGAATTAAACCATAAACATTCCACTCCACATAAAAATTGTGATAATAAGACAGAAAAGGAAATAGATGGTGAGCCCAAGGATTTTTTAAAATATGACTTTCTTCTTGTTGTTCAGCAAATCTGTAAGGTGATTTCAGGAATGGTAAGGAATTTAATTTTACATTTCATCCTTTTGTTTCTATTTGTTAGTGATGTATTTTTGTATAACTTTTTTCATTCTTCTAATTTTATGTTATTTTCAACAGAGGGAGATAAGGATAATGGAAGGAACTCTGGCTGGCATTTTAGCCTTCTTGTCTAGTCTGAGTGAAAATGTGGCACTCTCGAGGAGAGCGTAAGTTAACTTCTACTGCATACTTATGATAATTGATCTATTATAAAGACTCAAACTAAAGATAGTGGATAAGCAATTACTTTTATTACAACGCCCATATGGTAAAATTAAATTTTGATACTGTTTGACCTTTTGAATTTTGAAAATATAAAAAAACCTTATTTCTTATCTATCAAGCTAATATTTGCTATAAAGGTTCCATAATTTAAAAAAATATATCATCCCAAAATTGATAATTAATTAGCATCTTATCAACTAACATACATTTTTTTGTACATGCTAAAAAGATCATTTCTAATATTGTGAATCCCTTGAAGCATTGAACACACAGGAATGCTATGTTTCAAGATCTTAGGCTGAAGGTTTCAGAAATAGTGTCTTAGAGGGATGTTCAAGTTTTTGGTTATTATAATAAGGCAAATGAATAACAAACATCATTGTCCAAAATAGTGAGGATCTACAATGCCACCTTTCTTAGCTTATCCTACCATTCATAAAACCCCTTAAAGTCACCTAACCCAAATGAATGCCATTTTCAAGTCCCTTATGAGGCTGTCTGAGCTCCTGAACATGAACATTCATTTTATGATGAGGCATTGATATCTTTGGGCTTGCAACCATGTAGATGTATGCAGTATGCTGACACCTTTCATGCCTAAAACAACAACCTTTGTGGGAGAGAGTTGAAAAGTTATGGAGACTTTACTGATAAAATGCTTAAAATCCTTTGTATGCGGTGAAAAATTTCCCTTTACTTGGAGTCAAGAGATGTGGCGAAAGACTCTTTATGTTACAGCCATGCATGGATTGATATAGAAATTAAAAACTGTGAAACTCAGACAGGAGTACGGTGCAAATGAAATCTCTTATATTCTAGAGAAACTGTCTCTTTGTCAGAGCCACAGTTTCTTGTAATGGGCAGCCGACTGTATTATGAGATGACCTCCTCTACTGTATATATACATCTGGAAAGGATTGAATTACCAGATAGTCAACCTACATAAGAAACATTAAAACCCTGCTACTACAATTAAAATTATGGTTGTTTGCCTAATGGATTTAAGGGGTAGTCCTGAACTCCGATTCTGATTTTTTAGAGTAAGTTTCAACACACATGCACACACACCTTCAAATTCATGATATCACAAAATTGTAATGAATGTTTTGAGCATCATACTCTGTTCCTCATCATGATGCACACAAAAAAAAGGCCAATTGGAGCAGTGTTTCTCCAATCTACCATATACTATATGTATCTATGAAAGAATATTCTCTCTGGTCAATGCTTCAAA